>LR738713.1:492929215-493168849 GCA_902687465.1 Secale cereale | reverse complement strand
CGGGGGGGGGGGGGCGCCACCAGGGCGCCTGGAGCCCTGGTGGCCCCCCGGCTGTACTTTGGCTACCGAGAACCTTCTGGAACGCTGATTTTTTATATATTTTTTCCGGGATTTTTCTGGCAGTTCTCGTAATGGGAAAAATTGAAATACAAAAACAGCAGAAAACAGAAACTGGCACTGGGGTGCACTGAGTTAATAGGTTAGTCCAAATATGATCAAAAGTGTATGGAAGTGTATAAATATCATAGCAATATCACCCAAAAGAGGCATGGAGCAAGCAGAAATTATAGATACATTTTGGACGTATCAATGTCACAATGCCTTTCTCAAGTTGCTTCTTCAACTAGGCATTTTCTTCAACAAGATGCACATGCTCACATCATGGGTTAGTAGCATTTGCATTATCGATTAATACCATGCGAGGAAAGATAGCCTTTTCCTTGGTTAGCGAAACTTGGAGTTGATCATGAGACTCCTTGTGAGTAGCATGCATACCTTTCAAGGCCTTGTGAGCCTTGTCAAGTATGACAAACTCTTCTTTGAGTTTAGCATGGTCAACCTCAAGTTTTGCCTTCTCGGAATTAAGCACACGAGAGACAACTAAAGCATGATCAAGATCTTTCTTTAATTTAGCATGATCATCGTTGTGTGACTCCTCAAGAGCCAAACGAAGACCACGCTCTTCCTCTAGGGCGTTAGAGAGATCCGATATCTCATCGGCATAGTCTCGACTATGTCCTTCCATTTTAGTAATGGTTTCCTCATGAGCCTCGATCATGTCGTTGGCCTCACCGAGTTGTTCCAAGAGAGCAACAAAATGCTTCTTGGGTTTGCCCTTGAGATTTTTCATGAACAACTCAAATTCATTCTCTCCCTCCTTAGCACCCTCACTCTCATCAATACAATTCATCAATGAAGGATTAGAAGAGATAGTAGTATTGATATTTGGGGTTACCTTGTTGGTGGCCTTGGCCATGAGACACTTGGCGGTGATGTTCTCATTTGGTGAGTCGAAGAGAGATGAGTGCGGAGTAGTAGCAATAGCAATTGTGGCCATGGTGACCACCTCATCATCTTCATCATTATCATCATCCTCAACATATTCTTCTTGGGCCACCAATCCTTTAGGAGGAGTCTTCTTGTTGAAGTTGTTCTTGTTGGGATATGACTTTGACTTGTCCTTACGGATAAGCTTGCCTCCAAAGTCTTCTCTTTTCTCATATGGGCAATCCGCAACGAAGTGGCTTACATTTCCACAGTTGAAGCATGTCCTCACCCGTTGCTTGCCCTTGTTTCCACTTGAGTTGTTCCTGTTGAAGTTGGGTCTTGTGTTCTTCTTGTTGCCCCAGAATTGCCTTGAAGCAAGAGCCATGTGCTCATGATAGGCATATTTGGTGTCCTCGGGGCTACACTCATCATCATCCTCCACCTCCTCTTCTTCCACACAAGCCTTGGCCTCCAGGGCAAGATTAGGCTTCTTCGATCGTTGAGCTCTTAAGACCGCATTGTCGGCGGTCATATCCAAGATCCTCATGGCAACAAACTCATCCAACACTTCATTTGAGGATAAGTGGTGGAAGTCCGGTCTCTGACGAATGACAGAGGACATAGCCTTATGATAGGGCATCATGGCCTTGAGGAACTTGCGCTTGATCCAATTGTCATCCGTGTCCTTACTGCCATGATCTCGAAGAGAGACCGCAAGGGTAGTTAATCTCCGATAAAGTTCACGAGGATCTTCTTCTTCGATCATAGCAAACTCATCGGCTTCATCTTGCACAACTTCATAGTTGGAGCGTTGAATACTAGTGCTTCCCTTGTACATCGTGCCAACATGCTCCCAAGCTTCCTTGGCCACAGTGAAGGGTCGAAGATGTTGATGGGCCTCGAACCCCTCGTTGGTTACCCCAAGTGGAAGGTGTAAGATGCAGTAAGTAGAAGTGTTTTCCCCTAGCAAAGATGCCAAGGATCGATTCCCCAGAGACTCCTAGGTTCAACAAGTAGGTGTCAATTGCTACGACGCCAGATTAGCAGCAACCAACGTGGACCTGCACACAGATACAAATAACTTTGCTCCCAACGAGTACAGAGAGGTTGTCAATCTCTCCGGCCTTGTAGTTCACAAAGGGTTAAAAGCAGTGATAGTAGTGATAGATAGTTTTTGCGATAGTAAGTAAATAACGGAAAGTAAATAGTGGATGTGATCAATGATGGTAATATGGACCGGAGTCTCATGATGTTCACTAGTGATGTCTCTCTCCCAAAAGACGATAAAACAACTATGTGAGGTAAACAAATTACAGCTGGGCAATTGACAGGACCATGAACGCAAACCAATGCTGACTACATTGCAAGAAAGGTTGAGGTTCAAAGCATGGGCGGTACGCCAAAGTAAGTAGACCGAAATCCATCAATATCTACTACTAATCATCCACCTTGAGATATATATCCAGAACATCTCGCTGGTATTAAGTTGCGAGTCCCACCCATAGTGTAAACTCAATGCAGCAGACAACTGCATTAAAAGAACTTTGCGTAAAGTAAACAATCCTTGCACCCGCGGGCACAAGCACCGTTGTTTTCCCCCTTGTGGCAACAACACATCCCCTAGACTCATGTTTTTGTCACTCAAGCCAGTCATCGAGGGGCATGAACCCACAATCGAGCATAACGTTCCCTCTTGGAGTCACTACCTATTACTCGGCCAAAGCAATAAATAACAACGGAGAACATGCAATAATTACTTATGAACTAAAATATAAAAGAGGTGAATCAAATATATTACTCAAGATCAATCTGAACATAATCTCATAATCCATCGGATCCCAGCAAACTCAACATAGCAACAGTATAAGGATTACATAGGTGCCTCGATCATGTAGGGCAGCTCACGAGGACTAATTAGTGAAGCACAAGAACGGGAGGAGAACATCACATAGCTACTGGTCATGGACCCATGGTCCAAGGGAGACTACTCACAACTCACCCGGGAGGCGTCCATGGTGGTGGAGAAGCTCCCGGTGGTGATCCTCCCCTCCGGCAGGGTGCCGGGAAGAGTTCTCCTGGTGCTCCCGATCTTGGAAGCGGCGGCGGCGGCGGAACAGAGATGAGATCGCGAAAAGAAGTCCTATTCTGAGGGTTACGGGGAACCCTTTAAATATATGCCAAAGTAGGGCATTGGGGGAGCCTTGGGGGGCCCAGGCGCCCCCCCGGCGCGGCCCAGGGGGGGCGCCCACAGGGCGCCTGGAGCCCCTGTGCCCCCCCCAGGCTGCCCTTCGGACGCAGTGTTGTTTCCGGTTCGCTGATTTTTTATATAATTTTTCTGGATTTTTCTGGGCAGTTCTCGAAACGTGAAAACCTGAAATACAAAAACAGCCGAAATCAGAAACTGGCACTGGGGTGCACTGGATTAGTAAGTTAGTCCAAATATGATCAAAAGTTTATGGAAGTGTATGAATGTCATAGCAATATCACCCAAAAGTGGCATGGAGCAAGCAGAAATTATAGATACGTTTTGGACGTATCAACATCCCCAAGCTTAATTCCTGCTCGTCCTCGAGTAGGTAAATGATAACAAGAATAATTTCTGTGGTGACATGCTATTAACCATATAGGACTTTCTCATAGTCATATGACAAAAGCTTACTGAGACAATGATTCTAAAGTAATTAAGTTGTCTCAAGAGAAAATCACAAATGGCTGAAAGTTTTACAACATGAAGTTGAAACATCAAAAAGATTTGCAATGAACATGATGTGCAAATATGATCAAGTGATATCTAGCTTGCCTCCTTTAGTGATGCAAAACATAAATGCAAGGGCACCTTCAAGGTTTAAGTGATGACTAGATACAATCATTTCAGAATAAACGATATCACAATCATGCAAAAGACAATGCTACTTTGGAACAATGCACATTACACTCAGAATGACAATCATGCTCTCAGTAGTTGGTGCTTGAAGTGCTAGAGCTTTTTATTTTGAAACATGGAAGCAATTGTGTCAACGGTAGTAGTACTTCATATGTGTCATGTATAAAACATCCTATAAGTTGCAAGCCTCATGCATCGAATACTAATAGTGCTCGCTCCTTTTCCTAATTAGCTCGGATCCCCATGGGTTATCATTGCATTGCATATGTTTTAACCAAGTGTCACAAAGGGGTACCTTTATGCCACCTGTACAAAGGTCCAAGGAGATAAATCGCATTTGATTTCTCGTTTTTGATAGATCTCAACTTGAGGACATCCATACCGGGACAACATAGAAAATAGATGATGGACTCCTCTTTGATGCATAAGCATATTCTCATGAGAGATTGAGGATTAAGGTCCAAGCTAAAACTTCCACCATGATGCATGGCTTTGTTTGGCGGCCCAATGTTCTTCTCTAACAATATGCATATTAATTCAACCCACGGTAAATCACCCTTACTTCAGACAAGAAGAACATGCATAGCAACTCACATGATATTCAACAAAAGTGTGACAGTTGATGGCGTCCCCAGAAACATGGTTACCACTCAGCAAGCAACTCATAAAAAAATAAGATACATAGGCAACATATTCTTTACCACAATAGTTTTTAGGCTACTTTCCCATGAGCTATGTATTGCATGGTTAATTTGCTTAGTGCAGGTGTAGGTTAGCAAAAGACTGGGAGCGACCAACTAAGAGAGCAATGACGGTCATAATCATGCAGAGCGACAAAGCAATATTGAATCAGGCATGGTAGTTATATCGCTACTCAGAAACAAAAGAACATCAAGGCTTGACAGACTTTCTTTACAGTCTTGAATATGCGTGAGCATACGCCAAGTCAATCAAAATAAATTCTCGAAGGAAGATATTACTAAACCATACCACATCATAGGCAAACAAACCAAGTTGGTACTCCAATAACACATTGGGAACCCCCCAGCTATTCGAGATTAACCATAGGAAAACCTGAACTACTAAGCACCATCATGAAAGTAGCATCTTTATCATAGACACATTGACAAATGCAACGGGAGCAAACTCTCTTAATAAGGTGAGCATGGTAATTAAAGAGAGTTCAAGCAACCAACTAAATAAAAGCTCTTTGAAAAGATAAGCATGAATACTAAGAGCAAAGTATGATAGTAGCTATTAAAAGACAAAGAACACACACAGCATAGATAGACATGGAAATTCTATGTAATGTTCTAGGTAGAGGTGGAGCGTGTTTCTCTCCCACATAAAGGAATGCTGGGTTCCGACTCGTTATGAAAAACTAAAAAGAAAACTAAAAGCAAGACGCTCCAAGCATAGCACATAACACATGAAGTGATAAAAATATAGCGGAACGAAAGACGAACTGATAATGTTGATGGAGAAGGGGGTGCACGGGGGCATCCCCAAGATTAGACGCTTGAGTCTCCTTGAATATTTCTTGGGGGTGCACGGGTGCATCCCCAAGCTTGAGCGCTTGACACTCCTGAATCTTTTTTATCATCTTCCCTCGCACACTTGAAAACTCCCTTCATACATAACTCATCATAATCTGATTAGCGAGGTTAGTACCCTTAATAAAATAATTATACCTTGCTGGAAATAAGGATATTCTTGAAGTTCTACTGTTTCTCAAGATTGCCAAAAGGTTTTTGCAAAGAAAAAGCAAGTTCTCAATTTGCAAAGTGAAGGTAAGGCAAAACAGGACAGAATCTGTGAAAAACAGAACAGCAGGCAGTAATTGACCTGTTCGGGATACTTCTGCAACTCAAATCAAAAAACTCAGAACTTACGCACGAAAGACAATTATATAGAGAACGCTGTCGAAAAAATTCAGACCAAAAAGATGATCTGGTGATTTTATACGAATTTTTCTATCCAAGGACAGAATCTGTTTCCTGGACAGCACCTCACAACTTTTGAACTTTCTAGCAATCAGAGGCTATACTTGGCACAAATATGAAAAGTAAAGATACAATGATGATGCTACAGCAGTAAACAACATCAAGACACAACAAAAGCAAAAAATCATTCATGTGGGCTGCCTCCCAAAAGCGCTTTCTTTTATGCCTTTAAGCTAGGCATAATGCATAGAGGAATCAATAATCATCATAATAATCGGAGTTATAAATTGTTTCAAATGGTTCCTCAATAAGTTCATTCTTGTTCCTTCTAGGAAAGGGGTACACACCTTTTTGCCTTCCCGCGTAAGCGGATTTGTCCCTTACCTATATCGATGAAGCCTTTAACTGCTCGGAGGAAGTCCCTTAAAAGCACTATATTTCCCTGGTTTGGCTCCACGATGAAGAAATCAATCATTGCAATCCCTTTAAGGAATTTAACCAGTACGTCTTTTATTTTTCCCTGGATTTCGGAAATATCTCCATTAGTGTGTTCATGATAAGATGGTAATCTATCCATGCTAAATTTTAAAGAATCATGAACAATTTTTGGCATAGTAGAAACCATAGATCCAATATCACAATAAGCAAGGAAGTCTTGATTAGAGATGCTAATCCTAACAAGAGGTTCCCAGTCATTATTTATTTCCAGAATGTCTCTCTTATTGGGTTTAGGTTTTTCTCCCTCGGCTATAATGTCAAGGGAGTGTTTACACCATTTAAAAAGACCATGGTAAAAATTTCTAAGCACAATTTTTATAGGTATCCAAGGCATAATTCTTCTATGTGCATCAGAAATTCTGTCCCATGCCTTCTTCATATTTTCTCCATCTCTTTGATGGAAATCTAAAACTTCTGATTCCCTCAAAGCACCAAATCCTAACATGTTTGGCTAAACAGAAAGGACTACTAATAAAAAGGTAAATAATTTTTTGTGATTTTTGATAAAAGATACTAAAGCAAAAATGAAAGGTAAACTAACAAGACTAAAAAGCAAAGGTAAAAGATAGCATGCAACTCCCCTATCCTGAAGAGTGGAGTCCCCCGGCAACGGCGCCAGAAAATACTCCTTGATGGGCCTCGAACCCCTCGTTGGTTACCCCAAGTGGAAGGTGTAAGATGCAGTAAGTAGAAGTGTTTTCCCCTAGCAAAGATGCCAAGGACCGATTCCCCAGAGACTCCTAGGTTCAACAAGTAGGTGTCAATTGCTACGGCGCCAGATTAGCAGCAACCAACGTGGACCTGCACACAGATACAAATAACTTTGCTCCCAACGAGTACAGAGAGGTTGTCAATCCCTCCGGCCTTGTAGTTCACAAAGGGTTAAAAGTAGTGATAGTAGTGATAGATAGTTTTTGCGATAGTAAGTAAATAACGGAAAGTAAATAGTGGATGTGATCAATGATGGTAATATGGACCGGAGTCTCATGATGTTCACTAGTGATGTCTCTCTCCCAAAAGACGATAAAACAGCTATGTGAGGTAAACAAATTACAGCTGGGCAATTGACAGGACCACGAACGCAAACCAATGCTGACTACATTGCAAGAAAGGTTGAGGTTCAAAGCATGGGCGGTACGCCAAAGTAAGTAGACCGAAATCCATCAATATCTACTACTAATCATCCACCTTGAGATATCTATCCAGAACATCTCGCTGGTATTAAGTTGCGAGTCCCACCCATAGTGTAAACTCAATGCAACAGACAACTGCATTAAAAGAACTTTGCGTAAAGTAAACAATCCTTGCACCCGCGGGCACAAGCACCGTTGTTTTCCCCCTTGTGGCAACAACACATCCCCTAGACTCATGTTTCTGTCACTCAAGCCAGTCATCGAGGGGCATGAACCCACAATCGAGCATAACGTTCCCTCTTGGAGTCACTACCTATTACTCGGCCAAAGCAATAAATAACAACGGAGAACATGTAAGAATTACTTATGAACTAAAATATAAAAGAGGTGAATCAAATATATTACTCAAGATCAATCTGAACATAATCTCATAATCCATCGGATCCTAGCAAACTCAACATAGCAACAGCATAAGGATTACATAGGTGCCTCGATCATGTAGGGCAGCTCACGAGGACTAATTAGTGAAGCACAAGAACGGGAGGAGAACATCACATAGCTACTGGTCATGGACTCATGGTCCAAGGGAGATTACTCACGAGTCATCCGGGAGGCGTCCATGGTGGTGGAGAAGCTCCCGGTGGTGATCCTCCCCTCCGGCAGGGTGCCGGGAAGAGTTCTCCTGGTGCTCCCGATCTTGGAAGCGGTGGCGGCGGCGGAACAGAGATGGGATCGCGAAAAGAAGTCATGTTCTGAGGGTTACGGGGAACCCTTTAAATATATGCCAAAGTAGGGCACCGGGGGAGCCTCGGGGGGCCCAGGCGCCCCCCCGGCGCGGCCCAGGGGGGCGCGCCCACAGGGCGCCTGGAGCCCCTGTGCCCCCCCCAGGCTGCCCTTCGGACGCAGTGTTGTTTCCGGTTCGCTGATTTTTTATATAATTTTTCTGGATTTTTCTGGGCAGTTCTCGAAACGTGAAAACCTGAAATACAATAACAGCCGAAAACAGAAACTGGCACTGAGGTGCACTGGATTAGTAAGTTAGTCCAAATATGATCAAAAGTGTATGGAAGTGTATGAATATCATAGCAATATCACCCAAAAGTGGCATGGAGCAAGCAGAAATTATAGATACGTTTTGGACGTATCATATGTGCAATGTCTTCAGGAGGGATGGCATCTTGAAGAATGCAAAGAGCGGACTCGTTGAATTGATGATCCGCAGTTTCTCTTGGAGTCATGTTGTCGGGATCACGTGGATAAAAACCTTGCTCAATGATTCTCCAAAGATTAGTAGAACAATGATTTATATGACATTTGAAACGAAACACCCAAGGAGCAAAATCAGAATTTTTGATAAACTTGGGAGGACGCCCAACGGAATTTAAATGCGGTGTGGGAACGGGTCCTCCATAGTGAGTAGGAGGAGCGGAGTGGGCAAAGATCCCACTCCCATTCTTAGTAACAGGGGCTTGTTCACTACTAGCTTCTCCCTTGTCGGGATTAGCCTCCGACACGTTGGTAGCGGGACGAACCACTTCCAACGGTGTGGTGAATAATTTAAGCCCCTCAAGCAAATCTTTAAATATGCCTTTGACCTCGCTCGCTAGTGACTCTTTCAATGTGGTCAAGGCCACATTGAACTCCTAACGAGAGACCGAGGCTCCCCCATGTGACATAGGCAAGGACGGAGTTCCACCGGAATGATCCTCCGTCTCGACTACGTTGTCACCCATACTCTTTGGACGGTAAAGTCCTTAAAGAGACGAGGCTCTGATACCAATTGAAAGGATCGATATGGTTGACTAGAGGGGGGGGGGTGAATAGGCAACTAACAATTTTTAGCTTTTCTTAACCACTTTAAATTAAGCGTCAAAGTAAGTTGTATAGATATGCTACTAAGATGATAACTAACCGAAAGTAAAGATAACAACTTCACAAGCAAGCTATAGGAGTTAAACAAGTAATGCTTGCACAAGTAAAGGTAAGAAATAATCACAAGTGGAGACGGTGAAGACGAGGATGTGATATCGAAGTTCCTTCCCTTTGAGGGGAAGTACGTCTCCGTTGGAGCGGTGTGGAGGCACAATGCTCCCCAAGAAGCCACTAGGGCCACCGTATTCTCCTCACGCCCTCACACAATGCAAGGTGCCATGAATCCACTAGTGGTGACCTTGAAGGCGGCAACCGGACCTTTACAAACAAGGTTGGGGCTCTCTCCACAACTTAATTGGAGGCTCCCAACGAAACCCCAGAGCTTCACCACAATGGATTGTGGCTCCGAAGTGACCTCTTCCGTCTAGGGTTGATACGTCCAAAACGTATCTATAATTTCTGCTTGCTCCATGCCTTTTTTGTGTGATATTGCTATGATATTTATGCACTTCCATACACTTTTGATCATATTTGGACTAACCTACTAATGGTTGCAAAAGTGCACAATGTTCTTGTTTTACACTTTATTGTGTAGGAATTACTTGGAAATTGACAAAAACGCAAAAGGAGTCGTATTGGAGTAGGACTCTGACTTTCCTGAAATCTGTCTGAGAACGTTTTTTAAAGATGGTCACGTTCCGGCCCGAAGACGACGTCAAACGGAAAAAGTCTAGTTGCAAAAGTTGTGGGGAATTTTGAGGCGATGCTTCTTGTGACGCCCCCGATTTGACCGTACACTAATCATGCACGCAAATGTGTACGACCAAGATCAAGGACTCACTGGAAGATATCACAACACAACTCTAGACACAAATTAAAATAATACAAGCTTTATATTACAAGCCAGGGGCCTCGAGGGCTCGAATACATAAGCTCGAAAACACAAGGGTCAGCGGAAGCAATAATATCTGAGTACAGACATAAGTTAAACAAGTTGCCTTAAGAAGGCTAGCACAAAACAACACGATCGAAAAGGCAAGGCCTCCTGCCTGGGACCTCCTAACTACTCCTGGTTGTCAGCTGTCTCCACGTAGTAGTAGGCTCCGTCGGGGTAGTAGCAGTCGTCAAAGGTGGCTTCTGGCTCCTGGACTCCACCATCTGGTTGCATCAACCAGCAAGAAGAAGAAGGGGGAAAAGGGGGAGCAAAGCAACCGTGAGTACTCATCCAAAGTACTCGCAAGCAAGGATCTACACTACATATGCATCGGTATCAATGAAAGGGGGGTATCTGTGGACTAAGCTGCAGAATGCCAGAATAAGAGGGGGAGAAGCTAACCCTATCGAAGACTAGCTTCTTCTGGAAAACCACCGTCTTGCAGCAACAAGGGGGAAGTAGAGTAGTATAACATAAGTCATATTTATGTTGTTGTTCCAACGCTCCGGGATCCTTTCTCGACTCCCGAAGCAGCATATCCAAACAATGCCTCAGCATCCAGTTCTAGTTGTAGCGATCGGAATACAACTCCAAGTGTCCGTTACCGTAGGACAGGCTATCGATAGATGTTTTCTTCCCTGCAGGGGTGCACCAACTTACCCAACACGCTTGCTTAACTCCGGCCGGACACACCATCAGGTCATGCCCGCCCTCGGCCAAACAATACGCCGCAACCCGACCTAGGCTTAATAGAGAGGTCATGCACGCCGGACTAAACCCTATGCCCCCAGGGGTCATGGGCCAATCGCCCCGGGAACTCCTGCACGTTGCGTACGCGGCCGGTGAGCAGACCTAGCAACCACCTTTAAAAAGATACGAGCCTAACCAGTCCAACCCGGCGCGCGCCGCTCAGTCGCAATGACGTCAGTTAAGCTTCGGCTGATGCATACGACGCAGAACGCCCATACTATGCCCACGTGATGGTTAGTGCTATCAGGCCAGAGGCCCCTCGGATCAAATATCCAAACCGTTTAGTGTCTTCGGAACGCGCGGTAACGAGCAGAGACTCACGATAATGTGACCCCATCGCCCCGTCTCGAGAACTTGCGGCAAGGGCGAGTGCCCGACCACGCCTCGTATTATCTCGCGGGCACCTTCCAGGTCAACCCGACTACACATCACTCGCAATTAAGCTCGCGCGGGTACCCCTCTGGGTCGACCCGTCTTTAGTAACCAGGTTCAGTGTAAAGTCGTAGTAACCAAAGTAACTGTGTGTCTGACACCAAAGGAAAACCTGAGGAAATCACCCTCGATGGAATTCCACCTGATGTTTATCGTCAAGGTGAACGAAAGAGGAGTCACCCTCGAGGTCCACTCTTGAGGAGTTGCATGACAGTGTCGTTATCGGGAGTGGAGAAAGAGGAATCACCCTCGATGACCGCAACCGATGAACTAAACTACAAGGTTAACATCAGAAGTGCTGATGAGGTCTCACCCTCGGCACTCGATAGTAACCCAGTAGTGTCGAGCAACTAAGGGGAAAGTGATGTGCGGTGTCGGGTCCTGGTCTTCGATCCCGTTGATCGGGTCTTCTGATAATCCAGCGGGGCAGTCGGGACAAGGTAGGGGGGTCACTGGTGGATCTCTAACCAGCCTATACTAAACAGTTTAGTATAAACATGTAAGGTATGAAAGCAGTAACAACAACAGGCTATGCATCAGAATAGGATCATATAGAAAAGCAGTAGCAGTTCTAATGCAAGCATAAGAGAGAAGAGAGTGGGCGATATCGGAATGATCAAGGGGGTTGGCTTGCCTGGTTGCTCTGGCAAGAAGGGTTGTCGTTGACGCAGTCGATCATCGGGGTAGCATCAGTCTCGCGGTCTACCGGAGAGAAGAGGGGGAAGAAACAATAAATACAAAGCATACAGATGCAATAAAGAAGCATGGAAAGTCAACACGCAGTGCTAGGGCGTTCTAACGCGGTGCTACACGATATCGGCGAAGGGGGATATCACTCGGGAAAGTATCCCCGGTGTTTCGTGTTTTCGGGCAGATGAAACGGAGGGGGAAAGTTGCAGGTTCACTATGATAGAGATGTGTGGCGGACGAACGGACAACGTATTCGGATTCGTCTCGTCGTTCTGAGCGATTTTCATATATAAAACTTTTTCATCCGAGTTACAGATTATTTTATATGAATTTTCAAAGATTAAACAATTTCTAGAATTATTTAATTCGGATTTAAAAGATGGAATTGCTATGGGTACCTGGGGGTTGCCTAGCCTAGTGTATGAGAGTGGGGTCAGGGGGGGTTTGGTTGACTGTTGACCAGGTCAAGGTTGACCGATCAAAGGGCCAAAGTGGGGCCCATCTGTCATTGTAACATGTGTCAAAAAGTCATCTAATGAACTAATCTAATCAAGGAGGGTCCCACTTGCCATAGACTACAAGCTAAGCTAACACTATTTACTCGTAACAAACTTTTAATTAGGCCCTACTTAATTGGGTTGGCCCCATGTACGGAGAGCTAGCCGGACTCATACATGGCCGTGAGGCCAACCATGGCCGAGGCATGGGAGAGCATAGCACCAACGGGTGATGTGCATGGACTGGGAGACTGTGGCGCGAGTAGCAGCAAGCATAGGCAATAGCACACAGCGCAAGCAGCAGCGGTAGCCAGCGGCAACAACAGGGTGCGAGTAGCAGGCAGGGACAGAGGCGCGCACGCACGCGCGGGCGTAGGCAGAAGATGGCCACGGCCGAGCGCAGCCAGGGGCGGTGCAGGTCACGGGCAGTGCGCCGGCTGGTCGAGGTGGGAGCGGGCGAGGCGCGGCTGCGGCGGCAGCAGGCACCAGCGCGCGCAGGCGCGAAAGCAAGAAGCAACAGGCGCACGTACACGGACACTGAGCAGTGGCCATGGCGGCCACCAGCCCATACAGGCGACTACGGCGACGGATCGAGACCGGGGTAAGGGGGATTCGGAGGAGGAGCTCACTATGATGCGGATGACGAGGTCGGGAAGGCCGGGGATGTTCGGGGCGGAGCGAAACGACGACGGCGGCCGGCGATGCAGGATGTCGAAGACGAGATCGATGGCGGCGATTCGGTGCGGCTCCGCTCGATTTGGTGCTCGGGATGGACGAAGTGGACCGTGGCGATTCTCCTGGACGTCTTCTTGTGGCGCGGGGAGCACGGTGGTCGCGGCCATGGCGACGGCAGCGGCGGTTGCGCGTGGGGAGAAGAGGGAGAGCGAGGGAAAGGGGGCGTCCAGGGGGAGTGAGTGGGGGTCAGGATAGAGGAGGCGGGGAGCGGCGTCCTTATCCCTCTCCGTCGGCGTGGCAGCGCGGGAAGGTGCGCCCGGTCCGACGGGGACGAACGGGAACGCCTCGGTCGGCTGTACAGGGAAAGGGGACGACTGACAGAGTTAGTGGGCTGACTGGGTGGGAATGGTCCGAGGCCCAGGGGGAGCCAGGTCTTTTTTGCTATTCCTAATATATTTTCTGTTTTATACTTTCACCGTTGTTTTTCTATTTCTAGCTATAGCTTGGTATTTATTTGAGTGAGCAAACGATTTTTGTTATAGACGAAACTTGGCACATAAATATAGCACGTTAGCATAGGGCCACACACAAAGTTTCTTCTGGTTTGAGAAAAGTAAGAATATATGTTGAAATTTAAACGACCAAATTATATGTTGTTGGTCCACCAAAACATTGCCATGGCCAAAAATAAAAAAATCCGATTTGAGTTGATTTCTTCATGACAATTAATCGGCGAATACTTGCAACACGTCGAACATTTTTACTTGACAGTTTGAATGAATAATAATTTGACTTGTTTTTTTTTTAATTTGAATTTGAGTTTGAATTGAAACCATGTGGGACCTAACAACAGTAAAAAGCGATTACATGGCATCATTAGCAGGGGATTACTATAATTGATTTTCCGGGCGTCACACTTCTGGATATAAAATTCGTTCAAATCAGAGTCCGGACGGCCGAGTAAAGCCCGTTTTACTGAGGCCCAAAATCTGATGACCGGAATCCGAGAGTCTATATAAAGAGAGGAAACCTAGGTCACCAAGGGCCACGAATTTTCCTCCTCCCGAGCCGCCGTCTTGGAGGGGAGGACCAGCACCATTGCAGCACCATCCACAAGGAAGAAGGGGGGCCAAGGAGCCGCTGCCCCCTAGGGCCGCCGCCACCGCGCCCCCAAGGGCCGCCGCCGCCGCCTCCGTGGCTGCCGCCGGCCGTCTCCTCCTCGCGGGGCTGCACCTCTCCATCAACACCATCATCAACCTCCTCCTCACCATGTCCATGTGTGAGTAGTCTTCTCCGGGGCCGAGGGCTCGTACGTGTAGCTATGTGGTTACCTCTCTCTCCCATGATGTGATCTTCGTTGTGATCATAGGCTATGTTAATCTAGGGTGATCCCATGATATTTCCCCTTCCTCTATGTATTGGATTGATGTACTCACTTGTCTTTATCTAGTATAATCCCCGAGACCAAGGTGACAACGGTCTATTGGACATGGATTAGAAAAATATTTTCATGAGTGATTTCCTCTCTTGTGTGTTGATTGAGGATTGAGAGTCTCTTGGTGCTTGTCTTTGACTATCCTTTAGATATGTTGTGGTGATTGTGGGACTCTCTTTGGATGGCCGCGGTGACATTGGGAATCCTTAGATTGAGAACTACGAACTTTGAGGTGTGCTTTTGTAGCCCTACATAATTCTCGTCCTCTCTTGACCACGAAGGAATGACCTCCGGGTGCGTCTCCATTGCATGTTTTATGGGAAATATCATGTGATTCGATTATGTTAATGTTGTTGGGAGTTGCCACTAGTGAAAGTATGAAGCCTAGGCCTTGTTTCCACCATTTCAATACCATTTGTGCTCACGTTTACCACTTGTTTGCTTGCTGCACTTTTTATTACAGATTTATATTACTTTGCTTTGCCACTCCTATCATCCATATTTTACCATCTCTTCGCCGAACTAGTGCACCTATACAACTCCTAGTTGTATTAGGTGTGTTGGGGACACAAGAGACTTCTTGTATCTTAGTTGCAGGGTTGCTTGAGAGAGACCATCTTCAACCTCTACTTCCCTGAGTTCGATAAACCTTAGGTCATCCACTTGAGGGAAATTGCTGCTGTCCTACAAACCTCTGCGCTTGGAGGCCCAACATAGTCTACAAGAATAGAAGCGTGCATAGACATCAAGGGTGCTCAAACACCCAAGAGTAACAAAATCCACACAAGAAAGTATGGGGGAATTAAGTTTCCTTTGGTGGAAGTGTAGATCTAGGTCTCCTCCTTCAATCCCTAGCAAATCAACAAGTTTGGTTGGCTAGGGAGAGAGATCGGGCAAGAAAGCTTCAATGGCATTAATGGTGGAGAGAGAGAGGCAAGAGATAAGAAGGAGGTGGGAGAAGGGCCTCCTTAAATAGGGTCTCCACCAATCCAACCGTTGTGTGCAGAATTACATAGGACCGGTACTTCCGCTTACCCAACCGGTAGTATCGGTGAGTGAAGAAACCAGCGCCCATGACACCAAGGCGGTACTTCCGCTGGCTCACCCGGTAGTACCGGTCTTTCGGAGAAAACCGGAACTATCGCCCCACCTCCGGTCAACTACCGCTTAGAAACCAGAAGGTTTCAAGCAAGGGCGGTAGTTGGGACGGTGGTTGGGCCGGAACTACCGCCAGGCAGATAGTTACTGTGTGATGGTAGTCAGAGCGGTACTACCGCTCGGAACACCGGTAGTACCGGTTTTACGAGAAGACACCGGTACTTCCGGGCCACCACCGGTCTACCACCGCACCTAGTACAGAAGGTATCACCCCTGAGCGGTACTTGGGGCGGTGGTTTGACCGGAACTACCGGCCACCGGTACAACCGCCTACCACGGCAGTAATACCACAGTAGATGAGTCTACACATAAGGAGGAAGGGAAAGGGGACCTCTCTCTCCACGAACGGAGGCAATATAGTGGGTGCAAAGTATCTGTGTACGTGACTTGATTCACCCATTACCTTCCGATGTGGGTTCCCTCTTAATAGTACGGATTTCCTATGACCAAAAGAAACAAAAAGGCATCGGAACATCCGTCTTCGATCTTTTCCTTAAAGAGGGAAGGCCTAACCGTCTTGTGCCACATGTTATAAACCTGGGTAATATTGACGCACGATTAGTCCACACAAGGATTGTCATCATCACCAAAACCTTAGGCAAGAGATGCCCTTACAACCTGTACACATCCGAGGGTGTCCATGACATGGATCAGGTGCTTGACACAGTGCCTGTGAAAGTAACAGAGGCGATGAACGAAATGCTTAATGCACCATATAGCCAAGAAGAAGTGAAGGACGCCCTGTTCCAGATGTTTTCGATTAAGTCACCGGTCCCTGATGGCTTCCCGACACATTTTTTTCAGCATCATTGGGACACTTGCGGGGGAGACGCGTCGAGGGCTGTCTTGAGAATTGTTGAGGGGACAGAATCAACCGAGTGTATAAATGACACTATACTGGTACTCATCCCCAAGGTAAAAAACCCAACTCTCCTGTCTCAATTTCGTCCCATCAGCTTGTGTAATGTTTTGTATAAGATAGCTTCAAAGGTGATCTCTAATAGATTCAAACAAGTGCTCCTGACATAGTTTCAGAAGAATAGTCAGCTTTTGTTCCTGGCAGGTTGATCACAGACAACATCATCACGGCATATGAATGCCTGCATTTTATGAAGAGGAATAAAGCAAAGAAAAATCAGTTTTGTGCCCTCAAGCTTGATATGATGAAAGCTTATGACAGGATAGAATGGCCTTACTTAAAAGCAATAATGCTGAAATTGGGCTTCACTGAGAGGTGGGTGAACATTGTTATGGGCATGGTCACAACAGTAAAATTCTCTGTTTTGTTCAATGGAAAGAAGTTGCAACAGTTTATTCCTTCACGAGGTATCAAACAAGGGGACCTGATATCTCCATACTTGTTCTTGCTAGCAGCAGAGGGCCTTTCGTGCCTCTTAAAATCAAGAAATGAGTCATCCAACTTGCATGGTCTATAGGTAGCTCCCACGGCGCCACCAGTGAACCATCTGTTATTTGCTGATGACAGCCTGCTGTTTTTCAAGGCAAATGGTGTGGGGGCTAACGAGGTGCACCAGGTCTTGGATATTTATTGTCAAGCAACTGGGCAACACATCAACTACTCAAAATCTTCGGTATACTTTAGCAAAGGTGTACCGGATGTTGTCAGACAAGAAATAAAGGACACACTCAACATCCCCAGTGAAACTCTCAGCGAGAAGTATTTGGGGATGCCTTCAGATATTGATAACTCAAAAAATGGTGCTTTTAAGTATCTTAAAGATCGTTTGTGGAATAAAGTACAGGGCTGGATCGAACATACAATGTCCATGGCGGGGAAGGAGGTACTGGTCAAGGCCGTGGCCCAGGCAGTCCCGGTCTTCTCTATGTCGTGTTCCAAGCTACCAAGAGGGTTATGTGAGCACCTCAACATGCTTATCAGAAAATTTTGGCAGGGCAGTAAAGAAGGAAACCGGAAACCTCATTGGGTTTCTTGGAAATCTATGACTCAACCTAAAAGCATGGGGGGTCTAGGGTTTAAGGATTTTGAGTTATTCAACGTAGCCATGCTTGCCCGCCAAGCATGGCGCCTTTTGCAAAACCCTGAGTCCCTAAGCGCGAGAATTCTGAAGAGCGTTTATTATCCAAACAAAGGTTTCTTGGATGCCGACCTTGGGGGCCACCCGAGTCAAGTATGGAGAGCGGTGATAGAAGGGAGAGATACTTTAAAACTTGGCCTGATCAAGAGAATTGGTAACGGAGCCACCACGGATATTTGGGCTCAAAACTGGTTACCCATGGAGGAGATGAAAACGCCGTATGGATGTCTGACAGAGAATCCACCAACGCTGGTGTCGGAACTGATATCGAGTACTACATCATCATGGAACAGGCAGTTGGTACTATCTACATTTCTGCCAATGGATGCTCAAGTGATCCTGGGGATCCCTTTGTGTACCCGCAACCTCCCAGACTTTTGGGCATGGCATCACGAAAAACATGACATTTTCTCGGTGAAGTCGGCCTATAACATGCTAGTCGCAACGAGAGCTCGCAGAGAAGCTTGGCTCGAGGAGGGACTGGGGCCGTCCAGCTCAAGGGCAAAGGAAGGTCCATGGAAATCTCTATGGAAAACTGATGTCCCAGGCAAGGTACGTATGTTCCTATGGCGCCTGGCCAAACATTCACTCCCGACGAACGATGTCCGTGCTCATCGCCATATGACGGATACCCCCCAGTGCGGCCTTTGTGGTGTTCAGGATTCCTGGCGTCACTCTCTGGTGGAATGTACCTCATCGAGAAGTGTTTGGGCTCTCACGAGCGATGAGATCACACATAAAATCATAATGAATACCGAGCCCAAGGCGAAGCAGTGGCTTTTCACGTTGATGGAGTCTCTCTCTCACGACGATTTTGTCCTCGTGGCTGTCACACTATGGTCAATATGGCATGCAAGGCGCAAGGCAATCCACGAGTCAATATTCCAGAGTCCTCATGCTACACATGGTTTCATTACGAGCTTTATTGATGAGTTGGGAGTCCTCAAAGGCAATCGGGAACAAACAAGGACTGACCGGATGTTACCTGAGCAAGGACCTACGCGACCAAAGAAGCCACCCGTAGGCCACTACAAAATTCATGTGGACGCGGGAGTTCGGGGAAGAACAGGAGGATCGGCCGCGGCAATATGTAGGGATGAAGAAGGAAACTTTCTAGGCAGCTCAACATTGGTGCTTGAAGGAGTCACCGATCCGGCAACATTAGAAGCAGTGGCATGTCGGGAGGCACTAGCCCTCGCCGAGGACTTGGGCATCCAACAGTTTGTGGTGGCTTCTGATTGTCGACAGGTGGTCTCTGACATTACAAGGAGATCCCGGGGACAATATGGAGCAATTATTAGCGATATAACTTTGAAAGCTACCACTTTTCAATGTTCCTTTACTTTCGAAGGTCGTGCTGTTAATTATGAAGCACATAGATTAGCAAAGTTTTGCTTGGATAGGGACCGGGACGCCACGTCTGGTTTGGCACTCCCCATGACCCGAGATGTATCCCACTACATGTGGAATTCCTTGAATAAAGTTTGTTTTCCACCCTAAAAAAAAAGAAAAATCATAGAAAATGAATGACAAGTAGGGATGGCAATGGGTACCCATTACCCACGTACCCTGCGGGTAAAAACCCTATTGGGGTAAGGGTATGGGACAGAACCTTACCCATGGGTATATAAATAGGCAAATCTCAAACCCATCGAGTAGAGAGGGTATGGGTATGGGATCACATAACCCATACCCGCGTACCCTTGTACCCTTATAAAATCTAACAAATATGTACAAATTATCTCTACACTTTCTTATGAGTTTGTCAACTTAAAATGTATGACTATGTGCTACTATTTATGACTATGTGTTGATGTTTTGTTTACAAGAAAGTGTTTGATTTTTGTAGAATGTGTTGTTGTTTATAAGTATGTATTAATGTTATTACGTGTTGTTGTTTGTACATTATTATTATGTGTTGTTGTTTATAATTATGTGATGCTATAGTGTTATTCAAACGTGGGTATTTTTGCCCCCGGGTACCCATTTACCCTGTCGGGTGACGGGTATGGGAAAAATTTGTACCCATTAGCGGGTATGGGCATGGGTGATGAGTAAGATCAAATGGGACGGGTAAGGGTATGGGGTGGCTCCACCCGTACCCAAACCCTGCGGGTGTCATCCCTAATGACAAGCATAGGATATAACTTTTTCCATTGAGTCTAGGTTAGTGTTTTTTTCCCGGACATGTGAAGAATTGGTTGCTATCCTATAATACTAGGAGTCCATTCCTATAAACCAAAGAGCTTCAAAATAATTTTTTCTTTGAAAGTCGTACCATATATAATTCATAAAAAATTCCTACAAACCAAATGAGGCCTTAACTGTTCAAAATGTTACCTCCAATAGATTCTTTATATTCACTGACTGTCATGGCATGTCTAAAAAAAACTGTCATAGCAGTAAGCATATTGCTCCCTCCGTTCCGCTAGGTCCTTTCTAAGGTCCCCCTTATTCTCTGGCGATGCTGCCAGAGTTCCACATCTACTGCTTCGGTTCGCTCGACGGCATGGGAGAGTTCGTCGAAAGGACCCGGGGCTATGTCTCTAGATGACCACGACGCTGTTGGTTGGACTGCATGGCTGGAAAAGAGATTGAAGGCCCGGCAACGGCCAGTGCATCAAGTGGTGGCGACGAAGGTAATTTTCGAGATCCAAAGCAGAATTTAGATGATAAATTTGGGAACCTGAACATGAGATTCGACCTGCATATCTCAGAAGATGGTGGGATGGGGAGATGATAGTAAAATTACGATTAACAACCATACGGATGTTAGGCCTAGTAAACAGGATGTTAAGGCAGGAAATATAAGGTTTGGGAATTACGAAGGATGCTCATGAGATTTTGGAATCCGAAAAGGTCGAGCTCCGAGCTAAGGCACGCCGAATGGAATTAGCTTTGTTGATTAGTTCAAGTGTAAAGTACATCCAGAAGACAAATTTCTTGAAGGGCCAAGATCATCTACAAACGGACTTGATAATCGGACCCCTAAAACGCCCGCGGACGCGATCGGGCGCGTCCATGAACAGTGACTGATCACGTCTCAAATTTCCTCCTCTGCATCTAAATTTCTCATATTTCATCCCTAGATCTATACACCATGCAAAATAAACATATGTACTACGAATGCTAGCTACAATTCATCGTTGGAGATGTCCATGACGTCGGTGCCGGGCGTCGGATGGACGGGCGCGTAGGACGGCTTCGGCTCCCCCTCATACTCCTCATCCATGTACACGAGCATCTTGTTGGCTTCTGTGGCTTGCTCCGCCTTCATCTTGATGCGGGGGTCAACCCGTTCTAGGCCGATCTTTCACGAAATGGAGAGAAAACCCACGATGAACACGAAGAACACAAAGGAATCACGGAGGAAAACACAAGAGGAACACTCAAATAAACACAAAGATGGTCACACAGGTGCTAGGTTCACGATACATATCAAGACACACGATCCATAGTCAACAACGACGGTACAAAGATAGTCTTCTCCTGGAGGAGGTCTTGGGGATATCCCTTGAGATCTTCTTCGTAGTGGAGGTCTTGAATCCGTGTGGATCTTCTCCGAAGAGGGCGCAGTCGCTCTCGAGGAGATGAACCACTGGAAGGTATCAAATGAGCTATCCAAAAGCTACCCTAGGAAGGAGGAAGTCAACGAGTATATATACATGGGCCGAGGCCCTTTACTGTGCGCAGATAGTCGGGTCGGACGTCCGCTGGGTCACCGGACGTCCGGTCGCTCGGGAAGGCCGGACGTCCGATCGCTCGGGAAGGGCCGGACGTCCGGTACCTCTAGGATTTCCGATATTTTCCACGATTTCGGTTCTGTGAAGGGTGTCACGGACGTCCGGTGGCCTCCGGTCGTCCGGTCGTCTGGGAGTCGCCGGTCGTCCGGTGATCGTCGGACGTCTGGTGCCTGGGGGTGACCAGTCGTCCGGTAGGGGTCGGACGTCCGGTGTCTGTAGCGTCTTCAGCAGCACTTCTTCTTGTTCCAAGCACTTGTCGATCCCGCCGCCTTGTCCACTGTGCAGAGCTGTCACGTGGCCTTCATCCAAGTACCTGAATATGCATAGAGTTTCTGATGAGGATAGAAGCCATGTCCCATGTGAGTCGAGAGGAAATTGATAAATGAGCGAGTTCACCTCGGCTTCGAGAGCTCTTGCACGGGCTCGTGTCATTGGTCCTTTGGGCACTTGGTGAGTCGACGGTAGGTCCATGGGGATGACCTTGGGATGCTCCGCATCACATCTCCTGCCAACGACGACGTCTGGCCTCCACATCCGGCTCTGAGCGGAGGGAATCGAGGATGGCCTGCTGTTCCGCCTGCAGATCCGCGTCCCCAGCGTCCTCCTCAAAACCCTCCTCATCCTCTTCAATCTCAACCTCCTCCTCCCCTACAAGTCCTCTTCCGGATCCATCGCATCCGGAGGTAGCCCCCGCGGCGACCTAGGCTTCACGCCTTTGCCCGGATCTGCTCAAGGAGCTGCAACCGACGCTCCGGCGTTAGTTATGGGTAGCTCCTTATCCGATGGCATGGGGGCATGACTACTAGTGATGGTGGAGGGCGAGTGGAAAGTGGCGGCGGCGGACGGGAGCAACATGGTGAGCGGGCACGTCTGCGATTGAAGCTGATCCGTCAATGAGATTGAGAGCCTGGTGCTCCTTTCCTCGGGATTATTATTATTTACTTAGAGGACGATCCGCTGGTGTAAAAGCATTGTAAAGCTTGAGTTCCCACTTCCTACTAGCCATTCATGGCAGCTATAATGAAGCATCGATTTTGTTTTTTGAGTTGCAAGCACCAATTCATGGTACGTTACTGTCCCCGTAAACTGCATTTGCTTCAGTTCGTGTGCCAACGTACTACTACGTCAGTATATGTGCAATATCGCCTCAACACTGTCCCATTCCCCGTAATCCGGTAGCAGAACAAGTGAACAACTATGGTTCTTGGCAAGGTGCCCCCTTTATTGTTGTTTTTCATGTATAATTTTCCTTGTAATCTGCACTTTCACTCAAAATTAATATGTTTCCAATCTGAATTTTTTACAGGCAGTGTTCACCCTGGTTGTCAATCTTCGAGGTTCATTAACATTCATTGGATTGCAGTCTCCCTAATGATGCTTGGGTGTTCTTTTTAATGGTGTGTGAGCAAGTTACCATCATCCATAGATGTCATCACTTACCAGATTCTCTTACTCATGACGTGGTTCCGTAATGATGCTTGAGCAAAATTGAAGAAAATAATGCACGAGCAAGTCGCCCTCGCTCGTCTTGACCTGCAATGGAACCACCCCCATTTCCTGCCAAGCTTATTTTCATTTTTATTCAAACTCAAGTCACTATTTCATATTTTGATGCACGGCTCTCCATATTTATTTTTTCGCCATCTAACCTATTTCTTTATAATATTTCACCGCAATGTGAGGCAATGATTGTTCACAACACTCGCAGAAATTAGCTAATCTGCTGGAGCATGTATCAAGTCCAAAGGTTCGGAGCCTATCTAATAATTGGTTAATGTTTACGTACCTCCATATATGTTCAAATTATTATCATTCAATTATTGTGTATAGCCCCATCTGGTCTGCTCAGGAGAGAAAGAGACTCGTTCCTCCTAAAAAAGAGGGACGGCCTGCCTCCACCACGATTCTTCTCTACAACATTGACAAATGTGTTGATTCTTCCTGCAATACTCCAGGTATGTCTTGGCTATGCGGTGAAGATCTTTACAATATATGTTCTACTGTATTATCCTCTAAGAACAAGCATCGGCTATGTTTTACTTTGCCATATAGAAAGTTCAGTTTGTTGGCGTTCTTAAATACCAATCAACTCATTTTGCAGCTAGAGGCTGATTAGTTTGATGCCAATATTTGGCAAGGCAACATTTGACAAAATCTAAATTTGTCCAAATTTGAAAACTTTTTGTGAGCTTGGCAAGAAAAGTTGGTAACCAACCAGTCACTAGCCAATATTTTAGCAAATTTTGACATGCCAATTTTTGGCATCAAACAAAATATTGTTTGTAAGTTTAATGTTTTAAATACAGGTAAGATTGATGGGTGCAGCAATGCGCGTCTTCAATGATCTAGTCAAATCATAGCACAAACCTAATTGAAACACCAACCACCTAGAAGCATTAACAAAACTTCAAAGGAGGCGAGGCTTTGATAGAGACGTCTTCGAAGAAGAAAATTCCCATTAATTCATTTGCTAAATTAGCAATTGCTGACCACCTTTTACACTTTCCTTTATAAATCTCATTATTTCACTTGACTCTACTATACATAATATATAATACTAGAAAAAATACAGAAAATACAACAACACAAGTAGTAATAATTACTCAAGACACGAGGGCACACATGTATCAAATATTCAAGCCTCGGCGTAGAGGTGAGCTGGGAGCTTGGGCTCTAGGACAACCTCCAGCGGGAACTTGCGTGGCGTGGACAATCCGAAGATCTCCTCCATGCTCAGCTCCACGCCATCAGGGAGCCTCCACGTGAACCCATGCAGGAGGTTCGCCAGGCTTACCTGGATCACTTTCAACCCAAGACTATAGCCGGGACACATCCTGCGTCCCGACCCGAATGGAAGTAGCTCATAATCCTGCCCTTTGACATCGAGCCTGCTGCCGAGGAACCGCTCTGGCATGAACTCCTCCGGAGCTTCCCACAACTCCGGGTCGCGACCAATAGACCACACCATGACTAGCACCCGTGTGCCGGCAGGGATGTCGTAGCCATTGATGGACGTGTCCTCACGTGAAAGGCGGGGTACAAGCATCGGCGCTACCGGGTGCAACCGCATGGTCTCTTTGACGATGGCATCCACATAGGGAAGGCTCGACATGTCCTTTTCGGTGACCCATCGGCCTCGCCCCACCACACGGTCCAACTCCTCTGTGGCTTTGGCAAGCACCTCTGGCTTCTTCAGGAGCTCTGAGAGGGCCCATTCCACTGTCACCGCCGAGCTCTCCGTGCCGCCAGCAATGAGGTCCTACATGAGTACGTTTCAAAATGGTGTTGATTAGTGTGAAAAGTCGGAATTGTTGGTGCTGTGTAAATCAGTGATACTGTACATAGTTAATAGAATCTGCTGTGGGTCTTGTGACTAAGTAATTAACTGCGTGCATTATTTGCATGGATGTCAATGTCACGATTGAATTTGAGGGTGTTGCCCACTGGTCTGGAAAGTTCATTTCTCTACTGTTTTTGGTGGGTCGTTCCTATCAACAAGCCCATTATTTTCCCCAGAGTTCAGATAATGGAATTATTAAAGTCTGACTCGCTTAGACAGATAGAACAGGCGATAGCAACATGACATAATATTCTTGCTGCCTTTTCTGCTTAGAACGACCTACATTTTGTGTACGAACCTAGTCTCGAAGCACATGAATTGTTGTTGGAGGGAGCAAGCAGGGGATAAACGTACAGTAATTAAATTCAGTGCAGGTAAGGAAAGCAATAGCATAGCACTCACCTGAGTGAAAGCCTTGACGCCCTCTCTGTTGAGCTTGACCTCGAGACCGGGGTCGCTGGCGAACTGCAGCAGCACATCCACCATGTCCTTGACCACGAAGCTCTTCCCCTCGCCGCGACGGCGCTCGGTGTGCTCGTCCACGACGTGCTCCAGGAACCGGTCGAACATCTTGCTCAGCTTCTTCATCCTCTTGATGTACCCCTGCAGGTCCATCCAGTCCAGCCACGGGATGGAGTCGCCGATGTTGAGCACGCCGTTGAGCAGGAACAGCTCGTCGATCATCCACTTGAACTCCTCGGGCGTCGTGATCACCGCCCCGGCATCGTCCCTCACCTCCTTCTCCAGGTACTTCTTGCCCATCACCATGCGCGTGATCACGTTCAGGCTCACCGTGGACAGGTAGTCCTTGAGCACCACCACGCGGCCGGCACCGGCGCCGCCGCGATACAGGTCGCCGAGGAGGGCGAGCACCTCCTCCCTGCGGATGTACTCGTACGACTCGAGCCGCTTGGCGCTGAAGAGCTCGGTGAGGCACATCTTGCGGGCCTGGCGCCAGTAGGCGCCGTAGGGGGACCAGGTGATGTCGCTGTAGTTGTAGGTGGTGTACCTGCCGGCGGCGGTCTTGGGGCGGTCGGTGAACACCACGTCGTGGGTCTTGAGGAAGAACTTGGCCATCTCGACGGAGGAGCCGACGACGACGGGGAAGGAGCCGAACTGGAGTTGCATGAGCGGGCCGTACTTCTTGGAGAGCGCGTGGATGGAGCGGTGCGGGAGCGTGCCGATGAGGTTGAGGTTGCCGATGATCGGCCAAGGCTTGGGGCCCGGCGGGAGGTTGTACTGGCGGCGGCGGCGGAGGACAGCCTTGAAGAAGAGCACCGTGGCGAGCACGACGCCGAGGAAGGTCGCCCACTGAGGAAGCTCCATTGGGATCGAGGCGGGCCGCGGGCCGGGTGGTCAGCTCGATGCAGGAGGCTGTGGCTGAGTGGTGTCTTCAAGCTTGAGCTGGCTGTTGAGCTCGTGGTGGTGCTGCCTCAGACTGGGTGCGGCCTACTTATAGATGGCGAGGTGGAATGGAAGGAGCGCGTGGTGGGAAAGCACGGAGGAATGGGAAAAAGACTTGTAGAACTAGACAAGGACTGATGCTGATGACCATTTCGTGGGGAAAACGTGGTGAGACTTTACTGCTGCTCAGCAACAGAGTTCAGTTCACTAAAGGCGGTGTATACATAGAGGCATACAGCGCAAGGATCATCGGATCATGACTAGTGTAATGTAGCTACTAAACATGCACGTATATATATTTAATTCTGGCTATGTTTTTGTCTAAGAAAGGCACTCTTTAAGCAGATCCATCCCCTGTATTCAGTTTATTCTAAGAATCCAGCCCGTTTTCGCTTGATTGTAGCGAAAAAGTATTGAACTATTTACATTTCACCTAAAGTGCATGTACATTCATGTTAAAAAAGGGGTATGGACGCTCTGGCAGATATTTGGTACTTCCACTGTAAACTAATATAAAAGGGTAGCTTTTAGATTATTACTTTAGTATTTTAAGCACTCTTATATTAGTTTACAGATAAAGTACTGTATTTTGGTTGTTGTACGTGGTACATGCGTATGCGTCTCTTGAGCAAACACAGCACATCAGGCATGAAAGTGGGGCAAACCCGACAAGTTTAATGGCGCGGACAAGATATCTGACGCTGATGGCCACACGGAGAACGATACATCAGGCCCATCATGGTTCAGACAATGCACACACGTTCATCTGCCCATCAATACCATATGCCGGCCACTTCTTGCATCCAGCCTTTGGTTTCTCAATGCACAATCGCATAGTACTGTACTAGTACTCCATGAAAATTTCACCGGATGGTGACCAAAGGTCCGATTAAGCTAGCTGTAAAACCGGAGAGATGCGTCTGTCAAGTCTGAAGTAGTACTACACCGCAACTACCAGCACACCTCACGGAACCCGAGCTAGCAGCGACCAAATCTTCGTGGCTTGACTTGACCCTGATTAGGAAGCAGCTCCGAGGCAGGCGGGCATATTATCCTATTCGTTCCTGACGCGAAATCGCACTGACGGAGGAAGTGGTTAGCATAAGAAATTGCCGCTTGATGCCGGGACCGACCGTACGTGTGGACTGACGGGCCTCTCCGATGGCGTCCACACGCGAGTCGCGAGGGGAATTGCTCGGGCGCCCGTGAGAAACACTCCGCACGGCGGACGTGGAGACGGACCATGGTGGACGACTGACCATGCGCGCTGTGCTGTCCATTTCGAGAAAGAAACACTTCATCTCCGGCGTCAATCTTTTGTGGCAGACCTCCGGCCGCCGGCCAGGCACCCACGCTGCCACACGTGCACGAACGGTGTGATTTATCTCTCTCTGATAGAACGCCGAAATTTGCACGGCAACGCGGGAACTTAGCAAAGTTTTAAAAACTCGTCTACGTATTCAAAACGAGTCTTATTTTCAAAGCTCTCGTCACAAAGAACACAAATATGAAAATGAAATTTAATTTAGAATTTCGATTCAAAAGATACAGGAAATTGAAAATCAAAAGCCAAAAGAAAAATGGGGTGGGTGCCCCCTCCCATGTGTGCCACAAATTCCCTCCCGATGGGACGTATGAGAGAGGGTGGAAATGCACCACAACAAGCATGCATGGCATGAGAGACGCAATAGGGTGGTGGCAAACACTAGACAGTCCGGACAACCCTTCTTCAGCCGGCCTCCCCCACGTCGATTCCATAGGGGCAACATCGGCGGCGACCGTTAACCTTTCTCAGCCGCCCCTCATCGTATTTTCCTGCCTTCACTGTAGCCTTGAAAGCTGAAGGGAATCCAGTGGTGCTCTCGTGGATGGCGGCGGTGAGGCGTTGATCCATCTGGTGACTCGCCACATCGTGCAAATTGGTAGTGTGGGTCGCGCCTCTCGTTCTCGGGTCTGAGCGTGTGGTGTTGGCGGCAAGGGAAAGAAGGGCTAGGCATGCGGTGTGCGCCGTGGCTGCACGAGGGCCCTCAGCAGTGCTGGCGTCGGCCTGTGCTTGTAAGGGCCACATCTGGGCCCAAGGTGGGCCGGAGTGGGTGCGACAATTGTGTTGTGGTGGAGTTGGTGGTCAGCCACGGTTGCTAGATCAGCGGCTCTTCCATGGAGGAGGTTGTGTGGCATTGCAGTTGTGCCTACAATGGGATTGCAAGCGGCGGAGTAGCTTTTTTTGGCCCACAACTCGTCGGGGTTCCTTGTTTGCTTGGCTTGCATTGGTTTAGGCCCTGGTGTCTAGGTTTACATGTATCGCAACAAATGTCACGTGCATAGGGCTATCGACTGTCGGGACATGGAAAGTGACGACAACCTAGCCGGTATTGGATCACGCAAGAGGGCAGTGGCACAATACGTGTTTAATGCGCGGTAGACATGTTTAATAGGGTGATCCCTCACAGAAAAATATCATGTAGTTAGTGTTCATCCAAGTGTATTACCGTTTGAAATACTTGACATTCTGAGGAGTGCCATGTCACATGGATACAATAAGCTTGACATGTCCGAGACACGCGCGAACCATTCGGGCAGTAGGACACATAGTTGTCTTGACGAGCTTTGTAGGATCGTCTTGGCTCAGAACACACCCATCAAAATATGAACAAAAGTCATATATATGAGGATATGATTGACATATTGACCTACTGGTCTCATTACTCCATCATCAGTGATGTCACATCAATGACGGAGGAAGTGAGTCATGGATCTTGAATCACTAGTAATCTATTACGAGGGATGTTGATCTTAGTGGGAGCATTATCTAGTTAATTGGATGTCACCGGATGAGTGTAGTTGGCTCATCTTTTGGCACTTCCTTTCTATCACTGTATATAAAGTACCAATGTTTCTTGAAGTGAAATTCACAATAAGAGTGCATCACCATCCATCTCCTCAGACAATCATGTGCACCTAGGGAACACCTACGCCAACCATTGCAAGCAAGTCATTACAATGAACAAATAAAAATTCAATGCAATGTCAAAAAATAACTGGCAAATTGCATTCAAACTAATATACAAAGTGAAGTTTTAAAATTCTATACAAATTGACATTGCAAAATCAATATATAAGTTGGCATTGCAAGAGCCATACATAAATCCTGAAATAGCAATTCTTTTTACAAATTAACACTACAAAATTGACATTGCAAAATTCTACACAAACTAGTATTGCTAAATTCTATCAAATTCAATGTGTGATTAATATATGTGTATTGAATTTTAAAGATGGAAATAATTACCTTCCCAGCTTGTCGAGCACGAGGACAAACACAGGTGGGCGGCTCCGCTGTGTGGCATCAATTATATGTAGGGGCGTGAAGGAGTTCAAGGTTGTCCTCGTGCTCGACAAACATACACAAAGCACGCTGGCCGGAGGGAGGTCAAGTTCGATTGAGCCGCAATCTGATCCCAAATCCGTCGCGCCCAAGGGCACTCAATGAGCAGATGGAACGGGAGTTCAAGGTTCCTTACACAAAATGCATAAAAATAGTTGTTGTCCCAGCCTCGCCGCAGGAGATGATCCGCCGTGAGGATCCCCCCAAGGCTGCCCAGAGAAAAAAAAAATCTGCATTTTCTGTTGTTGCTTTGAGAAACCAGCTATATCTTCTCTTGTTGACAAACTTTGTCTTGTTTAGAGTACCATAGATTATAATGTTACATTAAATCTTTTTCTGCTTCAAAATGTACCATAATGAAACATCATGATGCATTTACAAAACAAGAAGAAACCCAATGAAACATTGTGGAGTACTATGATACGAGACAAAATTAGTCAAAATTCAACATATGTGGCACGAATCTTAAAGCAACCATGAACCGCAGATACGTGCGCAGGATCTAGTGACAAGCAGTTTTTTTTTCGACTTTACTGTTCACCTGAGCTCATTTGAGCTCAGGTGTAGAAACTCTGCGTCCGTTTGAACGAAAGTGCCTTTCTGCTCCCGAGCTCAAATGAGCTCGGAGAATAGTAAAATCGGAAAAAGTTCAAAAACAATCAAGAAAATTCAAATTTTTAGGAGAAACATTGAGAAAAGTTGTAAGTGCATGCAAAAATTCGTCATGAAATCACATTCCTGTAGGAGTGGCAACAAAAAAAACAAATTCGGAGCTTTAAAATGCTATTGAAAGAAGCATTTTTCAGAGTACCGATTTTTTTTTTGCCACACCTTCTAGGAACGTGATTTCATGATGAATTTTTGCAAGCAGTTAAAACTTTTGTCAATGTTTCTTCCAAAAAAATTTGTTTTGAATTTTTTTCGATTTTACTGTTTACACAAGCTCATTTGAGCTCGGTGCATAAACTCTGCGTCAATGTTTGAAGTCCTATTTCCGCTGGGGCATGAAAAATATCTAATGAAGAACTTCTTCCCCTGTGGAAACTTACTTTATTTGGTAGTAACGTCAAGCTCGTACGATGGGACCTGGCAAACGACCGGCTGGAAGCCTGCCTCCACAGAAATGAAAATACTCGGAAAATGGAACGGAGAGCACCGTCTCTTTCCCGAAATGGACAGCTCGAGGTCAGGCCATGGTCGTCGTGGTCAGTCCACCGCACCGTGTATTTCCCACTGCCGTCCGAGCAACTCCCCCCGCGACCTGTGTGCGGACCATTGGTGGTGAGTCCACACGTAGTACTACGAATCCGACATTGAGCGGCAATTTCTTACTCCTAATTATTCTGCTAACTACTCGTGTCAGTGCGATCCTCCGTCAGGATCTTCACCTGCTCTGAATCTACCAATCAGGTCCCGGGTCAGTCAAGTCGCGAAGATTAGTCTTCGCTAGCTCACACCACGCCCATGCTTCTTCCGTGTGGTTTGCTGCTGCTAATTGCGATGGAATTCAGACTTGACGCGTTATCGGTAACCGATGCGGTTCACGGTCGGATCGTGTCACCAATTTCACTGGATGATGTGAGCTTCCCAGAAGATCTGTTGCCTTGGCATCAAGAAATTCATCTGATAGTGCAGTGAAATAGGATGGGCAGCACGGATGCTTGAGCCTGGAAGATGTTGAGTAAAACGTGTGCGTGTGGACTAGAGTCTGGACCGTGATGGCCTGACCTATCGTTTTCATGGACGATTCCTGTTGCCTATTGCCTTCCTTTTTTTTTTTTTTTGAAAAGTTGCCTATTGCCTTCTACAGCGAGCCGATTTGGCCATCGGTATCAGAGAGTATCTTTCTAATTTGTCCCACGTTTCCCTGTCTGCTGTGCTTGCTCACTGATTATTATTTTTTTAAAAAGAAGGCTCACCTTAGGCCTCTGCATCAATCGATGCATGCGGCCATATTATTAACAACAAAAATAAGGTCTTAAGATCCACGGAAGCTTAAAATCTGAGCAAGAAAGAAAACAAAAATGAAAAACGCCACACCCAGCGATAAAGTGTCACATCCGGCAATAAAAAATAGACTACGATGCCTACACACCTAGCCTATTATTAGCTTGCCATCCAAATCGGCTGAAGATAGCCCGTGCAACCGTCTCCCATCGGCTGCACCCAATAACCATAGGATCCATGAAGTCCGCATGAGTGAGTAACGACCACATACAGATCCAGGCTGTAGCTCTGTAGATAATCTGCAAAAAATTTATGAATTTTGTCCCATTAAAAATCATATCGTTTCGAGTGTTCCATATAGCCCATAATAAAGCACATATTCCAATCCGGATTTGTTTATCTGAGTGTATGTTAACTCCATTAAGCCACGTCCCAAATAACATGCTTATATTTATTGGATGATTAACGTTAAAAGCTATATGAATGGATCTTCATAACAATTTTGCAAGTGGACATTCGAGAAAGAGGTGTTTGATTGTCTCGTTTTGATCACAAAAATAACATCTAGGGTGGCCTATCCAATTCCTTTTCAACAGATTATCTTTGGTCAAGATGACTCCTTGATGGACAAACCACATAAAGATCTTGATGCGTAATGGAATTTTAATCTTCCATATGTGCAAAGACCTCGACAATGGCCTAGAATCAATTAAATCCAAATACATGGATTTGACCGAGAAAATTCCATTCGTGGTCAACTTCCAACTAATTGTATCTGTCTGGTCTGAAAGTTGAACATCCATCAACCTACGTACCAGGTGTAACCAAGCATTCCAACGTGCCCCTATAAGAGATCTCCTAAATTGGATATTGAGTGGTACAACGTTTAATACTGTGGCAACATAATCTTCCTTACGTTGCACAATATTATAGAGAGAGGGGTATTGTAAGGCCAGGGGCATCTCCCCTAACCAAGTGTCCTCCCAGAACCTTGTAGATGTACCATTACCAACTAGGAACTTCACCCGTTGGAAGAAAGTTAACTTAATCTTCATTAACCCTTTTCAAAAGGGTGAGTCTGAAGGTCTAGCATTCACCTGAGCCAAAGTCTTAGCATGCAGGTATTTATTCCGCAATATTTGTACCCACATGCCTTCAGTCTCCATCGATAATCTGCATAACCATTTGCTAAGCAAACGAGCATTCTTTACTTGTAAATTCTTGATCCCCAACCCGCCCCGGTCTTTGGGTCTACATAGACCTGGCCATGGGCAGCCCGGCCTGACCCGGCCCGGCCCAAAAAAGCCCGACCCGGCCCGGTCCGACGCTGCTCCCGGGCCGGGCTCGGGCCTAGATATACAGCCCGTTGGCCGGGCCGGGCCGGGCCCGGGCCCGTCAAAAATACGTTTTCCTGAAGAGGCCCGGCCCGAGGCCCGAGGCCCGTCGGGCTTTTGCTTGTTCGGGCCGGGCTCGGGCCCAAAAAACAGGCCCGACGGCCGGGCCGGGCCGGGCTCGGGCCTGGGTTTTTTACACCGGGCTTTGGTAGGCCCGGTCCGAAGCCCGACCCGGCCTGAGGTTTGGCCAGGTCTAGGTCTACACATAATATCCCATCTAGCCAGTCGATATTTCTTCCTGGTCTATTCACTTTGCCAGAAGAAACGAGATCGGTAAAAGTCCAATCTTTTCCGTACCCCTACCGGTACTTCAAAGAAAGAGAGGAGGAACATTGGTAAACTCGTCAAAACCAAGTTAATCAACAACAGTCTTCTTCCGTAAGACATGAGCTTGCCCTTCCAGTAGCTCAATTTTTTTCTCAAATCTATCTTCTATACATTTCCATTCTTTGATCGTTAACCGCCTATAGTGAATTGGGATCCCTAGATAACTAAACGATAAGCATCCCATTTCAGAACCGAATAGGTTCTGTAATTATCCTGTTCTTCTTTAGCTCTCCCAAAGCAGAACAGTTCGCTTTTATTGAAGTTGATTTTGAGTCCGGACAATTGCTCAAACATGCACAAAATACGTTTCATGTTCCTAGCTTTTGCAAGATCGTGTTCCATGAAAATAATAGTATCATCCGCGTATTGTAAGACTGATACGCCCCCCTCGACAAGATGAGGAACGAGCCCTCCTACTTGGCCACTCTCTTTAGCCCGACTAATAAGTACTGCCAACATATCCTCTACGATATTAAACAACACAGGAGACATGGAGTATCCTTGTCTTAGTCCCTTACGAGTCTGGAAATAATGACCGATGTCATCGTTGACTTAAATCCCAACACTACCTTTCTGTATGAAAGAATCCACTTGGGACCTCCAGTTATCATTAAATCCCTTCACACGTAAGGCTTGCTGTAGGAAGGGCCATTTGACCTTATCATACGCTTTTTCAAAATCCACTTTAAAGACAACCCCATCGAGTTTCTTCGAGTGGATTTCGTGTAACGTTTCATGCAAAACTACCACCCCTTCTAGTATTTGTCTTCCTGGCATGAAGGCAGTTTGGGTGGGTTGCACAACCGAGTGTGCAACCCGCGTCAACCTATTCGTGCCAACCTTTGTAAAGATCTTAAAACGTACGTTGAGAAGACAAATTGGTCTAAACTGCTCAATGCGAACCGCTTCCACCTTCTTTGGCAACACCGTTATTGTTCCAAAATTGAGGTGAAACAGAGCTAGGTGGCCTTCAAATAAGTCATGGAACATAGGCATGAGATCATTCTTTATGATATGCCAACATCATTGATAGAATTCGGCTGGGAACCCGTCTGGCGCCCGGCTTTATTGCGCTTCATTTGTGATATGGCATCGAACACCACTTTCTTAGTGAACGGGGAAGACAACATCTCATTCTCTTCTAAGTTGAGTTGTGGTATGTCCCCGATCACATTCTCATCAAGAGAAACAAAACTTTCTTCGGGAGCTTCGAAAAGTTTCTTGTAATAATCGGAAATATATAATTTAAGATTCTCTTGTCCTACAATTGTACCCTCATCCTGCTCTAGTTGCATTATCTTTTTCTTCCTATGCTTCCCATTAGCGATCATGTGAAAGAATTGTGTATTATCATCACCTTGGACGATTTTAGACACTTTTGCTTTAAGAGCCCATTTGATCTCCTCTTCCCTCATGATGGTTTGCAACTTCTTCTCGGTCTCATTCTTAATATCTCTCTCAGAAGTATTAAGAAGGATCGATTCTGCTTTCACATCAAGTTCATTAATAATTCTTATCAATCTTTCCTTTTCCACTTTATATAAACCACTTTGGTGTTTGGCCCAGCCTCTCAAAAACTGGCGTAAATGTCTAATTTTGTTTTGCCATCTCTCCACATTAGAAGACCCTCCCATGTCTCTTGCCCATTCCGTCTCAATGAGCTCCATGAAACCTTCCCTCTCAAACCATCCCAGTTTGAAAGAGAAAGTATTCTTGTTTCCCACATGGGTCGCTTCCCCGAAATCGACCAATAATGGGGTGTGGTCAGAGATGGCCCTCTGTAAGGCCTGAACCGTAACTAGAGGAATTTTTTGTTCCCACTCGATACTAGCAAGAACCCTATCCAATTTCTCGTAAGTAGGTATAGGTAAAGAATTCGCCCACGTGAATTGCCTACTAGTGAGGTCAATCTCCCTCAAATCTAGGCTTTCAGTTATCATATTAAACATGAATGACCGCCTCCCATCGAAATTGTCATTTTTTCTCATCTTGTCTTCAAATGATATTAAAATATCCCCCAACCAAAATGGGCAGCCTTTCATCCCCACAAATTCGAACTAGATCCGCAAAGAATTCAGGTTTAAGCTCTGGTTGTGCCGCACCATATACGGCCACCAAATCCCACCGGAAACCGTCAATTTTCGACCTTACACGAAATTTGACAGCAAAATCGCCATGAACCACATTTAGCACTTCTACAGTTTCGCACTTCACACCAAGGAGTATCTCTCCGGATCTTCCCCTTGGAGGTAAACAATGCCAGTCAAATTCAACCCCTCCAGAAATGGTGTTGAGAAACTGAGGAGTGAAATTATCTCTACCTGTCTCCATTAAGGCCATAAAATCTAATTTCTGTTCTATTGATGTATCGCTAAGGAATCTCCATTTAGCCAAGTCCGCTAGACCTCTGCTATTCCAGAATATCCCTTTCATAATTCATCATGTAATTTTTTCTTTTGTTCGATTCTAACACTCCTACGCACAACCGATGTAGGATAAACCTTCCTCTTCCAGGTTTTTTTGGTTTATCCTTAATGACCTCAACATGTCGAACATCGGCGACAGAAGTGGCCTTTGGCTATAAAGGGGCCACATACCCCTCTGTACCCAAGTCCTCCTCCTCGGCATCCAAACCCTTTGTGGGAACTAAATCCTCACAGAGACTTTGCAGCCCATTTACTCCCAGATCAGTAATATGAGCCTCGTTCATAGGTTTCACTGCTGCTAGATGTCGTATTAAATCCACAGCTCTATCAGTCTCCAGGTCTAGTAAGTCATTAATTGATTTTGCGGTTTCTTTGTCATTACTACCAAGAGAAATCCCTAAGTTGTTGGCTTTATCAATAATATCATATTCTGAGAAATGAAGAATTGAACAACTCGTATTAACTGACATACCTGTATGAGCTTCGATGTCTTGAAGCTTGGCGGCCCTCATGGCCCGCCCCATCTGTATGTCGTTCACATCCGGTTGTTCCTGTATCCGGTGGCTAAAACGCCTACCACCAGATAACGGGTCCGGAATCCCTCCAACAGCAATCACGTCCTCCAAGGCGACTCCTGTCGGGTTATGGTCGCCTGCCGTGTGCCCGACCGAATCACCAGCACTGGGTAACCCCTCTGACTGGACCGTCGATGAAGCAGCAACAAAATCATCAAAACCAACACCAATTTGATCTGTATTACTGACCAGCGCAGACACCATCTGTAGCGAGCTAGTCGCAAGAGGCGACCGAGGAGTCGCAGTAGCCGGGAAGCCCTCTAGCTGAGAAGGAGGGGTGACTGTCAGCTCAGAAATGACCCGCCTCTCGTGCGGAGACAACTGTGGTACATCCTCAACCACCATCTGACTGCGATGCTCCTGAACCACCTCCAAAGGAAATCCAATATCAAAATCCTCCATCTCCTCGCGATCGCCCCACAAGCGACTAGGCGCGGATGCCACCTGGAACGAACCAAACCTGAGAGAGGTAGCCGGAGTGGACAAGGAGGCCGACCCCTTGTCAGTCCCCGTCTCAGACGACTGCAATGATTTACTAGCCGGCGCCTGCTTCCCAGTTAAGTCCTTGGGATTTCCGTCCATCCCCTGGAAACCATCCCATCACCGTCTAGAAGAGAAGTCTCCCCAACCAAATCCTCCAAATCATAGCTCAAACCATCATAAGACCATGGCACAAAATCTGGAATAAATTCCGCCCTCACCACACCAACGAGAATCCTGGCAACATCGTGCATACGAGTATATGGCATATCAACCTTCTCTGTTTTACCGAACAGAGACCCAAGACTGGAAACAATAAGATACGCATTAAGCAAGTCCTCCGGAACACCAGAGATTCTGACGCAAACCTTCTCCGGCGGCATCCCAGTCGGCTCAGGTTTAGCACACTCGTCAAACTCGAGGATACATGTGCTCCCAGGTACCTTGCTGAGTCCACATTTAAGCAAATGATTGAGATCCTCTCTCCTAGGGAACTCAACCCTGTAGTTTGATCCTCCAATCTGACAGGAGCCCAGTGAAAGGACTCAAACACCAGCCATCTGAGCTGCTGGCACACCTGCTCCACTGTCAACATCCCTTTAGTCACCCTGACTAGACCAAGTCGCGAGCTCTCCGACTTGGGGGTCACCGGGATCGTACAAGAAGTCTCAAAGAACATGAGCCCATTGTTGCAGACACCATAAATATTGACGATAGGTGTGGGAACTAGAAGCAACGGATAATCGTCAGATGTATGTCCCGGCTTCAAGCAGATATCGCATAACACCTCAGTACAGTCCATCACAAAATGACCAGGGAGCCCACATCGATAGCAAGTCATCTTTTCTTTCTTGCGTGCCGCCTTATTAGCCCTCGTGTTTTCAGCTTTGTCACTCCCTTTTTCGCTCATCCCATCTCTGTCATCGGGGGCGTCGTGGCCGGCACAGAAACTGCTGCCAACACCGTAACCGCTGCCATTGCAGCATCAGGCAGAGATGCCGAGGAAGTACAAGCCACGGCCGTCTTCGCCGCGACTGCCCCACCATCAGTGCTCGCTGTTTTGATTATCGGCTTCTTAGGGAAAATCTTGGGGACATAGGGATGCCGTGGAGGTGGGTATCGGCCATCCCCTCCCCGCTGACGATAATGATGCCCTGTTGCACCCTCAACAAACTCGCCGGACGGAGGATTGAAGTTTCGCTGCGACTGGTTGCTGCCATAACCTCTTCCTCCCCCGTCATTCCATTGATTCCAGCCATTACGATAGCCCTGATAGCCACCGTCATTGCCACGTCCGCCTCTGTACCCGCCATATCCGCCATTGAATCCACCACGACCACCACCTTCGGAATCTCCAACACCATCGTGACCCGCGCCATGGAACGCACCACGGCCACCGTCAGACGAGCCTCCATCAGACGCAGCCAGGCCTTGCCCAGCATCGACCGCCCCACGTCCAGCACCGTCGCCACCACATGTTGCAGCCGACGGTTGAGGGAGTTGCTGCGCAGGGAATTTTGGGGGCGGCCGGTGATCACCACGCCCAGCCATGCTCGCCGGGGGGACTCGCCACGCCCTACCCGCCGGCAACGGGAAACCACACGCCAGCCTCCGCCGAACCCTAGCCGAGCCGCCAGCGCAGTTCTCCGAGCACCGCGGTGTTGACGACGCGATCGAAGAAACTACGTAACGCTGCGCCAGGTCATCGACTGGAGAACGAGACCGGGCCGTATACCCGTCTTTCTCATGGCCATCAAGCGGCCTGTCAAACTGGGCCAAATACCCAGTCGAACTCGACCCAACTACCGGAGGAGGCCTAGAAGCGTTAATCAGGGATTTCAAACGGGATTTCCTGGCCAGGCAGATCCCGGCGCCCACAGATTCCGGCGAGGACGCCGCCGGCGGCATCTGTGCCCGACCGGCCGTCGCCCTGCGCCCCTTCTTCTTCTTGACCACCATAGTCCAGGAATCCGGCTTGATCAAGTCAAACAACGTGAGTTTGGGCAAGCTTACCTTGGGAAGGGGGCCCTTCCATGGCCGGACTGCCACGCCGACGACCGCTGATGTACGACACGCTGAACCATTTCCGTCTCCCCCCCACGTGTAGCCCTGCCCTTGCTGGGTTGTCGTCCGGCAGCAATCCTTGCACGATCGTCGCCACGTCGTCCTCCTTGTATCCGCACCTGAACAGTTCGCACACCCAATCGGACAGCGTCGACGAGTATTCCGGCACCGACCCGCCCGCATCATCCTCTTCTTCGTCTTCCTCACTGTCGGTCAGAGCCCAAAAGCGACCTCCGTCAAGCCTCCGAGGAGCGGAGATCAGACCCGCATGGACAGTCGGCCCTGCGGTCGCCTCCCCCCCATTAAAGACGGACAGAGACGGATAAATAGGATCAAGCAAGAAACATGCTCACTGATAGGGACGGATAAATATGATCAAGCAAGAAACATGCTGCATTCTAGAAATGGGTAGAATACAGAAATGATGTAGATATGAATAATGACAACCTTTCTTATACTCCCTCCATTCCTATTTACTCGTCGTGGTATTAGTTCAAATTTGAACTAAAACCACGACGAGTAAATCAGAACGGAGGGAGTACAAGATAGAGGAAAAAAATGAGCGCCACATGCATCAATGTGTTTGAGCCTGTAGTTTGCAATCTAAGAGCAAATCTAACGGATTCACTAAAAGTTTAGAAGAGCAAATGCCGAGTATATTTTATACGAGTACTTTTGCTCCTTCAAAAATAACAGTTTCTAATGGATCCCCAGTATTTAGCGGAGTAAAATAAATTTGACTGGCAAAAACACAAATTCGGATCACACAAACACAAATTGGGTTCAAATAAGTACATAAAACTTGCTTAAACGCAGTTTGGTGCCTATTCGGAATAATTTACATAGAAGTTAATATGAACTAAATGAAAATGTAGACTAAATTAACCGAAACTTACTACTCGCTTTCTTCCTGCCGAGCGGAGTGGAAGAGCATCGAAGACCATATGGCCCTATGACCGGCGCTCGAGTTTCCTTTGGTAACTGTGCAGGCATTGACACGAGGTGTCTCGGATCATACACCGTTACTAGTCGACTTCGGAGTTCAAACTTTTGTGGGCAACAAGAACATTTTCTCATTTGAACTTGCCTGATTTGAAAGAGAAGGGTTCCTTGAGTTGTTAGCTCGGGAGTGGGCTAATGACTTAGGAGGAAGGACGCCTATCGAGCGATGGCAATGCAAGATTCGTCATCTCCGAAGGTTCCTTCGTGGTTGGGCTAAGCACACACATGGAATTTATAAGGTGGAGAAGGAGAGACTTCTTCTACTTATTCAAAACCTTGAAGTTAAAGCAGAAACTTCTATCTTGGATTCCAATGAGTTGGAAACAAAGATAGAGGCGGAGATGCAACTTAAAAAGCTTCTTCGCGAGGAGGAATTGAAGTGGGCGTTGCGAGCTAAGGTTCGCAAAATAGTAGAAGGCGAGGATAATACTCAATTCTTTCATATGATTGCTAATGGGAAGCATCGTAAAAAGAGAATTTTCCAACTAGAACAAGACGAAGGGACGATAGTTGGTCAAGACAATCTGAAAGTTTACATTACCAATTATTATAAGCAGTTGTTTGGTCCCCCAGAAGAGACTTTTGTGTCGTTAGATGAGTCTAGGGTTGAGGATGTTCCTCAACTTGAGACTGCCGAAAATGAGCTCCTGACTGCTCCTTTCTCGGAGAAAGAGGTGTTTGAGGCCATTGCGTAAATGGAGAATAATAAGGCTCCAGGACCGGATGGGTTTCCGGCGGAGTTCTACAAAAAGTGCTGGCATTTTTATCAAGGGGGATTTGATGCCCATGTTTCAGGAGTTTTTTGAGGGGCAGCTTCAGTTGTTTAAGCTGAATTTTGGGACGATAACTCTTCTTCCTAAGAAGACAGAGGCTGTTCACATTGAGCAGTTCAGGCCTATATGTCTGCTTAATGTGAGTTTCAAAATATTCACCAAGGTTGGGACGAACAGACTTACGCAGATTGCGCACTCTATAGTTCATCCGTCACAGACTGCTTTCATGCCTGATAGAAACATCCTTGAAGGGGTTGTTGTCTTGCATGAAACGCTCCATGAGATCCACTCAAAAAAACTTGATGGCGTAGTTTTTAAAGTGGATTTTGAAAAGCATATGATAAAGTTAAATGGCCTTTCCTTCAACAAGCTTTGCGTATGAAAGGTTTTGATCCGGCCTGGAGAAACCAGATTGATTCCTTTACGCAAAAAGGGAGTGTCGGGATTAAGGTGAATGACGACATAGGACACTATTTCCAAACACACAAGGGGCTAAGGCAAGGAGACCCTATGTCACCGATCCTGTTTAACATAGTGGCTGATATGCTGACTATTTTAATAGGTCGGGCAAAGGATGTAGGGCAAGTAGGTGGCATGGTTCCACATCTAGTTGACGGCGGGATTTCCATTCTTCAGTATGCTGATGATACTATCATCTTTATGGAGCTCGACTTGGCGAAAGCAAGAAACATGAAGCTGCTGTTATGCTTATTTGAACAATTGTCTGGGCTCAAGATCAACTTCCACAAGAGCGAATTGTTTTGCTTTGGAAGAGCAAATGAGGACCAGGAGACATATCAACAATTGTTCGGATGTGAATTGGGCTCATTACCGTTTACGTACTTAGGTATACCCATTCATCATCGTAAGCTGACTAACTTTGAGTGGAAATGCATCGATGATTGTTTTGAAAAGAAACTGAGCTGTTGGAAAGGGAAGCTCATGTCATACGGAGGACGATTGATTCTGATTAATTCGGTCCTTACCAGTATGCCTATGTTTCTCTTATCCTTTTTCCTGGTTCCGGTGGGCGTCAGGAAAAGGTTAGATTTCTACCGATCTCGATTCTTTTGGCAGAATGATGAGCTTAAACGAAAGCATAGGCTTGCTAAGTGGGATATTATCTGTAGGCCGAAGGACCAAGGAGGTCTAGGTATTGAAAATCTGGAAGTCAAAAACACATGTCTCCTTAGCAAGTGGCTAATTAAGCTGTCATCTGAGACGGAGGCTACTTGGGCACAGATTTTGCGTAATAAGTATCTTTATGCTAAAACCTTGGCTAGGTGAATGTGAGGCCTTCCGACTCCCCCTTTTGGAAGGGTTTGATGAGAGTTAAACAACTCTTTTTCAACAAGACAAATTTTATTGTCGAGAATGGTGCCACTACGAGGTTTTGGGAGGATACGTGGCTTGGGGAGACCCCCCTTGCACTTCAATATCCTACTTTGTACAACATTGTCCGACGTAGAGAAACCTACGTTGCAAATGTTTTACAATCCGCTCCCCTTAATATTAGTTTTCGACGGACGCTAGTTGGAAATCGTTGGGAGGCCTGGCTCCATCTTGTTAGACGTTTAATGGAAGTCCGGCTATCCCAGCAGCCGGATCGACTGCATTGGAAACTTACTAAGAACGGTGTGTTCTCGATCAAATCAATGTACCTGGATGTCATTAATTCTAGCGTCATCCCTACCACGATACACATTTGGAAAGTTAAGGTACCCTTACGAATCAAAGTGTTTATGTGGTTTGTGCATAAACAAGTCATTTTGACTAAGGATAACCTTGCAAAACGCAACTGGGTGGGCTCGTCTAGATGTAGCTTTTGCGATCATAACGAAAATATCAAACACCTCTTTCTCGATTGTCCGTTGGCTAAGATTCTGTGGCGGTCGATTCATATTGCGTTTAATATTAATCAGCCCACCTCTATCAACATGTTATTTGAAACATGGCTTGATGGGGTTGATTCTGATACTACAAGACACATTCGGGTTGGCGTTTGTGCTTTGTTTTGGGCAGTATGGAACTGCAGAAATGATTTAGTCTTTAACAGATCAACAAACATTCACTTTTTGCAGGTTATCTTCAGGGCCACGACGTTCATCCGTATGTTGTCGCTACTCACTCTGACGGAGGCCAGGGAGCGTTTGGTTACTGCGTCTACCCGATGGGAGATGGTAGCTCGGGATATTTTAAACCGGTTTGGATGGCGGTCATGTAATAGGATAGACATGTAGTGCTCCTATTGTATTTTGCCAGCCGGTTGTGGCTTTGTGTCTTACCTCTTTCGAGCTTTTGTTTATGTTTGCACTTCGACCTTTCGAGACTTTGTTACTGGATTATCTTTTTAATAATATGAGCCGTATGCATCTTTCTGATGCAGAGGCTGGGGTACAACCCCTTTTCGAAAAAAATGACCGGCGCTCGAGTGTGCATCGTGCGGGAGCCGGCGCAATAGATAAACGGCGCGCGATGGTGTTTCGGACCGCGCGCTGAATTACTTATGCCGCGCACGCGGTTATTGAGCCTCGGGTGGAGCTTCCGCAGCGGTTGCGTGCGCAAAAAAATCTAAAATTTTCAGCGCGACGCTTATATAGCGAGACTGTTGGAGTCTTCCAACTAAGCAAAGATATAAAATTTTCAGCGCGACGCTTATAGATGAGGTGCTAAGTGCATTAAATACCTTAGCAACTCAACTCCCCAATGCATATGTGCTTAACTTGTTGTTGCTAAGCACACTTTATTTAATGAGTTAACACCTAAAGTCTTGTATGCATTGGTCAAATTGTTTCATTTAAGTGGTTTGCCTATGTTCTCGTGCTTGGCAATGATTCTTTCTGGGGTCACCAAAGTACTCTCTCCCTTCCTTAAATGTTGTGCCATGTCATTTTTTCGCTTATGTAGCACGCTTAGCATCTGTCCACGGTGAAGCACTAGCAAGGGTCTAATAAACACGGACCGAGGGAGTATCTTGCGATCCCACGCCGTTTGATTACACTCCTTAGTGACACCTTGTCAGGGGAAAAAAAATTCTATGAGACCAGATCTCACGGATTAGCAGGTGAGACCCATCCTGATGGATGACACGTGGCATTCACAAATCACAAAGCACCCACCCCACCCCCACCTGAAATCAGGGGGGGAGAGATTAGATGCTTTGTGATTTATGAATGCCACGTGTCATTCATCCGAATGGGTCTCACGTGCATTATATGAGACCTGGTCTCATATAATTTTTTTCCCTCGTCAGGTAAGGCTGAGCATGTCTCTGAGTGTCTCACACAAAATGGTCTTCGTCAGGTAAGTTTTCAAAAGTCTTCTTCAGATTTCCCGGTGCTTTCCCACCTCCACCTGGCACCACGCACGCGCTCTCCAGCTCCACATCCACCTCGCCATCTATAAGTAGGCAGCAGCACCACGAGCTCAACACCCAGCTCAAGCTTGAAGGCATCACTCAGCCACAGCCTCCTGCATCGAGCTGACCACCCGGCCCACGGCCAGCTTCGATCCCAATGGAGCTTCCTCAGTTGGCTTCCTTCCTCGGCGTCGTGCTCGCCACGGTGCTCTTCTTCAAGACTGTCCTCCGCCGCCGCCGCCAGTACAACCTCCCGCCGGGCCCCAAGCCTTGGCCGATCATCGGCAACCTCAACCTCATCGGCACGCTCCCGCACCGCTCCATCCACGCACTCTCCAAGCAGTACGGCCCGCTCATGCAACTCCAGTTCGGCTCCTTCCCCGTCGTCGTCGGCTCCTCCGTCGAGATGGCCAAGTTCTTCCTCAAGACCCACGACGTGGTCTTCACCGACCGCCCCAAGACCGCCGCCGGCAGGTACACCACCTACAACTACAGCGACATCACCTGGTCCCCCTACGGCGCCTACTGGCGCTAGGCCCGCAAGATGTGCCTCACCGAGCTCTTCAGCGCCAAGCGTCTCGAGTCGTACGAGTACATCCGCAAGGAGGAGGTGCTCGCCCTCCTCGGCGACCTGTATCGCGGTGGCGCCGGTGCCGGCCGCGTGGTGGTGCTCAAAGACTACCTGTCCACGGTGAGCCTGAACGTGATCACGCGCATGGTGATGGGCAAGAAGTACCTGGAGAAGGAGGTGAGGGACGAGGCTGGGGCGGTGATCACGACGCCCGAGGAGTTCAAGTGGATGATCGACGAGCTGTTCCTGCTCAACGGCGTGCTCAACATCGGCGACTCCATCCCGTGGCTGGACTGGATGGACCTGCAGGGGTACATCAAGAGGATGAAGAAGCTGAGCAAGATGTTCGACCGGTTCCTGGAGCACGTCGTCGACGAGCACAGCGAGCGGCGTCGGCGCGAGGGGGAGAGCTTCGCGGTCAAGGACATGGTGGACGTGCTGCTGCAGTTCGCCAGCGACCCCGGTCTCGAGGTCAAGCTCAACAGAGAGGGCGTCAAGGCTTTCACTCAGGTGGGTGCTACTGCTATTGCTTTCCTTCCCCTGCTTCCTTTCCTTCCCTTCATTGAATCTGAATTAATTATGTTTATCCCCTGCTTTGAGACACGAATGTAGTTGGTTGCCTGCACGGAAAACAAAACAAGTACTATCATCGTTCTAAGCAGAAAGGCAGCAATAATATTATGTCATGTTGCTATCGTCTGTTCTATCGGTCTACTCTAACCGAGTCAGACTTTAATAATTCCATTATCTGAACTCTGGGGAAAATAATGGGCTTATTGATAGGAACGTTCCACCAAAAGCTGTAGAGAAATAAACCTTCAATTGTGACATTGCCATCCATGCAGATAATGCACGCAGTTAATTACTTAGTCACAAGACCCACAACTGATTATATTAGTAACTATGTACAGCATCACTCATTTACACATCACCTATAATTCTGACTTTTCATACTAATGAACACCATTTTGAAACATGCTTGTGTAGGACCTCATTGCCGGCGGCACGGAGAGCTCGGCTGTGACGGTGGAATGGGCCCTCTCGGAGCTCTTGAAGAAGCCAGAGGTGCTCGCCAAAGCCACAGAGGAGCTGGATCGCGTGGTGGGGCGAGGTCGATGGGTCACCGAAAAGGACATGCCGAGCCTTCCATATGTGGATGCCATCGTCAAAGAGACCATGCGGTTGCACCCAGTAGCGCCGATGCTTGTACCCCGCCTTTCCCGTGAGGACACATCCATCAACGGCTACGACATCCCCGCCGGGACACGGGTGCTAGTCATGGTGTGGTCTATTGGCCGCGACCCGGAGTTGTGGGAAGCTCCGGAGGAGTTCATGCCAGAGCGGTTCCTCGACAGCAAGCTCGATGTCAAGGGGCAGGATTATGAGCTGCTTCCATTCGGGTCGGGACGCAGGATGTGCCCCGGGTATAGTCTTGGGTTGAAGGTGATCCAGGTAAGCCTGGCGAACCTCCTGCACGGGTTCACGTGGAGGCTCCCTGATGGCGTGGAGCTGAACATGGAGGAGATCTTCGGACTGTCCACGCCACGCAAGTTCCCGCTTGAGGCTGTCCTGGAGCCCAAGCTCCCAGCTCACCTCTACGCCGAGGCTTGAATATTTGATACATGTGTGCCCTCGCTTGTTGAGTAATTATTATTACTTGTATTGTTGTATTTTCTGTATTTTTTCTAGTATTTTATATATTATGTATAGTGGACTCAAGTGAAATAATGAGATTTATAAAGGAAAGTGTAAAAGGTGGTCGGCAATTGCTAATTTAGCAAGTGAAATGATGGGAATTTTCTTCTTCAAAGACGTCTCTATCAAAGCCTCGTCTCCTTTCAAGTTTTGTTAATGCTTCTAGGTTGTTGGTGTTTTCAATAAGTTGTGGGCTTGGGTGGTTTCTAATGACATAACTAGATCATTGAAAATGCGCATTTCTGCACCCATCAATCTTACAAATATTTAAAACATTAAACTTAAGAACAATATTTTGTTTAATGCCAAAAATTGGCATGTCAGAATTTGCTAAAATATTAGCTAGTGATTGGTTGGTTACCAACTTTTCTTGCCAAGGTCACAAAAAGTTATCAAATTTGGACAAATTTAGATTTTGTTAAATGTTGGCTTGCCAAATATTGGCATCAAACTAATCAACCTCTAACTGCAAAATGTGTTGATTGGTATTTAAGAACGACAACAAACTAAACTTTATGTATGGCAAAATAAAACATAGCCGATGCTTGTTATTGGAGGATAGTACAATATAGCAGATATTGTAAAGATCTTTGTCGCATAGCCAAGACATACCTGGAGTATTGCCGGAAGAATCAACTCTTTTGTCAATGTTGTAGGGAAGAATCGCGGTAGAGGCAGGCCATCTCCCTTTTTTAGGAGGAACAAGTCTTTTTCTCTCCTGAGCAGACCAGATGGGGCTATACAGAATAATTGAATAGTAATAATTTGAACATATATGGAGGTACATAAATATTAACAAATATTAGATAGGCTCGGAACCTTTGGACCTGCATACATGCTCCAGCTAATTAGCTGATTTCTCTGAGGGCTGTGAACATTCGTTTACCTGATGTTGCGGTAAAATATTGTAAAGAAATAGGTTAGATGGCAAAAAAAGAAATATGGAGAGCCGTGCATCAAAACATGGAATAGTGATTTGAGTTTGAATAAAAATGAAAATAAGCTTGGAAGAAAATTAATGGAGGTGGTTGCATTGCAGGTCAAGACGAGCGAGGGCGACTTGCTCGTGCATTATTTTCTTCAATTTTTCTCAAGCATCATTACAGAACCACGTTCACGAGTAAGAGAATCTGGTAAGTGATGGCATCTATGGATGATGGTAACTTGCTCACACATCATAAAAAAGGAGATTTACATTTCTGCCCCTAATTTGCGCCACTCTTAGTTTTACCCGTAACTTTTTGATGTGCTCAAATTTACCCCTAAAGAGCATTTTTTAGGTTAGGAGAATGCCCTTCGAGCTGGTCAAAGTTGTTTGACTGATTTTTTGAAAATTCATATGAATTCTGAAGAATGCAAATAAGATATCAAAATGCTCATAAAAATATCACATATATGCGCATGGCATTACATTCATCGCCTACACAAGCATTTATTTGCATTCAACCTAAATAGTTTTTAATGTTATAAAACCTAAAAAACTTTAAATACTATTTTTGTCATGAACGTAAATGACATGTGCATATAGGTGATGTTTCTATGAACATTTTGATATCTTATTTTGCATTCTACTGACTTTATATTAATTTGTTATGAATTTTTAAAGTTTCCTTCCCTACACTAAATTAGGACATGTTCGGAGCCACTCCGCCCCACAACTCCACTCCGGGAGTGGGAAAAGCAGTGCCGAGCGGTACAACTCCGCGGAGTGGAAAGAGCGGAACGGAGTGGTTCGCAGTTGAATCTTACGGAGTAGCTGAAATCGAGCTCCCCACCATGACTCCCTCACTTTCCCCCTCCCCAACTTACCGGTTCGATCCAATCTGAGCGAATCCTAGGGTCCTCCCCCGACCATGGAACCCTAGCGCTGCGCCGCCGCAGTTCCTCGGCCACCCTTGCAACATCGCCATCTCCTCGCCCCCTCCTCACCCCGGCCAAATTCTCACCCCTGCAACCTCGCCATCTCCTCGCCCCTCCTCATCCAAGTGTAATGCCCAGAACGGGATTATACAACTTAAAGGTATAAGCCCATACTAGAATGATCTCAAGTTTGGTATCTTTGCACGACTCATGTAAAAATAGGGATGAAATTGCAAAAGGATAGTTGGCTTACACCCGCCACGTCACACAATACATTACATAAGAAAATCATCATCCAAATAACATCACAGTCCGACTACGGACGAAGATCCAAATGAAAGATACCAAATACATAAAGCCACAAGGTCTGAATCGCCCCTAGTAGAAACCACTACTGATCATCGGGATAGTGCACATAGTATCCACTACGTTCTTCATCGAACTCCCAATACAGCTCGGTGCCGTCACCTGTGTAGTTCACCATAGTACCTGCATCTGGTGTTGTGTAGAATCTGTGAGCCACGGAGGACTCAGCAATCCCGTTCCCGGGTAACAAAAGTATCTAAGCCTTGGGTGTGGAACAAGGCTGAAGAAAGATAAAGGTTGCAGCTGCACTAGCACTAGCTTACGTGTTTAGAGCGGGAAGAGAAGTGCCACGAGCGTCAAAGTGACCACGAAGTGATCCTATCTAAGCACGTCAATCATAACCCCATCGTGTTCACTTCCCGAACCCCTTTCGGAAAATGACCGTCACGGTTACTCACGCTGGTAGTGTGTTCTGAACATGGTGTCAAGTTTTCTACAACCGGATATTAACAAATTCCAATCTGCCAAATAACCGCGGGCACGACTTTCGAAAGATCTAACCCTGCAGGGGTGTCCCAACTTAGCCCATTACAAGCTCACGATCTGCGGAGTCGCAACTCCAAGGTGGGAAGACCTGAGTATTCTCGGAATCCCGTGCTCAAGATATTCCGACTAAGGTAAAACTAATCCAGCAAGACCTCCCGGCGTGCCGACACCCTGACAATAGCCGCGCGTATCTAGTCTCAGGCCACGACCGGATGGGCGATCCTATAGGTAAAACCAATCCTCGAGTTCCCACGTGGTGGCCCCGCATAACCCCCAGTTTGGACCAACGCTCATGTGGAGCACTGGCCCGGGTTGTTGATTAAGAACTCGGGTTTGCAAAGCCCTATGCAAGTTTTAGTTGTTAGGCAAATGGAGTACCAATGTTGGGCCTTGCTGGAAAAGCTTTAGCGCTAAGCGGGTTATCGAGGGGGTCCCATAACCCCAACTGTGTTAGGAACGCATAATCAAGGAACATAACACCGGTTTAAACGGTTCCTAGGATGGCATGAGTGGAACAAAACACCAAGCAATAGGCTTAGCCTTCCACCCATTACCAATATATAAAAGATTTAGTTTAAGTGTTTATATAGTGTGATATCCCAACAAGCTTCAACATGAAGCAAGAATCTTCAAATCTTCTCCTGCAACTAACAATGCTATAAGAGGGGCTGAGCGAAGCTTACGTAGTCAAACAAAGGTTTGCTAGGTTGGGTGGTTAGACAGATTCATGGTTACAATAGGAGGCTGACAAACAAACATGGGCATCGATGCAATAAGCTAAAGAACGAGATATCTAGCAATAGGCAAAGATAGTAATGATATCTGGGTCATGTCATCTTGCCCGTCGAGTCGTCGATGGGATCGTAAGACGGCTCCTCGTACTCAACCTCGGTAGTAACCTCGTTCTCGTTCTCGGTCTCGGCTTCCGGCTCTACTCAACACAAGAACACAACAAGGCACAAAATCAAACAAGGTGCAATGCATAATCAACATGATGCAAGTATGATGCATATATGATGCAATACATGTCAAGGGATGAAGCACACAAGAACAACACAAGACAACAAGTTTAAATGAGGGCGGAATCCACATATAGCAAATCCAGTAAGTCCTCATATGCATATGTTGAAATTGGTCCAGATCTGAACAAACGTTAAGTTAAAGTTGTTAAACAGCAATTTTAACATGCACCATGATGATCTACACTAAATTCTAGGCAAGTTTCATATAAAGTTTGTTTAATTCGGAGCTACGGTCTAGAAGATATGAGCAAAACAAGACAAGCATGGCAACGGTGCAAGATGCACTCAAACATCAAGCAAACACACTCCAAACATGTTAACAACATGATATTATGATTCTACATGCAAAATCACACAAGTTTCATATAGGGCACGCTCAAAACGGAGCAACGGTTCAACACATACACACGAAACAAGATACAAGGCAAAGCTGAAATTAACAGCCACATAGCAACTTTGGAGCAAGAAATATATACTCTACATCACTCAAACATGGTGAAAATAAGCATGGTCATGAAGTAGACATATCCTACAGAAAACGACTCCATTGGGGCAACTCCATAGGAGGCATGGATAAATAGCAACAAGCTACACCAAATTGATTATGCTGTTAAAAACCTGACAGTTATAATTTATAGCAACTTGAGAGCAAGAAATAAATAAGCTACAGCAAGCCATATGATCAAGTGAGGGCATGAATGAATAGACAACAACATGGACAACAAGGAGTGATCATTGGCCACTGCAAAACTAGCATGGATTTGACTAGGGCATCATGCAAACATAGCATCAGGTCATGACAGATTACAGACTTAGCAGAAATTTCACTAAGTATAAAACATTTATGTTGGCATGGCATGTTTACAAGCATGTTTAAGTCACCTCAAGGCATATCATGGAAAATGGTTTGCACCATAGCAAAGACCACATGATGGAGATTCTAAAACATATTGGCATGTGACAAGGGGTCAAACACATCAATAGCAACGAGCACTTCAAATCAGCATCTCATAACATGTTTCATAACTTAACAGCCACATGCACTTTTGCAACCAAGTTTAACATGGCAATAAGAACCCTAACATGAATGCTAGAACAACCATCATGTAGAGCATCTCACAATGAACATTTTGACATATCATTTGCTTCATTTGGATAAACATGCACCAAGTTATCACATCTCAAACATGGCATGAAAATAACAAGTTGCAGCAGTTTATAACAAGTAGCACCCTTACAACAGAGATTAGGACCTCTAGAAGGACTCAAACAAGCATGCCATAATGGAACAAAACGTAGAGCACATCACCACGATCATTTTGACATATTATATGCACAAATTAGACAAGCACACTAAAAAATACAGCCATGCAAGATGTCAACAAAATAAGCAAATCTAGGGACTTAGTGAAAAATAAGACAACAAGTTCAAGCGGATCGGGTCGTACAGTGCGGATCGTGTCGGGTCGGACCCGACCCGTTAGGGTTCGGCCCGTCGGCTGGAGTGGATCGGGCGACGCGGCCCTTCGGCGGCCGGCGAATCGACGGATCCGGCCGGGGTGCGGCGGATCCGGCCGGCCGGCGGCGGCTCCGGTGCGGGGGCCCGACGGCGGAGGAGGCGGCGGCGGTTGGACGCTCTGCGGGCGGCGGCGGCGACCTTGGAGGCCGGCGGCAGAGGAAGCGCGGCGGAGGCGTCGGCGGTCGCGGTGTGCTCCGGCGGCGGGGAAGCTCGGGGCCGGCGGCGGTGGATCCGGCGCTCGGCTCGCCGGCGGCGAAGGGAGCCGGGCGCGGGACGAAGGCGCGGGCGGCGGGTGAGCGATTCGGACCGCGGGGGCCGGGGACGAGCCCGGCGGGCCCGCACGGCGGCGAAGTGGGCGCGGAGGCTCGCCGAACCCGGAGCTGACACGTGGCACGATGGGGCAAGTCGGACACGTCCGGCCGGCGGGGATGTGTCCGGCGGCTGCGGGGAGGAGAGGAGCTAGGGTTTTGCCCGAAAATGGAGGTGTGTGGACGTTTTTATAGGCACAAGGAGCTAGGAGACTCCAAATGAGGAGCGGTTTTCGGCCACGTGATCACAGTTCGACGACCGAGATGATGGGAGTGGTTGTGCTGGGTTGGTGGGCTGTTGTGGAGGGGGTCTTGGGCCTCAAAGAAGAGGTTCTTTTAGCCCACTAGGTTAACCGTTGGAGTACCAAACGAACTCCAAACAAGATGAAACTTGACAGGCGGCCTACACATACTAAAACAACATCGCACGACAAGTCTCACGTTATTCCGGAAACGTTACACGTTCACACACGAAATAAGGACTCGGGGATGCCACGAGCACGTGTGTGAGCGTCGGAACTCGAAACGGACAACGGGAAGAGACGAGTGGGACCGGGTGCAAGTGACATCACAAATGCAATGCAATGCACATGAAAACATGACATGGATGAAACGCACACACGCACACGACAAAACGAAGAAACCCGAAATGAAAGAAGAGACCAGAATGGAATTGATGAAGTCAAATTTCATATATTGCCAACATTGGAAAGTGTTACATCTGGGGCATTACAAACTCTCCTCTACTACGAATAGATCTCGTCCCGAGATCTAGGATTGGAAGAAGGAAGGATACTCGGAACGAAGGTGATCTTCTCGTTCCCACGTAGCTTCTCGGTCGGTATGGTGTGAACACTTGACTTTCAAGAACTTGATTGACTTGTTGCGGGTCTTGCGCTCAGTTTCTTCAAGAATAGCAACGGGGTGCTCACGGTAAGACAAGTCTTGTTGAAGATCAATCTCCTCGAACGGAATGGTGCATTCAGGTGTCTTGAAGCACTTGCGGAGTTGAGACACGTGAAACACATCATGAACATTTGCAAAGTTGGATGGAAGCTCGAGTTGGTAGGCTAGATCGCCTCTTTTGCCAAGAATCTTGAAAGGGCCCACGTATCTCGGAGCAAGCTTTCCTTTGATACCAAATCTTTGGGTGCCTTTCATAGGAGAAACACGGAGATAGACATGGTCTACAATGTCGAAAGCCAAATCACGATGCTTACCGTCATAGTAGCTCTTTTGACGCGACTGAGCGGCCTTGAGATTCTCACGTATGACTTTGCACATTTCCTCGACTTCTGAGATCAAGTCATTGCCAAGAAGTTGACGTTCACCAGTCTCGGACCAGTTGAGAGGAGTACGACACTTTCTGCCATAGAGGATTTCAAACGGAGCTTTGCCGGCACTTGCTTGGAAACTGTTGTTGTAAGAGAACTCGGCAAACGGGAGACAATCTTCCCACTTCATGCCAAAAGAGATGACACAAGCTCTGAGCATGTCTTCGAGGATCTGGTTCACTCTTTTGACTTGACCACTAGTCTGAGGGTGAAACGCAGTGCTGAAACGGATCTTAGTGCCCATGGCCGACTGAAAGGAGTCCCAGAACTTGGATGTGAACAAACTTCCACGGTCTGAGGAGATAACTTGAGGAATTCCATGTAGGGACACAATTCTGGAAGTGTACAACTCTGCCACCTAAGCTGCATTGATGGATTCTTTGACTGTAAGGAAGTGAGCTACTTTGGTTAGCTTGTCAATCACCACAAAGATAGCATCATTCCCCTTCTTGGACTTGGGAAACCCAGTGACGAAATCCATTTCAATTCGGTAGAATTTCCACTCGGGAATAGGAAGAGGTTAGAGGAGACCGGCTGGACGTTGATGCTCTGCCTTCACTCTTCTGCAGACATCACATTCATTCACGAATTGGGCAATCTCCCTTTTCATGCGAGTCCACCAGTAAGATTGCTTGAGGTCTTGGTACATCTTGGAACTTCCGGGATGAATGGAGATGAGGGAGTCATGTGCTTCGTTCATTATGAGCTTCCTGAGATCACCCTTGGGAACCGCAAGTCTGTCCTCAAAGAAAAAGGTGTCTTTCTCATCAACGCGATATCACTTGTATTTGGGAGTACCCTTAGCAATACCATGTTTCACTTTCTGCACCATAGCATCACTGAGTTGGGCCTCACGGATCTGATCTTCCAAGGTAGGAGCAACTTGAAGATTTGCAAGAAAGCCTTGCGGAACAACTTGGAGGTTGAGCTTCCTGAATTCTTCACAAAGCTCAGGCTGAAACGGCTTGATAAGGAGACTGTTGCAATATGCCTTTCTGCTCAAGGCATCTGCAATGACATTGGCCTTGCCAGGTGTGTATTCGATGCTTGGATCATACTCTTGGATCATTTCAACCCAACGAGTCTGGCGAAGGTTCAGGTTCGGCTCTGTGAAGATGTACTTCAAGCTCTTGTGATCGATGAAGATGTCCACTTTTCTGCCCAACAAAAGGTGTCTCCACGTGATCAAGGCATGTACCACAACTGCTAGCTCGAGATCATGTGTGGGGTAGTTCTTCTCATTTGGCTTCAATTGACGAGAAGTGTATGCCACAATTTTCTTGTCTTGCATTAGAACACCACCAAGTCCTTGAAGAGAAGCATCACAGAATACTTCGTAGGGCTTGGACTCATCCGGAGGAGTAAGAACCGGAGCAGAGATGAGCTTTTCATTGAGTGTTTTGAATGCCACATCACAATCAGGAGACCAGTTGTACTTGACATTCTTCCGCAGCAAGTTGGAGAGAGGCTTGGCAATCTTGGAGAAGTTCTCAACGAACCTTCTGCAATAGCTAGCAAGACCAAGGAAGCTTCGGAGTTGCTTGACGTTCTGTGGAGGTTCCTAGTTGACAATCGCTTCAACTTTCTCGGGGTTGACAGCAATACCCTCAACAGAGATGATATGGCCAAGATATAAGACCTTATCGAGCCAGAATTCACATTTAGAGAACTTGGCATAGAACTTATGTTCACGGAGTCTGTCGAGAACCAAACGGAGGTGCTTGGCATGATCCTCTTCATTCTTGGAGAATACTAAGATGTCATCCAGATAGACAAGAACAAATTCATTGGTGTAGGGGTTGAATATGTAGTGCATCATCCTCGAGAAGGTGGGTGGAGCATTTGCGAGGCCAAAAGACATGACTGTGTATTCATAAGAGCCGTAGCTTGTTCTGAATGCAGTCTTGTGAATATCTTCTTCACGGATACGGATCTGGTGATAACCCATCCGGAGATCGAGCTTTGAGAACACTTTTGCTCCTTTGAGCTGCTCGAACAATTCATTGATGTTGGGGAGCGGATACTTATTCTTTATTGTCTTCTTGTTCAATGGCCGATAATCAACGCAAAGGCGCTCCGTGCCATCCTTCTTCTTGACAAATAGAACACCACATCCCCAAGAGAAGTGCTAGGCCTGATTAGGACCATTCGCTCTTGCTCATCGAGTTGTCTCTTCAGCTCCTTCAACTCTCCAGGGGAATGCTTGTACGGACGCCGACATGCTGGCTCGGTACCGGGCTCGAATTCAATGACGAATTCAACTTGATGATGCGGAGGCATGCCTGGAAGCTCTTCAGGGAAAACATCTTCATATTCATTGACCACCGGAATTTGAGAGATGACATTAATCTCGCCCTTGTCATTGAGAGAGAATAGCCTGATTGTGTTATCTCGAGAGGCAAAGATAATCATGTCTTCGTCATGATGAGTAAGCTTGACTTCCTTATTTGCACAATCAATGTGAGCATCATGCTGGGAAAGCCAATCCATCCCAAGAATAAGATCAATGTCGGTGTTGCCGAGAACAACCAGAAAATCCAGAAAGCGGTAATCACCCATACGAATAGATACGTCCGGAGCAAATATTTTAGAATGCATCAGTTTTCCCGGAGAAACAATTGATAACTCCCTTGGCAAATTTTGTGTGGCAACATTGTGCTTTGATGCAAATGGATATGACATGAAGGAACATGATGCACCCGAATCAAACAAGACTTTAGCAGGTTTAAGGTTGACTGGAAGATTACCAAGTATCACATCTGAAGAATTCTCTGCTTGAGCTGCATTCATCAGATTCACTCTTGCTGACTTGGGATTGTGCTTGACAATAGCAGTACTGACAGGTGGAGGAGGCGAAAGGCGCCTTTGGTTGGTGCACTTGTTGGAATAATGATCCTTCAGACCACATTTGTAGCAAGTGACCTCAGAAACTGGACGAGGAGGAGGAACACTTGGTCTTGGAGCTTGGTACTGCGACTTGGACTGATTGCCTTGGTTGTGTGGGTGGGAGAAACCACGGCCACCAGAATGCTTGTTGTTGTTGTTGGAAGGTCGGATCACTGGAGGAGGTGGAAGCCAAAACTTCTGTTGCTTTGCGGCCACTTGGGAAGAAGAGGAGGAGTCAACATCGTCTCTGATCCTCTTTTTGGAAGCTTCCATCTTGAGCTGGGCCGCCTCTTGCTTAAGTGCCATGTTATAGAATTGATCAAATTCATCCGGCTCGAACAAGGTGAGAGCTAGCTCGAGTTCATCCTTCAGACAACCACGGAACTAATAAATCTTGCTCTTGGCATCTGGGATGTCTTTCTTGGCATAGCGGGTAAGGTTTTCGAACTTGAAATTATATTGATAAAGATACATGGTGCCTTGCTTCAGGTTGCGGAATTGCTCACGCATACCTTCGATGACACTTGTTGGAATGTGGTGGGAGCGAAAATCCTTGCAGAAGTCAGCCCACGAGATTTCACGCCCTTCTCCGGAGTCTTTGTACTGCTGCCACCAATCAGCGGCTTGGTCCTTGAGTTGGAAGGCGGCAAACTTCACATAGTCCTCAGGTCTCACGTTACTGTACTCGAAATGCTTCTTGATATCTGTTATCCAGTCTTCAGCATCTAGAGGGTCCACACAGTAACTGAATGCCTTTGGTTGGTTTGCCAGGAACTGGTTGAGTGTAGCAAAGTGAGGTTGGCTGAACAAATTGCCTTGGCCTTGGTTCCCATGACCACCTTGATTTGCTTAATTTGCTTGAATGTTCTACATCATTTGCAAAAGCATCTGGGTGTTCTGGTTCGTCGCTTGCATAATTGCTCTCCAGGCCTCAGACGGAGGAGGAGGGGAAGGAGGATGATCAGGAACTTCTTCACCCTCTGGGTTAGCGTTGGGAACCCTTTTAGGAGCCATCCTGAATGAGATGACAACTATTAGCCATTGATTGGGAGAAAAAAATATATAAGCTGAATCAAAGGCTAGAAATTGCAACATAAGTCTTCACAAGAACATTCGAACAAGATGAACGAATGTAATCCACAGTTTAATGATACAACAATCTTCACGAGAATCCACTTGGGAGAACAAAAGGTAAATAAAAACAACAAGGAGCAGATAGAACAAATACAAGATAGAAGCTTCGTTCGACATATTCGTGCTGAAAGCTTATGGAACGTGTTACAAAAGGGTTTTGCAATCCCCAGATCAGCATAGCCAAGGACCCTTTAAGATGCAACTCCCGATCGGAACAACGCCCATAAAACTACTTCACTCAATGTAGAACCCCGAACTCCATATCATGCATTCGTTGGAAGAATGCCTACGAGCTACTAGATGAACCCACCTATTAATTTCCGAAAGTTTCCAGTTATGCAATCAGGTGTTGGGGATACAGGGGAAGCATCGCGCACTCAACTCTAATCCTACATCAAGCTGTATCCATCCTTCAACACATAACCAGTTATTTCCGGAAACCGTTTACCCCGGACCTTCGAAACGCATCTGCTATACAAGCTATGGCAATACTCCCGAACTACCTCCCCAGTACTGGGTGATGTCGGGGTTATCTTGCCACTAGCTGCATAGGAGAGTTTTCGATGTCGGTCGTCTTAAGTATTCCAGAACTGCTGCGATATATTTGTGACGACAACACCTCGGAGATCAACTCCCTGGGACACTGCCACAACCCCTAAATGACAGGAGGCATCAAGAACAATGTTCTCGTCACAAAGACATCGAACAATCCAAACAATACTTGCGTGATCCTAATTTTTTTTGTGAATTTTTGAGAGTAGAAGAGATAAGTAATCGTCAGGAGTCCTCACCAGAGTGAAAAGAGATGAGGAGCAAAAAGAAATCCTACTCTCCGATATATATATAGGACTCAAAACATTTTCAAGTTTGTGCCTAGACTCAACCGTCAACGATTCGATCAATCAGTGGGGGCTTCTAGGTCGGAGAAGGCTCTGAATACTAACTTGAAATGCCCAGTATGGGATTATACCTCCTACGTGTCGAGGCACGACTTAAAGGTATAAGCCCATACTAGAATGATCTCAAGTTTGGTATCTTTGCACGACTCATGTAAAAATAGGGATGAAATTGCAAAAGGATAGTTGGCTTACACTCGCCACGTCACACAATACATTACATAAGCAAATCATCATCCAAATAACATCACAGTCCGACTACGGACGAAGATCCAAATGAAAGATACCAAATACATAAAGCCACAAGGTCTGAATCGCCCCTAGTAGAAACCACTACTGATCATCGGGATAGTGCACATAGTATCGACTAAGTTCTTCATCGAACTCCCAGTACAGTTCGGTGCCGTCACCTGTGTAGTTCACCATAGTACATGCATCTGGTGTTGTGTAGAATCTGTGAGCCATGAAGGACTCAGCAATCCCGTTCCCGGGTAACAAAACTATCTAAGCCTTGGGTGTGGAACAAGGCTGAAGAAAGATAAAGGTTGCAGCTGCACTAGCACGAGCTTACGTGTTTAGAGCGAGAAGAGAAGTGCCACGAGCGTCAAAGTGACCACGAAGTGATCCTATCTAAGCACGTCAATCATAACCCCATCGTTTTCACTTCCCGAACCCCTTTCGGAAAATGACCGTCACGGTTACTCACGCTGGTAGTGTGTTCTGAACATGGTGTCAAGTTTTCTACAACTGGATATTAACAAATTCCCATCTGCCACATAACCGCGGGTACGGCTTTCGAAAGATCAAACCTTGCAGGGGTGTCCCAACTTAGCCCATTACAAGCTCACGATCTGCGGAGTCGCAACTCCAAGGTGGGAAGACCCGAGTATTCTCGGAATCCCGTGCTCAAGATATTCTGACTAAGGTAAAACTAATCCAGCAAGACCTCCCGGCATGCCGACACCCTGACAATAGCCGCGCTTATCTAGTCTCAGGCCACGACCGGATGGGCGATCCTACAGGTAAAACCAATCCCCGAGTTCCCTCGTGGTGGCCCCGCATAACCCCCAGTTTGGACCAACACTCATGTGGAGCACTGGCCCAGGTTGTTGATTAAGAACTCGGGTTTGCAAAGCCCTATGCAAGTTTTAGTTGTTAGACAAATGGAGTACCAATGTTGGGCCTTGCTGGAAAAGCTTTAGCGCTAAGCGGGTTATCGAGGGGGTCCCATAACCCCAACCGTGTTAGGAACGCATAATCAAGGAACATAACACCGGTTTAAACGGTTCATAGGGTGGCATGAGTGGAACAAAACACCAAGCAAGAGGCTTAGCCTTCCACCGATTACCAATATATAGAGAATTTAGTTTAAGAGTTTATATAGTGTGATATCCCAACAAGCTTCAACATGAAGCAAGAATCTTCAAATCTTCTCCTGCAACTAACAATGCTATAAGAGGGGCGGAGCGAAGCTTACGTAGCCAAACAAAGGTTTGCTAGGTTGGGTGGTTAGACAGATTCATGGTTACAATAGGAGGCTGACAAACAAACATGGGCATCGAGGCAATAAGCTAAAGAGCGAGACATCTAGCAATAGGCAACGATAGTAATGATATCTGGGTCATGTCATCTTGCCTGTCGAGTCGTCAATGGGATCGTAAGACAGCTCCTCGTACTCAACCTTGGTAGTAACCTCGTTCTCGTTCTCGGTCCCGGCTTCCGGCTCTACTCAACACAAGAACACAACAAGGCACAAAATCAAACAAGGTGCAATGCACAATCAACATGATGCAATTATGATGCATATATGATGCAATACATGTCAAGGGATGAAGCACACAAGAACAACACAAGACAACAAGTTTAAATGAGGCCGGAATCCACATATAGCAAATCCGGTAAGTCCTCATATGCATATGTTGAAATTGGTCCAGATATGAACAAACCTTAAGTTAAAGTTGTTAAACAGCAATTTAACATGCACCATGATGATCTACACAAAATTCTAGACAAGTTTCATATAAAGTTTGTTTAATTCGGAGCTACGGTCTAAAAGATATGAGCAAAACAAGACAAGCATGGCAACGGTGCAAGATGCACTCAAACATCAAGCAAACACACTCCAAACATGTTAACAACATGATATTATGATTCTACATGCAAAATCACACAAGTTTCATATAGGGCACGCTCAAAACGGAGCAACGGTTCAACACATACACACGAAACAAGATACAATGCAAAGCTGAAATTAACAGCCACATAGAAACTTTGGAGCAAGAAATATATACTCTACAGCACTCAAACATGGTTACGATAGGCATCGACATGAAGTAGACATATCCTACAGCAAACAACTCCATTGGAGCAACTTCATAGGAGGCATGGACAATAGCAACAAGCTACGCCAAATTGATTATGCTGTTAAAAACCTGACATTTATAATTTATAGCAACTTGAGAGCAAGAAATAAATAAGCTACAACAAGCCATATGAGAAAGTGAGGGCATGAATGGATAGAAAACAACATGGACAACAAGGAGTGATCATTGGCCACTCCAAAACTAGCATGGATTTAACTAGGGCATCATGCAAACATAGCATCAGGTTATGACAGATTCCAGACTTAGCAGAAATTTCACTAAGTATAAAACAGTTATGTTGGCATGGCATGTTTACAAGCATGTTTAAGTCACCTCAAGGCATATCATGGAAAATGGTTTGCACCACAGCAAAGACCACATGATGGAGATTCTAAAACATATTGGCATGTGACAAGGGGTCAAACACATCAATAGCAACGAGCACTTCAAATCAGCATCTCATAACATGTTTCATAACTTAACAGCCACATGCACTTTTGCAACCAAGTTTAACATGGCAATAAGAACCCTAACATGAATGATACAACAACCATCATGTAGAGCATCTCACAATGAACATTTTGACATATCATTTGCTTCATTTGGATAAACATGCACCAAGTTATCACATCTCAAACATGGACTGAAAATAAAAAGTTGCAGCAGTTTATAACAAGTAGCACCCTTACAACAGAGATTAGGACCTCTAGAAGGACTCAAACAAGCATGCCACAATGGAAAAAAACGTAGAGCACATCACCACGATCATTTTGACATATTATATGCACAAATTGGACAAGCACACTAAAAAATACAGCCATGCAAAGATGTCAATAAAATAAGCAAATCTAGGGACTTAGTGAAAAATAAGACAACAAGTTCAAGCGGATCGGGTAGTATAGTGCGGATTGGGTCGGATCGGACCCGACCCGTTAGGGTTCGGCCCGGCGGCTGGAGTGGATCGGGCGACGCGGCCCTCCGGCGGCCGGTGGATCGACGGATCCAGCCGGGGCACGGCGGATCCGGCCGACCGGCGGCGGCTCCGGTGCGGGGGCCCGACGGCGGAGGAGGCGGTGGCGGTTGGACGCTTTGCGGGCGACGGCGGCGACCTTGGAGGCCGGCGGCGGAGGAAGCGCGGCGGAGGCGGCGGCGGTCGCGGTGTGCTCCGGCGGCGGGGAAGCTCGAGGCCGGCGGCGGTGGATCCGGTGCTCGGCTCGCCGGCGGCGAAGGGAGTCGGGCGCGGGACGAAGGCGCGGGCGGCGGGTGTGCTATGCGGGCCGCCGGGGCCGGGGACGGGCTCGGCGGGCCCGCACGGCGGCGAAGTGGGCGCGGCAGCTCGCCCAACCCGGAGCTGACATGTGGCACGGCGGGGCAAGTTGGACATGTCCGACCGGCGGGGATGTGTCCGTCGGCTGCGGGGAGGAGAGGAGCTAGGGTTTTGCCCGAAAATGGAGGTGTGTGGACGTTTTTATAGGCACAAGGATCTAGGAGACTCCAAATGAGGAGCGGTTTTCGGCCACGTGATCACAATTCGACGACTGAGATGATGGGAGTGGTTGTGCTGGGTTGGTGGGATGTTGTGGAGGGGGTCTTGGGCCTCAAAGAAGAGGTTCTTTTAGCCCACTAGGTTAACCGTTGGAGTACCAAACGAACTCCAAACGGGATGAAACTTGACAGGCGGTCTACACGTACCAAAACAACATCGCACGACAAGTCTCACGTCATTCCAGAAACGTTACACGGCCACACACGAAAGAAGGACTTGGGGATGCCACGGGCACGTGTGTGAGCGTCGGAACTGGAAACGGACAACGGGAAGAGACGAGTGGGACCGGGTGCAAGTGACAACACAAATGCAATGCAATGCGCATGACAACATGACATGGATGAAATGCACACACGCACACGACAAAACGAAGAAACCCGAAATGAAAGAAGAGCCCAGAATGGAATTGATGAAGTTAAAGTTTCATATATTGCCAACATTGGAAAGTGTTACATCTGGGGCATTACACCAAGACATCTTTCTGTTTGGTAATAACTTTGGGGGCATACGGGTTGTGTGGACCTCTGGCGGCTGAGATCACCAGGGCCTGTCCTCGTCCTCATTCCCGGCAGCTCGGATTCGTCGTTTGCAAGGTCGCCATCCACGCCTACGTCACATACAGCCAGGTGAGATCCATATCCCCTCTTCACCCTTGTTCCTCTACTATTCTTGATTCATATTCCTGAATAGTTCCACGTATTCTTGATTCCTGGTTCTTGATTCCAGTAAGTAGTAGTACTACATGTCTATAATTCCTGCAAGGATTATGTGAGGAAATTGAGAGGAAGGAGATGAATTAGGGGAGTTGGTAGAGAAAGGGGATGAGCGACAGAGAGCATAGAGACAGATAGAGTTTCCTTTTCTAGATAACAAATACACACTGCATGATTATCATGGATGTTGTAAACATATATGTATTGCTTCTATTTCTTTTATTTGCCTTGACATGGAGGGACTGAACTAGCTAGCTTGTTAATTCATATTAGTGATTAGTTCTAGGCGTTCTTGATTCCTGATTCTTGATTCAAGTTAGTATTAGTTCTGCATGTCAATAATCCGAGCAAGGATTAGTAGTCAAAGTAGTGTGAGGCCCTGATTTGGGTCGCACGGATTAATCATAGAAATAGTAGAGAATTAAGAACGGAGGGAACGAGACAAAAAGTGAGATTCAGATGTTTTTTTGCATATCACAATCGCCTCTTCAGTACATAACACACCCTGTAAATAAAACACACACACATCACTCCCACACATAGTGTACACCTGGTCGTTGATGCTGTGAAAGTAGATACAGAAAGTACTAGTGGATGCCGTGAAAGTAGATACAGAAAGTATATACTAGTGATTTACAAATGTAAGAAAAAGTAATCCAGCAAGGACTAGTGAGATCCACGTGACATCTTGTTGATTAAATTCCCTTTCAATCCATGGATGTTGTAGGGAAGTAGTGCAGAAATACATCTTGAATTGTCTCCTGGCCGTTGGAATGTAATTAAACCATGACCAAGTATTGCCTTTGTTTCTTTTATTTTCCTTGATTGACATGGATGGAGTGAACTAGCTAGTGAACCCATTCTCTGCCTATAACCTATAACTATTATTTTTCTTTGTACTGAAATATGTTAGTGAACCCCTTCTCTGCCTATAACCTGTAACCCTTCCTGCCATTGGACTGAAATATGTTAGTATTGAGATTGCTTAAGAAATTATTATTTGTTTTGGGATTTTCTTAAGACATTATTATTTGTTTGTACTACAATAGCTTGCTAATTCTTTTTCACCATGGTCTTTGCTGGTATGTAACTAGGAGCATGATCGATGATTGTTCATCGATATGTGTTAGATTGTAATGCTTGCAATTAATGTATAATTTTCCTGAAGACTGTCTGCCGATTGGAGTGATGATAACACTACGATCTTGACCGAGCTATTTGTCCAACAAGTGTGTGTTGGCACTAGGCCAGACAAGCACTTGACTTAAAATGCTTATGAGGAAGTTGCGAAGGATTTCAAAGTCAGAACAAGTCTGGAGTACACCAGGCTCCAACTAAAGAACAAGTGGGATAAGTTGAAGACTGATCAGAGCAATTTCAAAAAACTCAAATTGAAGGACACTGGTGGTGGGTGAGACTATGAGAGAAACACCATCAAACAAGATGCTAAATGGTGGAAGAAAGCAAAGATAGTGAGTCGTGACTTTTCCTATTTGTTCTTATCATATAAGCAATTGTTCCATGAGTAGTGATGCTAATTAAGCTTTGTTTTGTTGTATTTTAGGACATCCCTGGCTGTGGCAAGTTCCAAAAGCGCGGACTTGGAAATGAGAATAACTTATCTATCATGTTTGCTAACATCACGAGTGATGGTACAGATCACTGGAATCCTGCTTCAGGCACCATTCCCCAATCTAGCAGTGCAACTTCAGTTTTCAATGTGGACGACATAAAGATGTTGATCCGGAGGAGACCCAAACAGGTGAGTCACATGCTTATAGAAAAGGGAAGAGACTTCACAGGTATGTGGATGGCAATAACAGGAAGCCAAAGACATCTCTTGTTATACAAGAACAGATAACTAGGGTTGGAGATATAGCAGAGAGGACCCAATCCAGCTTTGAATCATACATGAAGAAAGAAGAGAGTTCATCGATTACTTCTGTGATGGATCTGGTTGTTGAGTGTGGTGCAATAGTAGGCAGTGATGACTATTTCATTGCTAGTGAACTATTTGTGAAGCGAGAGCAGAGAGAGATGTTCCTGCGTATGACTGAAAGTGCTGCTCGTTTAGATTGGTTGCGTAGGAAATACATCACCAAGTATGGGCATTAGATGCTACTGATGTTGTTTGTGCCTATTGGGATGTAATACTAATTTAAATTTTGAACTTAATTATGTACTCTGGTTTACTTGTAAGACTATTTGGGTTGTAACATTATTATGTTGGTCCCATTCTTCCCTTTTTCAGTTGTTTGTCTTCATTTACCTTGTTTTAACCGTGTGTCTTCAATCTTGGTAACATTTCTTGTAATCTTACTTATATTGCTGCTATGACTCATCTTGCTTATGGTTACATGATAAATGTTGTTACATATGACTTGTATTTAATGTTACATATATTTCTTACTTATCTTTCTGCTATGACTAATCTGGTTGATAATTAAGTACTAATTGTTGTTACTTGTGTATGTGCAGATGTCATGGGATAGTGACAATGATAGTGATAGTTATGAAGAAAGGAGGAAGAGAGTATGCCACCATGTCTAATCAATGTCCCACATCTATGCCGGTGCATCAACACTTGCAAGGAAGTACTGTTATAACTATTTCATCAAGGCAGACCCAAGGAATTCTATTCGTAGTGGGTTCGGATGGCTGCAGGAGACAGTGTCAACACCTGGAGAAACATATACCATCTTGAGGATGAATGCACGCCTCTTCTTTCAATAGCATGACTTGTTGGTCAAAAGGTATGGCTTCAAATCAACCTGTTTCATGAGCAGTTATGAGGCGCTTGCAATGTTCTTGTAGACTTTAGGGGGTTGCGAGTCTAATAGGAGAACACAAAATCGTTTCAAGCACTCAGGAGATACTGTCCACCGGAAGTTTCATGAGGTTTTACTCGGTGTGATTAAGATGGCAGCAGATTACCTGAAACCTAAGGACCCAAACTTTAGTAGTGTGCACCCAAGGATTCAAAAGGATAGAAGGGCTTATCCACATCTTAAGGACTGCATCGGCGCACTAAATGGTACTCACGTTAGAGCTACCATTCCTGCTGGGGACCAAGTTAGATACATTGGAAGGTCAGGATCAACAATACAGAATGTTCTGGCAATATGTGATTTTGACATGCATTTCATGTACACTTCAGTTGGGCATCCCGGCTCTATGCATGATACCAGTGTCTTGTATCATGCAATTAAAGCTGACAAAGATACCTTCCCTCATCCTCCATAGGGTTAGTAGTTCCTATAATAATTTATTTTATTTAAATTTTGTAAACAAATCATAGGCCTTACATGCAATCTGCTTGTTGTTTGTAGGTAAGTACTATCTTGTGGACGCAGGCTATCCTAATAGGCCTGGATATCTCGCACCTTACAAGTGATAAAGGTACCACGTGCCTAATTTTCAACGAGGTGTGGCGCCAAGAACACCTAAGAATAAATTTAACAAGATACACTCATCCAAGCGTAATGTGATCGAGAGAGCGTTAGGTGTGTGGAAAATGAAGTGGCTGATTCTACTAAAGATGCCCAATTATTTAGTTGAAACTCAAAAGATGATAGTGGCTGCAACTATGACCCTTCACAACTACGTTCGATATCATGATAGGGGGGATCTTCACTTTCTTCGAGTCGACAGAGATCCCAACTATGTCCCAACTATCCCGTCAAGGTATCAACGGTATGCCATCCCTCGGAATGCATCAGATGCGTCAACCTCAGAGGCTAGTGATAAAGACATGGACCGGTTCCGTAATAGACTAGCAACTGATATTGTTCTTGGTTGGCGACTTCCACTTCTGCTATAAATTTGAGTATACTTGTTTCTACCACATTCATGTGTTTTTATTTGCTAAAATTATTTAGTTTTTACCTTGCTTGATAAATTCAAACTTTCTCATAGATGCCTGGTCGTAAAGTTAAACAAGTGAATGTTTTCTCCAAACTTGTCAAAACTGTTCACTGCCTTTGTCAGTAGCTGAAATATTAGTCACAATATTACTTGTCATTTATTTCCTTGTAGCAAGATGCATAAGTCTAGAATCCAGAAGATGTTCTTAGCTAGTTCAATGACAACATGATTTTGCTTCTTTCACAATTGATGTGTATCTGTACCTATTAAAAAAATTCATAATTTTGTAGGTGAAACCATCCGAAGCAGAGTATATATGTTTTTGGTTCTATTCAAGCAATCACCAGCATTGCATAAAGGTTTTCATGTGTTGAATGCAGGACCTCCACTGGACTAGAGTGATGTCTACAAAGTACATGTGTTTATGCTGCCTTTGTTTGTGTTTGTCTTATGAAAAATCATATTTGTTTATGTTGCTAAAATCATGTAATTTCAGCAAACTCATGATGAAGCGTTCTTGTGCGATAAACTGAATTTTTGCACAAAGAATTTATGTGTGAAATTTCAGCATTATTTTTCAGTAAACTCAGCATATTTGTGCATTTTTTCTGCACTGTGTTGCATCATTGGCACAACAAGTGATCCCCGTATTGACCAGTATCAAACCAGCTTAATGTGTTGTGGGGAGCCTGTAATCCGGAGTGCAGAGTGGAGTTAGTTGCCGAACAAGTTGTCTGCTCCTCATTTGCCCTGGGGAGCTAGCAACCTAGGAGCTGTGAGTAGAGCTAAGGATCTGACGGACTGGAGTGAATAGGAACATGCCCTTAACTACTGTATGTTTATCCCCTCCTTGCTCCTACAATAAATGTGCTTTTAGACTAGGTTTGTAGACTGATTCCTAAACAAAAATGGCAACAAGAGTGTTAAGATTGGGTTTGCCGCAGATGCCTACAACTAGTACTTTGTCTGACTATGACTGTGAGAGTTCAACAATTGCTGGGTGCACCAATTAATCCACTTGCTCCCATTTCTCCCTCCCATCTCTAACAACCATCAGATCGTCTTCTCTCTGAACCCTCACGGGGTAGATCCCTTGCGACCCCTAGCGCCCCACCCGGGGCGATGCTAGGGGGTCCATCTCCTCCATGCCCTTCGACCTCCCATGCGGCAGATCTCTACCGTTGCTGCCGCCGGCTCTGGCCGCGGTGGTGGCGGCGCCCAACGCCTCTAGGCCTAGGGCAGGAGAGTTGCGCCGGATCACCCATGAGGAAGCTGGGGCGCCTCGTGCAGGGTGTGCTCGCGCGACAGCCATGGCGGCGTCCTGGCTGTGCGGCGGCAGCTGGCAAAGCCATGGATGGCGTGGTGCTCTGGTGGGATCATCCGCTATCCGATGGGCGGTGGGGTGGCCGTGGATCTGGCGTCCCAGCCAGATCCGCCGTGGTTCGACTTTGGCCGGCCGACAGTGCGTGAAGGGGCCGGGTGGGGTGGCCGGAGGTCCTCAACCAGCTTTCCGATGACACCGTACATCTTTATGGTGAGGGTGTGCTCTGATATAGTCAACGATGACATCGTGGAGGCACTACTTCCGATGAAAATCGCGCCGACTTCGGTCATGGCGGACGATGATGGCGTCTCAACGTCATCTCCCTATTGAGGCATCGCCGTTGCAATTTGCGTCAACACGATCGGGATGTTCCAGGGGAAACCCTAGATCTGGGTCCAAAACGAAAATTTAAAATATCGATTAGTATATCGAAAACAAAATAGATGAACTCACATATGCATGTAACAAGTTATTTATGTTGTCGAAAAATAGTTAGAAACTTGATATGAAGGTTAGATACAGAAGCATAATTACATTATAAACTTAACTTATAATTTAACATACTTGAATGATTGAGTTGTTGATGCAAAATTAAATCTATGCATTAGTTATGAGGTTTGAAGTTATGTGCGCACCGGTATACTACGAAATGGATATATTTCTTAAGTTACTTGTATCTGCAAGTAATTTTTTATTTAATGTATTGTGATAATGTATGATTCTAAGTTTTGCATTACTAATATTTGTGTTAACAAATACTCCCTTTGTATCAAAAGATAAGACATTTTCGACATTATCATAGTGTAAAAAGCGTCTTATATTTTCATAAGGAGGGACTAGTTGATTGACATAACAAATGTTAATATATTGTGTGTTATGTTAAATTATTTGTTAACATGCAATGATGCGATTTCTTTTTTTTGTTGCAGCGACAAAATATGTCATCTAAGTCAAGTTATTCAGGAATGGCACATCAGATTGTAAGACAGATTTAACATATTATTACATTGAAGGAGACAACTCAAGCGGAAAAATTGATGTTGAAAAGTGTAATTCCGAATTTAGACTGAAGGTAGATCATGTTCGTGCTATTTTAAATGGAATTACGACATACAATAAATTTATGCCGTCGCAAATCAAATTGGATGGGTTGTCAAACTTGCCACAAATTAAGAAGCTTCATCTTAGGTTTAATACATGTCTAAGAAGTGCAACAGATGTCAAGGATCAGAGCATTAAGATGTCATACCATAGGAAATTAAAATTCTATACTAGACATATGCACAAAGTTTTTTGGGTTTCCTTGTCTACCTAGAGATATTTATGGTATTGTCAGCCACGACGCATAGGACCCGATGGAGCACTGTAACTATCGAGTTTGAGATGCACTTTGCCGTGCCTGATCATTTCGACGAGTCTTCGACAAACTTGCTCCCGTGGTGAGCCCCGATTCATCCTCGATCGTCCAATTTAGATCGTACGCGTTACATTAGATCAGTAAAACGATTCAGTGCGGTTAGATTTTCACATGTTTTAATATTATTCTAAAATGGTGTCAATGAATCAAATCTACCATGTGTCAATGTTTTAATTAAAATCGATAGTAAAAAGAATTGTCGACCATAACATTGTCAAAAAAGAGCTTCAAACTTCAATACATCATAACTAATTATTTAGTGGACCAAATTAGTTGAAACCTTTTACAAAATGAATATTAAAGCTAGTTTGAATTTGACTATTTTGAATTTTAAATTCAAACATAATTATTTAAATATTAAAATAGTCATAAGTTGCAAATATAAACTCAAATTAAATTATTATTTTTGGAAATTAAAGCTAGTGAAATATATTCCAACTTGACCTACTATTTACAAAATTTATAATAATTGAAATTTTAATATGAACAAAATACAAACAGAAGCAGAATTCAACTTAAATGCGAATCAAATAGGTTCTGTTTTTGAAAAAAGAAACTTAAATTGTATAGTTTAAGTTGTAGTTTAGGTATGACGCTTTAGATGCACTTCTATCCTTGGTGGGACCTTCGAGTGCCATATTGGGCGTGAGAAGTTGGTATTAGAGCCTCGGCCGACCATAGGAGCCCCCTTGATTGATCGTAGCTTGGCTCATGTCGAGTCTAACTAAAAAATCTGTGTCTAACTATATCTGAGAGTAGGAATTCTTTTTACTCCTCATCCCTTCGTTGCTCTGCTGAGTAATTGTGGCATAGGTGTTTTGATTCTACTCCTCTCCCCCTTCAAATTTTCGCTAGGATCCTGCGGGTATTTTTCAATCGTTGCGATGTTATGTCTTTTCAACCGGTGCACTTCTGTTCGATTTGATTCATTCCTCTTCATCTTTTGCAAGATTAATTCTCATTTTTCTTAACGGCATCGTTTCCCCAACCGAAGTTGTTTTTCTTTCCCACCCGCCCACCCTTTTTATTCGCGAAGTTTCAAGTCTCAACTCGAGTATCCATTTTATTCATGCTAAGCCTCTTCATTCTTCCCTCAATTGTTTGGACCGGTGAATTCTCATCTAGTTCATCATTATTTGTCTTGTTTTTTTTCCCGGTGGATGATGTCTACTACGCAACCTTCTTCTTGTAGACGTTGTTGGGCCTCCAAGTGCAGAGGTTTGTAGGACAGTAGCAAATTTCCCTCAAGTGGATGACCTAAGGTTTATCAATCCGTGGGAGGCGTAGGATGAAGATGGTCTCTCTCAAGCAACCCTGCAACCAAATAACAAAGAGTCTCTTGTGTCCCCAACACATCCAATACAATGGTAAATTGTATAGGTGCACTAGTTCGGCGAAGAGATGGTGATACAAGTGCAATATGGATGGTAGATATAGGTTTTTGTAATCTGAAAATATAAAAACAGAAAGGTAACTAAAGATAAAAGTGAGCATAAACGATGTTGCAATGCTAGGGTTCATACTTTCACTAGTGCAAGTTCTCTCAACAATAATAACATAACTGGATCACATAACAATCCCTCAACATGCAACAAAGAGTCATTCCAAAGTAACTAATAGCGGAGAACAAACGAAGAGATTATGGTAGGGTACGAAACCACCTCAAAGTTATCCTTTCTAATCGATCTATTGAAGAGTCCGTAGTAAAATAACTCGAAGCTATTATTTCCGTTCAATCTATCATAGAGTTCGTACTAGAATAACATCTTAAGACAAAAATCAACCAAAACCCTAATGTCACCTAGATACTCCATTGTCACCTCAAGTATCCGTGGGCATGATTATACGATATGCATCACACAATCTCAGATTCATCTATTCAACCAACACAAAGAACTTGAAAGAGTGCCCCAAAGTTTCTACCGGAAAGTCAAGATGAAAACGTGTGCCAACCCCTATGCATAGATTCCCAAGGTCACGGAACCCGCAAGTTGATCACCAAAACATACATCAAGTAGATCACGTGATATCCCATTGTCACCACAGATAAGCACATGCAAGACATTCATCAAGTGTTCTCAAATCCTTAAAGACTCAATCCGATAAGATAACTTCAAAGGGAAAACTCAATTCATCACAAGAGAGTAGAGGGCGAGAAACATCATAAGATCGAACTATAATAGCAAAGCTCGTGATACATCAAGATCGTGCCATCTCAAGAACACGAGAGAGAGAGAGAGATCAAACACATAGCTACTGGTACATACCCTGAGCCCCGAGGGTGGACTACTCCCTTCTCATCATGGAGAGCACCGGGATGATGAAGATGGCCACCGGAGAGGGATCCCCCTCCGGCAGGATGCCAGAACTGGTCTAGATTGGTTTTCGGTGGCAACAGAGGCTTTCGACGGCGGAACTCCCGATCTAGGTTATTTTCCGGAGGTTTTAGTATTTATAGGAATTTTTGGCGTAAGTCTCACGTCAGAGGGGTCTCCGGGCTGTCCATGAGATAGGGGGGCGCCACCAGTGGGGGCGGGTGCGCCCCCCACCCTTGTGGGCAGCCCGTGACTCTCCTGACCCAACTCTTGTACTTCGGGGGCTTCTTTTGGTACATAAAAAATCATCAAAAATTGGCACGTCAATTGGACTCCGTTTGATATTCCTTTTTTGTAAAACTCAAAAACAAGGAAAAAAACAGAAACTGGCACTGGGCTCTAGGTTAATAGGTTAGTCCCAAAAATCATATAAAATAGCATATAAATGCATATAAAACATCCTAGAAGGATAATATAATAGCATGGAACAATAAAAAATTATAGATACGTTGGAGACGTATCAAGCATCCCCAAGCTTAATTCCTGCTCGTCTTCGAGTAGGTAAATGATAAAAAAGAATTTTTGATGTGGAATGCTACCTAACATAATTCTCAATGCAATTTCTTTATTGTGGCATGAATGTTCAGATCCGAAAGATTCAAGACATAAGTCTATATTGACATAAGAATAATAATACTTCAAGCATACTAACAAAGCAATCTTGTATTCTCAAAATAATATGGCCAAAGAAAGTTCATCCCTACAAAATCATATAGTTAGGCTATGCTCCATCTTCGTCACACAAAATACTCAAATCATGCACAACCCCGGTTTCAGCCAAGCACTTGTTTCATACTCTAATTTTTTTCAAACTCTTTCAACTTTCACGCAATATATGAGCATGAGCCATGGACATAGCACTATGTGGAATAGAGTGGTGGTTGTGGAGAAGACAAAAATAGGAAGATGGTCTCACATCAACTAGGCGTATCAATGGGCTATGGAGATACCCATCAATAGATATCAATGTGAGTGAGCAGGGATTGCCATGCAACGGATGCACTATAGCTATAAATCTATGAAAGCTCAACAAAAGAAACTAAGTGGGTGTGCATCCAACTTGCTTGCTCACGAAGACCTAGGGCATTTGAGGAAGCCCATCGTTGGAACATACAAGCCAAGCTCTATAACGAAAATTCCCACTAGTATATGAAAATGACAAAACAAGAGACTCTCTATCATGAAGATCATGGTGCTACTTTGAAGCAGAACTGTGGAAAACAGATAGTAGCATTGTGCCGTTTCTTTTTTTTTTTTTTGGGGCCTTTCTTTTTTTCTTTGGCCTTTCCTTTTTTTTCTTTTCTTTGGGACAATGCTCTAATAATGATGATCATCACACTTACATTGATTTACAACTCGATACTAGAACAAAGTATGATTCTATATGAGTGCCTCCGGCGGTGTACCGGGATGTGCAATGAATCAAGAGTGACATGTATGAAAAATTATGCATGGTGGACTAGCCACAAATACGATGTCAACTACATGATCATGCATGACAATATGACAATGATGAAGTGTGTCATAACAAAGGGAGCGGTGGAAAGTTGCATGGCAATATATCTCGGAATGGCTATGGAAATGCCATGATAGGTAGGTACGATGGCTGTTTTTAGGAAGGTATATGGTGGGTGTATGATACCGGCAAAAGTTGCGCGGTACAAGAGAGGCTAGCAATGGTGGAAGGATGAGAGTGCGTATAATCCATGGACTCAACATTAGTCATAAAGAACTCACATACTTATTGCAAAAATCTACAAGTCATCAAAACAAAGTACTACATGCATGCTCCTAGTGGGGAGGTTGGTAGGAGTTAACCATCGCGCGCCCCGACCTCCACACAAAGGATGACACTCAATGAAATACCTTATGCTTCAAATTTGTCGCACAACGGTTACCATACATGCATGCTACGAGACTTGCAAACCTCAACACAAGTATTTCTCAAATTCACAACTACTCTACTAGCATGACTCTAATGTCACCATCCTCATATCTCAAAACAATCATCAAGCATCAAACTTCTCATAGTTTTCAATGCACTTTATGTGAAAGTTTTTACTATACTCATCTTGGGTGCCTATCATATTAGGACTAAATTCATGACAAAAGCACATTACCATGCTGTTCTAAAAGACTCTCAAAATAATATAAGTGAAGCATGAGAGTTCATCTATTTCTTCAAAATATAACCACCGCCGTGCTCTAAAAAGATATAAGTGAAGCACTAGAGCAAATAACAAACTACTCCAAAAGATATAAGTGAAGATCAATGAGTAGTTGAGTAATTATGTAACTATGTGAAGACTCTCTATCATTTAAGAATTTCAGATCTTGGGATATTATTCAAATAGCAAGCAAAACAAAATAAAATAAATTGACGCTCCAAGCAAACCACATATCATGTGGTGAATAAAAATATAGCCTCAAGTAAAGTTACCGATGAACGAAGACGAAAGAGGGGATGCCTTCCCGGGGCATCCCCAAGCTTAGGATTTTGGTTGTCCTTGAATATTACCTTGGGGTCCCTTGGGCATCCCAAAGCTTAGGCTCTTGCCACTCCTTATTCCATAGTCCATCGAATCTTTATCCAAAACTTGAAAACTTCACAACACAAAACTCAACAGAAAACTCGTAAGCTCCGTTAGTATAAGAAAATAAAACCACCACTTAGGTACTGTTGTGAACTCATTCTAAATTCATATTGGTGTAACATCTATTGTATTCCAACTTCTCTATGGTTCAGAAACTCCGATACTACTCATAGATTCATCAAAATAAGCAAACAACACATAGAAAACATAATCTGTCAAAAACAGAACAGTCTCTAGCAATATGTAACTTTCGAATACTTCTGTAACTCTAAAAATTCTGAAATAAATTGGTGGACGTGAGGAATTTGTCTAGTAATCATCTGCAAAAAGAATCAACTAAAAATCATTCTCCTGTAAAAATGGTAGCTAATCTCGTGAGCGCTAAAGTTTCTGTTTTTTACAGCATGATCGCATAAACTTCACACAAGTCTTCCCAAAGGTTCTACTTGGCACAAACACTAATTAAAACACAAAATCACATCTAAACAGAAGCTATATGCAATATTTATTCCTAAACATAAGAAAAAGCAAAGAAAATAAAATTGTGTTGCCTCCCAACAAGCGCTATCATTTAACGCCCCTAGCTAGGCACAATGATTTCAATGATGCTCGCATAAAAGATAAGAATTGAAACATAAAGAGAGCATCATGAAGAATATAAATAGCACATTCAAGTCTAACCCACTTCCTATGCATAGGGATTTTGTGAGCAAATAACTTATGGGAACGAGAATCAACTAGCATAGGAAGGCAAAGCAAGCATAGCTTCAAAATTTTCAACATATAGAGAGGAAACTTGATATTATTGCAACTCCTACAAGCATATATTCCTCCCTCATAATAACTTTTAGTAGAATCATGAATGAATTCAACCATATAACCAGCACATAAAGCATTTTTTCATGATCTACTTGCATAGAAATTTTACTACTCTCCACATAAGCAAATTTATTCTCATCAATAGTAGTGGGAGCAAACTCAACAAAATAATTATCATGTGAGGCATAATCCAATTGAAAACTAAAATCATGATGACAAGTTTCATAGCTATCATTATTCTTAATATCATATCATCACAATAATCATCATAGATAGCAACTTTGTTCTCATAATCAATTGGAACCTCTTCCGAAATAGTGGATTCATCACTAAATAAAGTCATGACCTCTCCAAATCCAGTTTCATCAATATAATCATCATAAATAGGAGGCATGCTTTCATCATAATAAATATTATCATCAAAACTTGGGGAACTAAAAATATCATCTTCATCAAACATAGCTTCCCCAAGCTTGTGGCTTTGCATATCATTAGCATCATGGATATTCAAAGGATTCACACTAACAACATTGCAATCATGCTCATCATTCACATATTTTATGCCAAGCATTCTATGTAATTCTTCTTCTAGTACTTTAGCACAATTTTCCTTCCCATCATTTTCATGAAAGATATTAAAAAGATGAAGCAGATGAGGTAACCTTAATTCCATTTTTTTGTAGTTTTCTTTTATAAATAAAACCAATGATAAAACAAGAAACTAAAAGATTCAATTGCAAGATCTAAAGATATACCATCAAGCACTAACCTCCCCGGCAACGGCGCCAGAAAACAGCTTGATGTCTACTATGTAACCTTCTTCTTGTAGATGTTGTTGGGACTCCAAGTGCAGAGGTTTGTAGGACAGTAGCAAATTTCCCTCAAGTGGATGACCTAAGGTTTATCAATCCGTGGGAGGCGTAGGATGAAGATGGTCTCTCTCAAGCAACCCTGCAACCAAATAGCAAAGAGTCTCTTGTGTCCCCAACACACCCAATACAATGGTAATTGTATAGGTGCACTAGTTCGACGAAGAGATGGTGATACAAGTGCAATATGGATGGTAGATATAGGTTTTTGTAATCTGAAAAATATAAAAACAGCAAGGTAACTAAAGATAAAAGTGAGCGTAAATGGTGTTGCAATGCTAGGAACCAAAGGCATAGGGTTCATACTTTCACTAGTGCAAGTTCTCTCAATAGTAATAACATAACTGGGTCACATAACAATCCCTCAATATGCAACAAAGAGTCACTCCAAAGTACTCCCTCCATTCTAAAATAGATGACCCAACTTTGTACTAACATTAGTACAATGTTGAGTCATCTATTTTGAAACGGAGGGAGTAACTAATAGCGGAGAACAAACAAAGAGATTATGGTAGGGTACGAAACCACCTCAAACTTATCCTTTATGATCGATCTATTCAAGAGTCTGTAGTAAAATAACTCGAAGCTATTCTTTTTGTTCAATCTATCATAGAGTTCGTACTAGAATAACACCTTAAGACACAAATCAACCAAAACCCTAATGTCACCTAGGTACTCCATTGTCACCTCAAGTATCCGTGGGCATGATTATACGATATGCACGACACAATCTCAGATTCATCTATTCAACTAACACAAAGAACTTCAAAGAGTGCCCCAAAGTTTCTACCGGAAAGTCAAGACGAAAACGTGTGCCAACCCCTATGCATAGATTCCCAAGGTCACGGAAGCCGCAAGTTGATCACCAAAACATACATCAAGTAGATAACGTGATATCCCATTGTCACCACAGATAAGAACATGCAAGACATACATCTAGTGTTCTCAAATCCTTAAAGACTCAATCCGATAAGATAACTTCAAAGGGAAAACTCAATTCATCACAAGAGAGTAGAGGGGGAGAGACATCATAAGACCAAACTATAATAGCAAAGCTCGCGATACATCAAGATCGTGCCATGTCAAGAACACGAGAGAGAGAGATCAAACACATAGCTACTTGTACATACCCTCAACCCCGAGGGTGGACTACTCCCTCCTCGTCATGGAGAGCGCCGGGATGATGAAGATGGCCACCGGAGAGGGATCCCCCCTCCGGCAGGATGCCAGAACGGGCCTAGATTGGTTTTCGGTGGCAAGAGAGGCTTTCGACGGCGGAACTCCTGATGGCTTCTCGCCTCTCGTTGGTTACCCCAAGTGGTAGGTTTGAGATGTAGCGTAGCGGTAGTTTTCCCTTGGCAAAGATACCAATGATCGAATCCCGTGAGACTCCGAGGGTCGACAAGAAGGTGTCAATAGCGCCAGAGACTTTTGCTTGACAGGACCTGCACACAGATACAAATAACTTTGCTCCCAACGAGTACAGAGAGGTTGTCAATCCCTCCGGCCTTGTCGTTTACAAAGGATCAAACGCAAAAGATAATAGTGATAGGTATGACTGCAACTAGTAAATAAGAACAGGAAGTAAATAGCGGGTGTGATCAGTGATGGTAATATGGACCGGGGTCCCATGATGTTCACTAGTGATGTCTCTGTCCCAAAAGACGATAAAACAGCTAAGCGAGGTAAACAAATTACAGCTGGGCAATTGACAGGATTATGTGCGCAAACCAATGCTAACTATGCTGCAAAGAAAGGTAGAGGCTCAAAAGCATGGGCGGTACGCCAAGGCAAGTAGACTGAAATCCATCTGCATCTACTACTAAGCATCCACCTTGAGATATCTATCCAGAACATCTCGCTGGTATTAAGTTGCGAGTCCCACCCATAGTGTAAACTCAATGCAACAGACAACTACAATAAAAGAACTTTGCGTAAAGTAAACAATCCTTGCACCCGCGGGCACAAGCACCGTTGTTTTCCCCCTTGTGGCAACAGCACATCCCCTAGACTCATGTTTCTGTCACTCAAGCTAGTCATCGAGGGGCATGAACCCACAATCAAGCATAACGTTCCCTCTTGGAGCTACTACCTACTACTTGGCCAAAGCAATAAACAGCAACGGAGAACATGCAAGAATTACTCAAGAACATAAATATAAAAGAGGTGAATCAAATATATTACTCACACACAATCTGAACATAATCTCATAATCCATCGGATCCCAGCAAACTCAGCATAGCAACATCATAAATATTACATATGTGCCTCGATCATGTAGGGCAGCTCACGAGGTCTAATCGGTGAAGAACAAAGAGGGGAGGAGAACATCACATAGCTACTGGTCATGGACCCATGGTCCAAGGGGGACTACTCACAACTCATTCGAGAAGCGTCCATGGTGGTGGAGAAGCTCCCGGTGGTGGTTCTCCCCTCCGGCAGGGTGCCGGGAAGAGTTCTCCTGGTGCTCCCGATCTTGGAAGCGCGGCGGCGGTGGAACAGAGATGAGATCGCGAAAAAGGGTTCCGTCCTCGAGGGTTTCGGGACGCGGTGTAAATATATGCCAAAGGGGGTCACCAGAGGAGGTAAGAGGGGCCCAGGCGCCCCCCCGGCGCGGCCAAGAGGGGGGCCGCATGGGCAGGCCGCCTGGGCTGCCCCTGGCTCCCCTCTGGCCCCACTTCTGGCGCGTGGAAGCTTCCGGAGCGCTGATTTTTTATATATTTTTCCCGGAATTTTTCTGGCAATTTAAGTAATGGGAAAACCTGAAATAGAAAACAGCAGAAAACAGAAACTGGCACTGGGGTGCACTGAGTTAATAGGTTAGTCCAAATATGATCAAAAGTGTATGGAAGTGCATAAATATCATAGCAATATCACACAAAAGAGGCATGGAGCAAGCAGATATTATAGATACGTTTTGGACGTATCAACATCCCCAAGCTTAATTCCTGCTCGTCCTCGAGTAGGTAAATGATAACAAGTATAATTTCTGTGGTGACATGCTATCAAAGAATCTTTCACAGTCACATGACAAATGCTTACTGAGATAATGAATCTTTAGTAATTAAGTTGCCTCATGAGAATATCACAAAGAACTGAAAGTTTTACAATATGATACTGAAACACCCAATAGATTTGTAGTGAGCATGGTGTGCAGACATGACAAAGTGATACCTCGCTTGCCCCCTTTAGTGAAGCAAAACATAAATGCAGGAGCACCTCCGAAGTTTAAGTGACGACTAGATACAATGATTTCAGAATAAACGGTATCATAATCATGCAGAAGACAATGGTACTTTGGGACAATGCACATTACACTCAGAATGACAATCATGCTCTCAATAGTTGGTGCTTTGAAGAAAGAAGGTGGAGACTCTCGAACCGTGGATTTTGATGGCAAGGTTGAAAACCCGTGGTTGGAAGCAAAGACTAAACATGTACCAGAGCTCTTGGTTTTTAAAAACAGAGGTAAAAATGATTTTTGGGAGATGCATATTTCGTCAACGAATGCTAGTAGATAACTCAATTACTTCTCGAGCTGGACAAGTTTCGAGGAACGGCTCCCGCACGGGGACGATCACATCCCCTTAATCTCCTTTGTTTATCACTGCCAAAAGTTTTCTGATTTCTCATGAACAAAGCGTGAAGGAGGGTTTGTTTGTTGTATTTTTTTATGAGCCGGGCGCACTCTTGCCAGTTCCTTCTCGTATTAGGGGTTTGCAGATTAGACATGCAATCCCGGGGTAAAACTTGTCCAACTTAAAAAGATCATGAATTAACTACTACTTCCTCATGAGCTAAAACAGAGGCACAAAAGAGAAATGCTTTTGAATAATTTTGAGATGGTACAAGAAAGTCTTCGTTAGGAATGGCAAGTAAATACCATATATAGGAAGGTATGGTGGACTCATATGGCATAACTGGTTTCAAGAATTTTGGATGCACAAGCAGTCAGTCCGCTTAGTACATGTGAAGGCTAGCAAAAGACTGGGAGCGACCAACTAAGAGAGCAATGACGGCCATAATCATGCCGAGCGACAAAGCAACATTGAATCGAGCATGGAAGTTATATCGCTACTCAGAAATTAAAGATCATCAAGGCTTGATAGACTTTCTTTACAGTCTTAAATATGCGTGAGCATATGCCAAGTCAATCAAAATAAATTCTTGGAGGAAGATATCACTAAACCATACCACATCATAGGCAAACAAATCATGCTGGTACTTCAATAAGACATTAAGAACCCCCCAGCTATTTGAGACTAACCATAAGAAAACATGAACTACTAAGCACCATTATGCACATAGCATTTTTATCATAGACATATCAACCAGTGCCACAGAAGCCAACTCTCTTAACAAGATAAGCATGATAACTCAAGAGAGTTCCAGAAGCAACCAACTAAGCAAAAGCTCTTTAAAAAGAAAAGCATGAAAACTAAGAGCTAAACATGACAGTAGCTATTGAAAGACAAAGAACATACACAGCAAAGATAAGCATGAAAATCCTATGTTGTGTTCTAGGTTGAAGTGGAGCGTGTTTCTCTCCCACACAAAGAAAGCTGGGTTCTAACTCATTATGAACAGCAAGCAAAGCTAAAGAAAACTAAAAAGGAAACTAAAAGCAAGACGCTCCAAGCATAGCACATAACACATGAAGTGATTAAAATATAGTGGAACGAAAGACAAACTGATAATTGTTGATGGAGAAGGGGATGCACGGGGGCATCCCCAAGCTTAGACGCTTGAGTCTTCTTGAATATTTCTTGGGGGTGCACGGGGGCATCCCCAAGCTTGAGCGTTTGACCCTCCTGAATCTTTTTATCATCTTCCCTCGCACACTTGAAAACTCCCTTCATACATAACTCATCATAATCTGATTAGCGAGGTTAGTACCCATAATAAAATAATTTTTCCTTGCTGGAAATAAGGATAATCTTGAAGGGCTACTATTTCTCAAGATTGCCAAAAGGTTTTGCAAAGAAAAAGCAAGCTCAAGGTTTGCAAAACGAAGAAAAGGCAAAACAGGACAGAATCTGTGAAAAACAGACCAGCAGGTAGAAAATAATTTTTTCGGGGCACTTCTGCAACTCAAATAAAAAAACTCAGAACAGACGCCCGAAAGCCAATTGTGTAGAGCACGCTGTCGAAAAAATTCAGACCAAAAAGGTGATCTGGTGATTTTGTACGAATTTTTCTGTCCAAGGACAGAATCTGTTTCCTGGACAGCACGTCACAACTTTTGAACTTTCTTGCAATCAGAGGCTAAACTTGGCACAAAGCTGAAAAGTAAAGATACAATGATGATGCTACAAACATCAAGACACAACAAAAGCAAAATAAAATTTTATTCATTGTGGGCTGCCTCCCAAAAGCGCTTTCTTTTATGCCTTTAAGCTAGGCATAATGCAAAGAGATCAAGTTTTATCAAGAGTAAAAGAATAGCTAGCCCGTATAACGGACTCAAAAGGTAACTTAATCTTATTTCTAGGGAAGTGTTCCATCCCTTTCTTGAGAGGAAATTGGAATTTTATATTCCCCTCTTTCATGTCAATGATAGCACCAACGGTGCGAAGAAAAGGACGTCCCAAAATAATTGGACAAGAAGGTTCACATTCAATATCCATAATTGTAAAATCAACGGGAACATAATTGTCATTGACAATGATAAGAACATCGTCGATCCTCCCCAAAGGTTTCTTTATGGAAGAATCAACAAGACGAACACCAAAAGAACAAGAATCAAAAGGTTTCAATTTAAGCATATCATATATTCTTTTGGGCATAACAGAGGTACTAGCTCCAACATCACATAAAGCATAGCAAGAGAAGTTATTCAACTTAATTTTAATCATAGGATCCCAACCATCTTCTAGCTTTCTAGGTATGGAGGCTTCTACCCTAAGTTTCTCCTCCCTAGCTTTGATGAGAGCATTAGTGATATGCTATGTGAAGGCAAGATTAAGCGTGCTAGTGTGGGGATCTCTAGACATCTTGTGAAGAAAATCAATAACTTCAGAAAGGGTGCAATTATCAAAATCAAGGTCACTACTATCAAGTAAAGTGGTGGTGGTGTCCTTTAGACTTACTTGTTTGGTAGCTTCTATGGTCATAGGAGTTTCTACGGTTGAGGTCATAGCATCACCATTAATAGGTCCAATGGGACCAGGAGTGCATTGGGTGCTAAGAGTTTGGATATCCTCAACAACTTGGATAGTAGCAACAGTGTGGTGGGTAGGAAGGCTCTTAATTCTATCTTCTTCCTCATTTAGGGGTGCAACCACTTCGGGTTTAGCTGCCATTTGGTTTATCAAAGTGGCTTGTGTGTGGGACATATTGGAAACTTGGGTCTCGGTGATAGTGAGCCTAGTCTGGAGGTTAGAAATCTCAATATTTAGGCTCTCCAGTTGTCTACCAATGTCTTGCAAGATAGCAGTATGCTCATCTAATTGCCTCGAGAAGGTCTTGTTTTGTTCATATTGGGTGTGCATGTAGTTCTTAGTGGCCTTCTCTATTTCTAGAAGTTTTTCATAACTAGGCATGTCTCTATCTCTTTGGGTGGAGTTCTTGGTGCTAGGATAAGCATTGTTGTTCCCATAGGAATTAGAGGGGAACGGTCTAGGGTTGCTACCAAAATTACTCCTATAAGCATTGTTATTGAAATTGTTTCTAGAGATAAAGTTCACATCTACTTGATCTTGAGCAATCAAAGAATTTAAAGGAACGTCACGAGGATCAATAGAAGATTGCCTTGAAAGTGGAGACAGGATCAAGTCAACTTTTTCATTTAGGGAGGAAATCTCCTCGACAGAGTTTACCTTCCTACCTGTTGGAGCGCGTTCGGTGTGCCATTGGGAATAATTGGTCATCATCTCATCGAGAAGCTTCGTGGCAGCACCAAGTGTAGTTTACATAAAGGTTCCTCCCGCGGCCGAATCTAACAAGTTTCGCGAGGTAAAGTTCAAGCCTGCATAAAAAGTTTGGATAACCATCCAAGTAGTCAAACCATGAGTAGGGCAGTTCTTGACAAGAGATTTCATGCGTTCCCAAGCTTGGGCAACGTGTTCATTATCCAATTGTTTAAAATTCATTATGTTACTCCTTAGTTGGATAATTTTAGTAGGGGGATAGTACTTCCCAATAAAGGCATCCTTGCACTTGTCCCAAGAATCTATGCTATTTCTAGGCAAAGATTGAAACCAAATTTTAGCTCCTCCTCTCAAGGAGAAAGGAAAAAGCTTAAGCTTAACAATATTACCATCTATTTCTTGGTACTTTTGCATATCACAGAGTTCAACAAAATTATTTAAGTGCAAAGCAGCATCATCTCCAGCACCGGAGAATTGATCTTTCATAACCAGGTTCAGTAAAGCAGGTTTAATCTCATAAGAAGGTGCTGAAGTGGCAGGTGTAGTAATAGGCGTGCAGATAAAGTCATCGTTGTTATGACTAGTGAAGTCACACAACTTGGTGTTCTCGGTGGAACCCATAGCAGCAAGCAAGATAACTATTTTTGTGATTTTTGATAAAGGGAACTAAAGCAAAAACTGAAAGGTAAACTAACAAGACTAATAAGCAAAGATAAAAGATAGCGTGCAACTCCCCTATCTTGAAGAGTGGAGTCCCCGGCAACGGCGCCAGAAAACTTTGCTTGATGGCTTCTCGCCCCTCGTTGGTTACCCCAAGTGGAAGGTTTGAGATGTAGCGTAGCGGTAGTTTTCCCTTGGCAAAGATACCAAGGATCGAATCCCGTGAGACTCCGAGGGTCGACAAGAAGGTGTCAATAGCGCCAGAGACTTTTGCTTGATAGGACCTGCACACAGATACAAATAACTTTGCTCCCAACGAGTACAGAGAGGTTGTCAATCCCTCCGGCCTTGTCGTTTACAAAGGATCAAACGCAAGAGATAATAGTGATAGGTATGACTGCAACTAGTAAATAAGAACAGGAAGTAAATAGCGGGTGTGATCAGTGATGGTAATATGGACCGGGGTCCCATGATGTTCACTAGTGATGTCTCTGTCCCAAAAGACGATAAAACAGCTAAGCGAGGTAAACAAATTACAGCTGGGCAATTGACAAGATTATGTGCGCAAACCAATGCTAACTATGCTGCAAAGAAAGGTAGAGGCTCAAAAGCATGGGCGGTACGCCAAGGCAAGTAGACCGAAATCCATCTGCATCTACTACTAATCATCCACCTTGAGATATCTATCCAGAACATCTCGCTGGTATTAAGTTGCGAGTCCCACCCATAGTGTAAACTCAAAGCAACAGAAAACTGCATTAAAAGAACTTTGCGTAAAGTAAACAATCCTTGCACCCGCAAGTACAAGCAACGTTGTTTTCCCCCTTGTGGCAACATCACATCCCCTAGACTCATGTTTCTGTCACTCAAGCTAGTCATAGAGGGGCATGAACCCACAATCAAGCATAACGTTCCCTCTTGGAGCTACTACCTACTACTTGGCCAAAGCAATAAACAGCAACGGAGAACATGCAAGAATTACTCAAGAACATAAATATAAAAGAGGTGAATCAAATATATTACTCACACACAATCTGAACATAATCTCATAATCCATCGGATCCCAGCAAACTCAGCATAGCAACAACATAAAGATTACATATGTGCCTCAATCATGTAGGGCAGCTCACGAGGTCTAATCGGTGAAGAACAAAGAGGGGAGGAGAACATCACATAGCTACTGGTCATGGACCCATGGTCCAAGGGGGACTACTCACAACTCATCCGGGAAGCGTCCATGGTGGTGGAGAAGCTCCCGGTGGTGGTTCTCCCCTCCGGCAGGGTGCCGGGAAGAGTTCTCCTGGTGCTCCCGATCTTGGAAGCGCGGCAGCGGCGGAACAGAGATGAGATCGCGAAAAAGGGTTCCGTCCTCGAGGGTTTCGGGACGCGGTGTAAATATATGCCAAAGGGGGTCACCGGAGGAGGTAAGAGGGGCCCAGGCGCCCCCCCGGCGCGGCCAGGAGGGGGGCCGCGTGGGCAGGCCGCCTGGGCTGCCCCTGGCCCCCCTCTGGCCCCACTTCTGGCGCGTGGAAGCTTCCGGAGCGCTGATTTTTTATATATTTTTCCCGGAATTTTTCTGGCAATTTAAGTAATGGGAAAACCTGAAATAGAAAACAACAGAAAACAGAAACTGGCACTGGGGTGCACTGAGTTAATAGGTTAGTACAAATATGATCAAAAGTGTATGGAAGTGCATAAATATCATAGCAATATCACACAAAAGAGGCATGGAGCAAGCAGAAATTATAGATACGTTTTGGACGTATCAACTCCTGATCTAGGTTATTTTCCCGAGGTTTCAGTATTTATAGAAATTTTTGGCGTAGGTCTCACGTCAGGGGGGTCTCCGGGCTGCCCACGAGATAGGGGGCGCCACCAGTGGGGGTGGGTGCGCCCCCCACCCTCGTGGGCAGCCCGTGACTCTCCTGGCCCAACTCTTTTACTCCGGAGGCTTCTTTTGGTCCATAAAAAATCATCAAAAATTGGCACGTCAATTGGACTCCGTTTGATATTCCTTTTCTGTAAAACTCAAAAACAAGGAAAAAAAACAGAAACTAGCACTGGGCTCTAGGTTAATAGGTTAGTCCCAAAAATCATATAAAATAGCATATAAAACATCCTAGAAGGATAATATAATAGCATGGAACAATAAAAAATTATAGATACGTTGGAGACGTAATAGTGGATTGAATTCAAGTTTTCAGTGTTGATCATATTGTTTTCCGTGGCTCAAATGTTTCCCCTTGCTTTCTCGTCTCTCATCATTTATTCGTTTCGGGGTGCTGAAGACATATTAGAAGATTCTTGTTTGCATTCAAATTAATTCGAGGTTGTCACTTCATTCAAGTCTTTCAATCGTTCAGGTGTATCATCCCTCTTTCAAACAATCGTTCCAATGGTGTTTTTGTTGAGTGGGCCTATAACCCACAGGTTTTTCGCTAGGATCTTAGATGGCTCTTCTAATATCCCAGAGTTTTTCTCAAATTCTTTCCAAGTTCGAATTCAGGATGACTCTCTTCAGTTGATTCTCTTCTTTGGGGTTTTCATTTGTTTCCTTTCATTTTCATTTTCATCTTCTCTTCCTCTTTTGTTTCGTTCCTAAGATCTCAAGATGAGATCTTCTGTTAGTGAGGGAATGTTGTGTCGCCCTGAGACAGATGCTCTAGTTTCCTTCCATTTATTTCCATTGTCGTCATGTGTTTTGATTGGTTGTCCCATTCATCATCGCATCATTTGCATTGCATCGGCACTCCATGTCATCATTCTTTTCAAAACATGCATCTGTTAGTAGTTGCCGGTTCTCCCTGTTCTCTTCGGTGACTGTTCTGAGGCCAACGACACTCGCACACGCTTGTGACATTTCCAGATATTATTTTCTAAGTGAGAATGAAATGTTCTCGGAATGAGTTCAAAGTTGGCGTGCGGTCTTGTTATATTGTCGGTAGACCGCCTACCAAATGTCATCACACTCGCAACTCGTTGACCTGAACCGTTAAACTATAGTAGCACTATACCGGATAGAACCTCAAATGTTTTTGGTGTTCTGAAGACCAGTGCCGGTCTGCTCTTCTTGCCTCTCTTCTCAGCCCAATTCATGTACATAGCCACCTACACCCATCTACCCTACCCCTCTCACCAGAGCCGTCCGATCGAGATCGAATGGCTTGAAACCCCTCCTAAACCCACCTAGACACCCAAACCCTAGCTTTCCCTATTTAAAATGCCCCCTCCAAATCTGGCAGCCTAGCCCTCCCCTAACCTCCCTGCAGCCAACCTCGCCTCGATTTTGACCCCCGACCATCCAACTCCGCCACTTGTCGCCTCCAGCTCCACCAGCGCCTGCGGCCACTCACAGCCGGCCATGTGGCCTTCCCACCTCGCCCCTGCTTCCCACCGTGCCAGAGTCTGCCAGGCCCACAGCCGGCCCGCCCTGTAACGCTCCAGATGTAACAATTCCCAATTTGGCAATGTATTCAACGTTGACATAATCAGTTCCATTTCGGGCTTCTTCATTTCGGGTCGTTTGTGTTTTACTTTTGAGCGTGTGTTGCATATTGCCATGTCATCTTCATCTCGTGCATTGCATTTGCATAATATCACTTGCATCCAATAGTAGTTGCACCATCTCCGTCCTCTCCGTTGTCCGTTTCAGATTCCGACACTCTCACACGCACCCGTCGCACCTCTCAAATCTTGTTTCATGAGCGGGAGAAAAACATCCTTGGAATGGGCCGAGAGTTGTCGAGTGGTCTTAGTATATCACCGGTAGACCGCCTATCAAATTTCGTTCCATTTGGAGGTCGTTTGATGCCCCCAACGGTTAACCGTGTTAACCACCGGAAGCCCTTTCTCTTTTAGCCTAGCACCCCTCCAAAACAGCCCACTAGCCCATCCAAACCCCCTCACGGTCTTCGACATCGGATCATGATCGTGTGGGCGAACACCGCTTTGAAAAATACCTCTCCTAGCTCCTTCTACCTATAAAACAGTCCCCCTCATCCAAAATCCCGGACGAAACCCTAGCTCTCTTCCACCTCGCGCAGCCGGACGTGTCCCGACGCGCCGGACGTGTCCGACCGCCGCCCCCGCACCAATCACAGGCTACCACGTCGCCCCCACCGCGCCCACTTCGCCGCCGACCGCTCGGGGCCCAGATCCGTCCCGCCCCGGGGCTGAACCGGGCCACGCCGGGCCCGCGCGCCACCGCCGCCTCCGAACTACGCCGCCACCCGCGCCGTTCGCCACCACCAGCGTCGCCCCGCCGCCATCGGGCCTCACCTCCGCCGCCGGTCCCATCGACCACCGCCGCGTCCCTCACACCGTGACCCCGCTGCCTAGCTCCACCGTTCGCCACCGCCCGAGCTCCTCCGCCACCGTGCGCCATCTCACCGGGCCACACCCCGCACCGTCGTCGCCTTGCCGTGCTGTCGCCTTGCCGCCCACCGCCACCGGCGCCTCATCCGCGAGCTCCGCTGCCGGCCTCGCCTCGCCTCCGCACGGTTGCCGAACATCGCCTCCCCGTCGTCGCCGTAGTTCGAGCCGGCCGGATCTGGTCAACTGGGACCAGATCCAGCACTCCCCCATCCAAACGGCCCCGTCCATCCCGGATCTCCCCGTCCCGGATCCTCCTCGTCCAACTTTTCTCGAGGGTATATTTCTACTAAGTCCCTGAATCCCAATATCATGTTGCCCTCTTTGCCATGTCATATCTCCGTGCTCGTAGCTCCATTTTGCGTGTATGATATGTCGTTTTGCTTGTCTCAGATATGATCTTCATGTTGATAGGGTTTGCATGGATGATATGTTCCATCTTGATGTCTTAATATTCATTGCCAAACTGCGATGATGTTACTATTTCAGCTCTAGTTGTCTATTCACAGCATGTTAGCATGTTTGAGAGGTCATATCTTTGTGCATATTGGTCCAAATGGAGTGTATGATATGTTGAAATGCTCATCTTGTGATGCTCTTCATGATGGATGCATTTGAATACATGTTAGGTTGCATTATGCCATGATTATCCTTGTTACAAAAGTGCTTGTTGCTGTTAAGTTGCTGAAATTGTTATAACTTGTTGTTTTGTGTTTTTCATAGTATTTTGTATGATTTTCTTTTGAGCTTCATGTCAACATGTTTTAGGAGCATAATCATTTTATCTTTGAAGTGGTGTAATTGGTTTTTCATGATGTGCCCTTAGGTGACTTGCACAAGCTCGTAATCATGCCATGGCATTGTTGCTGTTTTCACACTATTGAAAAAACTGCTAGGTCTGGAATCTGTTATAATAAGTTGCCATGTAAACTTGATGCTACAATCACATCCATGCATGGTTTGGAATGGCCAGTGAGCATGTCTTGATGTCCATGTATTTTTTTCTATAAATCCATGCCTTTGTTTGCATTTATGCCTAGCTGTAGCTTGTTGTTATCATGCTCTCAAAATGCTTGAAGTCTGAACTGTCAGCCTGTTAACAGAATGTTCATTTTGCCAAAGCTCATGTTAATAAACCCTTGCAGGGAATGAATTGTTTATTTGGATGAATTGGAAGTAAATTATGTCTTCTTCATGCTCATGTAATTTTCATGCATGATATAGTTGTTTTGCTTGCTGTTATGTGCCTCCAAAGTCAGCATCATATTGTTCCTGGGTGCATGCTCAGTAAATTTCACTAAGTCTGAAAACCTGTTAACTTATTGCTTTTTTCGATGTTGTTCTAATTGTGTTCCAGTAATTTTTTGGATGTGCTCTGAGTTCATATTTGTAGATAATCTTGTCTACTTCACATCCATGCCATTCTTCATCATGTTTGAGTGTTGTAGCATACTTAAACCTTGCTCCAAAGATGCCATGTTGTTGTTAACATCAGTTTTGCATTGCATCTGGTTTTGCATGTCATTTGCAAACTGTTGATCCGATTCCGATGATCTTTATATCGATTCCAACCGGAATATTTCAATCTATCTAGTGGCATGCTTGGTTTGCCAAGATCTTGCCCACATCCTTCATGCTTTCACATGTCCTTCCCGGCTTCATCTCCTTCCATACCGGTAGCCCCGTAGCATCATTCTTGCATCTCTCTTGCATACCATGTGTTCTTTCTTGTCATGTGTGTTTATGTGGATGCTTGCTTATGTTTTGGGTAGCACCGGGAGATGAATTTGAGTCCGACATCGAGACAGCCGCTGAGTACGATTACGAAGAGCAAGGTCCCCATAACACCAAAGACTTACCTGGCAAGATGACCATTCCTTGATATCACCTCTATCGATGCTATGCTAGTTGTCTCACTCTTTTGCTTTGTCGCGCTACCTATCTATTTGCTTGTCAGCCCCTACCTTTCCATGAAACCTCTAACTACCTTCCTAGCAAACCGTTGTTTGGCTAAGTTACGCTTTTGCTCAAGCCCCTCTTATAGCGTTGCTAGTCGCAGGTGAAGATAAAGTTTGCTCCATGTTGGATGGAATATTTTTGGGAATATCACAATATATATTATGTTAAATTAATGCACATATTTTGGTAAAGGTGGAAGGCTCGGCCTTTTGCCAGGTGTTTTGTTCCACTCTTGCCACCTCAGGTTCCGATAAACCGGTGTTATGTTCCTTGAGTTTGCGTTCCTAACACTGTTGGGGTTTATGGGTCCCCCTTGCTTCTTCGCTTAAAGTAAAGCTTTCCCAAGGAGATCCAACTTTGCTTTTACCATTTTCCCAATAACTAAAACTTGCAGTGGGAGTTGCAAACCCGAGGATTATTTTTATCAACTCCCCGGGCCAGTGCTCGTTTTGAGTGTTGGTCCACCTACCTAGCAGTCGACGGTGCCACCTCGGGGCAACTCGAGGTATTCTGGCTATCGTACACTTTGCATAGACGGATTAGTCCTTAGATAGAGAGCGCGCGGCTCTGGACACGGGTCTGAATCACCGGGAGATCTCCTTGGGCTAGTTTTCCTTTCTTCGAAGAACTTGTGCAACGGGATTTCGGGGATGCTCGGGTTTTCTCGATATGGAGAATTGCCTCCGCGGATCGTGAGAGCTTGTGATGGGCTAAGTTGGGAGACCCCTGCAGGGTTATGATCTTTCGAAAGCCGTGCCCGCGGTTATGTGGCGGATTGGAGTTTGTTAACATCCGGTTGTAGATAACTTGACACAAGAACTCTAACAGAATACACTACCGTGTGAGTAGTCATGATGGTCTCTTTTCGAGGGAGTTCAGGAAGAGAACACTGTCGGATTACGGGCTCCGCAAACCCAAGAAGTTCGAACACAGGGGCGTTGTCGTGGAAATAACATGGCAGATGTCCGGTTTAACGGACTTGATGATGGAACCATCGCACAGGTTAGCTTGAAGAGGTTAAAGGCACACAAAGGACACAGAGGGTTTATACTAGTTCGGCCCCTTCGATGAAGGTAAAAGCCTACGTCTAGTTTGGTTTGGTATTGCTTGGGCGTCGATGAACAGGGAGCGGTTCGTTTGCCTGTGCCTCGACGGGTTGTTTCTTGCTTGTCCCTGAACCGTCGCCGGGTCGTCCCTTTATATAGAGGCGACGCCCGGTCCGGTTTACAGAGTCCCGAGGCCGGCTCATACTCATGTCCGCCTCGGTCTCTGCTCTTTCTTCCTTATCTCTCAAGTTACATGATCAGGCGGTTTACAAACCATAACTCTATACATGGGCCCTAAGATCTCATGGGCCGTAGCCTTTACTAAATATTACAATCACACAAATATATTATAATATCCGGTTTACACTAGCCGGTTCATACCTGCTAGTAATATCCCTGACATTAGGCCCCATAATGATTTGAACTTGTTCACATCAATCTTCCCAGTCTTGCATAATCTTCCTTCTTGTGTCTTCTCATTTTTGTAAACCGGCCCTGACGTCATCCTTGAGAATCGCTTAATCTGATCGTGACATCACTTCCGCATTTAACGTACCCAGCTATCTATCGGCTTTGTTTAAGGGTCGTCCCGAGAATCGAGGCGACAAAGGATCTTTATCCAATCTTTTGCCTCCTCAAATCCCGCACCTGTCGTTTCAGCTCTGCCTTTCTATAAATACCGCTGCTTCCATTCTTTACCTCCCTCCGTTCGTTCTCCTTCCTCCGTCGCCCAAACTTAAGACTCCATCGTCGCCCCTAAGCTCGAATCGCCGCCGTCGTCCGCCGAATCCAAGTCTTCGTCGGCCGCTGCATCGACCTGAGCGTGACCAGAGAAAACTCCGCCGCCACTTCTCAGGTACCACATCTTCTTCACCGTAGATCTAAAGCTCTAAAGCTCTTCTCGCACCTCCGCCATTAAAACCTCAATGAGAGCTTCATCTTGTTCATCCTAGGCACCAAGTTCTCAGTAATTTTTACCTTTGGATCTTGCCTTTAAAACTCACCTCTATTCCGCTGCGGTATGCTTTAGATCTCGTCATTTATGTTCAACCTGTAGATTTATCCGCTCTGTATAGGACCCTTGTAGTTCTTCCCGTAATATCCTTGCATCAGTTTTTCTTTCCCTGGATGCTCAGATCTGTTTTACTTTAGCTGTCTGTGAAAACCTGTTTCTTCTCATTTGTAGATCTGTTAAGTATGCTCCGGTTTAAACTGTCATACACTAGTTCTGTAAATTTTTTAAAAGATGAACGCGATGGTTTAGCTCTTTTTCTTTTGTTGTCATGAACCGGTAGTAACACAGTTCCCTGTTTATCGCCGGGTTAACCATATCATTAGTCCCTTGTCTAAACCGTAGCGTGATCCTTGCATATGTCTTCCGGTTTATGCCACTGTACTTGATTAATCCGGTTTTACACTTTACCCTTTCAGCACTTGCTCTTCTGTTGCTATGGCCAAACAGTTTGTTTCTTGCAACTGGGTTCCTTCCACTATTACGGAAGAAGATTTAGCCAAAGCTGTGTCAATTGGCACTTTAGGCCCTCAATCCGTTTTAAAGTGGCGGGCTCCAGGAGATGAATGTCCTCCTACTCCCAAAGAGGGGGAAATTATTGTATTTTTTGATCACATTGCTCGAGGCTTTACTCCTCCCGGTTCAAAGTTCTTCCGGGATGTGCTTGCCGCCTTCCAACTTCACCCTCAGGACATAGGTCCCAATTCTGTTTCCAACATCTGTGATTTTCAAGTTTTCTCCGAGGTGTACTTGCAAGAAGAGCCGTCTGTCGATCTGTTCCGGGACTTCTTTCACCTGAACCGGCGCACTGAGTTCACCAGCGGTCCTCATCAAGAACTGGGCGGGGTCAGTATTCAGAAAAGGAGAGACGCAGTCTTTCCTCATGCCGCTCTTCATACACACCCTAAGGACTGGAATAAATCTTGGTTTTACTGTATTGACACTTCACCCGAGGGGGAAAATCCATTGCCGGGTTATCGCGAGCACCGTCTTCCGGAGGATCACCCTTTGCCGCAGTGCCTCAGCTCCTCAGAGCGGCCCCGGTTTGCTTCTCAGCTTGCCAGGCTAAAGGCTTTTATGGCCAATGGTTTAACCGGAGTGGATTTTACACGCTGCTGGCTCTCTTGGAGTATCCTTCCTTTGAGCCGGCGTCCAAGCTTGATGTGTAGATATTCTGGTAAACCGGATGATCCTCAACGGTTTTCCAAGGAAAAACTTTCCGAGTCGAAAGTTATTGAATCGGCCAAGAAAATGCTCAATGTCTCCTTAGACGAATGCAGCCAAACCGGGTTGGCTCCGTACTACAAGAAAAACAAACTGCCCGCAGTAAGTCTTACTCTCTGTCATGTATTTGTAATCTGTTCCTTTAAACCGTTCTTTCAATTATCTTTCTTCTTTTGAACTGGCTGATGATCCCTTTTGGAAGAGGAAACCTCAGGAGAAAACCGGAAAACAGGCACGCCGTAAAGCCTTTGCTACCAAGAAGAGAAAAGCGGCTGGTGGCTCCAGTTCTCATGCTGAGGATGACGATCCGGACTCTGAGGTATGAATTAATCCGGCTTTGACTTGTTCACTTTTACCCATATCTGTATTTAATGGTAACTTTTCACAGGAGTTGGCTGAAGGAGATAAACCGGCCGAAATTGAGGTAACTATCCTTTCTTCCGATTTAGAACCACTTCCACAAAAAAGTCGTCAGACAGTCCGGAAATATCAGTTTTCTCACCCTTATGCTCAATTGGATCCTAATTTTCTTTTGAAGAAACAACAACATGAAGCCCTTCGCCGGACCACTCGCCATAGCGGTCTTGCAGTGGAATCATCCGGAATATCCCTTACTCCGGCTCGGAGGCGCCGCTCTGAGGTTATACTCTCTCCAACCCTCCTTCATCCCAAGGCCGGGCTTGTACGCAAACCTCTTAAACCGTCTGACCCTGATTATTAGGATACTCCGTTATCTTCTTCCGATGAATCAACTGCCACACAACTTGCACCCCTAAAAACTATCCCAGGGTAAGTCTTTTTAATTTATCCGGTTTATGATTGCACTTTGCTTTACAGTTCTAACTTGTTTTTCCAACTTCCTTCAGCAAGCCAAAGCCTAGCAAAAAACCGAAAGCCAACCAACCAACTGCTGAGACTGCCGTTGATGATCCGGCGGCTGATCCGGACTCAAATATCCCTCCGAAAGGCGAACCCACAATTCCACTTGAAAATCCTGCTCCTACAGATCACACTACTATGCCTGAGAATCCCAATACTGAGGATGGTCGTGAACCGGCAAGTCCTGCTCGGGCCAACTCTCCTCGGACCAATCCGGCTCCTGCTAGCCCGGTTCACACTACGACCCCTCCACCAACAACTGCTTCTCCGGAAGTTGAAATAACTCACACAGCTTACACCGCTCCTGCTGAGCCCACTGTCTTAGCCAAACATACGGCTAAAGCGGAGAAGCTGCATCAAGAAAAGGGTAAATGGAGTACCGAGCTATCTAGCTTTGCTGACATGAGTGCCCAGGAGCTCTATTCCGGGTACTTGAATCGGCTCCACACTGGTCGAGACTATGAAGCAGGCTTGATTAACAAGATGAAGGACAAGTATGAGGTAATCCTTTGCATCTTCTTTTGACTTTCAATGTACTTCTGTCTATACCGTATCAGCCCCCAAGTTCCGGTTTAGCTATGTTTAGAAGGTGAACCGGTACTTCCTGATTAATCAAATGATGTTACATTAGCCCCCAAGTGCCAGGGGCATAACTCGGTTTATGTGCCTGGGACTTGCCTGACTTTTCCTTTGATACTTCAATTATCCATTGGTCCCCAAGTGTCAAGTAGACAACTTGTTTGTGTGCTTGACACTTGTCTTTAAATTGCTATCATTTGAAACTTCGACTGCCCATTAGCCCCCAAGTGTCAAGTAGACAACTTGTTGTGTGCTTGAGACTTGTTCTGACTTTTGCTTTCCTGTGACTTGATTTTCTTTGCAGGCTGATTTGAACCGGAGGGCAGAAGAAATTACTGAACTCCGGAGCAGGCTTGCTGAAACGGAATCTACTGCTTCGAAGGCCAAAAAAGACTTGGCGCTGAGCTTGAAGACTGCTGAACAACTGAAGAAATTCTTTGAAGAAGAACGGACCTCCTTTGAAGTGCAGAAGAAGGATTTAGAAAAAAAGGGCTAAGGATGCTGAAGAAGCCCTTAATCCGGTGACTGAAGAGTTAACCGGTTTAAAGCGACAAATTGAATTGATGACTTCTGCTGTCTTTGGTAAGCACTTAATCTGTATTCCTGCTTTCATTCTTGCGATTCTTCAATCCGTTCCGGTTTAACTGTGATATTCATATGCAGGGCGCCGTGTCACCCATCTTGGGGATGACTTACGGAAAAAACTCAAGGCTTGTTATACTTTGGTCGAGCAGCTATATTCCGGCGCTCAAAGGATCATAAGTGCAACATCGTTCAATAAACCGGCCCCAACCACTATCCAAGGCACATTAGAGAAGCTGTCTGTCTTGCCGGTGCGCTTAGAGGAAGTTAAAAAATATGCTGCTCGAGCCGGTTCTCTTATGGCGCTTACCAGAGCTAAAGCTTGGGTCCCAGATTTTGACCCGGAAGAAGCCTTGAGTGGGTATCCTGACACTAAAGAAGACGGCTCAGCTTTTACTGCAAAGGATCTCCATGCCTTGACGAAGGAGATGCGTCCTCTCGCCAGCAAACTTGCGGCCGAATCAGATTTATCCAGGTATCATCCGGGGTATGATTTACAGAACGAGCGGGTGGAGCGGCCGGTTTATGACACCGTCAATCTAATCCCACCAGTACGCCCTCATACCTTCGCCCCAGATATCGATCCGTCTGAACTCCTCAATGAGGAGATGTACTTTCGTGCCTTAACGAAAATCGACTGGTGCGTCCCTGACTTCCAGCCGCTTCAAGAAGAGGAGGAGACTCCGGACCAAGTTGATACCCAGCCGTCGCAGCAGGAGGGAGCATAGTTCATAGCATATCTTTGTAGTTGCAGTCTTATTTCACCGAACAATTTTTAATCCGTTAGGCTTGCTATGCCTTGTAATAGGATAGCTGAAAACATTGTCTGCTTTAATCCGGATACTCCGACTTCTTGCTTTAATATTACCAATTTCAATTTGGCCTAACATGGCGTATCCTGCATACCATCTGTTCCTGCATAGACAATGCTGAAAATATGTCCTAACGGTTTGACCGCTGGACCCATTAAATTGTTCTCATAATATATTAAATAAGTGTATACTTATATCAGAAACAACTTTATACCTGAGATCAAGTATGCTCGATACTCTTAATCCGGTAGAATTTAAAATTTCCTGATGGAAACCTTGATAGACCCAATAATAATCCCGGGTTTGATAAAAGACACCGGTTTATATCACGCTGAAACTTTGTCCAGAATTTTGTAGCTTATACTTGGCTTTTGCCTGATGGATGATCCGGGTTATAATGAACACCGGTTTATCTCATGCTGGTATTCATGACCCAGACTTTTAACTTTATAGATATGTGGTCAACTTCTGGAGCTGTTCCACTCCGGTTTAGAGAATCATAAAACATAAACACCAGAAATGCAAGTTTTGCAAAAAAGACCATGTAGTCGAGGCTTTTTACGAGCTGCCAGGCTCAAAGCAAGGTTCAGCCAATCAATGGAATGGGCTTACCATCCAGAGGGCCGGTCGATGGATGCGGGTACCATCCATAGGAACCATAAAAAACTTTTAGCCAATCACTGGATGGTTGTCACCTGTCCAGAGGGCCTCCATGGTTCCATAGAACCATAGGTAAAACTTTAGCCAATCACTGGATGGCTGTCGCCTGTCCAGAGGGCCTCCATGGTTCCATAGAACCATAGGTAAATCTTTAGCCAATCACTGGATGGCTGTCGCCTGTCCAGAGGGCCTCCATGGTTCCATAGAACCATAGGTAAATCTTTAGCCAATCACTGGATGGCTGTCGCCTGTCCAGAGGGCCTCCATGGTTCCATAGAACCATAGGTAAATCTTTAGCCAATCACTGGATGGCTGTCGCCTGTCCAGAGGGCCTTTGCGCCATGTCTTCTTTGGTTCGAATACGACCTATGTTTGAACAGGAAGCCCTTCAGTGAGCTGTTGCTCCAGCATACATATGCCCTGTATACTTATTTTAAACCAATCAAAATGTTTGGAACATGAGATAATAAATGTATGGTTGTCACCATAAGATACTTATATTGGAAAAAAGGCTGAACCCCCGGTTTACCAAGGGTGCCGGTTTATTCATTAATCGTAATATGTACATAGGATACAGTGGAGCTCATGGCTCAGGTATAATAGGGCCGCAAGAGGGCAATGTTCCACGGCCTCTTTGTCTCTTCTTCTGATGTCCGTGAATCCTTGTGTTCTCGAACATCCACCAGGTAGTATGAACCGTTGTGCAGATTCATGCTGACCACAAAAGGTCCTTCCCAAGGCGGGGATAGCTTATGCATGTCTGTTTGATCTTGTATGAGCCGGAGTACTAAGTCTCCTTCCTGGAATGTCCTGCTCTTGATCCGGCGGCTGTGATACCTGCGCAAGTCTTGTTGATAGATCGCAGACCGTGCTGCTGCTATATCACGCTCTTCATCCAGCCGGTCCAAACTGTCTTGTCTCGCCTGCTCGTTGGCCGCTTCAACATAGGCTGTCACCCTTGGTGAATCATGACGGATATCGCTTGGAAGGACCGCTTCAGCACCATATACCATAAAGAAAGGTGTGTAACCTGTGGATCGGTTTGGTGTAGTGTTGATACTCCAAAGGACAGATGGTAACTCCTCAACCCAACATCTCGGGGTTCTTTGCAAGGGAGTCATAAGCCGGGGCTTGATGCCTAGCAAAATCTCCTGGTTTGCTCTTTCAGCTTGACCATTGGTTTGAGGGTGGGCCACAGAAGATACATCTAGGCGAATATGTTCTCGTTGACAAAATTCTTCCATTTCACCCTTAGATAAATTGGTGCCGTTGTCTGTGATGATGCTGTGTGGAAAGCCAAACCGGAAAATTATCTTTTTGATGAATTTGACTGCTGTGGCTGCATCACACTTGCTCACAGGCTCTGCCTCAATCCACTTTGTAAACTTATCCACCGCCACAAGTAGATGAGTTTTCTGATCTTGGGATCGCTTAAAGGGTCCAACCATATCAAGCCCCCAAGTCGCAAACGGCCAAGTTATTGGTATCATCCGGAGCTCATGTGCCGGAACAAGAGCACGTCGCGAAAACTTCTGACAAGCATCACACTTCCGGACTAGATCCGCCGCATCAGCATGAGCTGTTAACCAATAAAACCCATGTCGAAAAGCCTTAGCTACCAATGATTTTGAACCGGCATGATGACCACAATCCCCTTCATGGATCTAGCGAAGAATATCACAACCTTCCTCAGCTGATACACACCGCTGAAATGCTCCAGAGACGCTGCGATGATGAAGCTCCCCGTTTGCAATTGTCATGGACTTAGAACGCCGGACTATCTGTCGTTCCTCTATTTCGTCGTCCGGTACCTCTCCTCGGCTCACATACGCCAAATAGGGCAGCGTCCAATCCGGAATAACATGAAGTGCCGCAACTAACTGTGCCTCCGGATCAGGAACAGCCAGGTCTTCCTCTGATGGTACTTGTACCGACGGACTGTGCAGCTCATCCAAAAGAGTATTTGGTGGCACCGGTTTACGTTGAGAACCCAGCCGGCTTAAAGCATCAGCCGCTTCATTGCTTCGCCGGTCTATGTGGTCCACTTGATACCCTTTAAAATATCCAGCAACTGCTTCCACTTCTCGTCTGTAAGCTGCCATGAGAGGATCTCTCGAATCCCACTTGCCTGAAACTTGCTGCGCCACCAAATCTGAATCGCCGAAACACTTGACTCGGCTTAAGTTCATCTCCTTTGCCATCCGTAAGCCATGAAGTAACGCTTCATATTCCGCTGCATTATTAGTACAAGGAAACAATAAACGGAGGACGTAACAAAACTTATCACCTCGCGGGGAAGTTAAGACAACTCCAGCCCCCGAGCCTTCTAACTGTCTTGAACCGTCAAAGTGAATTGTCCAATATGTAAGATCCGGCTTCTCCTCAGGTGTTTGTAATTCTGTCCAATCATTGATGAAATCCACCAATGCCTGAGACTTGATAGCGGTGTGTGGCACATATTTCAACTCATGTGGGCTGAGCTCAATGGCCCACTTCGCCACTCTACCCGTAGCTTCCCTGTTCTGGATTATATCCCCCAATGGTGCTGAACTAACAACAGTTATTGGATGGCCTTGGAAATAGTGCTTCAACTTTCGGTTTGCCATGAACACACCATACACCAGCTTCTGCCAATGTGGGTACCTTTGTTTGGACTCGATGAGTACTTCACTGACGTAATAAACCGGACGCTGAACCGGATATTCCTTCCCTGCTTCCTTACGTTCGACCACGATTGCCACACTAACTGCCTGTGCGTTGGCGGCGACATATAACAACAAAGGCTCATTATCAATAGGGGCAGCTAGGATGGGTGGCCTTGCCAGCTATCACTTCAAGTCCTCAAACGCAGTATTTGCCTCATCACTCCATATAAACCGATCCGTTTTTCTCAGCATCTGATAAAGCGGAATCGCCTTCTCCCCCAAACGACTAATGAACCGGCTCAATGCTGTGATCCGGCCAGCGATGCGCTGAACATCATTAATGCAAGCCGGTTTAGTTAAAGATGTGATTGCCTTGATCTTCTCTGGATTTTCTTCTATTCCTTTGTTTGACACCAAAAACCCAAGGAGCTTGCCTGCCGGAACACCAAAAGCAAACTTCTCCGGATTAAGCATCATCTTATAGGTCCGAAGATTGTCAAAGGTCTCCTTGAGGTCCTCTATCAGTGTCTCTTCCTTCCTTGACTTCACCACGATATCATCCACATAGGCATGAACATTTCTCCCTATCTGCCCCTTACGACAGTTCTGAACGCAACGCTGATAAGTTGCTTGGGCACTCTTGAGCCCAAAAGGCATAGATACATAACAAAAAGCACCAAAAGGAGTTATGAAAGCTGTCTTCTCTTGGTCCTTAACTGCCATCTTGATCTGGTGATACCCTGAGTATGCATCCAAAAAACTTAGCCGCTCACATCCCGCTGTAGCATCGATGATTGATGGCTTCTCGCCCCTCGTTGGTTACCCCAAGTGGAAGGTTTGAGATGCAGTGTAGCGGAAGTTTTCCCTTGGCAAAGATACCAAGGATCGATTTCCCCTGAGACTCCCAGTTTCAACAAGAAGGTGTCAACTGCTAACGGCGCCAGATATTAGCAATCAACGTGGACCTGCACACAGATACAAATAACTTTGCTCCCAACGAGTACAGAGAGGTTATCAATCCCTCCGGCCTTGTCATTTACAAAGGATCAAACACAAGTGATAATAGTGATAGGTAATGCTGCAAATAGTAAGTAAAAGCGTAAAGTAAATAGCGGATGTGATCAGTGATGGTAATATGGACCGGGGTCCCATGATGTTCACTAGTGATGTCTCTCTCCCAAAAGACGATAAAACAACTATGTGAGGTAAACGAATTACAGCTGGGCAATTGACAGAATTATGTGCGCAAACTAGTGCTAACTATGTTGCAAGAAAGGTAGAGGTTCAAAGCATGGGCGGTACGCCAAGGCAAGTAGACCGAAATCCATCTGCATCTACTACTAATCATCCACCTTGAGATATCTATCCAGAACATCTCGCTGGTATTAAGTTGCGAGTCCCACCCATAGTGTAAACTCAAAGCAACAGACAACTGCATTAAAAGAACTTTGCGTAAAGTAAACAATCCTTGCACCCGCGGGCACAAGCACCGTTGTTTTCCCCCTTGTGGCAACAACACATCCCCTAGACTCATGTTTCTGTCACTCAAGCTAGTCATCGAGGGGCATGAACCCACAATCAAGCATAACGTTCCCTCTTGGAGTCACTACCTACTACTTGGCCAAAGCAATAAACAACAATGGAGAACATGCAAGAATTACTTACGAACATAAATATAAAAGAGGTAAATCAAATATATTACTCAAACACAATCTGAACATAATCTCACAATCCATCGGATCCCAGCAAACTCATCATAGCAACATCATAAGGATTACATATGTGCCTCGATCATGTAGGGCAGCTCACGAGGACTAATTAGTGAAGCACAAGAATGGGAGGAGAACATCACATAGCTACTGGTCATGGACCCATGGTCCAAGGGAGACTACTCACAACTCATCCGGGAGGCGTCCATGGTGGTGGAGAGGCTCCCGGTGGTGATCCTCCCCTCCGGCAGGGTGCCGGGAAGAGTTCTCCTGGTGCTCCCGATCTTGGAAGCGCGGCGGCGGCAGAACAGAGATGAGATCGCGAAAAAGGGTTCCCGTCTCGAGGGTTTCGGGACACGATATAAATATATGCCAAAGGGGGGCATCAGCGGAGGCCTGGGGGGCCCAGGCGCCCCCCCGGCGCGGCCAGGAGGGGGGGCGCGCCACCAGGGCGCCTGGAGCCCTGGTGGCCCCCCTCCGGCTATACTTTGGCTGCCGGGAAGCTTCTGGAACGCTGATTTTTTATATAATTTTTCCGGGATTTTTCTGGCAGTTTACGTGACGGGAAAACCTGAAATACAAAAACAGCAGAAAACAGAAACTGGCACTAGAGTGCACTGAGTTAATAGGTCAGTCCAAATATGATCAAAAGTGTATGGAAGTGTATAAATATCATAGCAATATCACCCAAAAGAGGCATGGAGCAAGCAGAAATTATAGATACGTTTTGGACGTATCAACATCCCCAAGCTTAATTCCTGCTCGTCCTCGAGTAGGTGAATGATAACAAGAATAATTTCTGTGGTGACATGCTATTAACCATATAGGACTTTTTCATAGTCATATGACAAAAGCTTACTGAGACAATGAATCTGTAGTAATTAAGTTGCCTCATGAGAAAATCACAAAGAACTGAAAGTTTTACAACATGATACTGAAACATCAAAAAAATTTGTAATGAGCATGGTGTGCAAATATGATAAAGTGATATCTCGCTTGCCCCCTTTAGTGAAGCAAAACATAAATGCAGGGGCACCTCCAAGGTTTAAGTGATGACTAGATACAATGATTTCAGAATAAACGATATCACAATCATGCAAAAGACAATGCTACTTTGGGACAATGCACATTACACTCAGAATGACAATCATGCTCTTAATAGTTGGTGCTTTAAAAGAAGGTGGAGACTCTCGAACCGTGGCTTTTGTTGGCAAAGTTGAAAACCCGTAGTCGGAAACAAAGACAAACCATGTACCAGAGCTCTTGGTTTTAAAAACAGAGGTAATAATATTTTTTTAGATCATGCATGTTTCGTCAACGAATGCTAGCAGACAATTCAATCACTTCTTGAGATGGACAAGTTTCGAGGAACGGCTCCCGAATGAGGACGATCACATCCTCTTAATCTCCTTTGTTTATCACTGCCAAAGTTTTCTGATTTCTCATGAACAAAGCGTGAAGGAGGGTTTGTTTGTTATATTAATTTTGAGCCGGGCGCACTCAATGCCAGTTCCTTCTCGTGTTATGGGTTTGCACATTAGACATGCAATCCCGGGGTGAAGCTTGTCCAACTTAAAAAGATCATGAATTAACTACTACTTCCTCATGAACTAAAAACAGAGGCACAAAATAGGAATGCTTTTTTTTTGAATAATTTCGAGATGGTACATGAAAGTCTCCGTTAGGAATGACAAGTAAATACCATGTAGGAAGGTATGGTGGACTCATATGGCATAACTGGTTTAAAGGAATTTGGATGCACAAGCAGTCAGTCCGCTTAGTACAGGCGAAGGTTAGCAAAAGACTGGGAGCGACCAACTAAGAGAGCAATGACGGTCATAATCATGCAGAGCGACAAAGCAACATTGAATCAGGCATGGAAGTTATATCGCTACTCAGAAACAAAAGATCATCAAGGCTTGACAGACTTTCTTTACAGTCTTAAATATGCGTGAGCATACGCCAAGTCAATCAAAATAAATTCTTGAAGGAAGATATTACTAAACCATACCACATCATAGGCAAACAAATCATGTTGGTACTCCAATAACACATTGGGAACCCCCCAGCTATTTGAGACTAACCATAAGAAAACATGAACTACTAAGCACAATTATGCACGTAACATCTTTATCATAGACATATCAACCAATGCAACAGAAGCAAACTCTCTTAATAAGATAAGCATGATAACTAAAGAGAGTTCAAGCAACCAACTAAACAAAAGCTCTTTAAAAAGATAAGCATGAAAACTAAAAGCTAAACATGATAGTAGCTATTGAAAGACAAAGAACACACACAGCAAAGATAGACATGAAAATTCTATGTTATGTTCTAGGTAGAAGTGGAGCGTGTTTCTCTCCCACACAAAGAAAGCTGAGTTCCGACTCGTTATGAAAAGCTAAAGAAAACTAAAAAGGAAAACTAAAAGCAAGACGCTCCAAGCATAGCACATAACACATGAAGTGATAAAAATATAGTGGAACGAAAGACGAACTGATAATGTTGATGGAGAAGGGGATGCACGGGGGCATCCCCAAGCTTAGACGCTTGAGTCTCCTTGAATATTTCTTGGGGGTGCATGGGGGCATCCCCAAGCTTGAGCGTTTGACACTCCTGAATCTTTTTATCATCTTCCCTCGCACACTTGAAAACTCCCTTCATACATAACTCATTATAATCTGATTAGCGAGGTTAGTACCCTTAATAAAATAATTGTTCCTTGCTGGAAATAAGGATATTCTTGAAGGTCTACTGTTTCTCAAGATTGCCAAAAGGTTTTTGCAAAGAAAAAGCAAGCTCAAGGTTTGCAAAATGAAGGAAAGGCAAAACAGGACAGAATCTGTGAAAAACAGAACAGCAGGTAGTAAATGATTTTTTCGGGGCACTTCTGCAACTCTAATCAAAAAACTCAGAACAGATGCACGAAATACAATTGTATAGAGCACGCTGTCAAAAAAATTCAGACCAAAAAGATGATCTGGTGATTTTATGCGAATTTTTCGATCCAAGGACAGAATCTGTTTCCTGGACAGCACGTCACAACTTTTGAACTTTCTTGCAATCAGAGGCTACACTTGGCACAAAGTTGAAAAGCAAAGATACAATGATGATGCCACTGTAGTAACAACATCAAGACACAACAAAAGCAAAATAAAATTTTTATTCATGTGGGCTGCCTCCCAAAAGCGCTTTCTTTTATGCCTTTAAGCTAGGCATAATTTAAAAAGATCAAGTTGTATCAATTGAACCATCATCAAGATCATCAAAAAGCTCTTCAATAGTACAACTAATCTTAAGAGGACTTTCAAATAAAGGCCTCATAGAGATACTTCTAGGGAGAAGACCAAAAGGATAAAAGTCAAGGGAAGATTCATTTATAAATTCATCAAATAGAGGTGTTTCTTCCAAAGTCTTTACAGTTTCAACCCCTTTAGCAATAGATGGATTACTTTTAGAACGGGGAGCCTTTGGAACGTGAACGAACTTAGGCTCCTTCTTTGCCGGAGTTTCTACCTTTTTGGTTTTGATTGAGGAGAAAGTAGTTCCTAGAGTATCAAAGATTTCCTCAATCTTGTCTATCCTAGAAGAGTCCAAGTCATGGGATTTGATGGTCTCCAAAGTTTTGAAAATTTTATGCATGGAGCTATCAAGCCTATTCAAATTCCCTTGGATCTTACGATCCAACTCGTTCATCTTATTAATGCTTGGCATCTCTAGCTCTATCTTTTCAAGTTTTTTTATAATGTGAGCTAGGGTGATGTCCTCTTGAATGCTAACAACAGGGGGATTCCCAACAAGATTTTCAATAATACTAAGAGACTCCCAAACTGGGGCCTCTAGGAAATTTCCATTGATAGCAGTATCTAGAATAAACCTATTCCAAGAAGTAATTCCAACATAAAAATTTCTAAGCAGGATAGTAGTAGATTGCTTCTTGGTGGCTCTTTTTTGAGAATCATTAATTCTATACCAAGCATCTTTTAGACTTTCCCCACCTCTTTGTTTAAAGGTGAGAACTTCTGCCTCGCCAAAGACAAAAGGACCCGACATAATGACAACTAAAGAATGAAATAACTATTTTTGTGATTTTCGATAAAAGATACTAAAGCAAAACTGAAAGGTAAACTAACAAGGCTAAAAAGCAAAGATAAAAGATAGCATGCAACTCCCCTATCTTGAAGAGTGGAGTCCCCGGCGACGGCGCCAGAAAACTTTGCTTGATGGCTTCTCGCCCCTCGTTGGTTACCCCAAGTGGAAGGTTTGAGATGCAGTGTAGCGGAAGTTTTCCCTTGGCAAAGATACCAAGGATCGATTTCCCCTGAGACTCCCAGTTTCAACAAGAAGGTGTCAACTGCTAACGGTGCCAGATATTAGCAATCAACGTGGACCTGCACACAGATACAAATAACTTTGCTCCCAACGAGTACAGAGAGGTTGTCAATCCCTCCGGCCTTGTCGTTTACAAAGGATCAAACACAAGTGATAATAGTGATAGGTAATGCTGCAAATAGTAAGTAAAAGCGTAAAGTAAATAGCGGATGTGATCAGTGATGGTAATATGGACCGGGGTCCCATGATGTTCACTAGTGATGTCTCTCTCCCAAAAGACGATAAAACAGCTATGTGAGGTAAACGAATTACAGCTGGGCAATTGACAGAATTATGTGCGCAAACCAATGCTAACTATGTTGCAAGAAAGGTAGAGGTTCAAAGCATGGGCGGTACACCAAGGCAAGTAGACCGAAATCCTTCTGCATCTACTACTAATCATCCACCTTGAGATATCTATCCAGAATATCTCACTGGTATTAAGTTGCGAGTCCCACCCATAGTGTAAACTCAAAGCAACAGACAACTACATTAAAAGAACTTTGCATAAAGTAAACAATCCTTGCACCCGCGGGCACAAGCACCATTGTTTTCCCCCTTGTGGCAACAACACATCCCCTAGACTCATGTTTCTGTTACTCAAGCTAGTCATCGAGGGGCATGAACCCACAATCAAGCATAACGTTCCCTCTTGGAGTCACTACCTACTACTTGGCCAAAGCAATAAATAACAACGGAGAACATGCAAGAATTACTTACGAACATAAATATAAAAGAGGTAAATCAAATATATTACTCAAAGACAATCTGAACATAATCTCACCATCCATCGGATCCCAGCAAACTCATCATAGCAACAACATAAGGATTACATATGTGCCTCGATCATGTAGGGCAGCTCACGAGGACTAATTAGTGAAGCACAAGAACGGGAGGAGAACATCACATAGCTACTGGTCATGGAACCATGGTCCAAGGGAGACTACTCACAACTCATCCGGGAGGCGTCCATGGTGGTGGAGAGGCTCCCGGTGGTGATCCTCCCCTCCGGCAGGGTGCCGGGAAGAGTTCTCCTGGTGCTCCCGATCTTGGAAGCGCGGCGGCGGCGGAACAGAGATGAGATCGCGAAAAAGGGTTCCCGTCTCGAGGGTTTCGGGACACGATATAAATATATGCCAAAGGGGGGCATCAGCGGAGGCCTGGGGGGCCCAGGCGCCCCCCCGGCGCGGCCAGGAGGGGGGCCGCGCCACCAGGGCGCCTGGAGCCCTGGTGGCCCCCCTCCGGCTGTACTTTGGCTGCCGGGAAGCTTCTGGAACGCTGATTTTTTATATAATTTTTCCGGGATTTTTCTGGCAGTTTACGTGACGGGAAAACCTGAAATACAAAAACAACAGAAAACAGAAACTGCCACTGGGGTGCACTGAGTTAATAGGTTAGTACAAATATGATCAAAAGTGTATGGAAGTGTATCAATATCATAGCAATATCACCCAAAAGAGGCATGGAGCAAGCAGAAATTATAGATACGTTTTGGACGTATCAATGGTCTGATCAATGCGAGGGAGAGCAAAAGGATCCGTTGGACAAGCTTTATTGAGGTCTGTATAGTCCACGCACATTCTCCATTTTCCATTCTTCTTTAGCACTAGCACCGGATTAGCCAACCACTCTGGGTGAAAAACTTCCACTATGAACCCTGCAGCCAAAAGCCTGGCCACCTCCTCTCCTATAGCCTTGCGCCTCTCTTCGTTGAAGCGGCACAGATACTGCTTGACCGGTTTAAACTTCGGATCAATATTAAGACTGTGCTCAGCGAGTTCCCTCGGTATACCTGGCATGTCAGAAGGTTTCCATGCAAAGATATCCCAGTTCTCACGGATGAACTCGATGAGCGCGCTTTCCTATTTGGGATCAAGGTTAGCGCTGATCGTGAACTTCTTGGATGAATCGCCTGGCACAAAATCAACTTGCTTGGTCTCCTCCGCCGATTTAAATTTCAACGCCGGATCATGCTCTGTAGTTGGCTTCTTCAGCGGGGTCATATCTGCCGGATCAACATTATCCTTATAAAACTGGTTCGTGGGCAAAACCGCTCCTCGGTTGGTTCTGCCAGCGCGGAGCATGGCACTTCCACCGGACCGTGGGAGGGAGCCTCCCACCGGGAGAGACTCCGGGGCGTGTACAGCCCCGTCCTGACACGTGGCTTGCACAGCAGGACGGCCAAGGTGTATATGGGCCCTCCTCAGGACGAGCTGAACGACTCTGAGGAAGTTCTCATGAGCTTACGCATCACTCACGAGACCCTACCCTGAGGCGGGTTGCGCCTGAGTCTTCTTCTGCAAAATGTGAAAAGAGATGCGTTGTGTCGACCTGCGCGGAGTGCATCTCTAGAGAGCATCGCATGAGAAGGCCGCAGCACCAATGACCCCAGGACGTGACGTTAGCGGGACCGGCCCGTAAGACAGAGCTCAACCACTGGATTTATCGACGCTGCAGGGACGGACCCGAGCACAGACATCGTGCCCAGTCTTCTCATGCAACAGTCCAAAAGAAAAACAACCGGCACGCGGTTCTCGCGTGAGCGAGGCACCTGCCACGGGCCCCCACTTACCCATCCACGATTAGCCCATGCGAGAACAAGGCACCAAGGACCACAGGAGGTGACGTCACGGGAATGGCTCACGAGACAGAGCTCAGCCCTTGGATTTAGCGACGCAGCAGGGCGGACCCGTGCACAGACTCAGTGCCAATCCTTAATCATGGGGCGGTCGCGAGTGGGCTCGCAAGGGCTCATGACCTTAGCGGCGGTGAGAACGTCGAGCATATAGATAATGCAAATAGGAAGAAGCTACTAGCATTGATTTATGCGCAAAAGAGACAGTTGCGGGGGGTGAGCCCCCAGCAGCTAGAGGATGATGCAGCCTGGAGGGCACCTTCGATTGAATACCTGAGACATCACCTGACACTTGGTGAAGAAGAATTGGGGTAGCTGAAGACGGGAGCCGTGCGGGTCGCCCCTGAGGATCGTCGGGCTCCTGAGGCCGAGGGGCTCCGGAGGCCCTTGGTGGTCACGGGGGTCCGGCTCCCGCTCCGTCTGGACCGCCCGCCACTGAGCCTCCTGAGCCCCCAAAGCCTGCCGCGCGAGGTGCTAGAACATGGCGGCTGCGTTGCAGAAGCCGAAGAGCATGCGAGTGTAGCTGCAGGGGAGAGCCTCCTCCAGCTGACTGCCGTCGTCCAGAAGGGCTCCAAAGAGCGGCTCGGTTGAGGCCTGCGACGTCGATGCAGACGCGGAAGTGGTTGCTTGGGTTGCGGGTAGGTGAGCTTGGTATCTTGCGGTGGCGCCCACCGCGTATGAGCCTTGCGTATTGAAGTTCCTCGGTAACCTGGTCGATGAAGTCCTGAGCCCCCAGTGCTGTACGGCCCATGCTGGGCTCACAAAAATGCGCGTAGAGCCATGCCTGTAGGTTGTGCCCGAACACCTCCCTTGAGACGCTGATTAGACCAGAGACGCTCCAGAGGAGAGCCCCTGAGTCCATCCTGAGAGGGGCGTCGGGTGCGCCTCCCTATGCGAGGGTGGAGGGTGCCTCGTCGGGAGGCGCGGGTCCTGACACGGGGCCGTCAGGAGCCTCCGTGTCCTGAGGTCCATCGGCGGGCATGTTCTTCTTCTTCTTGGGGGCGGTCTGCAGGGCAAAGACGGCTCCACCTTCGTCGGGGCCCTCGACCGCCGCGGTCTGGTAGGCGCGCTCCAGGGAACGCACTGCTTCCTTCTCGTCGGAGGTGATTGTGATGACTCCGCCACTCCCGGGCATCTTGAGGATGTTGTAGCCGTGATGGGTCGCCACCATGAACTTGGCAAGGGCAGGGTACCCAAGGATGGCATTGTACGGGAGGTGGATGTTGGCGACGTCGAAGTCGATGAGCTCGGTGTGGTAGTTGTCGCGATCACCAAAGGTGATGGGGAGGCGTACCTGTCCCATCGGGAGTGTGGAGCCATCCGTGACTCCATAGAATGGCTTGGTCGGGTGGAGCTGATCATAGGGGACCTGGAGCGTCTCGAAGGTATGGACAGAGAGGACGTTGAGCCCTGCTCCGCCGTCAATGAGGGTCTTGGTCACGAGGACGTTGCTGATGGTCGGAGTGCAGAGCATCGGGAGAGTGCCTGGGGCTACGATGCACTTGAGCTGGTCCTTGGGGTCGAAGGCAATGACCTGCTTGGTCCACCTGAGGTTGCACACAGCGTCAGGCCTGGGAAGCGCCGCGTTCACCTCGCGAGCGAACTGCTTGAAGATGCGGTGGGAAGACGGAGCATGGGCTCCTCCCAAGATGCATGCAACCGCACGTGGCTCCTGAAAGCCCCCCTGCTCCATCTCCCTGGCGGTCGTCGTTGTTCCTTCTTAGCGGTGGTGGCAGACCTGCGTTGCCCTGAGGGCGACCCTCACGAGGCTGGTCGCACCAGGGGGCGTCACGAGGCTGCTCCTGCCAGTGGTCTTCACGAGGTTGGTCACGCCATCCTTGGCGCGAGTTCCTACCGTCCCAGCGTCCTCCACCACGGCCCCCTCCGCGGCCGTAGCCGCGGTTGTCGCGCTCAGGGTGCTGCCCACCGCGCCCGCCGCGCATCGCCTGAGCTCTTAACAGTTGTTGGTGTTGTGGCTATGAACGTCGTGGAAGATGCAGTACGGACGGTTGTCTCTGGGGGTCGTTGTAGCCACAGCCACGCTTACTTCTAGCTCCGCAGCCAACACATTGGGTCCCTTGCGCTTTGCTTCCTTGGCCTTGGCCTTTTTGTCATCAGCCTCCGCTTCTGGCAGCTCTAGGAGGGAGAGGCGTCCTTCCTCCGCCCTAGCGCACTTTGTCACGAGCTTGAACATCTCGAGGGTTGTGCACATATCCTCATGGATGGCGAGCTCCTCCTTCATCCTAACGTCGCGGACACCGTCGGAGAACGCCGAGATGATGGCCTCGTCTGAGACCCTAGGGATCCTGAGGCGCATGGTGTTGAAACGCTGGATGTACTTCTGTAGGGTCTTCCCAGGCTGCTGCTTCACGCAGCGCAGATCCGCGGCCACCGGGGCTCGGTCGCGGGTACCCTGGAAGTTGGCGACGAAACGCTCACGAAGCGCCCCCAGGAGGAGATGGATCCCACGGGGAGGTTCAAGAGCCAGGAGCGGGCGCCATCCTTGAGGGCCATGGGAAACCAGTTCGCCATGACCTGCTCGGTGTAGTTGGACGCCTCGATGCTCAGCTCGTAGAGCTGGTGGAACTCTGCGGGGTCGCTGGTGCCATCGTAGCGCGGAGGCAGATCCGGCTTGAACTTGCCGGGCTAGACGAGGCGCCGCAGCTCTGGAGCTAAGGTGCGACATCCTGCCAAGCTCATGATTGCAGGCGCCCCCTGCACCTGCGGTGCTGGTTCTTGGGGCACTGGCCCCACCACCTCCTATGGTGCGCGGTTCCGGTGCTTCGGGATGGGGGGCCCGCGAGCTTCTTCCTGGGGATGCGGAATCACCCGGCAGCTCTCCTTGTCGCGCACAGAAGCCCTACGGGGCTGCTCGCGTCACGGAGCCTCGCGCCTGACCCCTTGGCCGGCGCCGTAGAGTGGAGGTGGAGCCGGGACACCATGCCTTTGTTCCCCGCCATGAGCGATAGAGGACGGGAGGAGTGAGTTGGTGCAGGTACCTCCCTGGCGGCGTTGACGAGCTCCCACGCCATCAGTAGTGTGGGCTGCTGGTAGACCAACCCGCTGCGGATTAGTGAGGACGACGCCGCGGCCGGCGAGGATGACGGCGTCGCCGTGCAGCCATGGCACCGCACGGACAGTGGCAGCGACGAGTCCTACTGCTCGTGGACGGCCGGGTCGGTGGCGGCATTGACGACTCGCGAGTTGGGGCGGAGCGGTGCACCGTTGCCCGCGGGCGCCGTCTGAGCGACGTTGGCGGCGCGGCGGGCGGCGCGTGCTCTGCGTGTGTCCACCATGGCAGCGAAGCGAGGTCGACGACAAGAGCGGGACGAGGTCATCGGAGAGGCGAGATTTTGACATGCCCCCTACCTGGCACGCTAGATGTCGGATTACAGGCTCCACAAACCCAAGAAGTCCGAACACAGGGGCGTGAACGAAGATCTCTCCCACTCACATCTACCTAGTGTCCCGCCCTCGTCTGATGAAGAGATTCAAGCAACAACAAGTAAAGCACACACGAATTTACCCAGGTTCAGGCCACCTTGCGGTGTAAAACCCTACTTCCTGCTTTGGTGGATTAGCCTCAGGAGGGCTTGGGTATGAACGAGTATAGTGGTTCCTGAGCTCAGGAGGAGAGCTTAGGAGGGTCAGGAGGCAAGGGTTCTTGCTCCGTTGTGCGAGGGCGGAATCTCTGGATCTGGTCCGAATCTAATGCCTCCATAGTGGAGACCCTAGCTACTTATATAGGCGTCCAGGGTCGTCTTCCCCGAAATGTTTAGGCGGTAAGGGATCCCACAACGGCCAGTTTGAGCGGAAACACAAGGACTTCCTTATCCTGACAAAAGCGGTCTTCTCCTGCAAAGGGATCAGGCGGTGACGCGATGGTGGGCTCGGTGGTGACATCCTCCATGTCGTCCTTGCGGTCTTCGGTCTTGTTGCACCAAAGGGGAAACCTTTGTCCCGCTCCTCGGGAACCTGCACCTGCGCTATCTTCTTTGCACCAAAACGGCAACTGCGCTGCTGGCATGCACTGGCACCTGCTGGCGCGGTGCGTCACTGCCTCCTCCTGAGGCAGGCCTGGCCTTGGATTCTCCGCCCCTCCGGAATAACCTAGCCGAGGCCGCTCCCGAGGGGGCCTTTGACGTCGTTCTCCTCGCGAGGGTCTGGAGCAGATGGTCGATCAGTTGGGCCATACCAGGCCGTAGTAGGAGCGCGTCGCGGCCCGCAGACAGGCAAGTCTGGGTACCCTGGTTCCCAGGACGCCGACAAACACGGCTGTGTTATGGATGACTCGTAGGTAGACAGGATCATCTAGTGATCATGAATTAGTTCGTGACCGATGGCTTTCACTTCTCTTCTCGCTCTGGAGTTACGTAAGCTAGCCACCTTATCTACGCTTAGCGCTTGCAACAGCTTACTTATACACTTTCTCCTTACCCAAAGGCTTTGATAGTTTTGATACCTGGGAATGGGATTGCTGAGTCCTCGTGACTCACAGTTTACGACAAACACAGGTGCATGTACAACCGATTACGATTCAGGTGATGGCCAGGAACTCAAGTGAGAGTTCGATGAGGAACGTGGGTGTATGTACGTGACGTTCCCCGACGATCAGTAGTGGTTCCTACTAGGGCCGATTGGGCATAGTGGGTGGTTATCTTATTTTTCATTTGGATTCGTCCGTAGCCGGACTATGTGTGTACTCTAGATGAATGTATGACTTATTTATGCATTGTGTGAACTGGTGATTGTAAGTCGACTATGTATTTTACTTTGTTCTTGTACATGGGAATGTGTGAAGATAACCATCTTGCGATCATACCAAAATGCGATTATGCCTCTAAGTCGTGCCTCGATACATAGGAGATATGGTCGCATCTTGGGCGTTACACGCCCGGCCTACAGCGTCCTCACCCGCGCTTCGTCCTACGCCCCGCACCCGTTGCGCTGCCCGAGAGAGGACTCCGTCCTCGCCCGCTGCCGCCGAACCCTGACTCTGGCCGACCTCGTCGTCTCCCTGCCGCCCTCTCCGGCGTCCGAATCCCGTCGGAGCGCCGCCGCCTCTCCTCATCTTCTCTCTCCCTCCTTCTCCATGCCCTCTCCCTCTCACCATCTCTTTGACGGAAATCTGCCCTAAAGGCAATAATAAGTTGTTATTATTATATTTCCTTATTCATGATAAAGGTTTATTATTCATTTTAGAATTGTATTGACCGGAAACTTAAATACATGTGTGAATACATGAACAAATACTGTGTCCCTAGTGAGCCTCTACTAGACTAGCTCGTTGATCAAAGATGGTTAAGGTTTTCTAACTATAGACATGAGTTGTCATTTGATAACGGGATCACATCATTTGGAGAATGATGTGATGGACAAGATCCAACCATTAGCATAGCATATGGTCGTTCAGTTTATTGGTACTGCTTTCTTAATGTCAAATACATGTTTCTTCGGCCATGAGATCATGCAACTCTCGGACTCCGGAGGAATGCCTTGTGTGCCATCAAACGTCACAACGTAACTCTGTGATCATAAAGGTGCTCTACAGGTATCTCCGAAGGTGTCTGTTGAGTTGGCATGGATCGAGACTATGATTTGTCACTCCGTATGACGGAGAGGTATCTCTGGGCCCTCTCAGTTATACAACATCAAAAGAAGCTTGCAAGCAAAGTGACTAAGGAGTTAGTTACGGGATGATGTATTACGGAACGAGTGAAGAGACTTGTCGATAACGAGATTGGACTAGGTATGGAGATACCAATGATCGAATCTCGGGCAAGTAACATACTGACGGACAAAGGGAACTATGTATGTTGTCATAAGGTTCGCCCGATAAAGATCTTCGTGGAATATGTAGGAACCAATATGGGCATCCAGGTCCCGCTATTGGTTATTGACCGGAGTAGCGTGTCGGTCATGTCTACATCATTCTCGAACCCGTATGGTCCGCACACTTAACATTCGTTGTCGATATAGTATTATATGAGTCATGTATGTTGGTGACCGAATTTTGTTCAGAGTTCTGGATGAGATCACGGACATGAAAAGGAGCTCCGGAATAGTCTGGAGGTAAATATCGATATATGGGATAATAGTGTTTAGTCTCCGGAAGGGTTCCAAAATTCACCGGAATGGGTTTTGGATGTTTCCCGAAATGTTCAGGTACGAGAACACTTTATTTGGTCCAAGGGGTAAAGCCCACGAGGCTTTAGGAAGGTGCAAAAGGAGTTTTGCGGAGGCCATGGGGGCTAGATGCTAGGGACCCTAGCGTCTAGTCCAGATGTCGAGGACCCTGGCGTCTAGTCCAGACGCCAAGGACCCTTGTGTCTCGTCCTGGAGTCCGAGAAGGACTCTTGCCTTGTGTGCCAAACCGACTTTGAGGAGGCCCTTTCTCCAAGAAATGACCACATGGCTCAACATATAAATAGAGGGGCAGGGCAAGCACCCGGAACACATAAAGATTCACCAAGCCGTGTGCCGGCAACCCCGTCCCCTCCAGTTTATACACCTTCTAGTTTTCGTTGTGCTTGGCGAGGCCCTGCGGTGATTGTTCTTCACAACCACCATCACCACGCCATCGTGCTGCTGGAACTCATCTACTACTTCGCCCCTCTTCCTGGATCAAGAAGGCGAGGACGTCATCAAGCTGAACATGTGCTGAACATGGAGGTGTCGTACTTTCGTTATTTTCGGGATGGACCGTGAAGGTGTACGACTACATCAACCGTGTTGATAAACGCTTCCGGTTAGTGATCTTGAAGGGTATGAAGATGCTCCCCCTCTCATAGCTATGCATCTCCATGGATGGATCTTGCATGTGCATATTTTTTTGGGATAATTGATTTTTTGCCCCTAGTTGGGTCACACTCGGCAGGTTTACGCCTAGTTTCCGAAAACACTTGTTCCTGCACAAAACACTTTGCTCCTCTTATGCTTTTGCCCTTTGACCGTTTGACCATCACTTTGAAAACTTCATAAAAAATTCATACTAACACAGAAAAATTCAAATAAGATATCAAAATGTTCAGAAAAGCATCACCTATATGTGCATGTCATTTTCATTCATGAAAAAAGTGTTGTCCAGTCCCCATCTCAGTTTTGACCATTTGCATTCATGGGTACTAGCCAACACTTTTTCCATGAATGCAAATGCCATGCACATATAGGTGATGCTTTTCTGAACATTTAGATATCTTATTTGAATTTTTCTGAGTTAGTATGAATTTTTTATGAAGTTTTCAAAGTGATGATCAAACGGTCAAAGGGCAAAAGCATAACAGGAGCAAAGTGTTTTGGGCAGGAATAAGTGTTTTCGGAAACTAGGGGTAAACCTGTCGAGTGAGACACAACTAAGGGCACCAAATTAATTATCCCTATTTTTTGTTTTCCATGCAACGTTCCCCAACGGTGGCATCATGAGCTAGGTCTATGTGTAGATGATATGGATGAGTAGAACACAAAGGAGTTGTGGGTGGTGATGTTCACACTGCTTACCACCAATGTCTTATTTTGTTTCGGCGGTATTGTGGGATGAAGCGGCTCGGACCAACATTACATGTCCAGGTACATGAGACTGGTTCCATCGACTAAGATGCAACTTGTTTTGCACAAGGTGACTAGCGGGTGTGTGTTTCTCTCACTTTAGTTGAATCGAATTTGACTATGGCCGGTCCTTGCAGAAGGTTAAAACAGCGAACTTGATAATCACTATTGCGGTTTTGCGTAGGTAAGAACGGTTCTTGCTAGTTACCCATAGCAGCCACGTAAAACTAGCAACAACAAAGTAGAGGACGTCTAACTTGTTTTTTGCAAGGTATGTTGCGACGTGACATGGTTAAGACTTGATGTGATATACGTTGATGTATGAGATGATCATGTTTTGTAATATCGACAACCGGCAGGAGCCTTAGGGTTGTATTTTAATTATCGTATAGCTTGTGTGTCAATTATTAAGCGCCATGTAATTTCTTTACTTTATCTCTATGGGTTAGCAATAGTTTTAGAAGCAATAGTTGGCGAGACGAACCCGACGCAACGATGGAGATCAAGGTGTCGCACCAGTGACGATGGAGATCATGATGGTGCTTTGGAGATGGAGACCAAAAGCACAAGATGACGATGGCCATATCATATCACATATTTTGATTGCATGCGATGTTTATCCTTTATGCATCTTATTTTGCTTAGAACGACGGTAGCATTATAAGATGATCCCTTCACTTAATTTCAAGATAAAAGTGTTCTCCCCGATTATGCACCGTTGCTAAATTTCATCGTTTCGAAGCACCTCGTGATGATCGGGTGTGATAGACTCTACGTTCACACACAACGAGTGTAAGACAGTTTTGCACAAGCAACATACTACATTCATGAGGCACGAGATGACGTGAGCCATGGCGACCAAGGCCTGGCAGGCGCCAGCGGGCGTAGTACATGCAGTCCCTTCTTTTGTGCTAAGGAGGCAAGGACATACGCGGGTTCCCAAGGGATCCCCCAAAGGTTTCCATTTAGTGCAACAAGATCAAGACCACGAGCTCAATAGGACGAGTGTCATCAGCGTCCCCACCACTACGTCACGACCACAAGCTAATTTGCAAGCGAAGACCACCTTTCGTCAGGATAAGCTATACTATTGTCCCCTTCGAAAAATGGCGACCATGGCATTCCTTCCCGCCTAAGTTATGAGGGAAGAGAACTGGGCCTAGTATAAAGATAGGTTAGTCTCCACCATAGAAGGGGGATCAGATCCATGGATCGAATCCATCGGGTCCTGAGCCCTCCAGAGGCATCACACCTGTACTAGTTCATCCTCAACCTCCTCGTGAGGCCAATCCACAACAAAGCAGGAGTAGGGTTTTACACCGCAAGGTGGCCCAAACGTGGGTAAATCTTTGTGTTCATCTCTTTCTCCGCCCGCATGAACTCGACGAGGCCAAGACATAGGGCGATGAGCTTGATGCACTAGCTGCTTTAGGTCTTCGCACACGCCCTAGAGTCCGAACCTTGTTTGGGTCTGTGGAGCCCCGATCCCGACATTTGGCACGCCAGGTAGGAGGCGTGTCGAAATCCTTCTTCCGACTTCGCTTCGTCTCTGCTTCATCGCTCCCATGGCCGACGTCCGCTGAGTTCGCGCTAAGCGCCGGGCTGCTCGCGTCGCCGAGACGGCGCCCGCAGGCCGCAGTGTTCCTCGCTGCTCCGCCTCTCCCACGGCTAACGTTGGGACCAACCCTTCTGCTCATGAACAACTGCCTCTTCCCTGCCTCCCTCTGTGCAGTGCGACGGCCGCACCGCCATGCCTTCCCTCACTTCGGCCACAACTTCGTCTTCCCATGCTCGTTGTGGGCCGGTAAACGTGGAAGCTGTGTTGCTCATGGCACGTGAGCTGCTGCGTTACCGTCCCACTTATGAGGGTTACGACACCTAGCTGAGCCGCATCACAAAGCTCGTCAATGCTGCAGGCAAGGCCCCGACGCCCTCCCACTTGCTCCGTCCCCCGCTATCCTGCGCGGGCGACGTGGCGCATGGTGCGGCTCCACCTCCACAGTGACGACGTCGGGCCTCGGCCCGAGGCACGGCCACACGATCGTCCGCACGGTGCGCCGACTCATGACGAAGCCAGCTACCGGATCGTGCTCCAACCGCAGCATGACGCGCGTGTGCTTCCCGCACCTCCGCACCAACACTAGGGCCGGGTCGTCCAGGATGTGGCCCAAGGGCGCCAAGACCATGCCCCCCCCGCGCGATCTGCACTCGTGAGCGCGGCGGGTTGCCGTTCCTTCACCCGCGAGCTGCGCCACGTCGTTTGGCCCGACAAGTTCAAGCCAGACCTGCCCTCGCACTACGACGGCACCCCCGATCCCGCGGAGTTCCTCCAGCTCTACTCATTGAGCATCGAGCCGGAAAACGAAGATAACAAGGTCATGGCAAACCGGTTCCCCATGGCGCTCAAGTACGGCATGCGCTCCTGGCTCATGCACCTCCCGGAGGGGTCAATCTCCACTTGGGCTGAGCTTCGCGAGCGCTTCATCGCCAACTTCTAGGGCACCCATGACCGCACCCTCACCGTCAATGACCTGCGGCACGTGTAGTGGCAGCCGGGTGAGACCATCCGCAAGTACATTCAACGCTTCACCAACGTTCACCTCAAGATCCCGAAAGCCTCGGACGAAGACATCATCTCGACGTTCACCGAGGGCGTCCCTGACGTTAATATGAACAAGGAGCTCACCATACACGATGACCTATGCTCGGCCCTGGAGATGTTCAACCTGGTGGGCAGATGTGCGAGGGCAGAAGAAGGCCACTTCTCTCTCGTCAAGCACCCTGACATCGATCCTGAAGACAAGAAGGCCAAGGCTAAGGAGGTGAAACGCAAGGGCGCTACTGTGCTGGCGGCGGAGCCTGAGTTGAAGTGCGTCTGCGACCGCGATGAGCCAGGCAAGGATAACCGCCCATTCTGCCTCTTCCACAACCGTCACACCCACAACACCAATGAATGCCAGGAGCTCAGGGCACTCCAGGAGGAGCGTCTGGGCCGCCGCCCCGAGCGCGGCGGCCGTGGCTTCGGTCATGGAGGAGGCCGCGATGGAGGCCGCTGGGACAACCGCAACCCTTGTCAGGGCTAGCGCGACCTGCCTCGCGAGGATGGTTGGTGTGATCAGCCTTGCTACGGCCCTTGGTGTGATCAGCCTCGTGAGGCCCGTCCTTAGGGCAACGCCGGCCTCCCTGCGCTACCACTGCCACCAAGGAGGAACGACGACAACCATCAGGACGATGGGGCTGGGGGCTTCTAGGAACCTTGCGCGAGTGCGTGCATCCTCGGCGGTGCCCACTCACTCGCCTCAAACCGCATCTTCAAGCAGTTCTCCCGTGAGGTAAATGTGGCCCTCCCGAAGCTTGAGGCTGCACGCCCCCTCAGGTGGTCGCAGTACGCCATAACCTTCAACTTCAAGAATCACCTCAAGTGTTCGACCGCCGCCGGCGTGCTCCCCATGCTCTGCATGCCCACCATCAACAACATCTTTGTCACCAAGACCCTCATCGACGGCGGCGCTGGTCTCTATGTGCTCTCTGTCCAGACCTTCAAGAGGCTTCAACTGCCCTACGATCAGCTCGTGTCCACCAGGCCGTTCTCTGGGTGACGGATGGCTCCACCGCCCCCCTGTGGCAAGTGCGCCTCCTTGTCACCTTTGGCAGGTGTGACAACTACTACACCGAGCTCATCGACTTCGATGTCTCCCATATTGGCCTACCATACAACGCCATCCTGGGGTATCCTGCTCTTGTCAAGTTCATGGCGACCGTTCATCATGGCTGCAACGTCCTCAAGATGCCAGGATGCAGTGGCATCATCACGGTTGCCTGCGATGAGAAGGACCCAGTCTGCTCTCTTGAGCGTGCCTACCGTGCCGCAGCGGACGAGAACTCTGATGACGAAGGTGGCATCCTGCCTCCCGAGGCCACCCGCGTGAAGAAGAAGTAGCTCCTCCCCAAGAGCCGTCCGGAAACCAAGAAACCCACTGGCGACGCCTCACGCTCCGTATCCACTACTGGGGCGCCTCTTCCTCCTGCATTGGAAGGAGCGTTGCGTGCCTCCCTCGGGACGGGCTCAGGGGCTTCCGTCTGGAGAGCCTCTGACCTAACCAGCGCGACGAGGGAGGTGCTCGAGCACCACATGGAGGCGTGCCTTGGTGTGCGCTCCCACAATCAAGGAGTATGACACGAGGCACCAGGAGCACGAGGATTCATCACCAAGGCAATCGAGGAACTTCAAGAGGTCCAAGCCATGTGCGGCGAGCGCCGCCCCGCACGGCCCACCAGTGCAGCCACCGCTCCCAACATGGATTGTGAGCTGCACGTATGCGTCAACATCCCATGCCTCAATAGGGCCACTTCGTAGGGCCTCTTCTTGCCGTCGCGTGTCGGTCAGAGTGGGTGCTACCCCTGCAGCTATGTCCGCAAGCCGTTCGGCTTGCTGAATGTGGGCGCCTTGTACTAGTGCCTAGCGCAACGTGCTATGTCGTCTCATGAGGTCAGGCGCTCGTCGATCGTGTCTCAGGAGGTCCCAGACCCTCACGAGCCCCGCGGGCCTCGTGAGCTCCTCAAGCGTCCGGAGTCGCCCGGCTCATGAGGAGCAACCTCCACGGCACGCTTCTACAGCTACCTCGATGCTTCTGCGACACCGGTGCCAGGTGACTTTTTGGTTTGTTCAATTAAGGGCGCCCCCCGGGCTGCATTATCCTCAAGGTGTCCGGGTTCCCCCCCCCCCGCGCACTATTGTCATTTCATTCATGTACCTTGAACCTGTCATGCTTCCATGAGCAACTGCGATTGTTAACCCTGCGCCCGGTGATATATCACCCCTGGAGCCAACTCCGCAAGCTTCGCGTATTGCTAGCTCTCCCCTTGAACGTCCAATGAGGGGGGACTACCGGCATGACACCTGTGCTGGGGTACGTCATAGTAGCGCTGATAAATCTAAGAGACTAAGCTCTGGCTACGGGCCGGCCCCGTGCACGTCACCTCACCAGGTCCTTAGTGCCTTCGTCTTCTCATAGAACGATCATGAGCAGATCAGCAACCGCGCCTTGCTTCTTGTATTCCATGACTGGATAATATGCAGAAATCTCAGGAGATGGGCCCTCAAGCAGCTTCGACGACACCCCGCCACCTCAGGAGGGTTAGCCTCGACCGAGCAGAAGCTCGACCCGCAAAGGCTAAGTAAATTGGTTCACCTACCTCGGCTGCCGGACAAGGCCCTCTTTCCTAGCAACCCTCGCATGGCAAAATCACTCCTTTTCCATGCAAACTGCTTGCACATTAAAGGGGGGGGGGGGCTCTTGAGCATCGTGCCTCAGGAGCTCCTACTGGCTCTCTAGCCCTCACCCATGGCCTTGACCACGACATCACGACCTGACATACTAGTGGCGGCTGAGCCCTGCTCAAGGGCCAGGTCCTGAGGACGCAGAGCATCATGGTGGGCATAGAGATGGGGGTGAGCCTCGCAGGGGAACACATGAAGACGGGTGGCGCGGCGGTGCAGGTGTTTTTTCGAAGTATAATGGGCGTCAGTCCTTTCACGCACCCCTAGCAGGACTTGTGTTGGTTCATTACAGAGCAGGAAATGCACACATGATCAAAAGCTCCAGAGAAGCATGCCCTCACGATGTAGGAACCCACCACAGGCGACGGGCACACCAAGGTAAGTTATCCTATTCACACTAGGCGCGGGCCTTACCATTAATGCCTTACTTAGACTCTCACGACCTCGCTCGGGCAAGGAACCACCCACTTTAATCTTTCATGAGCCGCTTGCGCGCCGAAGGGGACCTCCTGAGCATCACGTCTTAGGAGCTCTTACCGGACCACGGGTTGCTCACCTCCTGGCCTTGCACATGGCATCACGACCTGGCATACCAGCGACGACAAATGCTTACCTGGGGACTGGGTACTATCGACGCGGACCACGAGGTTACCGTAAGAACAAAAAGGGGACCCATGCCCAAGAGAGAAATGCAAGCACAATTTAAGAACATAAGCTGGAAACTCCAAGATAAAGGTGCAAGCGCCACTATTCCTTACACGCCCCCACGGGGCCCTTCATGACTTTGATGCAGGAAATAAAACAGAAGAAACGGCCTCCCGAGGGCCGCAACTGAAGAGGCGCTGACTCTAGCGTCGCGGCGCCTAGTCGGTGTCATCCTCCTCCTCGACCGGGGCGCGGCGACGTGGCAGCTCGTCATAGTCGTCGTCACTCGAGCTACCACAGACAAGGTGCCGTCACTACTGGAGGCGTCGCGGCCCGCGCCAAGGGCAAGTTCGCCGTCGTGGCCATCATCATCAGAAAGGTGGTCGCCGCCACTGCTGTCGCCCTCTGGGCAGTACCCTAGGCGCCCGCCGTATTCCCTGAAGATCTTCATGAAGAGCGTCGTCGCCCCGTCGTACTTGAAGTGGAGGGTATGCCTCCCCTACAAGCCGCGGGCGCGGGCGAATGTTTGCCACCCGTGGGTCAAGTAAACGTAGGCCGAGGGGGTAACTTTGACCTCCGCCCATGAAGACTGGTTGCAGTAGCCATCAGGCTGCAGCCACACCCCAATGGGGCCCCCTGTCGGCAGCTCCTCCGCGAAGGAGCGCGGGAGCTGGATCCAGGTGCACGACGGCCCTTCCGTCCACACCACAAACTCTCGAGCCATGTCGCCTGAGTGAGACCGCGGGCGAGGCGGTCTGGCAGACACCGCGTGCCTCCCCCTCGACCTCGGCTGCCATGGCTTCCGCGGCCGCCTCCATAGGAGGAGCCCTTCCCACGGCTACCGGAGTAGGTACAGACCCCCAGGGGAGCGCACCTGGGTCCCTCGTGCGCCGCCGCCGGTCTTGGATCGGACTTGCGGGGATGGTTGGGCCTCCTTTTGGGTGGCGGCAACTTTGGCTCGTCCTGTAGTGCCTTCTCCTTCTCTGCGGCGGAGAACCTTCTCATTGGTGCAATGGCTGCTACGATAGAGGTTTGGAATGAAGGAGCGAGAAGACGAAGATGAGCTGGGGGCTTTGTTCCCTCTCCCTTTTATAGGCGATCAAAGGAAGCCAACCGGCGTCCCTTCATATTCGAGGCAATGATGGCCCTGCTGCGCGCGCCGGTCTCTTGTGAGTTTGGGTAGTTGCCGAGGCGACGTGGGGACTGGAGGCGTCCGCGTCCCATCGTGCGCTGCGCGTCAAGTCTGGCTCGCATGCTGCTGGGGCCCGCGTCACTTTGCCCTTCACTCCTTGCCTTTGCTTCGAAGCCAGGCCGAGCACGCTAAGAGAATGACTCAGGAACCTCTGTATCCTGAGGGCCACCCTAAGAGAATTGAGCAAGATTCTCAGAGAACTAATGTAGATGCTCCTAGTTCTTCTAAGAAGAAGAAAAAGAAAAACGATAGGACTTTGCATGCTTCTAGTGAACCGGTTGTTGACACACCTGTAGCGACCACGATTCGAATGGACCGAAGTCTCTGTGTTCTGTGTCATCCCTGGATCGGTAATGCTGACACACATAATACTGGAAGGATTTATAACAGAGTGGCAATCACACACTTATTACATTGAATGTCTCAAAAGAGAACTTATTACAAAATAATATGGCATAAGGCCATCTAATACGATAACAACGGAAGGCTTGGAAGATAAGTGCGTCCATCAACTCCAACGGCATAGCTGAGTGCATGACAAATGACCTAGGGCACCTTCCTCTTGTTCTGAAAAGTCTGCAACATGGTATGTTGCATCCCGAAACGGGTCAGCACATGGAATATGCTGGCAAGATAACACAGTAGAGCAAGTAACAGAATAAAGGCTAACACTACATGCATATATGGTTGGTGGAGGCTCTAAGGTTAAAGTTTTTTGCATAAAGCCAATTTTTTCCTACAACAAAGGAATAACTTTTATTTTAACTATCATGGTAGTTGAAACATCATTGAGAAGGTTCCTCCAACTCAATCCCAATTAAAACCATCTTTATTAACCCACCAAATTAGTTTTAGAGTGATGAGATCAATCCAATAATTCAAGTACAAGATACTCAAGATGTCCATAAACGGGGACACGGCTAATCGTGATTAGTTTGTACACTCTGCAGAGGTTTGCGCACTTTTCCCCACAAGAATCAATCTCCTCCGTTGGGTTTCTCGCACTTTATGGTGTTTGAGAAACGGATGACCGAGACACAGTCGTTAAGAAGCATTTACTCTTTACCCCGGGTGGACCCGTACACCTACTTTCCCCTACATCTGCTAGTCCACCACTGAAAGAGCTCACACAACATACTCAACTATGCCAGAGCCCATAATGGCATTGTGGCTGCACACGAAAGTTTCTAGCATGAATAGTCTTATGATCCCTTTGAGCCTGGGTGGCATTCCATAGGATAATCACACGAATCCTCTGGGATTTCCTAGGACAACACTGGATTCTCCAGGTGACATGCAACCAATCCACCCAGATGAGTATTAATGTAGCCACCTTAAGTTGAACTATTGATTAACAATTTCACATCTGTCACGAATACTCTCAAACCCAATCCACGTCGACGAGCACAACATGGCAACCTAAGCATAACGTAGAAGTAACTCCCAGGGGTTTGATAAATAAAGGAGGTAATAGGTTCTACCTCAATCTACTTCCTAGTCCCACATGTTAAGAGATCCTACTCATGCAATGTGTGAGGGTTGAACTAATGCATAAAAACTGGGTAATAAAGATATGATCAATGTGTTACTTGCCTTGCTGACAATTCGCAAAACCTAGGGACTCGTAGTAGCATGCTTCGCACTCCGGGAATTCTATAGCAAGCAAACAATAGCACACATAAGCAACCAAGCAAATATGCATGGGTAAAACTCAAGTAAGAAGATCTAACCAGAAAGTTCAACTGAAGAACTCCGGTTTGCAAAAAGAATCAAATCAAACGGAGCAACGAAACTCAAACTACGAAAGAAATAAGATCCATTTACTAGATTGAACTAAAGTCAAATTTTACAGTACCAAAACCTTGTCCAAGTTGGTTAAACAGAAAGAGGGCTTCGAGACGAAGATCTAGGCGCTTGTTTCGCCTGATTCCGACTAACGAGCGAAAAGTTATACTAAAATGAAGATCATGGCAGAAATCGCGATCGAAAATAATCGCGGAAAAACCCTGAAAAAGAAAACGTGGTGAACATGCTAACGAACGAACGTTCGCCAAAAGAAACTAACGAACAAAAACGTTCATTAACAGATCTAAACGAACGAACCTTCGCAAAATAGATCCGAATGGAAAAACCGGGGAAAACCGATCTAATAAAAAAACCGGGTTTAGATCTAGGGTTTACCTAAAAAAACGAACGAAAAGAAATCGCGGCAACTCCTGCGAACTCCGGCGGCGGCGGCGGCGCGGCGCGGCTGCGGCGACTCTCGAGACGTAGGCGGCGGCGGCTCTCGAGACGCAGGGGCCGATGGCTAGGGTTTTGGCGCAGGGTGGGCTGGGCTCAGGGGGGTGGCGGCTTATAAGGGCGGAGGGGCAGAGTGTCCTGGTCGGACTCGGCCCGTTAGGTCGGTTCCCATTTTTTTAAAATATTCCCGACGCAGCTAAACGGACAAAAGAAATACTAAACAGACTCGAAAAATTATGAAATAAATTTTCACCGTCCTCTAATAATATTTAGGACAAAGTGAACATTTTTCCCGGACCTAAAAGCAATTTTGAGAAACGTGTATTTTTCCTATTCAAATAAAATTGCAAGTAAATCCAAAGAAAATGCAATAATTGATTTTAATATTTTTCCTCCAATATTTCTTTCGTTTTGGAGAAGTCATATTATCTCCGCTCATATATTTTATTATGAAATATTTTCGGAGATAAAAACAATTAAAACCAACTTGATCCGCGTACCGATATTTGAGAAAACTCAAATATGAAAACGGTAAAATCTCCAACTCTCTCAGTGGGTCCTTGAGTTGCTTAGAATTTCGAGGATCGCAAAACACGAATGCAATATGATATGCAAGATGACCTATGTATAACATTCCTAATTGAAAATTTGGGATGTTACAAACCTACCCCCTTAAGATGAATCTCGCCCTCGAGATTCGGGTTTGCTAGAAAATAGGTGTGGGTGGTCCTTGCGTAGATCACCCTCTCGTTCCCAGGTGGCTTCATCCTCGATATGGCGGCTCCACTAAACTTTGCAAAACTTGATAACCTTGCTGCGGGTACCGTGCTTGCAAACTTGAGGATCGTGACCGGTTTCTCCTCGTAAGTTAGATCACTATCCAGCTGAATTGCTTCCAGGAGCACTATATCTCACAGAGGAATATTAGCCATCTCAGCATGGCACTTCTTAAGCTGGGAAACGTGAAACACGTCATGAACTCCTGACAATCCTTCGGGTAACTCTAACTTGTAGGCAACCTCTCCCATGCGTTCCAAAACACGGTATGGCCCTACAAATCTCGGGGCTAACTTTCCCTTAACTCCACAACGTTTAACACCTCGCAGAGGTGACAATCTCAGGTACGCTCTGTCTCAGATTTCATAGACTACTTCCTTGCGCTTCGAGTCTGCATAACCCTTCTGCCTGGACTGAGCTACCTTCAATCTATCTCGAATCAGCTTAACCTTCTCTTCTGACTCTTTGATCAGATCTGGTCCAAATAACTGACGGTCCTCGACTTCATCCCACATAAATGGCGTTCGACATCTCCTCCCATACAATGCTTCGAACGGTGCCATCTTCAAGCTGACCTGGCAACTGTTGTTGTACGAAAACTCTGCGTAGGGCAAGTTGTCATCCCAACTAGATCCATAATCTAGCGCGCAAGCTCTCAACATGTCCTCCAGAATCTGATTGACTCTCTTGGTCTGTCCATCAGTCTGCGGGTGAAAGGCCGTACTGAACTCTAGCCTGGTACCCAAAGTCTGGTGTAGCTGATGCCAAAACTTTGAAGTAAACTGTGTTCCTCTATCTGACACGATGGTCCTCGGAACTCCGTGCAGACATACGATCCTGGTCATGTATATCTTGGCCAACTTCGCACTGGTATAGGTAGTTTTCACGGGGATAAAGTGAGCTACTTTGGTCAAGCGATCCACTACTACCCAGATTGAGTCATATCCCCATCGGGTCCTGGGTAATCGATGATAAAGTCCATGCCAAGCTTATCCCACTTCCATTCGGGTATCGGCATAGGCTGCAGTAATCTTGCTGGCTTCTGATGTTCCGCCTTCACTCTCTGACATACATCACATACGGCTACATACTCGGCTATGTCCTTCTTCATTCCCGTCCACCAGAAATGTTCCTTCATATCCAAATACATCTTAGTGTTTCTGGGGTGTATCGAGTATGGCGAATCATGTGCTTCCTATAGTATCAATTTCTTGATCTCGGCGTTGTTGGGCACATAGACTCGGTCCTCAAACCACAAGGTGTCGTGTTCGTCCTCACAAAAACCCTTGGCTTTTCCTTCAATCATCTTCTCCTTTATCTCGGCAATTTCTTTGTCCTCCTTCTGAGATTCTTGTATCTTTCCCAATAATGTTGACTGAACCTCCAAGGCTGCAACAAAACCTCTAGGGACTATCTCCAAAGGAAGCTCCCTGAGATCTTCTGCTAACTCCTTAGGCAATCCTCCATTTACTAGGGTATTGACATAACTTTTCCGGCTCAAAGCGTCTGCAACGACATTGGCCTTGCCTGAATGATAGTGCAGCTTCATATCATAATCCTTTATGAGCTCCAACCATCTCCTCTCTCCGAGGTTCGGTTCCTTCTGGGTGAAAATGTACTTTAAACTCTTTTGATCCGTGTACACATCACAACGATTCCCAATAAGGAAATGTCTCCAGGTTTTGAGCGCATGTACTACCGCTGCTAGCTCCAAATTATGCGTAGCATAATTCAACTCGTGCGGTCGATGTTGACAGGATGCATAAGAAATAACTCTTCTGTCCTGCATGAGTACTCCTCCAGATCATTCACTGGCATCCGGTATAGTCTCTTCGATATTGGTCCGGTGCCTGGCAATAGGTCTATCAAAAACTCAATGTCCTGATCCGGTGGCATGCCTGGTAGCTCCTCTGGGAATACATCCAGGTAATCCTTTACTACAGGCACTTCCTCCTGAACAACTCCCGAGAGAGAATTTACTTGTGTCCTCCTAGGCGCATGCCTAGATACATACTTGATCCTTTTTCCCTCTGGGGTGGTAAGTAAAATCGACTTACTCGCACAATCGATGTTCCCTCCATACATCGATAGCCAATCCATACCTAGTATCACATCCAATACTCGTGACTCCAAAACTATCAGGTCTGAGGGGAAACATGGCGTCCCATGGTCAATGGCATCTGAAAACATCCTTGATTTGCCATGTATTTAGTTCCTGGTGAGCTTACTAACATAGGGGTCATAAGTACTTTGGTGGGAAACTTATATCTATCCACGAATCCCCTTGAAATGTATGAATGCGATGCACTAGTATCAAAAAGAACTATTGCGGTAAATGACTTAACCAAAAACTTACCAACAACAGCATCAGGATGCTGTTCAACCTCCTCCACGTTCACGTTGTTCACTTGTCCCCTGTTGAAAGGGTTGGGCTTCTTCCCAGCGCTTCCATTGCCGTTTCCATTCTTCGCTCCCGGGCACTCCGTGGCGTAGTGTCCATTCTTCCCGCACTTGAAACAGGTAATGTGACCTAAATCCCTCTTGGCGGGTGTGGCTGGAGTGGAGCAGTTCTGATTATTGCTTGCTCCATTCCCATTCCCATTCTTGGAGCCATTGTGGTTATGAGAACTCCCTCCATTATGGGTGTGGCTTCCATGGTTATGGGTATATCCTCCCGAGTTCGGGGTGAAACGGGGCTTCTGCTGGGCTCCAGAATTACTCTTTCCTTGTCCATACTTCCTCTTGCGGCTCTCAATCCGCTGCTGCTTCCCTTCAATCATAAGAGCCTTGTCTACCAACTCCTGGTAGTTGTTAAATGTTTCCACCATGAACTATATCCTCATCTCATCATTCAACCCTTCCATAAACTTCTCCTGCTTTGCGGCATCTGTGGCCACATCATCAGGGGCATAGCGAGATAGAGTACTAAACTCATCTACGTACTGAGCCACAGTACGATTTCCTTGGCGCAAGTTGCGAAACTCACGCTTCTTCATGCTCATAGCTCCAGTTGAGACATGGGCAGTGCGAAAAGCTTGCTGGAACTGATCCCAAGTGACATTGGCTATGGGAAAAGTGGCTGTGTAATTCTCCCACCATGAGGCTGCTGGTCCATCCAATTGATGTGCGGCAAAATGCTCCTTCTCAGCATCTGCGCAACCTGCGGTGGTCAACTCCCTTCTAATCTTGCGTAGCCAGTCTTCAGCAACTATTGGCTCAACGCTACTAGAAAACACCGACGGCTGCAACCTTAGAAAGCGGGCTAGGTTGTCCACTGGTGGTGGTGGTGGAGGGTTTTTGTTGTTATTGTTGTTGTTCTAATTTTGGACTAGAAGTTGCATCAAAGTGTTCTGCTACTGGATCAACTAAGTGTGCTCAGGGGGAAACTCAAATCCGGGCTCACGTCTCAGAGGCATCTAATGGTTTAGAGGGAAGAGATTAGAATAGAAATGAGGTATAGGGAGAAATTCACTACCCATATGCACATGAGACAAACACAATCATATCACACCAATCAATTTCAATCAAGGGCATACAAAAGATCTAAAATAACGTTACAAAAGTGTTCGAACTTCTACTATATGGGGGAAAACTACTATTCATATGGTGGTCATCTAGAAATTTTGATCGGTGGAAGATTCCATGATATCTGCTCTAGCTTCGTCTTCATAGTCATCATCACTATCATCAGGATCTGAGTTGGTGTCGTCGATGATGATGTAGTCCTCACAATGAATCTCCTTGGGTTCGTCTTCTTCTCCTCCTGCCGCGGGGTCTCCCATGAATACTCCTAGCTTCCTTGTTAGGTCGTCATTCTTCTTCACAAGTATTGTGATTTCTTCCTCGTATCCGTCACATGAAAGCTTGAGTTCCTCTTCTAGCTCCGTGTTCCTGGTTAACACCTTCTTCAAGTCTATCATGCCTGTGCACATCTGGTGCTCCTGTCGACAAATGTGCTGGTTTAACTCCTGGATAAAAGTTGCAATGGACATGTCCTTCCTGGTACTGATCATGTCCCATTCCTCATCTCGGCGCCCGCATATCTGGTAGATAGTGTGCTTCAGCTCCTGTTTGTAGACTTCTCCAATTCGTCCCATTGCAATGTGGGCGGCCATACTCTTACCTAGGCTCCAGGTTGGTGCATCAAAGGAAAACTCTATGGGCTCAGTGACTGGCACGAATGTCCTCCTGGGGATTTGAACTTGAACATTCCATCGCTCCTCTTCTGGTAAAGTGGTGGTGTAGGTCCCGGTGAAGCTTGGTATTCCAATGTTCAGGTACCTAGTGACTTCCTTCAAGTGTCATCCAAAAGGTGTGTCTTCATCCGGTTGGGTGAACTTGTTCCTTGAGTCCATCATCCTAAAGAGTAGAAAATGGGGAGGAGTCAGAAATGAGTAGAGGAGAGTGACCTAAGGCTTTTCTTTGTGGTCGTGTCCTACATTCAGCGTGTGCTCTGATACCATCTTGTAGCGACCACAATCCGAATGGACCGAAGTCTCTATGTTCTGTGTCATCCCTGGATCAGTAATGCTAACACACACAGTACTAGAAGGATTTATAACAGAGTGGCAATCTCACACTTATTACATCAAATGTCTCAAAAGTGAACTTATTACAAAATAATATGGCATAAGGCCATCTAATACAATAACAACGGAAGGCTTGGAAGATAAGTGAGTCCATCAACTCCAACGGCATAGCTGAGTGCATGACAAACGACCTAGGGCACCTTACTCTTTTTCTGAAAAGTCTGCAACATAATATGTTGCAGCTCGAAATGGGTCAGCACATGGAATATGCTGGCAAGATAACACAGTAGAGCAAGTAACAGAATAAAGGCTAAAACTACATGCATATATGGTTGGTGGAGGCTCTAAGGTTAAAGTTTTTGCATAAAGCCAATTTATCCCTACAACAAAGGAATAACTTTTATTTTAACTATCATGGTAGTTGAAACATCATTGAGAAGGTTCCTCCAACTCAATACCAATTAAAACCATCTTTATTAACCCACCTAATTAGTTTTAGAGTGACGAGATCAATCCAATAGATCAAGTACAAGATACTCAAGATGTGCATAACCGGGGACACGGCTAATCATGATTAGTTTGTATACTCTGCAGAGGTTTGCGCACTTTTCCCCACAAGACTCGATCTCCTCCGTTGGATTTCTCGCACTGCATGGTGCGTGAGAAACGGATGACCGAGATACAGTCTTTTAGAACCATTTACTCTTTACCCCGGGTGGACCCGTACACCTACGTTCCCCTACATCTGCTAGTCCACCACAGAACATTATGGCTGCACACGGAAGTTTCTAGCATGAATAGTCTTATGATCCCTTTGAGCCTGGGTGGCATTCCATAGGATAATCACACGGTTCCTCCGGGATTTCCTAGGACAACACTGGATTTTCCAGGTGCCCTGCAACCAATCCACCCAGATGTGTATTAAAGTAGCCACCTTAAGTTGAACCATTAATTAACAATCTCACATCTGTCATGAATACTCTCAAAACCAATCCACGTCTAGGAGCATAGCATGGCAACCTAAGCATAACGTAGACGTAACTCCCAGGGGTTTGATAAATAAAGGAGGTAATAGGTTCTACCTCAATCTACTTCCCAGTCCCACATGTTAAGATATACTACTCATGCAATGTGTGAGGGTTGAACTAATGCATAAAAACTGGGTAATAAAGATATGATCAATGTGTTACTTGCCTTGTTGACGATTCGCAACACCTAGGGACTCGTAGTAGCACGCTTCGCACTCTGGGAATTCTATCGCAAGCAAACAATAGCACACATAAGCAACCAAGCAAAGATGCACGGGTAACACTCAAATAACAAGATCTAACCATAAAGTTCAACTGAAGAACTCCGTTTTGCAAAAAGAATCAAATCAAACGGAGCAACGAAACTCAAACTACGAAAGAAACAAGATCCGTTTACTAGATTGAACGAAAGTCAAATTTTACAGTAACTAAACATTGTTCAAGTTGGTTAAACGGAAAGAGGGCTTCGAGACGAAGATCTAGGCGCTTGTTTTGCGTGATTCCGACTAACGAGCGAAAAGTTATACTACAACGAAGATTAGAGCAGAAACCGCGATCGAAAATAATCGCGGAAAAATCCTGAAAAAGAAAACGCGACGAGCAGGCTAACGAATGAACGTTCGCTAAAAGAAACTAACGAATGAAAACGTTTGTTAACAGATCTAAACAAATGAATGTTCGCAAAATAGATCCGAAAGGAAAAATCGGGAAAAACCGATCTAATAAAAAACCGGGTTTACATCTAGGGCTTACCTAAAAAAACGAACGAAAAGAAAACACGGCAACTCCAGCGAACTCCGACGAGATTTCGGCGAACTCCGGCGACGGCGGCGGCAGCGCTCGAGACGCGGGGGGCGGCGGCTAGGGTTACGGCGCGGGGTGGGCTGGGCTGAGGGGGGGGTGGCGGCTTATGAGGGCGGCCGGGCGGAGTGTCCGGGTTGGACACGGCCGTTAGGACGGTCCCCCCCTTTTTTATAAATAGTCCTGACGCAACAAAACGGACAAAAGAAATACTGAACGGACTCGAAAAATTCCGAAATAAATTTTCACCGTCCTCTAATAATATTTATGACAAAGTGAACATTTTTTCCCGGACCTAAAAGCAATTTTGAAAAACGCATATTTTTGCTATTCAAATAAAATTGCAAATAAATCCAAATAAAATTAAATAATTTATATTAATATTTTTCCTCCAATATTTCTTTTGTTTTGGAGAAGTCATATTATCTCCGGTCATATACTTTATTATGAAATATTTTCGGAGAGAAAAACAATTAAAACCAACTTGATCCTCGTACCGATATTTGAGAAAACTCAAATATGAAAATGGTAAAATCCCCAACTCTCTCTGTGGGTCCTTGAGTTGCTTAGAATTTTGAGGATCGCAACACACGAATGCAAAAGAATATGATATGCAAGATGACCTATGTATATAACATTCCAAATTGAAAATTTGGGATGTTACAACACCTGAGAATCTCAATGATAATTCTATTTCTGGTGCTGAAACACAATCTCGTAATGAACATGAGCCTAGCAATAATGATGATGTAGAGATTGAACCTGCTGTTGATCTTGATAACCCACAATCAAAGAATCATCGTTATTATCAGATAGACTTCGTTGCTAGGAAGCATGGTAGAGAAAGAGAACCATGGGTTCATAAACCCATGCCTTTTCCTCCTAAACCATCCAAGAAAAATGATGATGAGGATTTTGAGCGCTTTGCTGAAATGATTAGACCTATCTTTTTGCATATGCGTTTGACTGATATGGTTAAAACAAATCCTTATGATAAGTATATGAAAGATATTATTACAAATAAAAGGAAGATACCTGAAGTTGAAATTTCCACCATGCTTGCCAATTATACTTTTAAAGGTGGAATACCAAAGAAACTAGGAGACGCGGGAGTACCAACTATACCTTGCTCCATTAAAAGAAACTATGTTAAAACTGCTTTATGTGATCTTGGAGCCGGTGTTAGTGTTATGCCTCTCTCTTTATATCGTAGACTTGACTTGAATAAGTTGACACCTACTGAAATATCTTTGCAAATGGCTGATAAATCAACTGCTATACCTGACGGTATTTGTGAGGATGTGCCTGTTGTGGTTGCAAACGTTACTATTTTAACGGACTTTGGTATCCTTGATATTCCCGAGGACGATATTATGTCTATTATCCTTGGTAGACCCTTTTTGAATACTGCAGGGGCTGTTATTGATTGCAACAAAAGCAATGTCACTTTTCATGTTAATGGTAATGAGCAAACGGTACATTTCCCGAGGAAACAACCTCAAGTCCACAGTATCAATTCTATTGGAAAAATTTCAATGATTACTATTGGTGATTTTGAATTTCCTCTTCCTACTGTCAAGAAGAAATATGATATTCTTATTATTGGGGAAATACATATCCCCTTTGAGGTAACCTAGTGTTATTCGAAAATTCTCCGATTTCATGTTATTCGGAAAGACTTTATTAACAACACTTGATCAACCGTGTTAATGGATTCCTTTTGATGAGCATGAGATGGAAGAAGTTAGAAAGCACAACTCTCTATACCCTCTTTTTACTTTCTGTTATTTAGATTAAATAAAGCAAAAATAGTATTTTTTGTCTATTTTCTGTGTTATCCGTGCAATAAAAATTTCTCTGAAAATAAAAGTTCTCCAAATGCCCCGAAAATGAAGTATGTTTTTTCTAGAATATTTAAGAATATTTGGCAGTGAGAACACATCAGGGGGCCACACCACCTGGCCACGAGGGTGAAGGGCGCGCCCTACCCCCCTGGGCGCCCCCCCTACCTCGTGGGCCCCACGTGCCCCCTCCACTTATTCTAGCACCCACACACTTCATCTTCCTCGAGAAAAAATCCTCCCATATGTCAAACTCGTGTTCTAGCTCATCCTGCTGCCAATTTCGATCTCCTTGCTCAAAGCTCCATTCACAAAACTGTTTGGGGAGATTGTTCTTTGGTATGTGACTCCTCCATTGGTCCAATTAGTTTTTGTTCTAGTGCTTTATTTATTGGAAATTTTTGCTGCTAAGGTGACCCTGTTCTTGAGCTTGCATGTCAAATTTATGTGGTCAAAAGTAGTTCTAATGCATGATATAGTCCCTAGGCACTTGTGGGAGTAGTTTCTATCAATCTTGTTGAGTTTGGTTCACTTTTATTTTGAGTCACTAAAAATTTCAGAATTTTTTCAGAGAAAAATGCATAGGAAAATTTACCAAGGTCGTTCCTCAAGGAAGCAAGGACCAAGGCCCGCGATATGTGAGCCGGACGATGAACTACCAAGGGATGCTCAAGTGCGGCCTTGTGAATGGCCGTCAGAGGAGTTTATGGTCCAGGCGGGCATCAAGGGAGAATTTGACATGTATATGTGTAATGCTGATCTTGAGGACTTCATGTCAGATAAGTGTCCACTGTACCACTACTTAACCGATTCCTTTGTGAGAAGGTTTAAATTTACATCTTCACGCAATTCTCACACTGTCTTATTTGATCTATATGATAAATCTTATACTATGGACCTAGAAGATTTTAATGATGCTTGTAAACTCCCATAGTGGGGTAATGTTGGTGAACCTTGCAAATATGAATATAAGGACTTTTTAGCTAGTATCACCGTGGGGGAATCTAGAGAAATCACACAAGCTACCATAGGGAGAATTCATTTTCCTTCCATACATTATTTTGCTCTCTTCATTGGTAGATGCATTAACGGTAAAGATGAGGCTTGCCACATGTGCGTTCCAGATCTGAGTGTCCTCAAAAGCGCGGTACTAGGTGATAGACAACATAATTTGGGGGCTATTGTTGCACGAAGGTTACATCTTAACGGTTTAAATGGAGATTTGTTTGGTGGAATTTATGCAACTCGCGTGGCTAATTATCTTCATATACCCATACATGAGAACGATGCGAAGTTGCCTGCCGCGTATCTAGATTATAATGCTATGGTTCGCCATCAGTTTGTTGAGAGGAATGAACAATCCCTCCAGTACCGACTAATCTTTGACAGGCGTCACACTGTCCACATTGCTCTCCCTGCTCGTACTTTCTTTGACTTTCAGGAAAAAAGGAGATATGTTATAACCAGGGAGGAGGCAAACGAGTATGAAGAGAGGACGGAGGCGGCTCGCCTCCAAGCTGCAGCTCATCAGGCAATAACCGCCGCATCGCAGTACAGCCCCAACTACGACTTTGGATATCCGTCAGGCCAGTACTGGCCATAGACCAACTTCGGCCAAAAGCCTAAGCTTAGGGGAGTACGTATTTCTCACTGACATTACACTCATGTTTACACACTCATTCCAGTAGTCGGTGGTCATACTTTTTCATTGTATGATCCAAGCTAGTTCATTTTCTTTTTCAAGTCTTTTTCTTGTGTGTTAGAAAAAACCTTAAGAAAAACCAAGAAAATTAGTTGTAACTTTTAGCTAGTTTACTTTTCATGCCTGTAGTAGTAACTAAAAGAAAACCCAAAAATATTTCTTGTTCTTCTTTTGCTTGTTGGGAGCTTTCCCGTATAAATAGTTTCTTTTCTTTTCTTTGGGGGTCAAGAGGAGAAGACCATGGTGAAAATGTTTAGTGGCTCTCATATGCATTACTGTTGGTTTAACCAAGAGCCATATTACCTTGTCTTCTCCCTTGTATTAAATGCTTGCAGATTCCAGCTTAGTCCAATGCACGTATTATTATCCACACCGTTCGGTCGTGCGAGTGAAAGGCAATAATGACGATATATGATGAACTAATTGAGATGAGAGAAGCTGATATGAACTCGACCTATCTTGTTTTTGTAAATATGATAGTTCATCATTCCTGATTCAGCCTATTATGAATGAAACATGCTTGAAATGACAATTAGAGATCATAGTTGCTCATGCCATGCTTAATTAGCTAGGAGTTTATAATGGTCTACTTTGCGTGCCAACATTGTATTAAAATAGTTGTCATGTGGTATGATAGGGTGGTATCCTCCTCTGAATGATTCAAGTGGTTTGACTTGGCACATGTTCACGCATGTAGTTGAAACAAAATCAACATAGCCTCCACGATATTTATGTTCATGGTGATTTATATCCTACTCATGCTTGCATTCATTGTTGATTAATTTTAATGCATGTTCATGACTGTTGTCGCTCTCTAGCTGGTCGCTTCCCAGTCTCTTTCTAGCCTTCACTTGAACTAAGTGAGAATACTTCTTGTGCATCCACTTCCATAAACCCCAAAGTTATTCCATATGAGTCCACCATACCTTCCTATATGCGGTATCTACTTGCCGCTCCAAGTAAATTTGTATGTGCCAAACTCTAAACCTTCAAATGAAATTCTGTTTTGTATGCTCGAACATCTGATATATCAACTAGGGTTGTCTATATCTTCCATGCTTGGTGGGTTATTCTCATGATGAGTGGACTCCGCTCATCATTCATGAGAAAATGGCTGGTAACCGGGATGCGCAGTCCCATGCTCAAACCAAATCAAAATAGTTAAACAAAACTCCCCCAGGGCTGTTGTTGATATGGACGGTACCCGTTGTTTCGGGTCAGCCGTGGAGTGTGCTTGTTGGTGGTTGGGGGAGTATAAGCTTTACCACTCTATTTGGGAACCACCTATAATGTGTGTAGCATGGAAGATATCGAGATCTCTCTTGGTTGTTATGTTGACAATGAAAGTATACCACTCAAATATTATTCATCTCTATTCCAAAACTCGAGCTCTGACACCTCTACAAATCCCTACTTCCCTCTGTGAAGGGCCTATCTATTTACTTTTATGTTGAGTCATCACCCTCTTATCAAAAAGCACCAGTTGGAGAGCACTGCTGTCATTTGCATGTATTGCTATTAATGTACATTGAGTATGATTGTGACTGGATCTCTTTTACCATGAATTACAATGTCTAGTCAGTCCTTGATCTTCAGAGGTGCTCTGCATTTATGTTTTGCGGTCTCAGAAAGGGCTAGCGAGATACCATCTTGTTATATCATATTATGATTGTTTTGAGAAAGTGTTGTCATCCGAGGTTTATTATTATTGCTCGTAGTTGATTATGCCATTGATATGAGTAAACATGAGACATGAAAGTTATTGTTAATGTGGTTAGTTCATAATCTTTGCTGAAAACTTGAATGCTGGCTTTACATATTTGCAACAACAAGAGTAAACAGAGTTTGTCAAAGTTTTTCTTTATCACTTTCAGTTTGTCAATTGAATTGCTTGAGGACAAGCAAATGTTTAAGCTTGGGGGAGTTGATACATCTCCAACGTATCTACTTTTCCAAACACTTTTGCCCTTGTTTTGGACTCTAACTTGCATGATTTGATTGGAACTAACCCGGACTGACGTTGTTTTCAGCAGAACTGCCATGGTGTTATTTTTGTGCAGAAATAAAAGTTCTCGGAATGACCCGAAAATCAACGGAGATTATTTTTGGAATATATAAAAAATAGCGACGAAAGAATCAAGACCAGGGGACCCACACCCTGTCCACGAGGGTGGGGGGCACCCCCTGGGCGCGCCCCCCTGACGCTCCACCGACCTCAGCTCTGACTCCATATATTCGCTTTCGGGGAGAAAAATATCAAAGAGAAGGATTCATCGCGTTTTACGATATGGAGCCGCCGCCAAGCCCTAATCTCTCTCGGGGGCTGATCTGGAGTCCGTTTGGGGCTCCGGAGAGTGGAGATCGTCGCGGTCATCATCATCAACCTTCCTCCATCACCAATTCCATGATGCTCACCGCCGTGCGTGAGTAATCCCATCGTAGGCTTGCTAGACGGTGATGGGTTGGATGAGATTTACCATGTAATCGAGTTAGTTTTGTTAGGGTTTGTTCCCTAGTATCCATTATGTTCTAAGATTGATGTTGCTATGACTTTGCCATGCTTAATGCTTGTCACTAGGGCCCGAGTACCATGATTTCAGATCTGAACCTATTATGTTTTCATGAATATATGTGAGGTCTTGATCCAATCTTGCAAGTCAATGGTCACCTACTATGTGTTATTATGATACGACAACCCCGAAGTGACAATAATCGGGACCACTCTCGGCGATGACCGTAGTTTGAGGAGTTCATGTATTCACTAAGTGTTAATGCTTTGCTCTGGTACTCTATTAAAAGGAGGCCTTAATATCCCTTAGTTTCCAATAGGACCCCGCTGCCACGGGAGTGTAGGACAAAAGATGTCATGCAAGTTCTTTCCCATAAGCACGTATGACTATATTCGGAATACATGCCTACATTACATTGATGAACTGGAACTAGTTTTGTGTCACCCTAGGTTATAACTATTACATGAGGAATCACATCCTACATAATTATCCATCATTGTTCCAATGCCTACGAGCTTTTCACATTTTGCTCCTTGCTTATTTACTTTGCCGCTGCTACTGTTACAATCACTACAAAACTGCTATTGTTACTTTTGCTACCGTTACCGTTATTATCATATTACTTTGCTACTAAATACTTTGATGCAGATATTAAGTCTTTCAGGTGTGGTTCAATTGACAACTCAACTGCTAATACTTGAGAGTATTCTTTGGCTCCCCGTGTGTCGAATCAATAAATTTGGGTTGAATACTTTACCCTCGAAAATTGTTGTGATCCCCTACACTTGTGGGTTATCATACTACTAGCATGACTCTAATATTACCATCTTCATGTATAAAAACAATTGCAAGGAAACGAACTTCTCATATATTCAATGCTCTTTATGAAAGTTTTGTTATATCCCCCTTGGATGCCTATCATATTAGGACTAAATTCATAACCTAAGCAAATTACCGTGCTATTATTAGACTATCAAAATAATATAAGTGAAGCATGGGAGTTCATCAATTTCTTCAAAATAACATCACCGTCGTGCTAAAAAAGATATAAGTGAAGCACTAGAGCAACTGCCTAGCTCAAAAATATAAGTGAAGCACAAGAGTTTTCTAATAAATTCTTGATTAATTTGTGTCCCTCTCAAAATGTGTGTACAACAAGGATGATTGTGGAAAACTAAAATAACAAAGACTTATCATACAAGACACTCCAAGACAAACACATATCATGTGGTGAATTAAAATATAGCCTCAAGTAAATGTACCAATGGATTGAAGACAGAAGAGGGGATGCCTTCCGAGGCATCCCCAAGCTTAGAAGCTGGGTTGTTGTAATGCCCCGGATGTAATACTTTCCCTTTTGGGCAATATATAATATCTCTGGCTTCATCACTTCCATTCCAGGTTCTTTGTCTTTTGGGTTTTCGTCGTTCTGTTGTGTGCGTGTGTGGCATTCATTCATATCATGTAGTCATGTGCATCGCATTGCATTGTGTTGTCGTTTGCATCCGGTTCCACTCGTTCCTTTCCGTTGTCCGTTTCGCGTTCCGGAGCTCCCTCACGTGTCCGTGGCATCCCCGAGACCTACTTTGGTGTTTGGCCGTGTAACGTTACCGGTTTGGCGCGAGACTTGTCGTGTGTTGTTGTTTTGGTGTGTGTAACCCGCCTGTCAAATCTCGTCGCGTTTGGAGTTCGTTTGGTGCTCCAACAGTTATTCTCGTGGGCTGAAAGTACCTCCACTTTGAGGCCCAAGACACCCCTCCAACAGCCCACCAAACCAATCCAAACCCCTTCCTTCATCTAGGCCATCCAATTCTGATCGCGTGGCCGAAAACCACACCTCATTTGGACAACCCTAGCTCCTTGTGCCTATATATTTGTCCACCTTCCCAAATTTTTGCCCCAAAATAAGCAAACCCTAGCCCCCTTCATCCCCTACCTACAGCCTCCTCCCTCCACTCCGGCCGGAGCTCGCCAGAGCCCCGCCGGAGGAGCTCGCCGCCGGCCTCAGGAGATCGCCGGAGTTCTTCCTCCACCACCAAGAGTCACCGCGCCACCTCACCGCCGCCACGCCGCGCCGGCCGGGCACCGCTGTCGCCCCGGCCAAGCCCCACCGGCCCCGCCTCTCCTTCTTCCAGGCGCGCTGCCGCGAGCTCGGGAGGACAGCCAGCCGCCGCGTCCTCGTCGAGGGAGCCAGAGGCTCCGCCCGATCCAGGCGCCCCGCTGGGCCAACCCTAGCGCGGCTGGGCCGCCGCTCGCCCAGCTCCCGCCGCCTCCCGCTGGGCCGGCCTAGTCCCGCCTGCCGCGCTCGCCGCCAGGGGCCCGCAGGCCCCGATCTCCTCGTCCGCCTGGGCCTCCCCTCCGGTCGCGGCCCACCTTCCCCTCAGCCCGCTCGAGATCCAGCCGCCGCCGCCTGCGATCGAGGATCCAGGCCGATCCCGATCGCCTCCGCCCGAAACCCTAACGGGCCCCAGCCGCCGGCCCGTTAGGCGCCCGATCCGCGCTGCGCCAGGACCCGTTGGACCCGCTCCGCTCGCAGATCCGATCCGCGAAGCCCAGCCCGATCCGCGCCGCTGTTGATTTTCTGTTGACCGCGAGGTAGCCCCGTTTTCCACTAAGTCCCTAGGATTTTAATCTGTGATGCTGTTTTAGATTGTGGATAACTTTTTGTGTGATGGTCCGATTTGAGTGAATGATATGTCAAATGGTTCATGGAGACATGTACTACATTTTGTTCCATTATGCCATGCATGTTTGAGATCATCTAGATGCTTAAAAATCTGTTGCAAGAGTTCATATTGTTATAAACTGCTGTTAGTAGTTGTTTTCATGCCATCTTTGCAATGTGATAACTTTTAGCATGTTTATCCAAATGATGCAAATGAGATGTCCACATGTTCGTCATGAAATGCTCTACATGTTGATTGTTTAAGCTTGCATGATAGAATTAAAATTGCCATGTTTATCTCCTTTGCAAAGTGGTATGTGGCTGTTAAGTTGTTAAACTTGTTACGAGATGCCTCGTAGAGGAGCTCATTGCTATCGTTGTGTTTGTCCCCATGATGCATGCTTATAGGTTTTGGATTCACCATCATGTGTACTTTGCTGTGGTACTTACCACTTGTCTTGATATGCTTTTAGGTGATTTAATATTGCTCTCAAAGGTGCCATGATGAAACTGCTGTTTTAACACTTAGTGAAATTTCACCAAGTCTGGAATCTGTAATTTCCAGATGCCATGTTTGCTTGTTGTTCTAGGCCAATCCATGATAGTTTTGGGGTGACTCTTGATGATTCCTTGTTGTATATATTGTTGGCTATCCATTCATGCTCTCACATGCTTATTTGAGTGGTTGTAGCATATTTAACCTTTGCTCCCAAGTTGCAATAAATTACTGCTGTCAGGACTTTGTTGTCAAGTTCAATATGTCATAGCTTGTTGCTATTGATCCATGGCTCCTTTGGGGATGCTCCAATGGAATTGTTTGCTGTAGGATATGTCTATTTTATGTCCATGCTCTTTTCCATGATGTTTGAGTGCTGTAGCTTAATTATTTCTTGCTCCGAAGTTGCTATGTGGCTGTAATTTTCAGCTTTAGCAGGTTTATTGTTTTGGGTGTAACTTTTAGCCCGTAACGCCGATTTGAGCAAGTCCTATATGAAACTTGTGTGATTTTTCATGTAGATTCATAATATCCTATTGTTATCATGTTTTGAAGCACTTTGCTTGATCGCATATTGTCATGCTCCTTGTGCTCCCATAGTGCATCAGTCATGCATCGAGCATATTTTGTGTGCGCATTGCATCTTGTTGATTTCGTGCCTTGTGTGTTTGTGTTGAGTAGAGCCGGAAGCTGAGTACGAGTACGAGCACGAGGTTACTACCGAGGTTGAGAACGAGGAGCTCTCTTACGATCCCATCGACAACTCTTCAGGCAAGATGACCGAACCCCGATAACATTACTATCTTTGCCTATTGCTAGAAGTCTCGATCTATAGTTTTGCCTCGATGCCCATGTTTTTCCTGTCAGCCTCCTATTGTAACCATGAACCTGTTTAACCACCCCACCTATGCAAACCATTGATTGGCTATACGCAGGCTTCGCTCAGCCCCTCTTATAGCATTGTTAGTTGCAGGTGAAGAATGAAGATTCTTGCTTCTTGTTGAAGCTTGTTGGGATATCACACTATATTATTTATTAAATGAACTCATCTATATATTGGCAATGGGTGGAAGGCTAAGCCTTTTGCTTGGTGATTTGTTCCACTCATGCCGCTAGGAACCGTATAATCCGGTGTTATGTTCCTTGATTATGCGTTCCTCACACGGTTGGGGTTATGGGACCCCCTCGATAAACCGCTAAGTGCTAAGTATTTTCCAGCAAGTCCCAACATTGGTACTATTCGCCTAATAACTAATAAAACTTGCATAGGGTCTTGCAAACCCGAGTTTTAATCAACAACCCCGGGCCAGTGCTCCACATGAGTGTTGGTCCGAAACGGGGGTCCTGCGGGGCCACCACGAGGAAACTCGAGGATTGGTATACACCTGTAGCATCGCCCATCCGGTCGTGGCCTGAGACTAGATACGCGCGGCTATTGTCAGGGTGTCGGCACGCCGGGAGGATTTGCTGGATCAGCCTTACCTTAGTTCGGAGTATCTTGAGCACGGGATTCCGAGAATACTCGGGTCTTCCCACCTTGGAGTTGCGACTCCGCGGATCGTGGGCTTGTCATGGGCCAAGTTGGAACACCCCTGCAGGGTTATGAACTTTCGAAAGCCGTGCCCGCGGTTATGTGGCAGATGGGAGCTTGTTAATATCCGGTTGTAGAAAACTTGACACCATGTTCCAATACACTACCAGCGTGAGTACCGTGACTGTCATTTTCCGAAAAGGGGTTTCGGGAGATGAACACGGTGGGGTTATGTTTGACTTGTTTTAGTTAGGATCACTTCATGATCATCTCTCGACCAAGGCACCTTCTCTTCTCGCTCTCTTTTATGTAAGCTAGGCTAGTGCTGCTGCAACCTCTTATTCTTTTCTTCATCCTTGTTCCACACCCAAGGCTGGGATAGTCGTGTTACCCGGGAACGGGATTGCTGAGTCCTCTGTGGCTCACAGTTACTTCAACACCCCAGATGCAGGTACGATGGTGAGCTACACAGGCGATGGCACTGAGCTAGACTGGGAGTACGACATGGAGCGTAGCCGTTACTATGTGAATTATCCGGTTGATCAGTAGAGCTTCTACTAGGATTCGATCTAGACCTGTGGTTTAATGTTATGTTTGGTATCTTGACATTTGGATCTTTACCCTTAGATGGGCTATGATGTTTATCTGAATGATGTTTGAACATGTAATGTATTTGGGTGACGTGGCGAGTGTAAGCCAACTATTTCTATGTTTTCCATCCCCATCTTTTACATGAGTTGTGCAAAGATACCGAACTTGCGATCATTCCAGAATGGGCTTATATCTCTAAGTCGTGCCTCGACACGTAGGAGATATAGTCCCATCCTGGGCATTACCAGTTGGTATTCAGAGCCTTCTCCGACCTAGAAGCCCCCACTGATTGATCGAATCGTTGACGGTCGAGTCTAGGCACACACTGAAAAATATTTTGAGTCCTATATTTATATCGAAGAGTAGGATTTCTTTGCTCCTCATCTCTTTTCATTCTTGTGAGGACTCCTGACGACTACTCTTGCCTCTTCTACTTTCAAAAATTGCACCAAATTTTTTTTAGGAATCTCATGAGTATTGTTGGATTGTTTCGATGTCCTTGTGACGAGAATATTGTTCTCGATGCCTCCTGACATTAGGGGTTGTGGCAGTGTCCCGGGGAGTTGAGCTTCGGGGTATTGTCATCACAAGTATATCGCGACAGTACTAAATACTTAAGACGGCCGACATCGAAAATCTCTCCTATACGGTTAGTGGCAAGATAACCCCGACATCACCCAGTACTGGGGAGGCAGTTCGGGAGTATTGCCATAGCTTGGTATAGTGGATGCTTTTCGAAGGTCTGAGGTAGACGGTTTCCGAGAAAGACTGGTTATGTGTTGAAGGATGGATACAGCTGGATGTAGGTTTAGAGTTGATTGCGCGGTGCTTCCCCTGTATCCCCAACACCTGATTGCATAACTGGAAACTTTCGGAAATTAATAGGTGGGTTCATCCAGTAGATCGTAGGCATTCTTCCAACGAATGCAGGTTAGCGAGTTCGGGGTTCTACATTAAGTGAAGTGGTTTTATGGCCGATGTTCCGATCGGGAGTTGCATCTTAAAGGGTCCTTGGCTATGCTGATCCGGGGATTGCAAAACCCTTTCGTAACGCGTTCCATAATCTTACAGCACAAAGATGTCGAACGAAGCTCCTATCTTGTGTTTGTTCCATCCGTACCTTGTTGTTTTTTCTTATTTACCTTTTGTCCTCTATGTGGCTTCTCGTGAAGATTGTTGTTATCATTTAACTGAAAATTTCATTCGTTCCTCTTGTTCGAATGATTCTTGTGAAGACTATGTTGCATTTCAATCCGTTGTTTCAGCTTATACCTTCTTTCAATCAAATTGCTGATTGGTGGTCATCTATTTTAGGATGGCTCCTAAAAGGATTACCAATGCTAACCCAGAGGGTGAAGAGGTTCCAGATCGTCCTCCTTCCCCTCCTCCGTCTGAGGCTTGGAGAGCGATTATGCAGACTACAAATCAGAACACCCAGATGTTGATGCAGATGATGCAGCAAAGGCAAGCAAATCAAGCAAATCAGGGTGCTCCAGGGAACCAAGGCAATTTCTTCAACCAACAGCACCATGCTACGCTCAACCAGTTCTTGGCCAATCAACCAAAGGCTTTCAGTTACTGTGTCGACCCTCTCGATGCTGAAGATTGGATAACCGATATCAAGAAGCATTTTGAGTGCAGTAACGTAAGGGAAGAGGACTATGTGAAGTTTGCAGCCTTCCAACTCAAAGACCAAGCAGCTGACTGGTGGCAGCAGTACAAAGACTCCAGAGAAGGGCGTGTGATCTCTTGGGAGAATTTCTGCAAGGATTTTCGCGCTCACCACATTCCAACAAGTGTCATCGAGGGTATGCGTGAGCAATTCCGCAACCTGAAGCAAGGCTCTATGACTGTCTACCAGTATAATGTCAAGTTCCAAAACCTCGCCCACTATGCTAAGCAAGACATACCAGATGCCAAGAGCAAGATCTATCAGTTCCGTGGAGGTCTCAAGGATGAACTTCAACTTGCTCTCGCTGTCGGGACCCCGATCCTAAGTCACACCGATCTAGCATGTAACACACCATATCACTTTGCGGCCTCACGCACGGTATCCCCACGGGTGCCACCTTACCTGGCCAGGGACCGTTTGCGCATTTTGGCTCACGTATATGGTAGTGTCGCTAGCATCCATATGACAGAGAACCCGGGCCAACATGACCAGTTATAAACCAAAAGTGGCACTAAATTACAGAGACATGCATTCATGACCCAGCAACGAACGTGTCGGTCATCAACGTATGAACCCAAGTCGTAGCAAGCTACAAGGACTTAAAGGATCAACGCGTGACATTTCCCCTAAGGGACAGACACAGGAACGAAGAAGGACATATGCCGGTCAGCCTAAGTGATCCGGAGCAGTAGCAAGCTACCAAGGCTCAGTGGAAGCACTAGGAGACATTTCCCTGTAAGATAGGCTACCAAGGATAAACAACTAGGTGTCGGATCCCACACATACCAAGCATTTCAATAACATACACACAATATGCTCAATATGTGCAAATACAACATGGCATCACAACAAGACTCTAATAAACAAAGTATTTATTCATTAGGCTCCGAGGAGCCAAGTATTACAAACATGGGTCTCACGACCCAACATTCAGAGCATACAAGCAACAAGCGGAAGCACTACATGTCTGAGTACAGACAACTACAAATGAAAAAGGCTGAAGAGCCTAACTATCTACAACGCTCGTCCAAGATCGTAGCTGAGGTACAAGCTACTTGTCGAAGTCCAAGCGGAACTACTAGTGAGACATCAATCCTATCTGCAAAACATAAATTAAGCAAACATGAGTACAAAGGTACTCAGCAAGACTTACATCAGATCCTATCATACATGCACTTGTATCAAGATGGCAAAGTGGGGTTTAGTTGCAGCAAGCCAGCTTTGACTCAGTGGCTATCCTATTCTACGATTGCTGGTAACTCTTTTGAGGTGGCGCACAAGAGTCCACTAAGCACCACACAATACACCACTATGGATTCATTCCCGTCTCCCTACGAGAAGGCCATCCATAGCACTCACACTTGTCTTGAGTATTTTAGAGTATCCACTTCAAGTTGTCTATGTACCACGTAAGCATCCAAGAAGTCCATAACCGCGGACCCGGCTATTCGAATAGATTATGTTAACCCTGCAGGGGTGTACTTCTTCACACACGCTCTCGCCACTTACCGCCAGGTACATCTCATGTATCTCGGCAACCTTCAAGCGGAAGCCTGGCGAGGGTGTCGGCCACGACCTGACTAACCACACAAGTCTCTCGTCCAGGTTTATCGCCTATTCGGGTTCCATCCGTGGGGAGATCCGGCCGGGGTGTCGCTCACGGCCCCAAATGATGTGCGCAGGGTTCCCAAGCCCACCTCGCCGAGTGGATCTACGCTTGGTACACCGTGCCACCGTGCCTGGTCTGTCCCAAGCCCACTGGCCGAGTGCCACTTGGTAGACTACTAACACTACCTACAAACACCAGAAACTAGTTGCAACTCCTGGACAGAGATCATGTTGATTAATAAGTCGAGAGGGGTCGAGTTACCGGAACCCAATGTGTGGTAGTAACTAGTCATTGGACAACATACTCGGAACTCAGTTCTTAGGGACGGTTCCAGTGAGACAACCCACCATGTACTCCTACATGGCCTCTCACCGCTACCTTTACCAAATCGCGTTCACACGCTTAACCCTCAGCATCAGAACATATCATTTCACTCCAATTCATTCCCGATGAATTAGACCTGACACACTCTAAGAAATAGCAAGCAAGGCATGGTAAGATCACAACATGGCTTCAATCAACTCCTACACATGCTAGTGGGTTTCAACTATTTACTGTGGAAAGACAGGTCATGCAGAGGAATGGGTTCAACTACCGCAGCATAAAGTAGCAGTTGAAATCGTTGTTGTTCTAATGCAATAACAGGGAGCAGGAGCGAGAGAGGGGTTGTATCGGAATGAACAAGGGGTTTTGCTTGCCTGGTAAAACAACGTGCAGAGCACTGCTCCTCTGACAGGTACTCTGGATCGGTCTCCGGAGCTGGACCTATCGAGAAGAACGGTGCCGACAGTCAAACACAAGCATATGCAACAATATGATGCATGAATATGGCATGAAGTTATGATGTTGTTTAAGCTAATGCAACTAGCATTTTGATTGGTTGGACTCCATTTGAACCAAGGTGTGACGCCCGAGACTGACGTCCCAGAAGATTCCAGAAGCTTCCAGAAGCTTCCAGATGTTCCGGGTTGCCGTGTGGTTCTTTTGTGCTTGTGCTATTTATTTTTTTTGCATTGCATCATGTCATCATGCCATCATGTCATTTTTTATTTTTGCATCTCAACCTAAATAATCCGTGTGGGCCTTTGGTCCATTTAAATCGAGGGAAGATGTCTTCTCTTTATAACATATAAAAGCCTCCTAATAATTATGGAGCTATATTAAAAATATTCCAATTGTTTGGGATCACCGTAACACACTTGCAATATTTCTCCATGCATTCCTATCTCAATTCTTTGCCTCAAATCTTGCCGGTATTTTCTTCCGTTGTTTCGAGGCTCCTCCAAGATTCCGGACATTTTTGGACACTGCAATAATCTCGTCTTAGTTCAAACCTATTTGAATTAAATTCAAATATGTTTGAATTATTTTCCGTCCTGGCCTTTTGTATTTTTCTCCGGTCGTGCTCATTTTTACGAGCCCGGGAAAATTTTCCCTTGTGCTATTCGGCTCCTAACCCTCCCTCTTCTTTCTTTTTCTTCTCTCTTTGTTTCTGCCAAATCAGCAAAATAAGAGCAGCCAGCCTCTAGGCCAGGCCTTTTTCCTCCTTCTCCCTTGGGAGCCCAACCAGCCTCCTCCCTGCGGCCCACTTCCCTTCCCCTGGCCCGTTCCAGCCCGCTTCCCCGCTGTAACCCTAGTGGCTGCCGATCCCAGCGCTCCCTCCCTCTCTTCCCGCACAGCCGCCGCCACCCCTCGTCCCCGTCGCCCGCTTCCCTCTCTCCCATCTAGCGCTCGCTTCGCTCAGCCGAACCCATCTCCTCTCCTTCGATCTCCTCCTCTCTGCCCCAAGAACCCAGCACGGCGGAGATCCCCTCCTTCCTCCATCCCGCGGCCTCACCTCTCCCCTCCGCTCTCTTCCTTCGCGAGCAGCGCCGCCTCGCCGCTCCCTTCGTCCGGCCAGGATCCGCGCCCGAGCGACCTCCTCCTGCCTCGACGTCCCGCTGCGCCCGGCCTCCTCCTCGCCCGGGTCGAACCTCTGCAGCGCCCTCGGCCAGGCTCCGCCCTACAGCGGCCAAGCGGCGCCCCATGGCCCGAGCTCCGGCCTTCACCAGCGGCAGCAGCCGGTGCCCCCAAGCGAGCACCTCCCTCGCGAGCTCGTCTGGCGCCCCAGGTCCCGCACCTTCGTCGTCCCCCCGACGTCCTCCCGGCTCCCTCCCTCTTCAACTCCAGCAAGGGTCGGCCGCGCCCGACGTCCTCGCCTCGTCACCCGTCCTGCTGCGGCTCCCTCCGCGCCGGTGCAGTCCGGCCAGGCCGCCCGCAGCGCCTCCCCTTCGTCCTCCAAACGGCACCAGCAGCACCGCAGCACTCCGCCTCCCGTCCTCCAGCAGCACCGGGCCGGAGCCCTCGTCCGCCTCGACGTCCGGCCGCGGCTTCATCCCTCTACGCCGGCGCCCCGAGCCGCTGCGCGCCCGAGAGCCCCGGCCTGGCGCCCCTTTTTCCTTTTTTTTTGTTTTTTTTCTGTTTTGTTGTTCTGTTACTGTTCATGTTTTATTCTCAAGTAACCAGAAACAGCAAGTTTATCTTCTTTGGACCCTTGTACGACTACGGCTACGAGCTCGAGAACGTCGATCCGTGTACCCCTTCGAGTCGCCGACGACCTTCTAGTTCGACTACCGTCGCCGAGACCCTCAAGTACCTCTACGGGCGAGAACGACTACATGTACAAGTACCACTACTTCCACTACCCTCGCCGGAAGACCCAAGTTCGTCTACCGTCGCGTGTACGACTACCGTCGCCCGAACAACTACTTCCCACTACGATCGTGTACCACTACCGTCGCCCCGTGTACCACTACTTCCTCTACTACGGCTACTTCCTCGACGCTCTCGAACCGCTTCGAGAGAGAACGCTTCAAAGGTATAACCCCGAGACGTGACCCGTGAGATGCATGCTTGTTGTGTTGTATGAAATGTCTCTCGTGTGTGCTCCGTGCCCGTTCCACCTTTTGTCATGTTCCTCGGTTGCCTCGTCACCGACTCGTGGGAACCCGGCAACGGGATCACCCCATCTTCTTGTTCAACTCGTTCGCTCCACCTTTTGTTTTGCACCGGTCCCTCACCGAGTTACCGGTACCGATATGATGCCGTTGCATCATTTTCGGAATTGTTGCCGTGGCACCCTCTTTTCATTCCACCACGGTGACAATACTTCATGTCCTCCTCTTAAGTCAACCCTTTTAATAAAAAAATGCATAAACTTGATCATGTCATCCGCATCATGTTAACAACATTATAATGTTTAATTGTTGTTTGCTTATAATTATTAAACATGCTCATGGGGATTTTCCGGATATGTTGTTGTTTCTCCGGCCTCATTTAAATTGCCTAAATAGTGTAGTTTTTTTATGCTTCACCTCTTGCCATGTTAAAAACATTAAATCTTGTCTTGTAGATAACAAGAAACAATTAAATAATTAAATGTGGTGTTTCGTCAATATGCAACTCGTTGCATATTGAGCTCCACTTAACTTGTAGTTTTGTTTGTGCACTTTGCCATGCCTTGCATATTTAAACCGGACATGCATCATGCTTGCTTGTGCATCGTATGCCATGTTTATGAGTGTATGTTTACCGTGTTGTTTTGCTTCTTTCCGGTTGCTTCTCTTGTTAGCTTCGGTTTCGTTCCGGAGTTGTGAGGATCCGCTCGACTGTTGCTCCGTCTTCTTCTTGGATCCGTTCTTCTCTGTGGAATCCCAGGCAAGATGACCGAACCCGGATACCATTACTATTTTTGCCTCTTGCTAGAAGTCTCGATCTATAGTTTTGCCTCGATGCCCATGTCTTCTTGTCAGCCTCCTACTTGTAACCATTGCCATGTTTAACCACCCTACCTATGCAAACCGTTGCTTGGCTATACGTAGGCTTGCTCAGCCCCTCTTATAGCATTGTTAGTTGCAGGTGAAGATTGAAGATGCTTGCTTCATGTTGAAGTTTGGTTGGGTTATATCACACTATATAAATGCTTAAAAAATGAAATCATCTATATACTGGCAGGGTGGAAGGCTAAGCCTTTGGCTTGGTGTTTTGTTCCACTCTTGCCGTTAGGAACCGTATAAACCGGTGTTATGTTCCTTGATTATGCGTTCCTAACACGGTTGGGGTGTATGGGACCCCCTTGATAAACCGCTAAGTGCTAAGTCTTTTCCAGCAAGTCCCAACTTTTGGTACTATTTGCCCATAATAACAACTTAATTAATTAATTAAACTTGCATAGGGGGTCGCTCCCTCGAGGATCCTTTATTTCTACATAGCAGGGGGGGCCAGTGCCGATGGTGTTGGTCCCAAACGGGGGTCCTGCGGGAACCACCACGGGGAAACTCGAGGTTTGGGTCCTGTAGCATCGCCCATCCGGTCGTGTCCTGAGACCTAGATACGCGCGGCTACTATCAGGGTGTCGACACGCCGGGAGGATTTGCTGGATTAGCCTTACCTTAGTTCGGTTTAACTCGAGCACGGGATTCCGAGAATACTCGGGTCTTCCCAACTATGGAGTTGCGACTCCGCGGATCGTGGGCTTGTGATGGGCCAAGTTGGAACACCCCTGCAGGGTTTGAACTTTCGAAAGCCGTGCCCGCGGTTATGTGGCAGATGGGAGCTTGTTAATTCCGGTTGTAGATAACTTGACACAATGATCCAATACACTACCAGCGTGTGTACCGTGACTGTCAATTTCCGAATAGGGATTCGGGAGTTGAACACGGTGGGGTTATGTTTGACCGGTTTTAGCTAGGATCACTTCGTGATCATCTTTCGACCGATGCTCTTCTCTTCTCGCTCTCTTTTACGTAAGTTAGTGCTAGTTGCTGCTGCAGACTCTTGTTTGTTCCTTCACCTCTCGTTCTTTCTTCAGCCTTGTCCTCACCCAAGGCTTAAATAGTCTTGTTACCCGGGAACGGGATTGCTGAGTCCTCTGTGGCTCACAGTTACTTCACCACACCAGATGCAGGTCCAGCCGAGCTTGATGCAGGAGTTGGATCAGTTCTTCACCAGGAGTTCGTTGAAGAGTGTGGCCGTTTGCTTGTGACGTTTCGATGTTCAGTAGTGGTTTCTACTAGGATTCGATCCTGACCTGTGGCTTTATGTTGTTTTGGTATCTTCTTTTGGTTCTTCACCCGTAGTCGGGTTGTGTTGTTCTGTATGATGTTTGTTTATGTAATGTATTGTGTGAAGTGGCGAGTGTAAGCCAACTATCCTCTTTTGCATTTTAATCCCTCTTTTACATGAGTCGTGCAAAGATACCAAACTTGAGATCATTCTAGGATGGGCTTATATCTTTAAGTCGTGCCTCGACACGTAGGAGATATAGTCCCATCCTGGGCATTACAAGTTGGTATTCAGAGCCTTCTCCGACCTAGAAGCCCCCACTGTTTGATCGAATCGTTGACGGTTGAGTCTAGGCACACACTGAAAAACTTTTTGAGTCCTATATTTATATCGGAGAGTAGGATTTCTTTGCTTCTCATCCCCTTTCTCTCTGGTGAGGACTCCTGACGTCTACTCTTTTCTCTCCTACTTCAAAAATTGCACCAAATTTTTTTTAGGATCCCGCGAGTATTCTGGGATTGTTTCGATGTTCTTGTGACAAGGATATTGTTCTCGATGCCTCCTGTTACCGAGGAGTTGAGCTTCGGGGTATCATTGACACAAGCATATCGCGGCAGTACTAAATACTTAAGACGGCCGACATCGAAAATCTCTCCTATACGGCCAGTGGCAAGATAACCCCGACATCACCCAGTACTGGGGAGGTAGTTCGAGAGTATTGCCATAGCTTGTTATAGTGGATGATTTTCGAAGGTCCGAGGTAAACAGTTTCCGAGAAAGACTGGTTATGTGTTGAAGGATGGATACACCTGGATGTAGGTTTAGAGTTGATTGCGCGGTGCTTCCCGTGTATCCCCAACACCTGATTGCATAACTGGAAACTTTCGGAAATCTATAGGTGGGTTCATCTAGTAGTTCTAGGCATTCTTCCAACGGATGCTCGATTTGAAGTTTGGGGTTCTACATTGAGTGAAGTGGTTTTATGGACTTGTTCTGATCGGGAGTTGCATCTTAAAGGGTCCTTGGCTATGCTGATCCGGGGATTGCAAAACCCTTTTGTAACATGTTCCATGAGCTTTCAGCACGAAGATGTCGAACGAAACTTCTATCTTGTATTTGTTCTATCTGATCCTTGTTCCTTTTTATTTATTTTGTTCTCCAAGTGGCTTCTCGTCAAGTTGATGTAACTACGGAATTCATTCGTTCAATTCTCTGTTCGGATAGATGTGTTGCAGCATAATCTTCTTCATAAACATATCTATCCTTTGTTTTGTTTTGATTCTGGTATTCGAGTTGCTTCGATGATAAATGTTGATTCCATACCTTTCTTTAATCGGTGTTCTCATATTTCTATGGGAGTCCTAATTCCTCTTGACCACCGAGATGGTCATGCTAATTCTTCTCAACGGTGTCCTTTTTGTTCATCTCAAGTTGTCTTTGTTTTTCCCACCCTCCCACCCTTCTTTTTCTTGGAGCCAGAGAATTCTCAGATGAAGTATCCATTTTATTCATGTGATATTTCTTCATTCTTTTCCTTCAATGTTCTTATCCGGTGATTTATCGTGAAGATGCTCAAGAGCTTCAAGTTCTTCATTCTTTTGTTCTCAATTCTTCCGGTGGATGTAATTCAAGATTTCGGTGTTGATCTTATCCTTTTCCTCTTTTCACAATGCTTTCTTATTCCGGTGCACCAATTAATCATTCTCCTCTTGTTATTCATACCCGGAGTGCTGAAGATTCATGATCCCATTCTTAATCCGTTCAAGCTATTTTTGAGGATTATCATCTTATTCAAGTCATTTTATTCAACCGGTGCAATATCTCTTAAGCAATCTTTCCAACGGTGATTTCTTTGAGTGGGCCCTAACCCACAGGTCTTTTCCAGGATCTTACCTGACTCTTCTTTCTCCGGAGAATTCTTTCAAAGTGTGACGTAAGAATGATTTCCATCAGTCACATGTCTTCTCCAAGTTTACTTTCAAATTCTTTTGTCGTTGGTTCACCCTTTTAATTCTTCATTCCGGAGTGCTCAACAATTCTTCATGGCATTTCTCGTCTTCATTCTCAACATTTGGAGACCGGAGAAGTGTTTCTCTTAAATCTTGGCCCGTTCTCTCAAGATTCGTGGTTCTAGCTTCATACCATCCTCATAAATGTTCCGTTTGTGAGGAATTCTTTTACCCATCCGGAGCTTTTCATGAATTCTTTTCTTTGTGTTCCTCCGAAGGCCATCATTTCAGAATATTTCTTCGTTCTCAGTTTTCAACTTCGTTCTCCAACTATTCTTCATTGATGTCTCTTCGTTCGTCTCCTAATTCTTACGGTGGTTCTTTCAAGTTTACCCTTCCTTTGTTATCATTTTAATTCACTTGTTCTTTTCACAATCCTACCGGTGGTTCGTTGAATATTTTACCCAAGCTTGTGCTTGATCCCTCTTTAATTCCTTGCAACGAGAATAAGTAGTATGCTAAATCCTTTGGTTGTCATCAATTTAAATTGGTGAAGGAGATGCATAACATAATTCTTATTCTTATTCCTTCAAGGTGATTTAATTCTTTTGTTTGGTGCTTGTTCATCATATCATATCCTTGGTTCCAAGTTGTTCATCTTGTTTTCCGGAGCTTCAAGTTTTTTTTCAATTATCATTTCAAACCTCTATCTAATTCATCGCAGGCTTTGAATCTTATTCTTTTCATCTTTCACTTCTCATGTTTTCATTACCGGAGTTTTCTTGGTGGTTCTTCATCATTTAATTCATCCTCGAAGTCTTCATCAAGATTCTTGTTGGAGCTTAAGCATTCTTCATCATGCTTTCCTATTGCAATCCGTTCTACCTTGTCTTGTCAGATGGTGTTATGTCATTCTTGACAATTCCTTCATGTTTCATGATTCACAAGTTGTCAAAAATGAGATATTTAAAACCATCATTTTTCTTTGTTCAAGAGATCTTTTCAACCCTTCAATTTATTCGTTGGAGTTATCGTGGGTTATATTTCACCTAAAAGCTTTCCCTAAGGATTGTTGTATTATGGTGCTTATAATTTACCCTAGTTCTTCATTTATCATTCCGATGAAATAAGTTTTTCATCTCCTTGTTGATCTCAATCCAATCAATTGTTAAGTCAGTGGCTGGTTGTCACCTCTTAATTTTGAGTTGTTTTCCATAAGCCCACATCAAGCTTATTCTTTTCGTTGTTGAATGTCCAACAACTCCGTTCAACCCTTCTTCGTAAGGATGCTCTTTCAATTCATTTGTCGGAGAAGTTGTTTGTTCTTCTCCATTCTTTTCTTTCGTTGATCTATATGCTATTCTTTCATTCCGGAGGCCTTGTGATATTGCTCTCTTTAACCATCATCTCGTTTTATCGAGATCATGTTCTTTCTCTTTTATCATTTAACCGGAGTGTTGTACTCTTCATTCAAGTTCCGTCATCTTATCAAGTTTTGCCTGTCTTTTAACCGGAGTGCTGTCTGAATCCTTCTCACCCCTTGTGCCATTCTTTTAATTGTTTCGGAGGCAATATGTTGTTGTTTTCATCAAGTATCATCTCATCTTCTCAAGTTCTTGTTCAATTCCTTCCATTTTCAGACGGAGTGCTGTCCAAATTCTGTCATTCTTATTCCTTGGCCATACCCTTGCAGTTGCATATTCTTTTGGTCTGTGAGCTCTTGCTTCATGTCTTTCAACCTCTCAAGGTTCTCATTGTGTTCCTTGTTCCTCCTGCTTACCGGAGTGCTCTTAACTTCGTTCATCTCCGTTGCTTTCTTTCTTTCAACTTGTTAAACCTCTCAAGGTTCCTTGGTTTCACTCGTCTGTCAAAGAAGCAACTTTGTTTTACCTCTTCCTCTTCCGTTTTACCCGGAGATATCTCTAGGATCTCGGGTCGAGATCCTCTGTTAGTGTGGGAGAGTTGTGACGCCCGAGACTGACGTCCCAGAAGATTCCAGAAGCTTCCAGAAGCTTCCAGATGTTCCGGGTTGCCGTGTGGTTCTTTTGTGCTTGTGCTATTTATTTTTTTTGCATTGCATCATGTCATCATGCCATCATGTCATTTTTTATTTTTGCATCTCAACCTAAATAATCCGTGTGGGCCTTTGGTCCATTTAAATCGAGGGAAGATGTCTTCTCTTTATAACATATAAAAGCCTCCTAATAATTATGGAGCTATATTAAAAATATTCCAATTGTTTGGGATCACCGTAACACACTTGCAATATTTCTCCATGCATTCCTATCTCAATTCTTTGCCTCAAATCTTGCCGGTATTTTCTTCCGTTGTTTCGAGGCTCCTCCAAGATTCCGGACATTTTTGGACACTGCAATAATCTCGTCTTAGTTCAAACCTATTTGAATTAAATTCAAATATGTTTGAATTATTTTCCGTCCTGGCCTTTTGTATTTTTCTCCGGTCGTGCTCATTTTTACGAGCCCGGGAAAATTTTCCCTTGTGCTATTCGGCTCCTAACCCTCCCTCTTCTTTCTTTTTCTTCTCTCTTTGTTTCTGCCAAATCAGCAAAATAAGAGCAGCCAGCCTCTAGGCCAGGCCTTTTTCCTCCTTCTCCCTTGGGAGCCCAACCAGCCTCCTCCCTGCGGCCCACTTCCCTTCCCCTGGCCCGTTCCAGCCCGCTTCCCCGCTGTAACCCTAGTGGCTGCCGATCCCAGCGCTCCCTCCCTCTCTTCCCGCACAGCCGCCGCCACCCCTCGTCCCCGTCGCCCGCTTCCCTCTCTCCCATCTAGCGCTCGCTTCGCTCAGCCGAACCCATCTCCTCTCCTTCGATCTCCTCCTCTCTGCCCCAAGAACCCAGCACGGCGGAGATCCCCTCCTTCCTCCATCCCGCGGCCTCACCTCTCCCCTCCGCTCTCTTCCTTCGCGAGCAGCGCCGCCTCGCCGCTCCCTTCGTCCGGCCAGGATCCGCGCCCGAGCGACCTCCTCCTGCCTCGACGTCCCGCTGCGCCCGGCCTCCTCCTCGCCCGGGTCGAACCTCTGCAGCGCCCTCGGCCAGGCTCCGCCCTACAGCGGCCAAGCGGCGCCCCATGGCCCGAGCTCCGGCCTTCACCAGCGGCAGCAGCCGGTGCCCCCAAGCGAGCACCTCCCTCGCGAGCTCGTCTGGCGCCCCAGGTCCCGCACCTTCGTCGTCCCCCCGACGTCCTCCCGGCTCCCTCCCTCTTCAACTCCAGCAAGGGTCGGCCGCGCCCGACGTCCTCGCCTCGTCACCCGTCCTGCTGCGGCTCCCTCCGCGCCGGTGCAGTCCGGCCAGGCCGCCCGCAGCGCCTCCCCTTCGTCCTCCAAACGGCACCAGCAGCACCGCAGCACTCCGCCTCCCGTCCTCCAGCAGCACCGGGCCGGAGCCCTCGTCCGCCTCGACGTCCGGCCGCGGCTTCATCCCTCTACGCCGGCGCCCCGAGCCGCTGCGCGCCCGAGAGCCCCGGCCTGGCGCCCCTTTTTCCTTTTTTTTTGTTTTTTTTCTGTTTTGTTGTTCTGTTACTGTTCATGTTTTATTCTCAAGTAACCAGAAACAGCAAGTTTATCTTCTTTGGACCCTTGTACGACTACGGCTACGAGCTCGAGAACGTCGATCCGTGTACCCCTTCGAGTCGCCGACGACCTTCTAGTTCGACTACCGTCGCCGAGACCCTCAAGTACCTCTACGGGCGAGAACGACTACATGTACAAGTACCACTACTTCCACTACCCTCGCCGGAAGACCCAAGTTCGTCTACCGTCGCGTGTACGACTACCGTCGCCCGAACAACTACTTCCCACTACGATCGTGTACCACTACCGTCGCCCCGTGTACCACTACTTCCTCTACTACGGCTACTTCCTCGACGCTCTCGAACCGCTTCGAGAGAGAACGCTTCAAAGGTATAACCCCGAGACGTGACCCGTGAGATGCATGCTTGTTGTGTTGTATGAAATGTCTCTCGTGTGTGCTCCGTGCCCGTTCCACCTTTTGTCATGTTCCTCGGTTGCCTCGTCACCGACTCGTGGGAACCCGGCAACGGGATCACCCCATCTTCTTGTTCAACTCGTTCGCTCCACCTTTTGTTTTGCACCGGTCCCTCACCGAGTTACCGGTACCGATATGATGCCGTTGCATCATTTTCGGAATTGTTGCCGTGGCACCCTCTTTTCATTCCACCACGGTGACAATACTTCATGTCCTCCTCTTAAGTCAACCCTTTTAATAAAAAAATGCATAAACTTGATCATGTCATCCGCATCATGTTAACAACATTATAATGTTTAATTGTTGTTTGCTTATAATTATTAAACATGCTCATGGGGATTTTCCGGATATGTTGTTGTTTCTCCGGCCTCATTTAAATTGCCTAAATAGTGTAGTTTTTTTATGCTTCACCTCTTGCCATGTTAAAAACATTAAATCTTGTCTTGTAGATAACAAGAAACAATTAAATAATTAAATGTGGTGTTTCGTCAATATGCAACTCGTTGCATATTGAGCTCCACTTAACTTGTAGTTTTGTTTGTGCACTTTGCCATGCCTTGCATATTTAAACCGGACATGCATCATGCTTGCTTGTGCATCGTATGCCATGTTTATGAGTGTATGTTTACCGTGTTGTTTTGCTTCTTTCCGGTTGCTTCTCTTGTTAGCTTCGGTTTCGTTCCGGAGTTGTGAGGATCCGCTCGACTGTTGCTCCGTCTTCTTCTTGGATCCGTTCTTCTCTGTGGAATCCCAGGCAAGATGACCGAACCCGGATACCATTACTATTTTTGCCTCTTGCTAGAAGTCTCGATCTATAGTTTTGCCTCGATGCCCATGTCTTCTTGTCAGCCTCCTACTTGTAACCATTGCCATGTTTAACCACCCTACCTATGCAAACCGTTGCTTGGCTATACGTAGGCTTGCTCAGCCCCTCTTATAGCATTGTTAGTTGCAGGTGAAGATTGAAGATGCTTGCTTCATGTTGAAGTTTGGTTGGGTTATATCACACTATATAAATGCTTAAAAATGAAATCATCTATATACTGGCAAGGGTGGAAGGCTAAGCCTTTTGCTTGGTGTTTTGTTCCACTCATGCCGTTAGGAACCGTATAAACCGGTGTTATGTTCCTTGATTTTGCGTTCCTAACACGGTTGGGGTGTATGGGACCCCCTTGATAAACCGCTAAGTGCTAAGTCTTTTCCAGCAAGTCCCAACCTTTGGTACTATTTGCCTAATAACAAACTAATAAAAACTTGCATGTGGACTAGCTATCCCTTTTATTCTTAATTCAACAACCCCGGGCCAGTGCTCCACATGAGTGTTGGTCCGAAACGGGGGTCCTGCAGGGCCACCTCGAGGAAACTCAAGGTCTGGTAAAAACCTGTAGCATCGCCCATCCGGTCGTGTCCTGAGACTAGATACGCGCGGCTACCTATCAGGGTGTCGACACGCCGGGAGGATTTGCTGGATTAGCCTTACCTTAGTTCGGTTTAACTTGAGCACGGGATTCCGAGAATACTCGGGTCTTCCCACCTATGGAGTTGCGACTTCGCGGATCGTGGGCTTGTGATGGGCCAAGTTGGAACACCCCTGCAGGGTTTGAACTTTCGAAAGCCGTGCCCGCGGTTATGTGGCAGATGGGAGCTTGTTAATTCCGGTTGTAGATAACTTGACACAATGATCCAATACACTACCAGCGTGTGTACCGTGACTGTCAATTTCCGAATAGGGATTCGGGAGTTGAACACGGTGGGGTTATGTTTGACCGGTTTTAGCTAGGATCACTTCGTGATCATCTTTCGACCGATGCTCTTCTCTTCTCGCTCTCTTTTACGTAAGTTAGTGCTAGTTGCTGCTGCAGACTCTTGTTTGTTCCTTCACCTCTCGTTCTTTCTTCAGCCTTGTCCTCACCCAAGGCTTAAATAGTCTTGTTACCCGGGAACGGGATTGCTGAGTCCTCTGTGGCTCACAGTTACTTCACCACACCAGATGCAGGTCCAGCCGAGCTTGATGCAGGAGTTGGATCAGTTCTTCACCAGGAGTTCGTTGAAGAGTGTGGCCGTTTGCTTGTGACGTTTCGATGTTCAGTAGTGGTTTCTACTAGGATTCGATCCTGACCTGTGGCTTTATGTTGTTTTGGTATCTTCTTTTGGTTCTTCACCCGTAGTCGGGTTGTGTTGTTCTGTATGATGTTTGTTTATGTAATGTATTGTGTGAAGTGGCGAGTGTAAGCCAACTATCCTCTTTTGCATTTTAATCCCTCTTTTACATGAGTCGTGCAAAGATACCAAACTTGAGATCATTCTAGGATGGGCTTATATCTTTAAGTCGTGCCTCGACACGTAGGAGATATAGTCCCATCCTGGGCATTACACAAGGGTTCAAATGCAACTCTAAAATAAATAATTCTAAAAGCCATATATGTGTTTTCATATAAACAGTAGGTTTAACTTCATTTGTCATGCATGAAAATGGTACAGATGGATAGATTGAATTTTTCTGATAATTTTTCATATATAAATTATTTCATTCTGAGCTACGGTTGAATTTCTGTGATTTTTTGAAGTTTAAGCCAATTTCTGAAATAGATAAATCATTTAAGATTTATTTAAAAACCAGAACTGGATTACTGCGTCAGCATGACACAGGCATGACATCAGCAGGTCAAAGGGGCTGGTCCAGAGTCAAACCTGACAGTGGGGTCCACTGGTCAGTGACTCAGTTAATTAACTGAGTTAATTAACTCTAAATTAATCCTAACAGAAATAAACAGCAGGGCTGGGCCCACATGTCAGTGTCTAAACTAATTAACCAAAAGTAATTAAATTAACTAACCAGACATCTAACTAAAAGGGGTGGGGCCCACCTGTCATTGACCCAGGGGGTCAAATCCTGGTCAAACTACGGCTAGCACGCCGGCGTTTAGCCGCCGGCGGCAGCAAACGCGGCGGAGGGCATCGGGATTCCTGTTCCGGGGGGTCTTCTGGGCAGCGGAGACCACCTACGGGGAGCTGGAGCTCACCCGCGTTCATTTCCGCAAGCGGCAGCAGCTGGGACGGCCGGAGCTCGCCGGAAACGAGCTCGCGGCGGCGCCGGAGTTCGGCCCTCGTCGGGTCTGGGGCTACAGGGCACGGGGAGACCTACGGAGGGGCGCTACGGGCTCCTGGTGAAACGGTGGACGCGGTAGCGTGCTCCGCTTGGAGTTTGGGTGGCTGTGGCCACGGCGGTGGCATCGCCGGCGGCGGTGAGGTCGGGCAACTGCGGTGGTAGGGCTAGAGGCCGCAGACGACGGCGAGGACAGGGGGAAAAGAACCGAGGGCTCACCGCGGTTCTGCTGGGGAGATCAGTGGCTCGGGGAGACTTCTGCTGCGGCGAAATCGTCGGCGGCGATCGTCGGGGCAGAGGAAGAAGACGACGACATTTGCGGTGTTCCAGGGCACCCGGCGTCTTGTGGCTTGACGGAGAGGACGAGGGTGAAGTGGCGGAGCTCTCGGGCTACTCGGAGGGGCGAGGGGAGGGCAGTGGCTATGGCAACGGCGATCGACGGCGACGGCGGCGTTCGGGAGTTGCGAGAGAGAGCGAGGGAGAGGAGGGGAGAGGACTAGGAGAGTGCGAGAGGGTCGGGGGAGGTGCGTGGCTCGTCCAGAGACCACCAGGCGGCGAGGGGAGGTGAAGCAGGCAGCTCGCGTGGCGCTCCCGCCGCGAGCGCGCGCCGGCCACACGCTCGGCCTCCTGTCGTCGCCAGGAGGACGACGAGTGGCAACTGGGCCGGCCCAGTGCCAGGCCATCAAGTGGCCCAGGTAAGCTAACCCTTTTATTTCTTTCTGTTTTCTATTTTTCTGACATTTGTTTTGATTTAATATCTAAATTAAATCAATTATTTTCTTCTGACATATTTATTTTGCAGGGACCTAGAAATTAACCCAAGCCCCTAAAAATAAACAACCAGAATTTTAGACATATATAAAATATATAATATATATATATCCAATGCAAATAACTATTGCATTAATTCCAAATGCCCAAAATAAATACTTATGAGCTCCTAATAATATTGGCTTGATTTTTATCTCTGACCAATATTTTTAGAGGGCCACATGAACATTTTCTTGGACCCTTTTGGAGCAACTTTTATTTGGGTCATTTTCAATAGGGTTTCTGAGGGTTTCACAAGTCCTCATTTCAATTTCACTTGAAAATTAAACATGATGCAAACCACAAGGCTAACCTAGTGCATACCAGAACTAGGGTTGTGACAACTCGCCTCCACTCGAAAGAATCTCGTCCCGAGATTCAGGAGTAGGCGGAAAGAAGGTGGGGTACTCCAGTCGGAGACGATCTTCTCGCTCCCAAGTAGCTTCTCTCTCGGAATGATGGGACCATTGAACTTTGAGAAACTTGATGTTATGACGTCGGGTGACACGCTCTGCTTAATCCAGAATGCGAATGGGATACTCTCGATATGTGAGGTTATCTTGGAGATCAAGCGTTTCGTGGTCCACTCCACGGATGGGATCCGAGAAGCAACGCCTGAGTTGAGAGACGTGGAAGACATCATGAACTCGAGAAAGATGTGGGGGTAGTTCCAATTGGTAGGAAACCTCTCCTCGTTTAGCAAGAATGCGAAATGGACCAATGTAACGAGGAGCCAACTTGCCCTTGATACCGAAACGATGGGTACCCTTCAAAGGAGTAACCCGAAGATAAGCTTTGTCACCAACCTCATAAACCACTTCCTTATGATGACGATCATACTGGCTCTTTTGACGAGACTGGGCTGTTTTCCAATTCTCACGAATGATGCGAACTTGCTCTTCTGCTTCCTGGATCATATCCGGTCCAAAGAATTGTCTTTCACCGGTTTCTGACCAGTTCAAAGGTGTTCGACATCTTCGTCCATAAAGAATCTCAAAAGGAGCTTGCTTAAGACTGGATTGATAGCTATTGTTATAAGCAAATTCGGCGAAAGGAAGACATTTCTCCCAATCCATACCGAATGAGATAACACAAGCTCTAAGCATGTCTTCGAGGATTTGGTTAACCCGTTCCACTTGACCACTTGACTGAGGGTGGAAAGCGGTGCTGAAAGAAAGATGGGTGCCCATGGCAGTCTGGAAACTCTCCCAGAAATGAGAAGTGAAAAGACTACCACGGTCTGAATTGATCTCTAGTGGAACACCATGAAGTGACACTATTCGAGAAATATACAAGTCAGCAAGCTGACTAGCAGTGATACTCTCTCGAACAGGTAGGGAGTGAGCCACTTTGGAGAGACGATCAATGACTACGAAGATAGCATTATTCCCTCTCTTGGTCCTGGGAAAGCCGGTGATGAAGTCCATACCAACTTTATCCCATTTCCACTCAGGAATAGCTAGAGGCTGAAGGGTGCCAGCAGGTCTTTGATGTTCTGCCTTAACGCGACGACAAACATCACATCCAGCAATGAACTCAGCAATTTCTCTCTTCATCCTAGTCCACCAGAACCTCTGGCGTAGATCCTGATACATCTTAGTACTACCGGGATGAATCGTGAGAGGAGATTCATGAGCCTCTTTAAGAATCAATTGCCGAAGATGTTGCTTCTTGGGAACTACCAAGCGATTATCAAAGGAAACAACACCTCGATCATCCATAGAGAAACTACCAGCAATACCCTTGGCAATGTTTCTCTTTATCCGGGTAATTCCGGTATCATGCTTCTGGGCTTCTATGATATGATCCACAAGAGTAGGTTTCGCCACCAAAGTAGAAAGGAATCCGTGAGGAGCAATGTGAAGGTTAAGCTTACATAATTCCTCATGGAGAAGTGGTTGGCCCTGCTGCAACATGAGATTGTTGTAATAGGATTTACGACTTAGCGCATCAGCCATGACATTGCCCTTGCCCGGGGTGTAGGTAATCCCTAAGTCATAATCGGAGATCAACTCCAACCAACGTCTTTGCCTAAGGTTCAAATCTGGTTGGGTGAAGATATACTTGAGACTCTGGTGATCGGTGTAGATCTCGCAACGATTACCAAGAAGGTAATGTCGCCAGGTCTTAAGTGCATAGACTACGACTGCAAGTTCTAGATCATGTGTAGGATAATTCTCCTCATGTGGATGCAACTGTCGAGATGCATAAGCAATCACACGACGATCCTGCATAAGAATGCAACCTAGTCCCTGTCGTGAGGCATCACAGTAGATAACAAAGTCCTTAGTGAAATCCGGTGGCACAAGTATGGGAGCAAAAGTCAGGCGTCTTTTCAGTTCCTGAAAACTGTGCTCACACTGTGGGGACCACTCAAACTTTTTATCTTTCTTAAGAAGTTCCGTGAGAGGTTTGGCCACTTTAGAGAAGTTCTCAACAAAGCGGCGACAATAGCTGGCTAGACCAAGGAAACTCCTAACTTGTTTAACTGTTTCAGGCGGAGTCCAATCAAGAACGGCCTGAACTCTCTCGGGGTTGACAGCAATGCCCTTACCAGAGATTACATGTCCGAGATAGGTCACTTCTGGCAACCAAAATTCGCACTTGGAGAACTTGGCATAAAGGCGGTGCTCTCTGAGTTTTTCTAGAACAAGTCTAAGATGTTCGGCATGCTCTTCCTCATTTTTCGAGTAAATAAGAATATCATCGAGGTAAACCACGACGAACTTATCTAAGTACTCCATGAAGATCGAGTTCATCAAGCGGGAGAAGGTGGCTGGAGCATTTGTTAAACCGAAGGACATGACGGTGTACTCGTACTGACCATAACGAGTGACGAAAGCCGTCTTGGGTATGTCCCCATTTCTAATCTTGATTTGATGGTATCCTAACCTCAAATCCATCTTGGAGAAGACTAAGGATCCAGCGAGCTGATCATACAGATCGTTGATCCTGGGAAGCGGATACTTGTTCTTTACCGTGACCAAATTAACGGGACGATAATCTACAACCATCCGATCCGTACCATCCTTCTTCTTAACGAAGAGGACGGGGCAAGCCCAGGGAGAAGAACTAGGACGGATGAAACCCTTTTGCAAGGACTCATCAAGTTGTTTCTTAAGCTCGGCTAGTTCTAAGGGTGCCATTTTGTAGGGTCTCCTAGAGATTGGAGCGGTTCCTGGGATCAGATCTATAACAAACTCCACATCTCGATCGGGTGGAACACCTGGCAGTTCCTCTGGAAAGACATCCGGAAAGTCACGAACTACCGGAACATCTTCAAGATCTGGGAGAGGGCTGGCATTAAGAGAATAGAGTTGACGCTTTGCAACTCTAGTGGTGACGGTGACTGTCTTGCCAGATGGGTGTGTAAGCTGAACAGACCTAGTGAAACAATCAATCTTGGCATGATGAGCTGTCATCCAGTCCATACCCAAGATGATATTAATATCTGAAGACTTGAGGGCTACAAGTGATGCAAGGAACACAAGTCTGTCGACAAAGATTTCATTACCATGGCTTACACTAGAAGTTTGCCATTTGGATCCAGGAGTTTGAATAAGTAGTGGGGAAGGCATATCACAAAATGACATGTCGTGCAAACGGGCATAACTTTCGGAAATGAAAGAATGAGACGCTCCAGTATCGAATAGAACCGATGCCGGGTGACAATTAACAAGGAGTGTACCAAGAACGACATCTGGATCATCATGAGCGTCATTGGCTGAGACGTGATGCACACGTCCATGTTCGATGGGAGCTGACTTGACACTGACCATCTTGCGTGATGATTTATCACGTCTAACAGATTTCGCGGACTGGGATGGAGCAACACGGTTCTGAGTGCAAATACGAGCAATGTGTCCCGGTTCTCCGCACTTGTAACAAATCCTGGAGGTAGGACGTGGACCCGTATTGACAAACGGTCCATCAATAGACCTGGGTGGAGCATACTGCTGAACTGGAAGAGGTACCACACGAGATGGCCTCGAAGGATAGATGGGTGGTAGAACAGAGTTCGGAACCCAAATCCGGCGCTTCTGGAGACTAGTACCGGAGGAAGATCCCAAATCAAGGGCGTGTTTACGAGACTCATCGTAAGTGAGCTGAGCTGTCTCTGCATTGATGGCCTTGTTCACAAGAGCATGGAATGTGTTGCAATGATGCAAGTGGAGATCACGACGCAGTTTGGGGTTGAGACCCTTTCGGAACCTAGCCTGCTTCTTGGCGTCCGTGGACACTTCTTCTGTAGCATAGCGGGCGAGGTTCTCAAACTCTCGACTATAAGCATCAACAGCCATTTTAGCCTATGTAAGATTACAGAACTCTTCTCTCTTACGATCGATAAGGGCTTGAGGGATATGATGCTCACGAAAAGCCTCGGTGAAATCTCTGCAGGTAGGAATCTGGTCAGCTGGAATCATGGCCTCATAGTTCTGCCACCAAAGACTAGCAGGACCTTCCAAGTGATAAGTGGCATAGATGACCTTGTCCTCTTCAGCTACATTCGCAGAACGCAGCTTGTGAGTGATACTACAAAGCCACTCATCTGCATCGAGTGGCTCAATGGAATGATGAAAAATGGGTGGTTTCAGACGAATGAAGTCATGGATGGTTGTTGATTCCTTGCACTGATGTGCGGTGTTCTCCTCAATACGTGCCAACAGGCGGTTAGACTCACGCTTGTTTCTCTCCATCTCTATCATTAACTCTGCCAACGAAGGCTGGTCGGGAGGATCCTCCTCATCCCTACCATCTCCGTGGTTCTGTCTACGAGCAGCTGAGCTTCGCTTAACTGAAGACATCCTGAGAAGCGAAACCGAAGACGGAAACATCAACAACTATAGGATGCATAAGGTAGAACAAGAAATTAGTATCTCTCGAACTACTAGGATAATTCCGGCAGCATAACGGCAGTAAAACGCTCAGAGTGAGACATCCTGCTAACAAAGGGTAGTTCAACATCTCAACATCATCTCTCAAGGTACTGTGATAGTACTAAAACAACTTCACCAGAAGAGCTTGAACCAAGATTAGGACTCTGATCAACCAATCTTAAGGGACTACGGAGTAGTAACTCGTGATCCTGATAGACGGAAGAGAAAGCCTAGTTCCTTAACCCCGTAGGAAAGGTAAGATGACTCATATCAGAAGACATGAGGTATAAGGAATAAATAGAGCCTTACGTTCCCTTCCACAATCAATTCCCTTATATAACTAAAGAATTTCTAGACTCAACTTCGACCATTTGGGCTTGGTAATCCTACATGCAGTCAGGCTCTGATACCAACGCTGTCGGGACCCCGATCCTAAGTCACACCGATCTAGCATGTAAAACACCATATCACTTTGCGGCCTCACGCACGGTATCCCCACGGGTGCCACCTTACCTGGCCCGGGACCGTTTGCGCATTTTGGCTCACGTATATGATAGTGTCGCTAGCATCCATATGACAGAGAACCCGGGCCGACATGACCAGTTATAAACCAAAAGTGGCACTAAATTACAGAGACAGGCATTCATGACCCAGCAACGAACGTGTCGGTCATCAACGTATGAACCCAAGTCGTAGCAAGCTACAAGGACTTAAAGGATCAATGCGTGACATTTCCCCTAAGGGACAGACACAGGAACGAAGAAGGACAAATGCCGGTCAGCCTAAGTGATCCGGAGCAGTAGCAAGCTACCAAGGCTCAGTGGAAGCACTAGGAGACATTTCCCTGTAAGATAGGCTACCAAGGATAAACAACTAGGTGTCGGATCCCACACATACCAAGCATTTCAATAACATACTCACAATATGCTCAATATGTGCAAATACAACATGGCATCACAACAAGACTCTAATAAACAAAGTATTTATTCATTAGGCTCCGAGGAGCCAAGTATTACAAACATGGTCTCACGACCCAACATTCAGAGCATACAAGCAACAAGCGGAAGCACTACATGTCTGAGTACAAACAACTACAAATGAAAAAGGCTGAAGAGCCTGACTATCCACAACGCTCGTCCAAGATCGTAGCTGAGGTACAAGCTACTTGTCGAAGTCCAAGCGGAACTACTAGTGAGACATCAATCCTATCTGCAAAACATAAATTAAGCAAACATGAGTACAAAGGTACTCAGCAAGACTTACATCAGATCCTATCACACATGCACTTGTATCAAGATGGCAAAGTGGGGTTTAGTTGCAGCAAGCCAGCTTTGACTCAGTGGCTATCCTATTCTACGATTGCTGGTAACTCTTTTGAGGTGGCGCACACGAGTCCACTAAGCACCACACAATACACCACTATGGATTCATTCCCGTCTCCCTACGAGAAGGCCATCCATAGCACTCACACTTGTCTTGAGTATTTTAGAGTATCCACTTCAAGTTGTCTATGTACCACGTAAGCATCCAAGAAGTCCATAACCGCGGACCCGGCTATTCGAATAGATTATGTTAACCCTGGAGGGGTGTACTTCTTCACACACGCTCTCGCCACTTACCGCCAGGTACATCTCGTGTATCTCGGCAACCTTCAAGCGGAAGCCTGGCGAGGGTGTCAGCCACGACCTGACTAACCACACAAGTCTCTCGTCCAGGTTTATCGCCTATTCGGGTTCCATCCGTGGGGAGATCCGGCCGGGGTGTCGCTCACGGCCCCAAATGATGTGCGCAGGGTTCCCAAGACCACCTCGCCGAGTGGATCTACGCTTGGTACACCGTGCCACGGTGCCTGGTCTGTCCCAAGCCCACTGGCCGAGTGCCACTTGGTAGACTACTAACACTACCTACAAACACCAGAAACTAGTTGCAACTCCTGGACAGAGATCATGTTGATTAATAAGTCGAGAGGGGTCGAGTTACCGGAACCCAATGTGTGGTAGTAACTAGTCATTGGACAACATACTCGGAACTCATTTCTTAGGGACGGTTCCAGTGAGACAACCCACCATGTACTCCTACATGGCCTCTCACCGCTACCTTTACCAAATCGCGTTCACATGCTTAACCCTCAGCATCAGAACATATCATTTCACTCCAATTCATTCCCGATGAATTAGACCTGACACACTCTAAGCAATAGCAAGCAAGGCATGGTAAGATCACAACATGGCTTCAATCAACTCCTACACATGCTAGTGGGTTTCAACTATTTACTGTGGAAAGACAGGTCATGCAGAGGAATGGGTTCAACTACCGCAGCATAAAGTAGCAGTTGAAATCGTTGTTGTTCTAATGCAATAACAGGGAGCAGGAGCGAGAGAGGGGTTGTATCGGAATGAACAAGGGGTTTTGCTTGCCTGGTAAAACAACGTGCAGAGCACTGCTCCTCTGACAGGTACTCTGGATTGGTCTTCGGAGCTGGACCTATCGAGAAGAACGGTGCCGACAGTCAAACACAAGCATATGCAACAATATGATGCATGAATATGGCATGAAGTTATGATGTTGTTTAAGCTAATGCAACTAGCATTTTGATTGGTTGGACTCCATTTGAACCAAGGGTTCAAATGCAACTCTAAAATAAATAATTCTAAAAGCCATATATGTGTTTTCATATAAACAGTAGGTTTAACTTCATTTGTCATGCATGAAAATGGTACAGATGGATAGATTGAATTTTTCTGATAATTTTTCATATATAAATTATTTCATTCTGAGCTACGGTTGAATTTCTGTGATTTTTTGAAGTTTAAGCCAATTTCTGAAATAGATAAATCATTTAAGATTTATTTAAAAACCAGAACTGGATTACTGCGTCAGCATGACACAGGCATGACATCAGCAGGTCAAAGGGGCTGGTCCAGAGTCAAACCTGACAGTGGGGTCCACTGGTCAGTGACTCAGTTAATTAACTGAGTTAATTAACTCTAAATTAATCCTAACAGAAATAAACAGCAGGGCTGGGCCCACATGTCAGTGTCTAAACTAATTAACCAAAAGTAATTAAATTAACTAACCAGACATCTAACTAAAAGGGGTGGGGCCCACCTGTCATTGACCCAGGGGGTCAAATCCTGGTCAAACTACGGTTAGCACGCCGGCGTTTAGCCGCCGGCGGCAGCAAACGCGACGGAGGGCATCGGGATTCCTGTTCCGGGGGGTCTTCTGGGCAGCGGAGACCACCTACGGGGAGCTGGAGCTCACCCGCGTTCATTTCCGCAAGCGGCAGCAGCTGGGACGGCCGGAGCTCGCCGGAAACGAGCTCGCGGCGGCGCCGGAGTTCGTCGGGTCTAGGGCTACAGGGCACGGGGAGACCTACGGAGGGGCGCTACGGGCTCCTGGTGAAACGGTGGACGCGGTAGCGTGCTCCGCTTGGAGTTTGGGTGGCTGTGGCCACGGCGGTGGCATCGCCGGCGGCGGTGAGGTCGGGCAACTGCGGTGGTAGGGCTAGAGGCCGCAGACGACGGCGAGGACTGGGGGAAAAGAACCGGGGGCTCACCGCGGTTCTGCTGGGGAGGTCAGTGGCTCGGGGAGACTTCTGCTGCGGCGAAATCGTCGGCGGCGATCGTCGGGGCAGAGGAAGAAGACGACGGCATTTCCGGTGTTCCAGGGCACCCGGCGTCTTGTGGCTTGACGGAGAGGACGAGGGTGAAGTGGCGGAGCTCTCGGGCTACTCGGAGGGGCGAGGGGAGGGCAGTGGCTATGGCTACGGCGATCGACGGCGACGGCGGCGTTCGGGAGTTGCGAGAGAGAGCGAGGGAGAGGAGGGGAGAGGACCAGGAGAGTGCGAGAGGGTCGGGGGAGGTGCGTGGCTCGTCTAGAGACCACCAGGCGGCGAGGGGAGGTGAAGCAGGCAGCTCGCGTGGCGCTCCCGCCGCGAGCGCGCGCCGGCCACACGCTCGGCCTCCTGTCGTCGCCAGGAGGACGACGACTGGCAACTGGGCCGGCCCAGTGCCCGGCCAGCAAGTGGCCCAGGTAAGCTTACCCTTTTATTTCTTTCTGTTTTCTATTTTTCTGACATTTGTTTTGATTTAATATCTAAATTAAATCAATTATTTTCTTCTGACATATTTATTTTGCAGGGACCTAGAAATTAACCCAAGCCCCTAAAAATAAACAACCAGAATTTTGGACATATATAAAATATATAATATATATATATATCCAATGCAAATAACTATTGCATTAATTCCAAATGCCCAAAATAAATACTTATGAGCTCCTAATAATATTGGCTTGATTTTTATCTCTGACCAATATTTTTAGAGGGCCACATGAACATTTTCTTGGACCCTTTTGGAGCAACTTTTATTTGGGTCATTTTCAATAGGGTTTCTGAGGGTTTCACAAGTCCTCATTTCAATTTCACTTGAAAATTAAACATGATGCAAACCACAAGGCTAACCTAGTGCATACCAGAACTAGGGTTGTGACACTCACCTTGTTCGAGCCTGAGGAGTTCGACAAATTCTATAACATGGCGCTTAAGCAAGAGGCAGCCTAGCTCAAGATGGAGGCTTCTGAAAAGAGGATTCGAGATGCCGTTCACTCCTCCTCATCTTCTCAAGTGGTCGCGAAACAACATAAATTTTGGCTTCCTCCTCCTCCAGTGATTCGAGCTCCTTACAACAACTCTAACAACAACAAGAATGCTGGTGGTCATGGTTTCTCCCACCCACCCAACTCCAACAAGCAGTCCAAGTCGCAGTTCCAAGTTCCAAGACCAAGTGTTCCTCCTACTCGTCCTCTTTCTGAGGTGACTTGCTACAAGTGTGGCCAGAAGGGTCATTATTCCAACAAGTGCAACAACCCAAGGCGCCTTCCGCCTCCTCCACCTGTCAGTTCGGCTATTGTCAAGCATAATCCAAAGGCAGCAAGGGTGAATCTGATGAATGCAGCGCAAGAGGAGAATTCTTCTGATGTCATATTGGGTAACCTTCCAGTGAACTCTATCCCTGCAAAATTTTTGTTTGATTCGGGTGCTTCATGTTCCTTCATGTCATATCCATTTGCATCCAAGCACGATTTTGTCACTAAAAATCTGCCAAGGGAGTTATCAGTTATTTCTCCGGGGAGACGAATGCATTCCAGTGTGTATGCTCCGGATGTTTCTATTCGCATGGGTGATTATCGATTTCTGGCATCTCCGGTGATTCCCGGCAATTCCGACATTGACCTCATCCTCGGGATGGATTGGATTTCTCAGCATGATGCTCAAATTGACTGTGCACAGAAGGAAGTCAAGATTACTCATTCTGATGATGATGTGATTATCTTCGCCTCCAGGGATAACACTATCAGGCTTTTCTCTCTCAATGACAAGGGCGAGATGAATGCCATATCTCAAATTCTGGTGGTTAACGAATACCAAGACGTCTTTCCTGAAGAACTTCCAGGCATGCCTCCACACCGGCAAGTGGAATTCGTCATTGAACTCGAGCCGGGTACTGAGCCAGCATGCCGGCGTCCGTACAAGCTCTCTCCTGGTGAATTGAAGGAGTTGAAGAAACAGCTTGATGAACAGGAGCGTTTGGGTCTGATCAGGCCTAGTACGTCTCCTTGGGGCTGTGGTGTCTTATTTGTCAAGAAGAAGGATGGCACGGAGCGTCTCTGCGTTGATTACCGGCCATTGAACAAGAAGACAATAAAGAACAAGTATCCGCTCCCCAACATCAACGAACTGTTCGAGCAGCTCAAAGGAGCTAAAGTGTTCTCTAAGCTCGACCTCCGAATGGGCTATCACCAAATTCGCATTCGCGAGGAAGATATCCCCAAGACTGCCTTCAGAACGAGCTACGGCTCATATGAGTATACAGTCATGTCCTTTGGTCTCGCCAATGCTCCTCCTACCTTCTCGAGAATAATGCACTACATTTTCAACCCCGACACAGGCGAGTTTGTGCTTGTGTATCTGGAGGACATTTTGGTATTTTCCAAGAATGAAGAAGATCACGAAAAGCACCTCCGTCTGGTTCTCGACAGACTCCGTGAACATAAGTTCTATGCCAAGTTCTCCAAGTGCGAGTTTTGGCTTGATAAGGTTTTGTACCTAGGCCATATCATCTCTGCTGACGGTATTGCGGTAAACCCTGAGAAAGTTGAAGCAATTGTCAACTGGGAAGCTCCTCAGAACGTCAAGCAACTCCGAAGCTTCCTTGGTCTTGCCAGCTATTGCAGAAGGTTCGTTGAGAACTTCTCCAAGATTGCCAAGCCTCTCTCCGACTTGCTGCAGAAGAATGTCAAGTACTACTGGTCTCCAGATTGTGAAGTGGCATTCAAAACTCTCAAAGAAAAGCTCGTCTCTGCTCCAGTTCTTACTCCTCCAGATGAGTCCAAGCCCTACGAAGTATTCTGTGATGCTTCTCTTCAAGGACTTGGTGGTGTGCTTATGCAAGACAAGAGAATTGTGGCATACACTTCTCGTCAGCTGAAGCCAAGTGAGAAGAACTACCCCACACATGATCTTGAACTAGCAGCTGTGGTACATGCTTTTATTACGTGGAGACATCTGTTGTTGGGCAGAAAAGTCGACATCTTCACCGATCACAAGAGCTTGAAGTACATCTTCACACAGCCGAATCTGAACCTCCGCCAGACTCATTGGGTTGAAATGATCCAAGAGTATGATCCCAGCATCGAATACACTCCTGGCAAGGCGAATGTGATTGCAGATGCTTTGAGCAGAAAGGCATATTGCAACAGCCTTCTTATCAAGCCGTTCCAGCCTGAGCTTTGTGAAGCATTCAGGAAGCTCAACCTCCAAGTTGTTCCGCAAGGTTTTCTTGCAAATCTTCAAGTTGCTCCTACCTTGGAAGATCAGGTCCATGAGGCCCAACTCAGTGATGCTATGGTGCAGAAAGTGAAACATGGTATTGCAAAGGGTACTCCAAAATACAAGTGCTATCGCGTTGATGAGAGCGATACCTTGTTCTTTGAGGACAGACTTGTGGTTCCCAAAGGTGATCTCAGGAAGCTCATAATGGAAGAAGCACATGATTCTCTCCTTTCCATTCATCCTGGTAGTTCCAAGATGTACCAAGACCTCAAGCAATCTTACTGGTGGACACGAAAAGGGAGATTCCCCAATTCGTGAATGAATGTGATGTCTGCAGAAGAGTGAAGGCAGAGCATCAACGTCCAGCCGGTCTTCTCCAACCTCTTCCTATTCCCGAGTGGAAATTCGACCACATTGAAATGGATTTCGTCACTGGCTTTCCTAAGTCCAAGAGAGGGAATGATTCTATCTTCGTGGTGATCGACAAGCTTACCAAAGTCGCTCACTTCCTTCCAGTCAAAGAATCAATCAATGCAGCTCAATTGGCAGAATTGTATACTTCCAGAATTGTGTCCTTACATGGCATTCCTCAAGTTATCTCCTCAGACCGTGGAAGTTTGTTCACTTCAAAGTTCTGGGACTCCTTTCAGTCTGCCATGGGCACTAAGATCAGGTTCAGAACTGCATTTCACCCTCAGACTAGTGGTCAAGTCGAGCGAGTGAATCAGATTCTAGAGGACATGCTCAGAGCCTGTGTCATATCTTTTGGCATGAAATGGGAAGATTGCCTTCCATTTGCCGAGTTCTCTTACAACAACAGCTTTCAAGCAAGTGCAGGCAAAGCTCCGTTTGAAATCCTCTATGGTAGAAAGTGCCGTACCCCTCTCAACTGGTCCGAGACTGGTGAACGTCAACTTCTTGGCAATGACTTGATCTCAGAAGCCGAAGAAATGTGCACAGTCATACATGACAATCTCAAGGCCGCCCAGTCGCGTCAGAAGAGCTACTATGACGGCAAGCATCGTGATTTGGCCTTCAACATTGGGGATCATGTCTATCTCCGTGTTTCTCCTATGAAAGGCACCCAAAGATTCGGTATCAAAGGAAAGCTTGCTCCTAGATACGTCGGGCCTTTCAAGATCCTTGGCAAAAGAGGTGATCTAGCCTATCAACTTGAGCTCCCTTCCAACTTCGCCAATGTTCATGATGTGTTTCATGTGTCTCAACTCCGCAAGTGTTTCAAGACTCCTGAACGCATGATTCCGTTTGAAGAGATTGATCTTCAACAAGATTTGTCTTACCGAGAGCACCCAGTTGCTATTCTCGAAGAAACCGAGCGCAAGACCCGCAACAAGTCCATCAAATTCTTGAAAGTCAAGTGGTCACACCATACCGACCGAGAAGCTACGTGGGAACGAGATGATCACCTTCGTTCCGAGTATCCTTCCTTTTTCCAGTCCTAGATCTCGGGACGAGATCTTTTTGTAGTGGAGGAGAGTTGTAATGCCCCGGATGTAATACTTTCCCTTTTGGGCAATATATAATATCTCTGGCTTCATCACTTCCATTCCGGGTTCTTTGTCTTTCGGGTTTTCGTCGTTCTGTTGTGCGTGTGTGTGGCATTCATTCATATCATGTAGTCGTGTGCATCGCATTGCATTGTCTTGTCATTTGCATCCGGTTCCACTCGTTCCTTTCCGTTGTCCGTTTCGCGTTCCGGAGCTCCCTCACGTGTCCGTGGCATCCCCGAGGACTACTTTGGTGTTTGGCCGTGTAACGTTACCGGTTTGGCGCGAGACTTGCCGTGTGTTGTTGTTTTGGTGTGTGTAACCCGCCTATCAAATCTCGTCGCGTTTGGAGTTCGTTTGGTGCTCCAACAGTTATTCTCGTGGGCTGAAAGTACCTCCACTTTGAGGCCCAAGACAACCCTCCAACAGCCCACCAAACCAACCCAAACCCCTTCCTTCATCTAGGCCATCCAATTCTGATCGCGTGGCCGAAAACCACACCTCATTTGGACAACCCTAGCTCCTTGTGCCTATATATTTGTCCACCTTCCCCAATTTTTGCCCCAAAATAGGCAAACCCTAGCCCCCTTCATCCCCTACCTCCAGCCTCCTCCCTCCACTCCGGCCGGAGCTCGCCGGAGCCCCGCCGAAGGAGCTCGCCGCCGGCCTCAGGAGATCGCCGGAGTTCTTCCTCCACCGCCAAGAGCCACCGCGCCACCTCACCGCCGCCACGCCGCGCCGGCCGGGCACCGCCGCCGCCCCGGCCAAGCCCCACCGGCCCCGCCTCTCCTTCTTCCAGGCGCGCCGCCGCGAGCTCGGGAGGACAGCCAGCCGCCGTGTCCTCGTCGAGGGAGCCAGAGGCTCTGCCCGATCCAGGCGCCCCGCTGGGCCAACCCTAGCGCGGCTGGGCCGCCGCTCGCCCAGCTCCCGCCGCCTCCCGCTGGGCCGGCCCAGTCCCGCCTGCCGCGCTCGCCGCCAGGGGCCCGCAGGCCCCGATCTGCTCGTCCGCCTGGGCCTCCCCTCCGGCCGCGGCCCACCTTCCCCTCAGCCCGCTCGAGTTCTAGCCGCCGCCACCTGCGATCGAGGATCCAGGCCGATCCCGATCGCCTCCGCCCGAAACCCTAACGGGCCCCAGCCGCCGGCCCGTTAGGCGCCCGATCCGCGTCGCGCCAGGACCCGTTGGACCCGCTCCGCTCGCAGATCCGATCCGCGAAGCCCAGCCCGATCCACGCCGCTGTTGACTTTCTGTTGACCGTGAGGTAGCCCCGTTTTCCACTAAGTCCCCAGGATTTTAATCTCTGATGCTGTTTTAGATTGTGGATAACTTTTTTTGTGATGGTCCGATTTGAGTGAATGATATGTCAAATGGTTCGTGGAGACATGTAGTACATTTTGTTCCATTATGCCATGCATGTTTGAGATCATCTAGATGCTTAAAAATCTGTTGCAAGAGTGGATATTGTTATAAACTGCTGTTAGTAGTTGTTTTCATGCCATCTTTGCAATGTGATAACTTTTAGCATGTTTATCCAAATGATGCAAATGAGATGTCCACGTGTTCGTCATGAAATGCTCTACATGTTGATTGTTTAAGCTTGCATGATAGAATTAAAATTGCCATGTTTATCTCCTTTGCAAAGTGGTATGTGGCTGTTAAGTTGTTAAACTTGTTACGAGATGCCTCGTAGAGGAGCTCATTGCTATCGTTGTGTTTGTCCCCATGATGCATGCTTATAGGTTTTGGATTCACCATCATGTGTACTTTGCTGTGGTACTTACCACTTGTCTTGATATGCTTTTAGGTGACTTAATCTTGCTCTCAAAGGTGCCATGATGAAACTGCTGTTTTAACACTTAGTGAAATTTCACTAAGTCTGGAATCTGTAATTTCCAGATGCCATGTTTGCTTGTTGTTCTAGGCCAATCCATGATAGTTTTGGGGTGACTCTTGATGATTCCTTGTTGTATATATTATTGTCTATCCATTCATGCTCTCACATGCTTATTTGAGTGGCTGTAGCATATTTAACCTTTGCTCCCAAGTTGCAATAAATTACTGCTGTCAGGACTTTGTTGTCAAGTTCAATATGTCATAGCTTGTTGCTATTGATCCATGGCTCCTTTGGGGATGCTCCAATGGAATTGTTTGCTGTAGGATATGTCTAGTTTATGTCCATGCTCTTTGCCATGATGTTTGAGTGCTGTAGCTTAATTATTTCTTGCTCCGAAGTTGCTATGTGGCTGTAATTTTCAGCTTTCGCAGGTTTATTGTTTTGGGTGTAACTTTTAGCCCGTAACTCCGATTTGAGCAAGTCCTATATGAAACTTGTGTGATTTTTCATGTAGATTCATAATATCCTATTGTTATCATGTTTTGAAGCACTTTGCTTGATCGCATATTGTCATGCTCCTTGTGCTCCCATAGTGCATCAGTCATGCATCCAGCATATTTTGTGTGCGCATTGCATCTTGTTGATTTCGTGCCTTGTGTGTTTGTGTTGAGTAGAGCCGGAAGCTGAGTACGAGTACGAGCACGAGGTTACTAACGAGGTTGAGAACGAGGAGCTCTCTTACGATCCCATCGACAACTCTTCAGGCAAGATGACCGAACCCCGATAACATTACTATCTTTGCCTATTGCTAGAAGTCTCGATCTATAGTTTTGCCTCGATGCCCATGTTTTTCTTGTCAGCCTCCTATTGTAACCATGAACCTGTTTAACCACCCCACCTATGCAAACCATTGATTGGCTATACGTAGGCTTCGCTCAGCCCCTCTTATAGCATTGTTAGTTGCAGGTGAAGAATGAAGATTCTTGCTTCTTGTTGAAGCTTGTTGGGATATCACACTATATTATTTATTAAATGAACTCATCTATATATTGGCAATGGGTGGAAGGCTAAGCCTTTTGCTTGGTGATTTGTTCCACTCATGCCGCTAGGAACGGTATAAACCGGTGTTATGTTCCTTGATTATGCGTTCCTCACACGGTTGGGGTTATGGGACCCCCTCGATAAACCGTTAAGTGCTAAGTCTTTTCCAGCAAGTCCCAACATTGGTACTATTCACCTAATAACTAATAAAACTTACATAGGGTCTTGCAAACCCGAGTTTTAATCAACAACCCCGGGCCAGTGCTCCACATGAGTGTTGGTCCGAAACGGGGGTCCTGCGGGGCCACCACGAGGAAACTCGAGGATTGGTATACACCTGTAGCATCGCCCATCCGGTCGTGGCCTGAGACTAGATACGCGCGGCTATTGTTAGGGTGTCGGCACGCCGGGAGGATTTGCTGGATCAGCCTTACCTTAGTTCGGAGTATCTTGAGCACGGGATTCCGAGAATACTCGGGTCTTCCCACCTTGGAGTTGCGACTCCGCGGATCGTGGGCTTGTCATGGGCCAAGTTGGAACACCCCTGCAGGGTTATGAACTTTCGAAAGCCGTGCCCGCGGTTATGTGGCAGATGGGAGCTTGTTAATATCCGGTTGTAGAAAACTTGACACCATGTTCCAATACACTACCAGCGTGAGTACCGTGACTGTCATTTTCCGAAAAGGGGTTTCGGGAGATGAACACGGTGGGGTTATGTTTGACTTGTTTTAGTTAGGATCACTTCATGATCATCTCTCGACCGAGGCACCTTCTCTTCTTGCTCTCTTTTACGTAAGCTAGGCTAGTGCTGTTGCAACCTCTTATTCTTTTCTTCAGCCTTGTTCCACACCCAAGGCTGGGATAGTCGTGTTACCCGGGAACGGGATTGCTGAGTCCTCTGTGGCTCACAGTTACTTCAACACCCCAGATGCAGGTACGATGGTGAGCTACACAGGCGATGGCACTGAGCTAGACTGGGAGTACGACGAGGAGCGTAGCCATTACTATGTGAACTATCCGGTTGATCAGTAGAGCTTCTACTAGGATTCAATCTAGACCTGTGGTTTAATGTTATGTTTGGTATCTTGACATTTGGATCTTTACCCTTAGATGGGCTGTGATGTTTATCTGAATGATGTTTGAACATGTAATGTATTTGGGTGACGTGGCGAGTGTAAGCCAACTATTTTTATGTTTTCCATCCCCATCTTTTACATGAGTTGTGCAAAGATACCGAACTTGCGATCATTCCAGAATGGGCTTATATCTCTAAGTCGTGCCTAGACACGTAGGAGATATAGTCCCATCCTGGGCATTATAGTTGTACTCTAATATTACTTTGGGGTGCCTCGGGAATCCCCAAGTGTCGGTGTCAAAACCGGCGGATCTCGGGTAGGGGGTCCCGAACTATGCGCCTGATGATTGATGGTAACAGGAGACCGGGGACACGATGTTTACCCAGGTTCGGGCCCTCTCGATCGAGGTAATACCATACTTCATGCTTGATTGATCTTGATGAATATGGGTTACAAGAGTTGATCTACCTCGAGATCGTAATGGATAAACCCTAAAATTCTAGCCTATGTGATATGATTCTGTTGTTGTTCAGCCTCTACGGACTAAACCCTCCAGTTTATATATGCATCGGAGGGCCCTAGGGTCTATACATGAGCATCTTGTAGAGGAAGGAAAGATTTGTTGGAGAACATTGTATTTAAAATTTTTCCTACTATCACGCAAGATCTATCTACTAGAAGCATAGCAACGACATTGGAGAGTGTGTCTACGTACCCTCGTGGACCGAAAGCGGAAGCGTCTAGTGACGCGGTTGATGTAGTCGAACGTCTTCGCGATCCAACCGATCCAAGCACCAAACGTATGGCACCTCCGCGTTCAGCACACATTCAGCTCAATGACATCCCACGAGTTCTTGATCCAGCTGAGCGTCACGGGAGAGTTTCGTCAGCACGACGACGTGGTGACGGTGATGATGAAGCTACCGATGCAGGGCTTCGCCTAAGAACTGCAACGATATGACCGAGGTGTGTAACTGTGGAGGGGGGCACCGCACACGGCTAAGACAAATCTTTCTTGTATCTTTGGGGTGCCCCCTGCCCACGTATATAAAGGAGGGAGGAGGAGGAGGCGAGCCTTAGAGGGGGCGCGCCATGTGTGGGGAGTCCTACTAGGACTCCCAAGTCCTAGTAGGTTTCCTCTTTTCCTTTCCGGAGTAGGAGAGAAGAAAGAGGGAAAGAGAGAGGGAGTAGGAAAGGGCAAGGTGGGGCACCGCCCCCTTTTCCCTAGTCCAATTCGGACCCATGGGGGGGGGGGCGCGCCCGTCCTTTCCTTTGGCCTTCCTCCTCTATTCCCGTATGGCCCAATAAGGCCCAAATACTTCTCCCGGCGAATTCCCTTAACTCTTTGGTACTCCGAAAAATACCCGAATCACTCAGAACCTTTCCGATGTCTAAATATAGCCTTCCAATATATCGATCCTTACGTCTCAACCATTTCGAGACTGTTCGTCATGTCCGTGATCTCATTCGGGACTCCGAACAAACGTCGGTCATCAAATCACATAACTCATAATACAAATTGTCATCGAACGTTAAGCATGCGGACCCTACTGGTTTGAGAACTATGTAGACATGACCAAGACACATCTCCGGTCAATAACCAATAGCTGAACCTAGATTCTCATGTTGGCTCCTACATATTCTACGAAGATCTTTATCGGTCAAACCGCATAACAACATACGTTGTTCCGTTTGTCATCGGTATGTTACTTGCCCGATATTCGATCGCCAGTATCTCAATACCTAGTTCAATATCATTATCGGCAAGTCGCTTTACTTGTTCCGTAATACATCATCTCATGACTAACTCATTAATCATTTGCTTGCAAGGCTTATTATGATGTGTATTACCGAGAGGGCCCAGAGATACCTCTCCGACACTCGGAGTGACAAATCCTATTCTTGATCTATGCCAACACCACAAACACCTTCGGAGACACCTATAGAGCATCTTTATAATCACCCAATTATGTTGTGATGTTTGATAGCACACAAGGTGCTCCTCCGGTATTCGGGAGTTTCATAATCTCATAGTCATAGGAACATGTATAAGTCCTGAAGAAAGCAATAGAAGTAAAACTAAACGATCATAATGCTAAGCTAACGGATGGGTCATGTCCATCACATAATTCTCCGAATGATGTTATCCCGTTGATCAAATGACAACTCATGCCTATGGTTAGGAAACATAACCATATTTGATTTAACGAGCTAGTCCAGTAGAGGCGTAGTAGGGACTCTCTGTTTTTGTCTATGTATTCACACATGTACTAAGTTTCCGGTTAATAAAATTCTAGCATGAATAATAAACATTTATCATGATATAAGGAAATATAAATAACAACTTTATTATTGCCTCTAGGGCATATTTCCTTCAAGATTACACCCAAACCTAAAACCTGCCATATACGCACACAGGAGTCCTATCCGGATACGAGAGATGATCTTCAGCGATGATCTTCACGGCCCACCAGTCCGGCCCACAACGAGTTATCCGGCCACATGAGGACCCCTCGATCCAGGACTCCCTCAGTAGCCCCTGAACCTATCTTCAATGACGATGAGTTCGGCATTCGTATTGTCTTCGGCATTGCAAGGCGGGTTCCTTCCTCCGAACATATCGAGGCACTGTCTTCTGCAAAAAGTGTTCTGTGTCCGGCTCTGCATGGTTAGTACAAACCTTAGCCTTGAAGGCAAGGCATTGAAAGAAAACGAATGGTGTGTCTTTACTGACAAATTTTTGGTGAAACGTCGCGTCCATACCATTAACATATCAAAATGTTTTACTTGGTCCTAGTGTCGTGTTTTGAGGTATAACCCCACTGACACGTCTTATCAGAACAGAGATCGTACCCGCTTATTATGGGATCCTTATCAATGTGACGCGAGCATCCAAACCGCGCATTACGCACGACCGCTTTGGGTACCGATGAGTTTTATGGCTAAAGTGGGGGGACGTTCTGTATTCACAGCGTTATAAAAGGACATCAATCCCTTCCATCAGCCCCACGCCTTCCTCAAGCCCGAGCTCTCCAATCTTCCTAGCCCCAGCATCCTCATCTCTTGCGCCCGCAGCTCTCAGTTCCTCAACCACCACTTCCTTCCTCAGCAATGGCTGGATCCGGCGCCAGAGGCAAGTGGCAGGCCTCCACGGTTACTGAAAAGACCGTGGAGGATCTCCGGAGCGCGGGCTACCTCGACGCCAACATCGCGCACCGAGTCCCCGCCCAGGATCAGGTGATGCCTGTCCCGGAGGCGGGTGAGAGAGTCGTGTTCCTTTCTCACTTTGTTAGGGGGCTAGGATTCCCTCATCACCCCTTTGTACGAGGTCTATTGTTTTTCTACGGCTGGATTTCCATGATCTATCCCCGAACTCAATCATTCACATCTCCGCTTTTATAGTGGTGTGTGAAGCTTTCCTTCCCGTTCGCCCACACTTCGGCCTATGGCTCAAGACCTTCAATGTGAAGCCGAAGGTGGTGGACGGGCAACATGTGGAGTGCAGGGTTGCTATGATAAGAAAGCTCCCGAATGCAACCTAACCAAAGGGGTCGTTCGTGGAGACAAACAATGTTTGGCAGCAGGAGTGGTTCTATATCACCGAGCCCCGCGATGCTAAATGGGCGGCGGCGCTTGCTTTCAGATCTGGGCCCTCGAAGAGGCTATCCTCCTAGACCGATAAGAGTCTGAACTAGGAGTCTTAGACTGAGGTGGCGGCATTCCAAGGCCAAGTGTCCGACATGATCACCAAATGTTACCAACTCACAAGTGTGGTTCAGGTAATGCTGGCCCGACTTGTCCTTCCTTGCCAACGCTGAGACACCTCTCAAGGGGAGTTCTATCCGGCAGGAGCCCGGCCCTTGAAGCATCTATACGGCTCCACGCACAAAGAGATCTGGAAACACCTCTTCAAGAGCCATAAGGAGTGGCCAAAGGAAACTGAGGACTCATGCTACAGCACCTCGTTTACCGCAGTAGAGGTAATCAAAAAATTCCGCCGAACATATATTCCCTCCTTATTGTAATGATAATAGGAATTGGAGTTTTTACGTGATATACAGAACTGGACGAGGAAGGCAGTTCGGATCAAGTGTCCGTCCCCTTTGCCAGAAGACCCAACCTCGCCTCAACTGTTGGCGATGCTGACTCCGGCGTCGTACAAGGCGCCGAACAAGAAGCCCAAGAAGAAGAGCAAGGAGGCCAAGAGCACCCCCTGCCTTGTGGACGCGAAGTTTGAGGAGATCGACATCCTCTCCTCCGAAGAGGAGGATGATGATGATGAAGAAGAATCCCCCGCCCAGGGTAAGGGGAAGAAGAGGGCGGCCGCTGCTGACGCAAGCAAGGCTGCACCCCGGAGGAGGCTTAACCTCCCAGTTCGTTTGGACTCATCGTACGAACATAGCTTTGTGGTGAAGCCTAGGGAGAAGCCCCTAGCCGAAACGTAAGTTGTTCGGATATATTAATTACTGCACCTTGTTTATTCAGCATATTAATGCTTTTTAAGTATTTCTCACCCGCTGACCTACAGCCCTCCCCGAGCGCACCCCGACGCCTCCTTATCGGAGGGGAACTCTCTGCTATCTGGAGAGACAGAAAGTGACCCGCCGGTCCGGGCTCCATCACCCATGGCTCGCTGGGACACCGAAGTGTCCTCCCAACGTGCATCTCCTGCTCAAGGAGATGGGGGCGGGACAGGTCATGAGGCGACCGAGGGTAATACCTCCGCTACCGCTGACCATAGGGAAACAGTCCCCATGGAGACCGAAGACGGGGGGCCCAAACAGTCCGGGGCCCCGCCGAATACTGATCCGGAGCCTAGTGTGGCTCCGGGGTCCGAAGGCCAGACCCCCAAGGCGGGGGAGGACACCACTGCTCCTACGGCGGCCGGTGTAAATCCAGAGGCACCGGACCCTCTGGAGGTAGCACTACAAAGTGCTTCCGTTGTGGAGGAACGCCGCACCATAATGGGTGCGGTTATGAAGAAGATTCAGTCCGTCAAAGGCGGTCTGAATGAAGCCTTCAACAGCCTACTAACATGCTCTGAGGTATGCAATGTAATGTTCTTTATTTATTTTATATGCACATATATAGCCAGTAGCCCCTGATGCTTTGTGTGATTCTGAACAGATTTAGACGAAGTATCCATAATATAGCATATTGTAGAGCTAAACTGTATGCTTTTTGCATTTGAACATGCTTCACTAGTTGTGGCAACTGCACAAGCTGTAGAAGTTGCCGAACTAAATCGGAAGCTCTCGGACGCCAACGCGGAACTCGACCGAGTCAACCAACATTTGGTTGAGACGCAAGGTATGCGGATTTGAAAAATCGAGATGTCAAGAAGACTAATAATATTAATTGAGTATGAGTATAAACTCTTTGTGATATTTTGTATTATACAGTTGGTGCCACTGAGCTCGAGGCTCTTAAGGGCGACCTCGCGAAGGCCAAAAAGGAGGCCGAGGCGAACAAGACAGCCGCTGACAAAGCGGTTGCCAGTCTAGAGGCTGAAAAGGACGCGTGCCAAAAGCACGAGGCTTGGGTGTCCGAAGTCGAAGTTGAGCTCAACGATGCTATTCGCAAATGCGAGGCATTGGAAGATAAGACTTCGGAACAAGCATCGAGCTCACTGCGACAGTCAAAGCTGCCCTGGAGGCGCGAAGCGAGTCGCGCAGCGTCTACGAGGAAATCAGGCAAGCGCGGGAGATAGCATCTGGTAAGATTTTTCTCTTACAAAGCATCTTCGGAGGGCAGAAGAACCTTGGGCTGACACAGTTATGGAGTTCTCCATGCGTGTTTGCGGATCTCCCGAGGAGCAGTGCTGACGCCGCCCGATACTCCCGAGCCCAGGAGGGGAACATCACGCAGAAGCTGTTCTGGTCGCAGTTCAATGTGCCAAAACATCTGGTGCCCCTCAACGGCTAGATGAAGCAGCTGGTCGAGCTGCACAATATGGTGGGTTCAGCCATGAAGGACTTGATAGTCCGGCTGTGGCCCGCTGAGCCAATCCCAAGTAGCTATCGTATTGGTGAAGCGGCTCGTTGAAGTGAGTCTGCGGGTCGACGCGTTGAAGCGTTCATCCTGCATAGAAGGTGCTCGGATGGCCTTCGCCCGTGTAAAAATGCGCTCGGCGAAGATGAAGGCGCGGGACATAGCCACTGCTGGGCCGCCCGAAGGCAAGGAGCACCGCAAGCCGAAGAGATACTTCGAGGACGTCCTAGAAGGCGCCCGCCTTATAGAAGGTCAGTGCTCAAAAGATATTATCTTTGAGTAATTGTATCCGGTTGTAAAGACTTAAGCTTATCAACCGATGTATATATAACTTTTGCGCTATTATAATGTGAGCGACTTTCACCTCCCGTGCGGCCGTTTATATAAATCTGAAAGTTTCCAGTCGTCGGCTTCAGCCCCCATGTAAATATTACTGGAGTGTTCGGCAATATGCAAAAACACTCTTTATCCAACATCTTGGTCCATGTAGGAGGTATATGCGGAGCGAACTAGGAAATCAAACTATGCGGCTTTATTGCTTTCACTTAGCCATAGGAGTTTGACAAGTAGGACTAAGTACTAGCCCCTGGTGCGTATATGGTGTTTCCGAATTAAGGTATCCATTTGTACGCGGCTAGGCAAAAAAAAACAGCCCTTCACATAACACGGGGTAGATCTCTATCGATCGTAGTATAACACTAAGTCACCGGATCGCAGACCAGATTCTCACCTATCATGACAGTCATTTTCAGCTTTCTCTACTGAGGTACTTGACCGGATGAACCAGAAGTACAATCACAGTAGTTCTCCCTTTACACCCCAGCCGAACAATCGGGAACGTAGGGGTAAGCACAGGAGCCGGGCGACCCAACTATTGACCCAGTACATGATTTGGAATTGATGCATATAAAGCAATATCCAGGACGCCGAACACTCCCTATAGGTGTTCGGACTTTTCAACATATACCAGGCTGACTACAGCCGCTGGTAAAGGACCCTGTTTCAAGGCACATGTGGCAATCTGACGTGGGAAGAGAACACATGTGGTGAGAGAATAACACTCCAAACATAATATGAACCAAGCTGTTTCTATAATATCCCATTCTAGTACTGCGAGCTGTATACTTATAGATAATGCCGATAACTTCCTTGGACATTTTACATGCTAGAAAAGTATAAAAAAAGAGATAAAAGGTTTACACATGGTTTTAATCTAAAAAGAAACCTTAGTGCGGGGCCGTGCTGCACGTCCGCGTCGTTTTCTCCTTTGTGATGTGTCCTTGAAGGGGGAAGTGTGATGTCCATCAGTAAAAAAGGAAGAAAAAGAAAAAAAACCTGGAAAAAGAATCCAGTGTGGCCGTAAATAAAGCTGGTTCGTTTAATGAACCTTGAAAGATAATTTTAGAGTCTGAATAGGGTCGAGCCGAACTATGGACTATTTGTATGCAGTGTGCCCCCAGCACCGCCCAAGGAATTTTAAGGGCATAATTGTGCACACGAGGCACGTATGATACCACCTCATGGGTCTGTTGATGGGGGCCTATCTGCTAATCGAGCTCAGGTTCATCCGAGCTGGCGCACTGAGGCGTATGCCAGACACGTTTAGCTGTGTCCGTGGTCTTAACGACCAATGACCTGTTCGGCTTGAATAGGCCGTTTTGGACTTCGGCTTCTAGGGCCACAGTGTCCTCCTCCGTACGGAGAAAGCGCTCCATATTTCCATTGACCGTGATGATGCCACGTGGTCCAGGCACTTTGCGCTTTAAATAAGCATAATGCGGGACTGCATTAAAGCGGGCGAATGCCATTCTTCCAAGTAGTGCATGATAGACACTTCGGAACGGAGCTATGTCGAAGATTAGCTCTTTGCTTTGGAAGTTATCGGGAGAGCCGAATATGACCTCCAATGTTAAAGAGCCCGTGCAGCGGGCTTGTATGCCCGGTATCACTCCTTAAAAGGTCGTGCTGCTTGGATTGATTCTTGTCGGGTCTATCCCCAACTTGCGGACAGTGTCCTGGTATATCATATTGAGACTGCTGCCACCGTCCATAAGGACTCAAGTGAGATGGTATCCATCAATTATTGGATCGAGCACTAGGGCAGCCGAACCCCCATGACGAATACTAGTCGGATGATCCCTGCGATCAAAGGTGATCGAGCAGGCTGACCATGGGTTGAATTTGGGGGCGACAGGCTCAACGACATAGACATCTCGGAGTGCGCGCTTGCGCTCCCTCTTTGGGATATGAGTGACATAGATCATGTTCAATGTTTTGATTTCCGGTGGAAATTTCTTCTGTCCCCCTGTGTTCGGCTGGCGAGGTTCATCCTCGTCTTCGCTCCGAGGTCCCTTTCCCTTCTGTTCGGCGTTGAGCTTGCCGGCCGGCTTGAAGACCCAACAAGTACGGTTGGTATAGTTCGCAAGTTTAGCCGGGGTGCCATGTATCTGGTAGGGCCTGTCTAATATTGTGTCCAGGCTAGATGGACTATCTTTGTTGCCTTTAAATGGCTTCTTTCGTTGACCGGGTCTGGAGCCATTGAATCCGCCGTTTACCGCTGTATCATCTGGGCTTCCATCATTATTTCAATGTTTGTTTTTGTTACGTCGTGGCTTTCCATTGCCGTCCCTGACTTCAGGTGTGCCAGGGTCGCTGAAGCTGCTACGAGCTGACCAGCTATCCTCGCCCACGCAAAAACGGGTCATGAGTGTACTTAGGGCTGCCATTGTCCTTGGTTTTTCTTGGCCGAGGTGTCTAGCTAGCCATTCGTCCTGGACACTGTGCTTGAAGGCCGCTAAGGCTTCAGCGTCTGGACAATCGATGATTTGGTTCTTCTTAATGAGAAACCGATTCCAAAGCTTACGGGCTGACTCCCGGGTTGTTGGATTACGTGACTTAGATCATCAGCATCCGGGGGTCGGACATAGGTCCCTTGAGAATTGTCCCGAAAAGCATCCTCAAGTTCTTCCCAACATCCAATGGAGTTTTCCGGGAGGTTGTTCAGCCAGTGCCGAGCTGGTCCTTTCAGCTTGAGGGGTAAGTATTTGATGGCGTGGAGATCATCTCCACGAGCCACGTGGATGTGAAGAATAAAGTCTTCTATCCAGACAGCAGGATCCGTCATTCCATCATACGCCTCGATATTTACGGGTTTAAACCCTTTTGGAAATTCGTGATCCAGGCATCCAGCACCTCATCGGTGAAGCACAGAGGGTGTGCAGCACCCCTGTATTTTGATATGTCGTGGTGTAGGTCCGACGGTTGTGATGTTTGGTATTGGCTCCGAACTGGTATATGACCGGAATATTTGGCTTGATAACCGCCGTCCCGTGCGGGAGCACGGTCGCTGGATTCATAGATGGTTCTGGTCTTGCTAGCCTTTTTGTTCAGGTCCTCACGTAGATCGTGTTTCTGGCCCTGAGCCGCGGCCTCCTTTCCATTACGGGGAGGGGGTGCAGGCTTGTGTACGCAGTTGCTAGCCACTCTGCCCCGTCCATGAGGCGGTCGGTCTGGCTTATCGACGGTATTGTTCTTCGGCGGTATAGGCGCAATAGCCTCGTCGTCGAATTCGGGCAGCAGTTTACGCTTAGGAGAGCTCTTTGTTTGGCGATTGCAGCCATATTTTTCCTCAGCGTCTAGCACGCCGTTCCATCTATCATTGAGTGTGTCTTGTGCGGCTTTAAGCCACCGCTGCTGCTTTTTCAGGCTCCTTGCGGTGGCAATAAGCCTCCGATGGAAGAGCTTTTGTTCTAAGGGTTCTTCTGGGACGATGAATTCGTTGTCGCCTAGGCTAACATCCTCTTCGGAGACAGGTTGATAATTGTTGTCTTCGGCATCGCTGTGATCAGACAGCGTTCCCGGACTGTGTTTGCCGTCCTCTCGCTCGTCCTGCTCCATCACTTGATGTGCAGGGTCATCGGCTTGGTCCGGACTATCACCGTCGTTAGTGACAGTGTTGCTATCTTTCCCTTTACATGGTCGAGAGCGGCGCTTCAGACGCCGACGCTGGGGAGGTTCGTCGATAGGCTTATCCTTATTGGGATCATTACCACTGTCGTCCTCCTTCTCCTTAGGTGTGTCCACCATATACACATCGTATGAGGACGTAGCCGTCCATCGCCCAGTTACGGGCGGTTTTGGTCTAGATCTGCTTCGGCTTTGAGGTCCATCCCTTCGAAGTCTTCGGAAACGTAGTCAAGTAGATCAGTTAAATCTTCGACCGTGGCTACCAAGTGGGTGGTGGGTGGGAAGAAAAATTCTCCATCATCAGCCTCCAGTTCAAACCGAATATAATTCGGCTGTGAGTCCCCTGCTAAGGAGAGGGATTTTAATGAGTTTAGCACATCACCCAAAGGTGAGTGCCGGAAGATGTCTGCGGAGCTGAATTCGACGATAGGCGCCTGATCAAGCTCAAAAGACGCAGATACACATGGTTCAGAACCTGTAGCCGGAGATGAGTCCGAAGTTCCAGTAACACAGATCCCGCTCAAGGTTGGGTTTGTGTGCGGCTCCAGCGCTGCTGAGTCTGCGGCTTCTGTGGCGGGGTTGAGCTTCCCGTCCTCGGGTGACGCGATTTGCTCCAGATCTACGGCCAGAGCAGTTACAGGTACGATCCCCTGGATGTGATCCGATGATAGATTTAGGTCATGTTCATTGTGGTGGCAGGGAGCGGTCGCCATGGGCTCGAATTCGTCGAAGATCAAGTCTCCGCGGATATCAGCAACGTAGTTCAAGCTTCCAAACCTGACCTGATGGCTAGGGGCGTAGCTCTCAACCTGCTCGAGATGGCCTTCTATGTTGGCACAGAGCACAAAGCCTTCGAACACAAAAAACTGGCCAGGAGGAAAGATCCCCTCGGCGGTGGTGCCGTCATCGTTGACAAAAAGATCCATTGGTCCTTCGGTCGACGACTTAGTGGAACTCTCAATGAAAGCACCAATGTCGGTGTGAAAACCGGTGGATCTCGGGTAGGGGGTCTCGAACTATGCGTATGAGTATCGATGGTAATAGGAGACTAGGGACACGATGTTTACCCAGGTTCAGGCCCTCTTGATCGATGTAATACCCTACTTCATGCTTGATTGATCTTGATGAATATGGGTTACATGAGTTGATCTACCTCGAGATCGTAATGGCTAAACCCTAAATGTCTAGCCTATGTGATATGATTATGTTGTTGTTCAGCCTCTACAAACTAAACTCTCTAGTTTATATATGCACCCGAGGGCCCTAGGGTTTGTACATGACCATCTTGTAGAGGAAGGAAAGATTACACCCAAACGTAAAACCTGCCATTATAGGCACACATGAGTCCTATCCGGATACGAGAGACGATCTTCAGCGATGATCTTCACGGCCACCAGTCCAGCCCACAATGAGTTATTCGGCCACATGAGGATCCCTCGATCCAGGACTCCCTCACCAAGCTTAGGCTCTTTCCACTACTTATTCTGTAGTCCATCAAATCTTTACCCAAAACATGAAAACTTCACAACACAAAACGCAACAGAAAACTCGTGTGATCCGTTAATATAATAAAGCAAATAACCACTTTAGGTACTGTTGTGAACTCATCTAATTTTATAGTAGTGTTATATCTAATGTATTCCAACTTCTCCATGGTTCATACCCCCTGACACTACCCATAGATTCATCAAAATAAGCAAACAACACCATGAAAACAGAATCTGTCAAAAACAGAACAATCTGTAGCAATCTGAAAACTTATTGTACTTCTGCAACTCTAAAAATTCTGAAAAATTAGGACAACGTGTGAAATTTTTATATCAATGTTTTGCTAAAATTACATAAATTATCACGTTCCAGTACATTTTAGAATTGTCTGTACTGGGCGCAAGAGTTTCTGTTTTCTCGCGGAATCAAATCTACTATCTTCCAAATCATGCCAAAGGTCTTACTTGGCACAAACACTAATTTAAAACATAAAAATACCTATAACAAGAGGCTAGAATATATATTTTATTTAAAAACAGAAAATAAAAATATTGGGTTGTCTCCCAACAAGCGCTTTTCTTTAAAGCCTTTTAGCTAGGCATTGATAATTTTAATGATGCTCCATGAAAGACAAGAATTGAAGCACAAAGAGAGCATAACAAAACATGTGACACACAAATTTAAGTCTAACATACTTCCATGCATAGTAGTTTTATAAGCAAACAAATTATCAAGGGAAGCAAAAACTAACATATGCAAGGAAGAAGAATACAACTTTGACAATTTCAACATGAAGAGAAGTAATTTAGTAACATGAAGATTCCAACAACCATATTTCCCTCGCTCATAATATTGCATGTGGTGTCATATTCAAATTCAACAATGTAGCTATCACATTACATATTATCTAGTTGTTCCACATGCATGGAAAGTTGACACTCTTCCAAAATAGTGGGATTAACATAGAATAAATTCATTACTTCTCCAAGCCCACTTTTATCAAAAAATTCATAAGATTGATCAATCTCCAAAGTAGTGGGATCAAATCCACTTTTAATATTATTGCAACCTTATTATCAAGATCATATTCATCATGAGGCTTAAATAAATTTTCAAAATCGTAAGAAGCATCACCCCAATCATGATCATTGCAATAAGTAATGGATATAGCAAAATTGGCATCCCCAAGCTTAGGGTTTTGCATATCATTAACACAATTGACATTCATAGAATCATTACAATCATGATATTCATTCAAGGAGTTATCATGAATCACTTTATAAATTTCTTCTTTTAACACTTCAAATTCATGAATTTCCAGCAAAACCTCATAAAGATAATCTGGTGCACTGAACTCACTAGCAATTGGTTCATCATAATTGGGTCTTTTAAAAATATTAGCAAGTGGATGAGGATCCATGACACTATACTTATGAATTACAATAAACACAATTATGCCAAGCAAACGAGCAAACAAACGAACTAAGATATAAGGCAAAACGGAAAGAAGGCAATAAAAAGGCAAATATTTTTGTGTTTTTCTGAAAACATTTTAGAAGTGGGGATATAAAAACGAGAGGCAAATGGTAAATAATGTAAGTGCAAGAGATGAGTTTATTATAGGTACTTGGTAGGCATGATGTAGAACCCCCGACAACGGCGCCGGAAATCATTCCTGCTACTTCTTGAGCTTGCGTTCATTTTTCCCTTGAAGAGGAAAGGGTGATGCAGCAAAGTAGAGATAAGTATTTCCCTAAGTTAAGAACCAAGGTATCAATCGAGTAGGAGGCACAAGCAAGTCCCCAATATATGCACCTGCACAAACTAACAAACACTTGCACACAACACGAGAAAGGGGTTGCCAATCCTTTCACGGTCAATAGCAAGATTGAAATCTGATAGAGATAGATTTAAAATATAAGTAAAAGGAAAAATAAATTAAACACAAATAAATTGAAGCAAGGTATTTTTGGGTTTTTGGTTTTATAGACCTGAAAATATATGATGGAAAATAGACCCGGGGGCCATAGGTTTAACTAGAAAAGCATACGGTGGGTGAACAAATTACTGTTGAGCAATTGATAGAAAAGCGCAAAGTTATGACGACATCCAAGGCAATGATCATGAATATATGCTTCACGTCTGTGACAAGTAGGCCGAAACGATTCTGCATCTACTACTATTATTCCACACATCGACCGACTCCTGCCTGCATCTAGTGTATTAAGTTCATAAGAACAGAGCAACACTTTAAGCAAGATGACATGATGTAGAGGGATAAACTCAAGCAATATGACATAGACCCCATCTTGTTATCCTTAATGGAAACAATAAAATATGTGCCTCTCTACCCCTTCTGTCACTGGGTGAGGACACCGCAAGATTGAACCCATCACAAAGAACCCTTCCCATTGCAAGAAAACCCAATCTAGTTGGCCAAACCAAATCGATAGATCGGAGAGAAATACAAAGATATCTTAATCATGCATAAAAGAGTACAACAAAGACTGAAATAATATTCATAGATAATTAGATCATAAAATCACAATTCCTCGGATCTTAAGAAACACACCGCAAAAGAAGATTACATCGAATAGATCTCCAAGAACATCGAGGAGAACATTGTATTGAAGATCAAAGCGTGAGAAGAAGCCATCTAGCTACTAGCTATGGACCTGTAGGTCTATGATAAACTACTCACACATCATCGGAAGGGCAACAAGGTTGATGTAGAAGCCCTCCGTGGTCGAATCCCCCCTCGGGCGGAGTATCGGAAAAGGCCCGAAGATGGGATATCATGGGAACAGAAACTTGCAGCGGTGGAAAAGTATTTTTGGTTACCCCTCTAGCATAGGGGGAATATTTGAGGATTTATAGTGTTGGGATTAGGATTAGGGGACCTCCAAGGGGCCCACAAGCCTAGGGGTCGCGCCCCTAAGGCTTGTGGCCTCCTCATGTGTCTTCTGGTCTCCTCCCGAAGCTTCCTAGGTTTCTTCTAGTCCAAGAAAAGTCATCGTAAAGTTTTATTCCGTTTGGACTCTATTTGATATTCCTTTTTTGTAAAAGTTAAAAACAAGGAAAAAACAGGAACTGACGCAAGGCACTAGGTTAATAGGTTAGTCCCAAAAATGATATACAATAGCATATTAATGCATACAAACCATCCAAAGTAGATAATATAATAGCATGGACCAATGAAAATCCTAGATACGTTGGAGACGTATCATCGCCCCACCTATCATTGACCCTCGGGAAGGTCATATCTGGTGAGTCCAGGTCGACCCACCAGCGAGGTCCAAGATGTCCAAATGCCTTGGAATCTCTATGTGTTCTTCCATTTGATGCGTGCCCGGGCTCGCTGCAAAGCCAATGAGATGACACGTTGAATGGTGGTGGTGGCCATGCCTAGGGTGGCTGGATTCGATAGTGGCTAGATATTTTGTGGCAGCCGAAGTATATGTGCTCACGGAAACGATGTTGCGGTGTGCAAGCAGCACTACGCGTCGTTGCGAACTTGTTAGTCATGCTGGGGTGACCAAATGGTAACAGAAGCACCACCGGTGGTGAGCTTAAACGGTAGTGGGTCTCGGTCTCTATGAAATCAAGGGCTAGAGGATGCAATCGATGAGGGGAGGAGAGGGGATCGGTGCTAGAGCTCACAATGACATGAATGGTGGTCTCAGCGGGCTCGGGGAAGGGCTGGAGTAGTTGGAACAGCGGTGGAAATCTCCAGAGTCTCTAGTAAGAAGACGATAGCGTAGAGGCGCTGTAGAGTTCCTGACGATGAGTGGCTCGATGGAGATGAAGAAGACGACACGTATAGCGGGTTTCCCAGACACGAACATGAGGCGAGGGGCTGGCTCTGGTCATGGGTTCTATGGCGGCGCATCCATGGAGGCTTCGTCCATGGCAGGGGACACGCGACGCAAAGGGGGAGGATGAGGGAAGAGAGGTGAGCTCGATGCGGATAGCTCTGGGGAGCTTATCCCCGCGTCCAAGGGTCGGTGGAAGTAGGAGGTCACTGATACTCTCCAACGTATCTATAATTTTTGATTGTTCCACGCTATTATTTATTTAGTCTTGGATGTTTAATGGGCTTTATCTTACACTTTTATATCATTTTTGGGACTAACTTACTAACCCAAAGGCCCAGTCCAGATTGCTGTTTTTTGCCTGTTTCAGGGCTTTGCAGAAAAAGAATATCAAACGGAGGCCAATAGGAATGAAACCTTCGCAAGAGATATTTTTGGAGAAAATCACGCACGGAGAACTTGAGAACCACGTCAGAGGAGATACGGGCTGCCCACGAGGGTGGGGGCCGCGCCCCCCTTCCCAAGGTGCGCCCCCTGCCTCGTGGGGCCCCCGTGACTCCCCCGGTGTCCTCCTTCCTCCTATATATGTTTACGTACCCCGAAACCTTCGACAACAGAGAGAAAACCCTAATTCCACCGCCATAACCTTCTGTTCCCGTGCGATCCCATCTTGGAGCCTGTTCCGGAGCTCCCCCAGAGGGGGATCCATCACGGAGTTCTTCATCATCGTCATCATCGCCCTCACCATGAGTTGTGAGTAGTTTACCACAGACCTTCAAGTCCATAGCTAGTATCTAGATGGCTTCTTCTCTCTTTCTGGATCTCAATACAATGTTCTCCTCGGTCTTCGAGGATATCTATTCGATGTATCTCTTTTTGCGGTGTGTTTGTCGAGATCCGATGAATTGTGAGTTTATGATCAAGATTATCTATGAGAAATATTTGGTTCCTCTCTGAACTTTTTATGTGTGCTCATAATATCATTGCAATTCTCTTCGAATTATTGGTTTGGTTTGGCCTACTAGATCTATAGTTCTTGCAATAGGAGAAGTGCTTGGCTTTGTGTTCAATCTTGCGGTGTCCTTTCCCAGTGACAGTAGGGGCAGCAAGGCACCTATTGTATTGTTGCCATCGAGGATAAAAAGATGGGGTTTATATCATATTGCTTGAGTTTATCCCTCTACATCATGTCATCTTGCTTAAAGCGTTACTCTGTTCTTATGCACTCAATACACTAAATGCATGCTGGATAGCGGTCCATGTGTGGAGTAATAGTAGTAGATGCAGAATCGTTTCGGTCTACTTGTCTCGGACGTGATGCCTATATACAATGATCATGCCTAGATAGTCTCATAATTATTTGCTTTTCTATCAATTTCTCGACATTAATTTGTTTATCCACCGTAGAATATCGCTATCATGAGAGAAGCCACTATAGAACACTTTGGCCCCCGGGTCTATTCTCAACATATCAATCTACATCTACTTTACTTTTACCGCTTTTATTTTCTGTTCTTATAAACAAAAAATACCAAAAATATAAACTATCATCTCTATCAGATCTCACTTTCGTAAGTGACCGTAAAGGGATTGACAACCCCTTATCGTGTTGGCTGCGAAGTTCTTATTTGTTTGTGCAGGTGCGAGGGACTCGTGCGTGGTCTCCTACTGGACTGATACCTTGGTTCTAAAAAACTGAGGGAAATACTTATGCTACTGTGCTGCATCTCCCTTTCCTCTCCGAGGGAATACAACGCAAGCTCGAGAAGTAGCAAGAAGAATTTCTGGCGCCGTTGCCCGGGAGGCTTACGCAAATGTCATATACCAAGTACCCATCACAAACCCATATCCTTCGCATTACATTTATTTGCCTCTCGTTTTCCTCTCCCCCACTTCACCCTTGCCATTTTATTTGCCCTTCTTCTGCCGTGTGTTTATCGTTCGCTTGCTTCTTGTTTGCTTGTGTGTGTTGGATTACTTGCTTGTCACTATGGCTCAGAACAATACCAAATTGTGTGACTTCTCCAATACCAACAACAATGATTTTATTAGCACTCCGATTGCTCCTATTACCGATGTTGAATCTTGTGAGATCAATGCTGCTTTGTTGAATCTTGTCATGAAAGATCAATTCTCCGGCCTTCCTAGTGAAGATGCCGCTACCCATCTGAACAACTTTGTTGATTTGTGTGATATGCAAAAGAAAAGGGATACGGATAACAATATTGTTAAATTGAAGTTATTTCCGTTTTCACTTAGAGATCGTGCTAAAACTTGGTTTTCCTCTTTGCCTAGAAATAGTATTGATTCGTGGAATAAGTGCAAAGATGCGTTTATCTCTAAGTATTTCCCTCCTGCTAAGATCATCTCTCTTAGAAACGATATTATGAACTTTAAGCAACTAGATCATGAGCATGTTGCACAAGCTTGGGAGAGAATGAAACTAATGATACGTAATTGCCCTACACATGGTTTGAATCTATGGATGATTATTTAGAACTTTTATGCTGGCTTGAATTTTCCTTCTAGAAATCTTTTAGGTTCGGACGCTGGAGGCACTTTCATGGAAACTACCTTAGGAGAAGCTACCAAACTCCTAGATAATATTATGGTTAATTATTCTCAATGGCACACCGAAAGATCTACTAGTAAAAAAGTGCATGCTATTGAAGAAATTAGTGTTTTGAGTGGAAAGATCGATGAACTTATGAAATTATTTGCTGCTAAGAGTGCTTCTTCTGATCCTAATGATATGCATGTGTCCACTTTTATTGAAAATAGCAATGAATCTTTGGATGTGAATTTTGTTGGTAGGAACAATTTTGGTAACAATGCTTATAGAGGTAATTTTAATCCTAGGCCTTTTCCTAGTAATTCCTCTAATAATTATGGTAATTCATACAACAACTCTTATGTAAAGATGCCTTCTGAATTTGAAACTAGTGTTAAGGAGTTTATGATCTCGCAAAAGAATTTCAAAGCTATGCTTGAAGAGAAATTGCTTAAGGTTGATAAATTGGCTAGAAGTGTGGATAGAATTACTCTTGATGTTGATTCTTTGAAACTTAGATCTATCCCACCTAAGCATGATATCAATGAGTCTCTCAAAGCCATGAGAATTTCCATTGATGAATGCAAAGAAAGAACCGCAAGGATGCGTGCTAAAAGAGAGGATTATATTAAAGCATGTTCTTCTAGTTATCATGAAAATAAAGATGAAGATCTGAAAGTTATTGATGTGTATCCTATTAGATCCTTCTTTTCTAGTATAAATTTTGATGAAGATAGGATTGGAGATGATTCTGCTATAAGGTGTCCCAATGATTCGGAGTTTTTAGATCTTGATGCTAAAATTGCTAAAAGTGGGAGTGAAGAGATTAAAACTTTGCATAGTGATGAACCCACTACTTTGGATTTCAAGGGATTCAATTATGATAATTTCTCTTTGATTGATTGTATTTCCTTGTTGCAATCCATACTAAATTCTCTGCATGCTTATAGTCAAAATAAAGCTTTCACCAAACACATAGTTGATGCTTTGATGCAATCTTATGAAGAAAAACTTGAGTTAGAAGTTTCTATCCCTAGAAAGCTTTATGATGAGTGGGAACCTACTATCAAAATAAAAATAAAAGATCATGAATGCTATGCTTTGTGTGATTTGGGTGCAAGTGTCTCCACTATCCCAAAATCTTTGTGAGATTTGCTAGGGTTCCATGAACTTGATGATTGTTCTTTAAATTTGCATCTTGCGGATTCCACTATTAAGAAACCTATGGGAAGGATTAATGATGTTCTTATTGTTGCCAATAGGAATTATGTGCCTGTAGATTTCATTGTTCTTGATATAGATTGCAATCCTTCATGTCCTATTATTCTTGGTAGACCTTTCCTTAGAACGATTGGTGCAATTATTGATATGAAGGAAGGAAATATTAGATTCCAATTTCCGTTAAGGAAAGGCATGGAACACTTTCCTAGAAATAAAATCAAATTACCATATGAATCTATCATGAGAGCCACTTATGGATTGCCTTCCAAAGATGGCAATACTTAGATTTATCTTGTATCGTGCCTAGCTAGGGGCGTAAAACGATAGCGCTTGTTAGGAGGCAACCCAATTTGTTTTTTTGGTTTTTGTTGCTATTAGGGAATAAATATTGCATCTAGCCTCTGTTTAGATGTGGTTTCATGTTTTGTTTAGTGTTTGTGCCAAGTAGAACCTTTGGGAAGATGTGTGTGAAGTTTATGTGATCTTGCTGTGAAAAACAGAATCATTAGCGCTCGCTAAAGTGGTCGTCAGATTTTACCGGAGTGTGCTATCTAGTTGATTCATTTTGCAGATGATTAATAGACAAATTCCTCGCATTTACCAATTTAGTTTGAATTTTTTGGAGTTGCAGAAGTATGTGAAACCTGCACATTACTACAGACTGTTCTGTTTTTGACAGATTCTATTTTTCTTGTGTTGGTTGCTTATTTCAATGCATCTATGAGTAATATTTGGTGGTATGAACCATAGAGAAGTTGGAATACAGTAGGTTTAACACCAATATAAACAAATGATGAATTCATTGCAGTACGTTTGAGTAGTGGTTTGCTTTCTTATACTAACGGAGCTCACCAGAATTTTTGTCTAAGTTTTGTGTTGTGAAGTTTTCAAGTTTTGAGTATTGCTTTGATGGAGTATGGAACAAAGAGTAGCAAGGGCCTAAGCTTGGGGATGCCCATGGCACCCCAAGTAAAATTCAAGGATAATCAAAAGCCTAAGCTTGGGGATGCCCCGGGACGGCATCCCCTCTTTCGTCTTCATCCATCGGTAACTATACTTGGAGCTATATTTTTATTCACCACATGATATGTGTTTTGCTTCGAGCGTCTTGTATAATTTGAGTCTTTGCTTGTTAGTTTGTCACAATCATCCTTGCTGGGCACACCTATTTGAGAGAGTTAAATATGGCCTAGGAATTGTTAGAACACTCTATGTGCTTCACTTATATTTTTTGCGTTGAATAGTTTTTGCTCTAGTGCTTCACTTATATCTTTTAGAGCACGGTGGTGGTTATATTTTGTAGAAATTGTTGAACTCTAATGCTTCACTTATATCTATTTGAGATTCTATTAAAACAGCATGGTAATGTGTTTAGGCTAAAAAAACTAGTCTTCACATGATAGACATCCAATGTCAATGTAGTAAAAAAATTCACATTAAGTGCATTGAATAGAATGAGATGTTGGATGCTTGATAATTGTTTTGAGATATGAGGATAGTGATATTGGAGTCATGCTAGTGGAGTTATTATGAAATTGAGAAATACTTGTGTTAAGGTTAGTGATTCTCGTAGCATGCATGTATGGTGAACCGCTATGTGACGAAGTTAGAGCATGAGGTATTTGTAAAGTGTCAACCTTTGTGTGGAGGTCGGGGGCGCGCGATGGTTAACTCCTACCAACCTCCCCCTAGGAGCATGCATTGATTGCTTTGTTTTGATGACTCGTAGATTTTTGCAATAAGTATATGAGTTCTTATGACTAATGTTGAGTCCATGGATTATACGCACTCTCACCCTTCCACCATTGCTAGCCTCTCTTGTACTGCGCAACTTTTGCTGGTACCAAAAACCCACTATATATCCTTCCTCAAAACAGCCACCATATTATTCCTCAAAATAGCCACCATACCTACCTATCATGGCATTTCCATAGACATTCCGAGATATATTTCCATGCAACTTTCCACCATTCCGTTCATATGACACGCTTCATATTGTCATATTGCCATGCATGATCATGTAGTTGACATCGTATTTGTGGCAAAGCCACCATGCATAACTTTTCATACATGTCACTCTTGTTTCATTGCACATACCGGTACACCACCGGAGGCATTCATATAGTCATACTTTGTTGTAGTATCGAGTTGTAATATCGAGTTGTAATGAAAGCGTGATGATCATTATTATTAGAGCATTGTCCCATGGGAGGAAAGGCTAAATCTACAAAGCCCCTCCGCAACAAAAAAAGAAAAAAGAAAAAAAAAGGCCAAAGAAAAACGAAAGACCAAAAAAAAATAAAAAGGGACAATTACTACTATCTTTTTTTTGCACACTTGTGCTTCAAAGTAGCACCATGTTCTTCATTGTAGAGAGTCTCATGTTTAGTCACTTTCATATACTAGTGGGAATTTTCGTTATAGAACTTGGCTTGTTTATTCCAATGATGGGCTTCCTCAAATGCCCTAGGTCTTCGTGATCAAGCAAGTTGGATGCACACCCACTAGTTTCTTTTGTTGAGCTTTCATTCATATTTAGCTCTAGTGCATCCGTTCCATGGCAATCCCTACTCACTCACATTGATATCTATTGATGAGCATCTCCATAGCCCGTCGATACACCTAGTCGATGTGAGACTATCTCCCTTCTTTTTGTCTTCTCAACAACCACCTCTATTCCACCCATAGTGCTATGTCCATGGCTCACGCTCTTGTATTGCATGAAAGTTGAAAGGTTTGAAAGAATAGAGTATGAAAACAAGTGCTTGGCTGAAATCGGGGTTGTGCATGATATGAATATTTTGTGTGATGAAGAGGGAGCATAGCCAGACTATATGATTCTGTAGGGATAACTTTCTTTAGCCATAGTATTTTGAGAAGACATGATTGCTTTCTTAGTATGCTTGAAGTATTGTTATTTCTTATGTCAATATAGACTTTTATCTTGAATCTTTCAGATCTGAACATTCATGCCACAATTAAGAGAATTACATTGAAAAATTATGTTGGTTAGCATTCCACATCAAAAATTCTTTCTTTATCATTTACCTACTCGAGGACGAGAAGGAATTAAGCTTGGGGATGCTTGATACGTCTCCAACATATCTATAATTTTTTATTGTTCCATGCTATTATTTATGAAGTCTTGGATGTTTAATGGGCTTTATCTTACACTTTTATATCATTTTTGGGACTAACCTACTAACCCAAAGGCCCAGTCCAGATTGCTGTTTTTTGCCTGTTTTGGGGTTTTGTAGAAAAAGAATATCAAACGGAGTCCAAACGGAATAAAACCTTCACAAGAGATATTTTGGAGAAAATCACGCACGGAGAACTTGAGAACCACCTCAGGGGAGATACGGGCTGCCCACGAGGGTGGGGGCGCACCCTCCTTCCCAGGTCGTGCACCCCTCCCTCGTGGGGCCCCCGTGACTCCCCCGGTGTCCTCCTTCCTTCTATATAAGTCTACGTACCCCGAAACCTTCGACAACAGAGAGAAAACCCTAATTCCATCGCCGTAACCTTCTGTTCCCGTGAGATCCCATCTTGGAGCCTGTGCCGGAGCTCCGTCGGAGGGGGATCCATCACGGAGTTCTTCTTCTTCATCACCATCGCCCTCACCATGAGTTGTGAGTAGTTTACCACAGACCTTCGGGTCCATAGCTAGTATCTCGATGGCTTCTTTTCTCTCTCTGGATCTCAATACAAAGTTCTCCTCGGTTTTCGAGGAGATCTATTCGATGTAATCTCTTTTTGCGGTGTGTTTGTCGAGATCCGATGAATTGTGAGTTTATGATCAAGATTATCTATGAGAAATATTTGGTTCTTCTCTCAACTTTTTATGTCTGCTCATAATATCCTTGCAAGTCTCTTCGAATTATTGGTTTGGTTTGGCCTACTAGATCTATAGTTCTTGCAATGGGAGAAGTGCTTGGCTTTGGGTTCAATCTTGCGGTGTCCTTTCCCAGTGACAGTAGGTGCAGCAAGGCACATATTGTATTGTTGCCATCGAGGATAAAAAGATGGGGTTTATATCACATTGCTTGAGTTTATCCCTCTACATCATGTCATCTTGCTTAAGGCGTCACTCTATTCTTATGAACTCAATACACTAGATGCATGCTGGATAGCGGTCGATGTGTGGAGTTATAGTAGTAGATGTAGAATCGTTTCGGTCTACTTGTCTCAGACGTGATGCCTATATACAATGATCATGCCTAGATAGTCTCATAATTATTCTCTTTTCTATCAATTGCTCGATAGTAATTTGTTTACCCGCCGTAGAATATCGCTATCATGAGAGAAGCCACTAGAGAACACTATGGCCCCTGGGTCTATTCTCAACATATCAATCTACATCTACTTTACTTTTACCGCTTTTATTTTCTGTTCTTATAAACGAAAAATACCAAAAATTTAAACTATCATCTCTATCAGATCTCACTTTCGTAAGTGACCGTAAAGGGGTTGACAACCCCTTATCGTGTTGGCTGCGAAGTTCTTATTTGTTTGTGCAGGTGCGAGGGACTCGCGCGCGGTCTCCTACTGGATTGATACATTGGTTCTCAAAAACTGAGGGAAATACTTACGCTACTGTGCTGCATCTCCCTTTCCTCTTCGAGGGAATACAACGCAAGCTCGAGAAGTAGCAGTGACACTGGCGCATGCTCATGTCCTTCTAGCTAAAAGAAGCAGATGACTCGCATGCCAGCTGGGCTGGCCGCATAAAAGACCAGGCGAGTCTCTCTCTCTCTCTCTCCTATTTTTTCATTTATTTGTGTTTTCTACTTTTGCAATTTGTTTTGGATTTGGTTTTCAAACCAAACCAATTTCGTAGCTTATGAAAATTATTATGTGGACTGACATGAATAAATCCAGTGCCACGAAAAAGTTCCAAAATTATTGGAGTTGTAATTTGATTTATAGAAATTATAACCCCAATTCAAGTACAATATTATTTAAATTCCAAGGCCAAAATAATTCCTTATAAATGTTCACAAATTTTGGTTTGTGATACGTCCATTTTGCATAATGTTTTGTTGCTATTATTTATGTTGTTATTATGTATATCAATGCTTTCTGGAGTAATTCTAATGCCTTTTCTCTCATAATTTGCAAGGTATGCACCAAGAGGGAGAATTCCGGCATCTAGAAAGCTGGACCTGAAAAAGCTACGTCAGGCGACCTATTCCGCACAACTCCAAACAAGCTGAAACTTCACGGAGAATTTTTATGGAATACTTGAAGAATATTGGAGCAAATAAGTACGAGAGGGGGCCAACCAGGTGGGCACAACCCACCGAGGCGCGCCAGGGAGCCCAGGGCGTGCCCTGATGGGTTGTGCTCACCCAGGCCCACCTCCGGTGCCCATCTTCTGGTATATAATCCATTCTGACCTAGAAAAAATAAGGATAAGACTTTCGGGATGGAGCACCGCTGTCTCGAGGTGGAACTTGGGCAGGAGCACTTTTGCCCTCCGGCTGAGCGATTCCGCAGGGGGAACTTCCCTCCCCGGAGGGGGAAATCATCGTCATCATCATCACCAGCAACTCTCCCATCTTGAGGAGGGCTATCTCCATCAACATCTTCAACAACGCCATCTCATCTCAAACCCTAGTTCATCTCTTGTGTTCGATCTTGTTACCAAAACTACAAATTGGTGCTTGTGGGCGACTAGTAGTGTTGATTACATCTTGTAGTTGATTACTATATGGTTTATTTGCTGGAAGATTATATGTTCAGATCCAATATGATATTTGATACCCCTCTGATCTTGAGCATGTTTATCATTCGTGAGTAGTTACCTTGTTCTTGAGGTCATGGGAGAAATCATGTTGCAAGTAATCATGTGAATTTGATATGTGTTTGATATTTTGATAGGATGTATGTTGTGATTCCCTTAGTGGTGTCATGTGAACGTCGACTACACGACACTTCACCATATTTGGGCCTAAGGGAATGCATTGTGTAGTAGTAATTAGATGATGGGGTGCGAGTGTGACAGAGGCTTAAACCCTAGTTTATGCGCTATTTCGTAAGGGACCGATTGGATCCAAAACTTTAATGCTATGGTTAGAATTTATTCTTAATACTTTTCCCGTAGTTGCGGATGATTGCAGGAGGGTTAATCATAAGTAGGAGGTTTGTTCAAGTAACAACAACACCTAAGCACCGATCCACCCACATACCAAATTATCAAAGTAGTGAACACGAATTGAACCAACATGATGAAAGTGACTAGATGAAATTCCCGTGTACCCTCAAGAACGCTTTGCTTATTATAAGAGACCGTTTTGGCCTGTCCTTTGCCTCAAAAGGATTGGGCTACCTTGCTGCACTTTTGTTACTATTATCGTTACTTGCTCGTTACAAATTACCTTGCTACCAAACTACTCTGTTACTTACAATTTCAGCACTTACAGACATTACCTTACTGAAAACCACCTGTCATTTGCTTCTGCTCCTCGTTGGGCTCGACACTCTTACTTATCCAAAAGAGCTAAAATTGATACCCTATACTTGTGGGTCATCAAGGCTATTTTCTATCCCCATTGCCGGGGATTGAAGCACTTTTGGTAAGTGGAAATTGGTAAGGAAACATTCATATAGTGTGCTGAAATTTATTGTCACTTGTTACTATGGAGAACAATCCTTTGAGGGGTTTGTTCGGGGTATCTTCACCTCGAGTGGAACCACAATTAGCTACCCCTCAACCCGCTGCACCTACTGAAAATATAGAATATGAAATTGCTTCGGGTATGATAGATCAACTGCTAGCTAATCCTTATGCAGGAGACGAAACCGAGCATCCTGATATGCACTTGATATATGTGGAACAAATTTGTGGATTGTTTAAGCTTGCAGGTTTACCTGGAGATCAAGTTATGAAGAAGGTTTTTCCTTTATCTTTGAAGGGAATAGCATTAGCATGGTATAGGCTATGTGATGATATTGGATCTTGGAACTGGAACCGATTGAAATTGGAGTGTCACCAAAAAAAATATCCTATGCAGCTAGTTCATCATGATCGAAATTACATATATAATTTTTGGCCTCGTGAAGGAGAAAGTATCGCTCTAGCTTGGGGGAGTTCTAAGTCCATGTTATATTCATGCCCAAATCATGAGCTCTCAAGAGAAATTATTATCCAGAACTTCTATGCTCGGCTTTCTCGTAATGATCAATCCATGCTTGATACTTCTTGTGTTGGTTCTTTTATGAAGAAAACTATTGAATTCTGGTGGGGCGTTTTGGAAAGAATTAAATGCAACTCTGAAGATTGGGAACTCGATGAAGGTAAAGAGCCAGGTATTAAGCTTAAGTATGATTGTGTTAAATCTTTTATGTATACTGATGCTTTTCAAAAGTTTAGCACTAAATATGGACTTGACTCTGAGATAGTAGCCTCATTTTGTGAATCATTTGCTACTCATGTTGATCTCCCTAAAGAGAAGTGGTTTAAATATCACCCACCTATTAAAGAAGAAATTAAAGAACCGGTACTAGCTAAGGAAGAAACTATACTTTATAATGTTGATCCAGTTGGTCCTACTGCTTATATTGAAAACCCACCTTACCCTGTTAGGATAAAGGAATATGCTAAAGTTTCAACTGTGGTTAACAAAAGTTATATTAGAACACCTAAACCAGATGAACAAATTAAAGTAGAACCTAATATTGCTATGGTTAAGGATCTCTTGGAAGAAAATGTAGATGGGCATGTTATTTACTTCTGTGAAGAAGCTGCTAGAATTTGCAAACCCGATAAAGAGGATAAACATAGACCTATTGTTGGCATGCCCGTTGGCTCAGTTAAAATAGGAGATCATTGTTATCATGGTTTATGTGACATAGGTGCTAGTGTGAGTGCTATTCCTTGCACCTTATATCAGGAAATTATGAATGACATAGCACCCGCAGAGATAGAAGACATAGATGTTACTATTAAACTTGCTAATAGAGATACTATATCACCAATTGGGATTGTTAGAGATGTTGAAGTCTTGTGTGGGAAAATAAAATACCCCACTGATTTTCTTGTTCTTGGTCCCCCACAAGATGACTTTTGTCCCATTATCTTTGGTAGACCTTTTTTGAACACTGTTAATGCTAAAATAGATTGTGAGAAACAAACTGTCGGTGTTAGTTTTGGTGATGAGTCTCATGAATTTAATTTCTCCAAGTTTAATAGAAAGCTTCATGAAAAATAATTGCCTAGTAAAGATGAAATAATTGGTCTTGCTTCTATTGTTGTGCCTCCCACTGATCCTCTAGAACAATATTTGCCAGACCATGAAAATGATTTACATATGCATGAAAGAAATGAAATAGATGATATTTTGTTTGAACAATGTCCTCTGCTTAAACACAATCTACCTATTGAAACTCTAGGAGGTCCTCCTCCACCTAAAGGTGATCCTGTGTTCGAATTAAAACAATTGCCAGACACTTTGAAATATGCTTATCTTGATGAAAAGAAGATATATCATGTTATTATCAGTGCTAACCTTTCAGAAAATGAAGAAGAAAGATTATTGAAAGTTCTAAGGAAGCATCGAGCTGCTATTGGATATATTCTTGATGACTTGAAGGGAATTAGTCCTACTCTATGTGAGCATAAGATCAATATGGAATCTGATGCTAAACCCATTGTTGATCATCAACGTCGGTTAAATCCTAAGATGAAAGAAGTGGTAAGAACGGAAATATTAAAACTTCTGGAAGCAGGTATAATCTATCTTATAGCTGGTAGTAGATGAGTATGTCATATTCATTTTGTCCCTAAGAAAGGAGGTATTACTGTTGTTCCTAATGATAAGAATGAACTCATTCCACAAAGAATTGTTACATGCTATAGAATGGTAATTGATTTTAGAAAACTAAATAAAGCAACTAGAAAAGACCATTACCCTCTACCTTTTATTGATCAAATGCTAGAAAGATTATCTAAGAACACGCACTTTTGCTTCCTTGATGGATACTCTGGTTTTTCGCAAATACCTGTTTCTCACCCTGATCAAGAAAAATACTATCTTTACTTGTCCCTTTGGAACTTATGCTTATAAATGTATGCCTTTCGGTTTATGCAATGCACCTGCTACCTTTCGAACATGCATGACTGCTATATTCTTTGACTTTTGTGAAAAGATTGTAGAGGTTTTCATGGACGACTTCTCTGTCTACGGGAAGTCTTTTGATGATTGTTTAAGCAATCTTGATCAATTTTTGCAGAGATGTGAACAAATAAACCATGTCTTGAATTGGGAGAAGTGCCACTTTATGGTTAACGAAGGTATTGTCTTGGGCCATAAGATTTCTGAAAAGGGTATTGAAGTGGACAAAGCTAAGGTTGATGCAATTGAGAAAATTTCATGTCCTAAGGATACCAAAGGTATTCATAGTTTCCTAGGTCATGCTAGTTTCTATAGGAGATTCATTAAAGACTTTTCTAAAATTTCTAGGCCTCTTACAAATCTTTTGCAAAAGGATGTTCCTTTTGTTTTTAATGATGATTGCTTTGAAGCCTTTGAAACACTCAAGGAAGCCTTAATTTCTGCACCTATTGTTCAACCACCTGATTGGAACTTGCCAATGTGTGATGCTAGTGATTATGCTGTTGGTGCTGTTCTAGGACAAAGAGTTGATAAAAAACTAAATTTTATTCGTTATGCAAGTAAGACTCTAGACAGTGCTCAGAATTATGCTACTATTGAAAAGGAATTCCTAGAAGTGGTGTTTGCTCGTGACAAATTTAGATCATACATTGTTGATTCAAAAGTAATTGTTCACACTGACCATGATGCTATTAAATATCTCATGGAAAAGAAAGATGCTAAACCTAGATGTATTCAGTGGGTTCTTTTGCTACAAGAATTTGATTTGCATATCACTGATAGAAAAGGAGTTGAGAACCCCGTAGCTGATAACCTGTCTAAGCTTGAAAATGTGCTTGATGACCCACTACCTATTGATGATAGTTTTCCTGATGAGCAGTTAGCTGCAATAAATCTTGCTAATAATACTCCTTGGTATGTTGACTATGCTAATTACATGGTTGCTAAATATTTACCACCTAGCTTTACATACCAACAAAATAAAAAAATATTATATGATTTTGAGGGATCGAAGAAGGTGAGAGTGTCTAGAGGTGGGGGTAATTAGACTACTCGACAAGATAAAAATTCTGTCTTTTATCAAGGACAGATTTTGGCAGATTTTGCATAACACACAAGTCAAGTAGCACAATACACATGCAATTCTAGAGTATGGGCAGCGGAAAGTAAATTGCACAAGTAGTAAAGAGAAGTGGAGAAGATCAAACGCAATTTGGAGACGCAATGATTTTTCCCGTGGTTCCGATAGGTGGTGCTATCGTACATCCACGTTGATGGAGACTTCAACCCACGGAGGGTAACGGCTGCGCGAGTCCACGGAGGGCTCCACCCACGAAGGGTCCACGAAGAAGCAACCTTGTCTATTCCATCATGGCCTACGCCCACGGAGGGCTAGCCTTACTCGGGGTAGATCTTCACGAAGTAGGCGATCTCCTTGCCCTTACAAACTTCTTGGTTCAACTCCACATCTCGATGACGGAGGCTCCCAAGCGACACCTAACCAATCTAGGAGGCACCACCCTCCAAAAGGTAATATATGTTGTAGATGATGATGAACTCCTTGCTCTTGTGCTTCAAATGATAATCTCCCCAACACTCAACTCTCCTCACTGATTTGGCTGTGGTGGAAGAAAGGATTGAGTGGAAAGCAACTTGGGAAGGTTAGAGATCAAGCTTCATATGGTGGGAGTGGAGCAACTTGATCTCAACACAAGGGTAGGTAGTTCTCTTCTCAGAAAGTGTAAGGTAGGAGTGGTAGTTCTTTCTGATGGCTCTCTCCACGAATGAAGAGGGGGTGGAGGGGTATATATAGCCTCCACACAAAATCCAACCGTTACACACATATTTGAGCAATCTCGGTGGGACCGAAGTGGACAACTCGGTGAGACCGAAAGTTCAAATAATGTGAACGTTGGGGTTTTCGGTGGGACCGAAAATACCATCTCGGTTAGTCCGATTCGAGCAAAGACAAGAGCATGCCAGTTTCGGTGGGACCGACTTTATCATCTCGGTGACACCGATTTGATGACAGAAGGTTACAGAAGCTTGGCAGCCCATGTTTCGATGAAACCGATTTCAGAATCGGAATATCCGATTTTTCTAGGGTTTGGCTTATGGCTGAGGTGGTTCATCTCGGTGTGACTGAGTTTGGAATATCGGTGGGACCGAGATTACTTATGAGTGTATTTGGCAGTGAGAGTTGCTGATAGTTTAGGAGATGTATCACTAAGCACTTGAGCAACCAGACCATCATCATAACCTCATCCCCTTTTAATAGTATTGGCTTTTCCTATGGACTCAATGTGATCTTTGATCACTAAACCAAAAAATGGAGTCTTGAGCTTTTGCCAATGCTTGCCTTAGCATTTTGAGGGGTCCACTTCTTTAGTCCTTTTTCCATGCCAATGTGATTGAATTTCCTGAAACATACTTGATAAAAGCATTAGTCCAACCACAAAGTATGTTGTCATTAATTACCAAAACCACCCGAGGAGCAAATGTGCTTTCAATCTCCCCCTTTTTGGTAATTGATGGCAACACACTAAAATCACACTAAACAAGACATCAAAGCTTATTGAAAGAAAGACAGAATTATCACGAAAGCTTTGACAAGCATGTAGTACATAGGCTCCCCCTACAAGTGTGCAAGATTTTCATAAATTATGGTTTTGGACTACCACAAGCACACAAGAGAGATAAGCAAGATGTGCTACATGCAGCTTGGCTATATGCATCAGAGCAGATGAAAAGAAGTGAGTGATAATGCATATGTGCATGGTGATTTCTTGCAAACAAGTATTCACAAGCAAGTCACCATCATGCACATTCTGCAAAGTGCATATACTTACCTTGAGGTTCCTTGGCATTGTACCTGAAAAGATAAACTTGGGAAAACAAGGTTAGATAACACAAGAGTATCTCTTCAACCAACTGCAAGAACATCAAGAGTACCAAGCCAGGGATGACATGTATAAAGAGTGTCTCATATTGAGCACAAGCTTGAATCAGCAAACATGTCTCCGAAACTAAAAGATTTTCAATGAACTCTGAGAGATTTTGCTTTCCATAAGATATCAATTGTGAAGATTCTTCTCCCTTTGAGTTCTCTCAGATCAAGGGTTTTGATGGAAAGAGCAAAATCAAAAGAATGATGCCAAATGTAATGTCCAATGTAAAACACGGCAAAGCTTTGATGTGATTCTCTCCCCCTTAAGGTAAGATTGCTCTTCTTCTCCCCCTAAATCTTCTCTTCTCCCCCTAAGTCTTCTCCCCCTTTGACATCAAGTGCCGAAAAGGACAGTAAACTAGGAAGGTCAGGGAAGATGGAAAGAAAGAAGTGGGATCCTTAAGAATCACAACAGGGCAAATAGGAACATGCATAGAGAATCATTGAGTGGAGCTGCAGAAGATGATATCCTGGAAGAAATAAACCGGTGACGCCGAGTTTAATTCCAAGGAAATACAGAAATAATTCAGCTCACTTTGCGAGGAATGTTTCAAATGATTTGCAATGAATTTGTGAAAGATTTTCGGGGAATTGATCAGAGCCAGAAGGATATTCACAAAGACAGAAGAATAGAAATGAAAAAGATTCCTAGATGAAGTTTTTTTTTTCGAAATGAAAACTCAATGAGAGAACATAAGAGAAAATAGAAAGACTCCAAAACATATGTACTTCATCTAGATAAAGGTCGGCGACAAGTTCACCTATGTTTGAGTATATTGACTTAGGAATCAAATGAGGACATTTGATCATAGGTCATACTCATCATTTAAGCTCAAAATGGGGTTGCCATTTTTCGATTAAGCATTCGATGTGATCACATCTTATGAAGCTGCTTGTACTCATGACTTTGAGCAAAGCTCCTTAAAGATGTGAAGAACATACCTTGGGCTTGTTGATGCTTTGCTCATGTAGGTAAACTTGATGTAGGTGCTCATTGAATGTGAAGTTGGAGCGCCATTTCTACTTGTGTAGTTCATCTTCCTACATGGGTTAGGCAAGCAAGGAAATACTCAAGGATATCCAAGATGACAAGAGTGAAATACTAGATGTATAAGATGTCAAAAAGGATATGTGGAATTTTGTTCCTTGAACTCAACATCCCAAAGGGCTAGATACTTGGTCAATGACAAGATTACTCATGATTTGAGTGTGTGGTAATCTTGTGGAATGTAGATCATCCAAGTACCTGCAAGGAGTTAGATGCAATACAAGGAGGCAAATGTGTCCAAGACATATGATCACCATCATAAGAGAAATATCAAGGATTAGTCAAGTGGGCTCATGCCTTGCATGCATCAATGGAGTTCTTACTCCAAGTTTGAAGCATCAATGATGTTCAACTCACTCCTCAAGCGACAAAACACCTTCTCATCAAGAGGTTTTGTAAAGATATCAGCGAGTTGTTTGTCAGTACGAACATGCTTAAGATTAATGTCACCCTTGGCAATATGATCACGAATGAAATGGTGACGAACTTCAATATGCTTCGTTCGAGAGTGTTGCACGGGATTGTGTCCAATTTTAATCGCACTCTCATTGTCACAAAGCAAGGGAACATGTCTCACATGTATCCCATAATCCTTAAGCGTTTGTGTCATCCATAGCAATTGAGCACAACACGAACCAGCAGCAATATATTCCGCTTCGGCAGTGGATAATGATACCGAATTTTGTTTCTTGGAGGACCAAGATACAAGGGATCGACCAAGGAATTGACACGTACCCGAAGTTGACTTTCTATCAACCCTGTCACCGGCATAGTCCGAGTCGGAATAGCCAACAAGGTCGAAAGAGGCCCTCTTAGGATACCAAATGCCAAAGTTTGGTGTGTGTATCAAATATCTCACAATCCTTTTAACAGCTTTAAGATGACATTCTTTAGGGGCTGCTTGATATCGAGCACACATGCATACACTCAACATTATGCCAGGACGAGAAGCACAAAGATATAGTAGAGAACCAATCATAGATCGGTAAACCCTTTGATCAACGGGTTCTCCATCTTTTGTCAAGTCATTATGTCCACTTGTAGGCATGGGGGTTCTCATACCTTTGCTTTCTTGCATGTTGAACTTCTTGAAGAGATCCTTGGTGTACTTTGTTTGTGAGACAAAGGTACCCTCCTTAGATTGCTTGATTTGCAACCCAAGGAAGAATTTGAGTTCACTCATCATGGACATCTCATACTTCTCCGACATGAGCTTTCCAAACTTCTTGCTAAAATGAGGGTTAGTTGAACCAAAGATAATATCATCAACATATATTTGGCACACAAATAGTTCACCATTAACCCTTTTCGTGAACAGCGTTGAGTCTATCTTTCCAATCTCAAAGCCTTTTTCAAGAAGAAAGCTAGTCAAGCATTTGTACCAAGCTCTAGGAGCTTGTTTAAGACCATAAAGAGCTTTGTGCAACTTGTAAACATGATTAGGCTTTTTGGGATTCACGAATCCGGGAGGTTGTTTCACAAATACTTCCTCCTCAATTTCACCATTTAGGAAAGCACTTTTGATATCCATTTGATAGAGAGTAATATCATGGTGATTGGCATAAGCAAGAAGAATGCGAATGGACTCAAGTCTAGCAACGGGGGCATAGGTCTCACCATAGTCCATACCTTCGACTTGTGTGTAACCTTGAGCTACGAGACGAGCCTTGTTGCGGATGACTTGTCCATCTTCATCTTGCTTGTTCCGAAACACCCATTTGGTTCCAATGATGTTTTGATCATCCTTGGGCTTCTCTACCAAAGTCCATACCTTGTTCCTCTCGAAGTTGTGTAGTTCTTCGTGCATAGCATTCACCCAATCCGGGTCTTCAAGTGCTTCTTCTACCTTCATAGGTTCAATACTAGAGATAAATGAGTAATGCTCACAAAAGTTAGCTAAGCGAGTTTTAGAGCAAGTAATTCTCCCGGAGTTGATGTCGTTCATCATTTGTTCCACGGGATGATTTTTCTTGACTCTTGCTCGGACTCGGGATAGCTTTTGTTGAGGTTGTGTCTGAGCTTCCTCATCATCTTCATCTTCCTCTTCTTCTTCTTCATTGTTGTTGGTGTTGTCTTGAGGCGGTGGAGAAGGAGGTTGTGGTGGATCTTCTTGTTGCACTTCCTCATCTTGGTGAGTTCCACTTGTGGAGGCCTCCATGTTGCCTTGAGGTTCATCTCGCCGTGAGGTAGGTGGCTCCACATATGTAGATGAGGTACTCTCCTTTACTTCCATGGGACGGATCTTTCCAATAGATAAATCTTGGATAGCTTCCGATGGGTCCTTGTCTCCTACATCAATAGGCATTTGCTCTACTTGCGAGCCATTAGATTCATCAAACTTCACGTCTACCGTCTCTTCAACCTTCCGGGTGAAATTATTGTAGACACGGTAGGTGTGGGAGTTTGATCCATAACCAAGGAGAAAGCCTTCATGAGATTTAGGAGCAAATTTAGACCGACGATGCTTATCAAGGATATAGCATTTTGAACCAAAGACACGAAAGTATCCCACTTGGGGTTTGTTACCGGTGAGGAGCTCGTATGATGTCTTGCCGAGGAGCTTATGAAGATAAAGCCTGTTGATAGCATGACAAGCTGTCTCGACTGCTTCTCCCCAAAAATGCTTCGGTGTCTTGTATTCATCAAGCATCGTTCTCGCCATCTCTATGAGCGTTCGGTTCTTCCTCTCAACAACTCCATTTTGTTGAGGAGTGTACGTAGCTGAGAACTCATGTAGAATCCCTTCCTCATCGAGAAAAGAGTCTACATTGGCGTTCTTGAACTCCGTTCCATTGTCACTCCGAACTTTCTTGATCTTCACCTCAAATTGATTTTGGGCCTTTTTGGCAAAGGTCTTGAAGATTCTCTGAACCTGCGATTTGTCATCAAGGAAAAATACCCACGTAAATCTGGAATAATCATCAACTATAACTAGACCAAAGGAGTTACCACCAAGGCTTTTGTAAGCATTGGGACCGAAGAGATCCATATGAAGAAGCTCAAGCGGTCTCCTTGTGGTCATGATGTTCTTCACGGGATGACTTCCACCTACTTGTTTTCCTGCTTGACAAGCACTACAAAGTCTATCTTTGTCAAAGAAAACATCTTTAATACCAAGAATATGATCACCTTTGATCAGCTTGTCTAGATTACGCATACCAACATGTCCAAGCCTTCTATGCCATAACCAACCTTTAGAGGATTTAGCAATGAAACAAGCTCTAGGTTGGGCTTTCTTAGTGAAATCAACAATATATAGATCACCTCTACGGATACCGGTAAACGCCATGTTTTGATTGTCACGACGAAAGACTTGGCAATCTACTTTGGTGAATAGCACATTGAATCCAAAGTCAGCTAATCTAGATACGGAAAGTAAATTGTATCCAAGAGATTCTACAAGCATGACATTTTGAATAGAGCTATCATGAGATATGGCCACCTTACCAAGGCCAAGTACTTTACCCTTGGAGTTGTCTCCAAAAGTCACATACTTGCGTGGACCATCGTTCTTTGCAAGCTCTCGAAACATGTCTTTGTCTCCGGTCATGTGGTCGGTGCATCCACTATCAAGAATCCACTCTTTTCCGCCGGACATGTAGTCTCTCAGGTTTGCCATAAGATTGAGACTCTTCATGATCTTGTCTAGCTCGGTGTCCGAATCGGAGTAATCATCATCATGCTCATGCTCATCATCATATTGACCCATAGATTGTTCATCATCAACACCTAGGTCAATTTGATAACTACTTGCATTAGTTTTGTCAATGTGACAATAATCTTCGAAATGCAATGCAAGAGCATTTCTAATTAAGACATTGATAAGATCGGGATCACCCTTCTTTTTCATAAGATCACGAAGCTCAAAGAAGCATTTATCAAAGTTGGGATCATTGGGGTGCATCATATCAAATTCAATAGTCTTGTATAGAATTTTATCAAGACCTCTCAAAGAGTAGTCCGGATAAAGTTCTTCCAAGAACTTCCACATAGCATAGGCGCACTCAAAGTTTGTAACGAGCTTAAGCAAGTTATCGGGTAACCCTCTAATGATAAGATTTACAGTCCTAAGGTTACGAAGCAAATCAAGCTCTTCATCCATGGTAGGGTGCAAGGGGTCAAATGGAGGCACATAGGGGGTCTCAATATATTTGCACAAATTGTACGTCTTGAAGATAATAAGCATTTCAGACCTCCATGAGTTATAGAACACTCCATTAAGAATAGGCACACTATGGCTAACACTCCCAAACGTAGACACGTCCATCTTCCTCCAATGGTGTGTAAACCAAAGCAATGGAGACCAAAGCTCTGATACCAATTGAGGGATCGAAGAAGGTGAGAGTGTCTAGAGGGGGGGGTGATTAGACTACTCGACAAGATAAAAATTCTGTCTTTTATCAAGGACAGATTTTGGCAGATTTTGCATAACACACAAGTCAAGTAGCACACTACACATGCAATTCTAGAGTATGGGCAGCGGAAAGTAAATTGCACAAGTAGTAAAGAGAAGTGGAGAAGATCAAACGCAATTTGGAGACGCAATGATTTTTCCCGTGGTTCCGATAGGTGGTGCTATCGTACATCCACGTTGATGGAGACTTCAACCCACGGAGGGTAACGGCTGCGCGAGTCCACGGAGGGCTCCACCCACGAAGGGTCCACGAAGAAGCAACCTTGTCTATTCCATCATGGCCTACGCCCACGAAGGGCTAGCCTTACTCGGGGTAGATCTTCATGAAGTAGGCGATCTCCTTGCCCTTACAAACTTCTTGGTTCAACTCCACATCTCGATGACGGAGGCTCCCAAGCGACACCTAACCAATCTAGGAGGCACCACCCTCCAAAAGGTAATAGATGTTGTAGATGATGATGAACTCCTTGCTCTTGTGCTTCAAATGATAATCTCCCCAACACTCAACTCTCCTCACTGATTTGGCTGTGGTGGAAGAAAGGATTGAGTGGAAAGCAACTTGGGAAGGTTAGAGATCAAGTTTCATATGGTGGGAGTGGAGCAACTTGATCTCAACACAAGGGTAGGTAGTTCTCTTCTCAGAAAGTGTAAGGTAGGAGTGGTAGTTCTTTCTGATGGCTCTCTCCACGAATGAAGAGGGGGTGGAGGGGTATATATAGCCTCCACACAAAATCCAACCGTTACACACATATTTGAGCAATCTCGGTGGGACCGAAGTGGACAACTCGGTGAGACCAAAAGTTCAAATAATGTGAACGTTGGGGTTTTCGGTGGGACCGAAAATACCATCTCGGTTAGTCCGATTCGAGCAAAGACAAGAGCATGCCAGTTTCGGTGGGACCGACTTTATCATCTCGGTGACACCGATTTGATGACAGAAGGTTACAGAAGCTTGGCAGCCCATGTTTCGGTGAAACCGATTTCAGAATCGGAATATCCGATTTTTCTAGGGTTTGGCTTATGGCTGAGGTGGTTCATCTCGGTGTGACTGAGTTTGGAATATCGGTGGGACCGAGATTACTTATGAGTGTATTTGGCAGTGAGAGTTGCTGATAGTTTAGGAGATGTATCACTAAGCACTTGAGCAACCAGACCATCATCATAACCTCATCCCCTTTTAATAGTATTGGCTTTTCCTATGGACTCAATGTGATCTTTGATCACTAAACCAAAAAATGGAGTCTTGAGCTTTTGCCAATGCTTGCCTTAGCATTTTGAGGGGTCCACTTCTTTAGTCCTTTTGCCATGCCAATGTGATTGAATTTCCTGAAACATACTTGATAAAAGCATTAGTCCAACCACAAAGTATGTTGTCATTAATTACCAAAACCACCCGAGGAGCAAATGTGCTTTCAGATTTAAGACACTACTTTTGGGATGACCCACATCTTTATAAAGAAGGAGTAAATGGTATTATTAGACGTTGTGTACCTGAGCATGAACAGGGACAAATCCTTTGGAAATGTCATTCCGAAGCATATGGAGGGCATCATGCTAGAGATAGAACTGCTCACAAGGTATTGCAATCTAGATTTTACTGGCCTACTCTCTTCAAGGATGCCCGTAAGTTCGTCTTATCTTGTGATGAATGTCAAAGAATAGGTAATATTGGTAAGCGTCAAGAAATGCCTATGAATTATTCACTTGCTGTTGAACCATTTGATGTTTGGGGATTTGATTACATGGGACCTTTTCCTTCCTCTAATGGGTATACACATATTTTGGTTGCTGTTGATTATGTTACTAATTGGGTAGAAGCTATTCCAACCAGTAGTGCTGATCACAACACCTCTATTAAAATGCTTAAGGAAGTTATTTTCCCAAGGTTTGGAGACCCTAGATATTTAATGACAGATGGTGGTTCATACTTTATACATGGTGCTTTCTGTAAAATGCTTGCCAAGTATGATGTTAACCATAGAATTGCATCACCTTATCATCCTCAGTCTAGTGGTCAAGTTGAGCTTAGTAATAGAGCTATAAAATTAATTTTGCGAAAGACTGTCAACAGGTTGGGGAAGAATTGGTCTAATAAATTAGATGATGCACTTTGGGCTTACAGAATAGCTTATAAAAATCCTATTGGTATGTCTCCTTATAAAATGGTTTATGGAAAAGCTTGTCATTTGCCTCTTGAGTTAGAACATAAAGCATTTTGGGCAATCAAAGAACTCAACTATGATTTCAAACTTGCCGATGAAAAGAGGTTATTTGATATTAGCTCATTAGATGAATGGAGAACCCAAGCTTATGAAAATGCCAAGTTATTTAAAGAAAAGGTTAAAAGATGGCATGATAAAAGAATCCAAGCATGAGTTCAAAGTTGGAGAATATGTTCTTTTGTACAGCTCTCGTTTCAGGTTCTTTGCAGGAAAACTCCTCTCTAAATGGGAAGGCCCCTATGTCATCGAGGAGGTTTATCGGTCTGGAGCTATCAAAATAAATAATGCCGAAGGTACTAATCTAAAGGTTGTTAATGGGCAACGAATAAAACATTATATCTCAGGTACGCCCATTAATGTTGAAAGCAATATTATCCAAACGTTGCCACCAGAAGAACACATAAAAGAGTCCTTCCGGAACACTCCAGAATCATGAAAATAAGGAGGTACGTGATACGGTAAGTAAACGGACTCCAAAAAATCCGCAAAAATATTTTTTGTCAGCTTTGGAATATTTAGAAAATTAGGAAAATAAGAAACTTCCAGGAAGCATACCCTGGTGGGCACAAGACACCAGGGCGCGCCTGGCTTGCCAGGCACGTCCCGGTGGGTTGTGCCCACCTCGGGCATCTTCCAGACTCCGTTTTTGTACAGTTTGCTTGTTTCCCAAGATAAACAATCTTTATATACCCCTCGAACCTGTTGACCACCGTATCGCGGAGAAATCTTCTGTTTTCCTTTTCCTTGCTATTTTCTGTCAGATCCCATCTACTCTGGCCTCCTTAAGCTCCTCCAATGGCAAGTTCTTCAAGAACGTCATCAACACATATTTGCGGTAGGTGGTGCAACACCCTCAAGCTATCCAGATGCATGACGGGGTGCTACACATCCGCAATGTACAACGACCCAAGGGGATGGGAACCATGGAGGCCAGGCTTGAGGCTATGGAGCAGGAAGTCTTCCGGTGCAAGGGGATGGTCAGCGTGGACTCAATGCCAATCACCTCATGATCATGGACCTTTCCCGTGATCTCAAGGTGGATGGCAAGCCCATGAAGGACATCGTCTTCACCTTCAACGAGCAAATCAACTCCCTCCAAAGCCAGATTTATGACCTCTAGAACCAAGTCTTTGAATATGAGGCGAGGTTTAAAGGTATGAGTTTGGCTGCCAGTTGTAGGACCCGTGGGACTCATTCTTCTTCCTATGATGGTGAACCTCTGCAATGGAAGCCCGAGGATAAGATCGCATCTACTTCATCACCACCATCATCTTTTTCACCACCAAAAGAAAATTGAGTATCGGGTATGGGCACTCCCCTTGGCTTCCGCCAAGCTTGGGGAAGGTGCCCCGGTATTGTATCATCCCCACTATCCTTTTGCATTTACTTATTCTAGTTCGATCTTTTGCATTAGAATAAATGAAATTTTAGTTCGATCCTTTCTTTTCGAGAGTTTGCTTAGTGATCTATCTCTGTAATCGTGTGCGAGATATATAATACAATTTAGTTTTGAGTTTTTGCTTTCTTTACCTTCTTGTTGCAATAAAAATAAAGGTTATAAATGAATAAATAAAAGAAAGGAAATAAATTAAGAAGATCATATGCTAATCTTATGGTAGGTGATGGCACCACATAAAGAAAAGTTTAAGTAGAAATTTTTATTAGAGATTGACAAGCATAGCATTGGTGAATGATGAAACTCATGAAAGAATTAATAAGGGAAGAGAAGATTCACTTATAAATATACTATCCTAGAAATCTTTTGTGATTGTGAGCCCCCATCAAAATATTATATGACAAAATTGTCGACGTTGGACAAGGAAGACAACTTAATGATTTATGTTTGTTCATATTCACATAGAAGTCATATTGTCATAGATCCTTTAACATGTGGTGCTTTCCCAATATCTTTTCTAGCCAAAAATTCCGCACTAAGTAGAGATACTACATGTGCATCCAAAAACCTTTAAACCCAAACCTTTTTCGAGAGTCCACCATACCTACCTATGGATTGAGTAAGATCCCTCAAGTAAGTTGTCATCGGTGCAATAAGGAAATAAAAATTGCTTCTAAAAATGTGAGCTCATTTAGTGTAAGAGAAAATTGAGCGTTGCACGAACTTGTGATGGTGAACAAGAAAAGCGACATACTTCATAATAAAGGTTGCTATCACAAGGGGCAATGCAATGTGACGTTCTTTTGCACTAAGGGTTTGAGCATACAAACAAATAAGCCCATGACAACCTCTGCTTCCCTCTGCGAAGGGCCTATCTTTTACTTTTATGCAAAGAGTCAAAGTTTTCTCTCTATTCCTTTTTTGTTTATCCTTTGGCAAGCATCATGTGGTGAGGAAAGATCTAGGCACATATGTCCAGTTGAATATGGGTGGCATGTGTTATTATTGTTGACATCAGCCTTGAGTTGAGTACATTGGCAGGCAAAACTATAAGCCTCTATCTTTCTATGTGTCTGGTTGAAACGTTTTGCTCATGTGTTTGCGCTGAGTGTTAGAAATTATAGAAGAATATATGATGGTTGAGTATGTGGACTTGCCTAGAGACTCCGATACGTAACCCTTCTTGAAAAGATGATGAATTGTAGTTGCAAAGTTGACTGAGAACATAGTTTGTTGGTTTCTAATAGAGTTTATGCTTTATACTTCAATTGTGTGATGAACTATTACTTGTTCATGAGAAGTCTATGATACAAGTCTTTTGATAAAGTCTTATGTTTAAATTTGTTGCTGTTATAATAATCAACATGATGCTTCTATGTCTGTATTTTGTTTTTATCTACACCTCTCTCTCAAAGCATGTGGACATGTTTTTCCATTTTGGTTTTCGCTTGAGGACAAGCGAGGTCTAAGCTTGGGGGAGTTGATACATCCATTTTGCATCATGTTTTCTCGCTATTATTTATGTTGTTATTGTGTATAATAATACTTTTTGGAGTAATTCTAATGCATTTTCTCTCATAATTTGCAAGGTATGCACCAAGAAGGAGAATTTCGGCAGCTAGAAATCTGGACATGAAAAAGCTACGCCAGGACACCTATTCTGCACAACTCCAAACAAGCTGAAACTTCACGAAGAATTTTTATAGAATATTTGAAGAATATTGGAGAAACAAAGTACCAGAGGGGGCCCACCAGGTGGGCACAACCCACCTGGGCGCGCCAGGGAGCCCAAGCGTGCCCTAGTGGGTTGTGCTCACCCAGGCCCACCTTCGGTGTCCATCTTTTGGTATATAATCCATTCCGACCTAGAAAAAATGAGGATAAGACTTTCGGGACGGGGCACCGCCATCTCGAGGCGGAACTTGGGCAGGAGCACTTTTGCCCTCCGGCGGAGCGATTCCGCCGGGGGAACTTCCCTCCCGAAGGGGAAAATCATCGTCATTATCATCACCAAAAACTCTCCCATCTTGGGGAGGGCTATCTCCATCAACATCTTCAACAACACCATCTCATCTCATACCCTAGTTCATCTCTTGTGTTCAATCTTGTTACTGAAACTATAGATTGGTACTTGTGGGTGACTAGTAGTGTTGATTACATCTTGTAGTTGATTACTATATGGTTTATTTGGTGGAAGATTATATGTTTAGATCCAATTTTCTATTTAATACCCCTATGATCTTGAGCATGTTTATCATTTGTGAGTAGTTACCTTTGTTCTTGAGGTCATGGGAGAAATCATGTTGCAAGTAATCATGTGAATTTGATATGTGTTTGATATTTTGATAGTATGTATGTTGTGATTCCCTTAGTGGTTTCATGTGAACGTCGACTACATGACACTTCACCATATTTGGGCCTAAGTGAATGCATTGTGTAGTAGTAATTAGATAATGGGTTGCGAGAGTGACAGAAGCTTAAACCCCAGTTTATGCGATATTCCGTAAGGGACCGATTGGATCCAAAAGTTTAATGCTATGGTTAGAATTTATTCTTAATACTTTTCCTGTAGTTGCGGATGCTTGCGGGAGGGTTAATCATAAGTAGGAGGTTTGTTCAAGTAACAACAACACCTAAGTAATGATCCACCCACATACCAAATTATCAAAGTAGCGAACATGAATCGAACCAACATGATGAAAGTGACTAGATGAAATTCCAGTGTACCCTCAAGAACGCTTTGCTTATTATAAGAGACCGTTTTGGCATGTCCTTTGCCTCAAAAGGGTTGGGCTACCTTGCTGCACTTGTGTTACTATTATCGTTACTTGCTCGTTACAAATTATCGTGCTACCAAACTACTCTGTTACTTACAATTTCAGCACTTGCAGACATTACCTTACTGAAAACCACTTGTCATTTCCTTCTACTCCTCATTGGGTTCGACACTCTTACTTATAGAAAAGAACTAAAATTGATCCCCTATACTTGTGGGTCATCAGTTTGTAGTATAGCTTTTGCCAAAATTCTGTGAACTATTTATAAGGCATCTTGGAAGATTGAATAAGATTTTTATGGCCCTTTATTTAATTTTGAGGCTTTGCATTTTTCCTCAATTTAAATTTCTTTGAATTTACACATGATGCATGGATCCTTCTAATGCAACTACAACCAATTATTCTAGGGTTGTGACAGTAATGCCACCAAAAATTCTTCTGCTACTTATGATAACATTGGTTTTCCTTAAATAGAAAGAATTTAGCTAAAATGGAAAAGGGCATCCTTTCTAAAAAAAAGATGCTTGCTAATTTGGTTAATAATAATATCGGGAGATCGAATGAATTTATGCTTCACTAATTGAATGATAAATGACTACAAGCGAAGGAGATAGACGGTTTAAACAAAAAAGACCCAAAATTTCAAACATGTATCTAGAATTACTGGAAAACTACAAACAAAAATATTGAAAATAAGCTCGTTAGGAGCCCATCTAAAATCGTTGTGGACCCAATGAATTACTAGTTCCCAACCACGAGTGGAGTGAAATCCTTCACTCTATTAAGAACCAATGTTTATCTAACAAACAAGAGACGCGACGTGAGTGGGATAAGAGGTACCTGGACACATACAAAGCAAATACTTGCATCCAACGAAGGCATGAGGGTTGTCACATCCCCTTTTACTCGTCAATTGCAATGATTAAATATGATAGTGGTAGATAGATACAATAAAAAGTAAAATAAAGTAAATAAATTGCAGCAAAGTATTTTTAGGTTTTAATTAATATATTAGTGAATGGACCTGGGGACCATAACATTCACTAGAGGCACCTCTCTCATGAGCATAGCAATGGTGGGTAAAAACTTACTCTTGGGCAATTCATAGAGTAGCACATAGTTATGGCCATTGTTCATGCCATGCTCAATATATAGGCATTATGTCCGAGACAAGTAGACCAACATCCATCGGCATCAACTACTACTACTCCACCCCTCGACCGCTATCCAGCATGTATGTTGAGGTATTAAGTTCATAACAAACAGAGTAATGCTTGGAGCACGATGCCATAATGTAGACAAAGTAAGACCAAATAATATGTTCGGAGCCTATCATTTTACCCTTAGTAACAACAATAAAAATGTGAGCCTTGCACCTCCTCGTGTCACAGATTAAGGACACCGCAAGATTGAACCTACTACCAAGCACCTCTCCCGCTGGAGATATCGAATTGGCCAAAAGAGATGGACAAATCAGAGGTAAATACAAGGCTATAAAATCACAACCATATATAAGTCAGAGAATTTAATCAAATACTTCCAACAAATAATCTGATCATAAACCCACAATTCATCGGATCACAACAAATATACCGCAAAAGTTCGGATTGATCTCATAAGAGAACATAGTATTGAGGATCAAAAGACACACAGAGAGCCATCTAGCTACTACTATGGACCCGTAGGTCCTGTGGGAACTACTCACAAGTCATGGCGGAGGAAGTAAGGTTGATGAAGATAGCCTCCCTGATGGTTTCCCCCTCTGGCAAAGTACAGGAAAGGCCTCCACATGGGATCATGGAAGAACAGATACTTGCGACGGCGGAACAATTGTTTTGGGAGTTTCCTCAGAGTTTTCTGACAATATGTGAATTTATAGCGTAAGAAATAGGGTAAACACAACAGAACGAGGTTGCCAAGCGAGTTGGGTGCACCTACCCCCAGGGTGCGCCCACCTGCCCTGTGGCTCCATCTTCTGTCGTCTGGTCTCCCCCTGAAGCTTCTCGTGTCTCTTTTGGTCCTTAAAAAAATAGTCAAAAAGTTTCATTGTGTTTGGATTTCGTTTGGCACTGGGCACTCAGTTAACAGGTTAGTTCCCAAAAATGATATAAAATGATCTATAAATCATAAAATATTAATAATATAATAGCCTGAAACAACAATGAAATATAGATATGTTGGAGACGTATCAACTGTCGGACCTGAACTTGTGTGATCTGGCACATGTGAAAACTATGATCATCTACCTTTTTGGCTTATGATCGGGCACAATGAACAACACACTTTCATTTTCTCATATTGCTATGCCTTAGAAATGAATAATGCTGGGCATCGCTCAGGAGGAACGTGTTTTCTCCATCCCTGTATAATATCTACGGGCCAAGCTCAAAGGAAGGGTTGTGAGCTTGCGGTACTAGAGAGAGCCAGAAGCAAGCAGTTTGCGAGAATTTACAATCTGAGATAGGGTGAAACCAACACAAGATTCTTTCACCGGATGGTGACCATGAGGCTTAGGACAAATCACATTTCATAGGATCCAACACAACAATGGCTGAGTTACGAATCACGAGCAAAAGGAGAGCTTGATCTACGAGCACTTTTCCAGTGTGTTGGGGAAGGGGGGCGGAGGTCCATGGACTTCAACTGGGACGAGCTTAACCTTGATGACCATGACCATGAGCTGGACGAGTTTGACTCCACCATCACCGAAGAGGAGGTTAAATCTATGACTGATAAATGCCTAGCGACAAAGCACATGGGTCAGACAACTTCAAATGTGCCTTCTTCAAACGATGTTGGCCCATCATCAAGGTGGATTTGATGAATGCCATCCTCTGTTTTGACAACCCCCATTCGTCTAATCTCGAGTGGCTAAACTCGGCAAATGATACGTCTCCAACGTATCTACTTTTCCAAACACTTTTGCCCTTGTTTTGGACTCTAACTTGCATGATTTGAATGGAACTAACCCGGACTGACGTTGTTTTCAGCATAACTGCCATGGTGCTGTTTTAGTGCAGAAATAAAAAGTTCTCGGAATCGCGTGAAAATCAACGGAGAATTATTTCAGAGAATATAAAAAATACCTGCAGGAAGATCCACACCTGGGGGCCCACGGGCTGCCCTCGAGGGTGGGGGGCGCGCCCTGCTTCCCAGGGCGCGCCCCCTACCTCGAGGGCACCCCGATGCCCCACCGACGTATCCCCAGGTCCTATATATTCCGTTTCGTGGAGAAAAAATATCAAGGAGAAAGAATTATCGCGTTTCACGAGACGGAGCCGCCGCCAAGCCCTAATCTCTCTTGGGAGGGCTGATCTGGAGTCCGTTCGGGGCTCCGGAGAGTGGAGATCGTCGCCATCGTCATCATCAACCTTCCTCCATCACCAATTCCATGATGCTCACCGCCGTGCATGAGTAATTCCATCGTAGGCTTGCTGGACGGTGATGGGTTGGATGGGATCTATCATGTAATCGAGTTAGTTTTGTTAGGATTTGATCCCTAGTATCTACTATGTTCTGAGATTGATGTTGCTATGACTTTGCTATGCTTAATGCTTGTCACTAGGGCCCGAGTGCCATGTTTTCAGATCTGAACCTATTATGTTTCCATGAATATATGTGTGTTCTTGATCCTATCTTGCAAGTCTATAGTCACCTACTATGTGTTATGATCCGGCAACCCCGAAGTGACAATAATCGGGACCACTCCCCGTGATGACCATAGTTTGAGGAGTTCATGTATTCACTATGTGTTAATGCTTTGGTCCGGTACTCTATTAAAAGGAGGCCTTAATATCCCTTAGTTTCCAATAGGACCCCGCTGCCACGGGAGGGTAGGACAAAAGATTGTTGGGGAACGTAGAAGAATTCAAAAAAATTCTACGCTTTCACCAAGATCCATCTAAGGAGACATCTAGCAACGAGCAAATAAGAGTGCATCTACATACACTTTTGTAGATCGCGAGCGGAAGCTTTCGAAGAAGCGTGGATGAAGTAGTCGTACTCTTATCGTTCTTCGTCACCGATGATCTAGCGCCGAACGGACGGCACCTCCGCGTTCAACACACGTCCGGTACAGCAACGTCACCTCCTTCTTGATCCAGCAAGGGGGGAGGAGAGGTCGTCGGAGATCCAGCAGCACGACGGCGTGGTGGTGGATGCAGCGGGAAATCCTGCAGGGCTTCGCCGGCGCCCTACGGAGGAGGAGGAAGGTGTGACGGGAGGGGGAGAGGCGCCAGAGACTTGGGTGCGGCTGCCCTCTCCCCCCCACATATATATAGGGGGCCAGGGGGGTGCGCCAAGCCCTACAGATGGGATCTGCAAGGGGGGCGGCGGCCTAGGGGGGAGACTTGCCCCCCAAGGCATAGGGGGCGCCTCCCTCCCCTAGGGTTTCAACCCTAGGCGCATGAGGGAGGGCCCAGTAGGGTGCGCCATCCCACCAGGGGCTGGCCCCCTTCTCCTTGCGGCCTAGGGGCCCCACCGGGATGGGTGGCCCCACCCGGTGGACCCCCGGGACCACTCCGGTGGTCCCGGGACACTCCCGGTGACCCCCGGAGTTCACCCGATGGCCGAAACTGGACTTCCTATACATCATTCTTTACCTCCGGATAATTACGGAACTCCTCGTGACGTCCGGGATCTCATCCGGGACTCCGAACAACTTTCGGGTTTCCATGTGCATGTATCTCTACGACCCTAGCGTTACCGAACCTTAAGTGTGTAGACCCTACGGGTTCGGGAGACACGCAGATATGACCGAGACCACTCTCCGGCCAATAACCAATAGCGGGATCTGGATACCCATGTTGGTTCCCACGTGTTCCTCGATGATCTTCATCGGATGAACCACTGTGTCAAGGATTCACTCAATCCCGTATGTTATTCCCTTTGTCCATTGGTACGGTACTTGCCCGAGATTCGATCGTCGGTATGCCCGATACCTTGTTCAATCTCGTCATGGCAAGTCTCTTTACTCGTTCCGTAATTCATCAACCCGTGACTAACTCCTTAGTCACTTTGAGCTCATTATGATGATGTCTTACTGAGTGGGCCCAGAGGAACCTCTTCGTCATACGGAGTGACAATATCCCAGTTTCGGTTCGTACCAACTCAACAGACACTTTCGGAGATACCCGATGCGTACCTTTATAGCCACCCAGTTACGTTGTGACGTTTGGTACACCCAAAGTATTCCTACGGCCTCCGGGAGTTGTACAACCTCATGGTCTAAGGAATAAATACTTGACACCGAAAAGCTTATGCATTACGAACTATACGATCTCGTGCTAGGCTCAGGATTGGGTCTTGTCCATCACATCATTCTCCTAATGATGTGATCCCGTTATCACTGACATCCCATGTCCATGATCAGGAAACCGTGACCATCTGTTGATCAACGAGCTGGTAACTAGAGGCTTACCAGGGACTCATTGTGGTCTATATATTCACACATGTATCGCTGTTTCCGTACAATACAATTCAAGCATGAATGACAGACAATTATCATGAACAAGGAAATATAATAATAATACTTTTATTATTGCCTCTAGGGCATATTTCCAACAGTATCCCACTTGCACTAGAGTAAATAATCTAGTTACATTGTGATGAATCGAACACCCATAGAGTTCTGGTGTTGATCATGTTTTGCCCGTGCAAGGGGTTTAGTCAACGGGTCTGCAACATTCAGATCCGTATGCACTTTACAAATATCTATGTCTCCATCTTGAACATAATTCCGGATGGAGTTGAAACGGTGCTTGATGTGCTTGGTCTTCTTGTGAAATCTGGGCTCCTTGGTAATGGCAATTGCACCAGTGTTGTCACAGAAGAGAGTCATCGGGCTTGACGCGCTTGGAATGACTCCTAGGTCAGTGATGAACTCCTTCATCCAGACTCCTTCCTGCGCTGCTTCAGAAGCAGCTATGTACTCCGCTTCACATGTAGATGCCGCCACGGCGCTTTGCTTGCAACTGCACCAGCTGACTGCCCCTCCATTCAAAATATACACGTATCTGGTTTGTGACTTCGAGTCATCCAGATCTGTGTCGAAGCTAGCATCGACGTAACCCTTTACGACGAGCTCTTCGTCACCTCCATAAACGGGAAACATATCCTTAGTCCTTTTCAGGTACTTCAGGATGTTCTTGACCGCTGTCCAGTGTTCCATACCGGGATCACTTTGGTACCTCCCTACCAAACTTATGGCAAGGTTCACATCAGGTCTGGTACACAGCATGGCATACATGATAGAACCTATGGCCGAGGCATAGGGAATGACACTCATCTTTTCTCTATCTTCTGCCGTGGTCGGCGACTGAGCCTTGCTCAATCTCATACCTTGCAAAACAGGCAAGAACCCCTTCTTGGACTGAACCATATTGAACTTTTTCAATATCTTGTCAAGGTATGTGCTTTGTGAAAGACCAATGAGGCGTCATGATATATCTCTATAGATTTTGATGCCTAATATGTAAGCAGCTTCTCCAAGGTCCTTCATTGAAAAACTCTTATTCAAGTAGGCCTTTACATTTTCCAAGAATTCTATATCATTTCCCATCAGAAATATGTCATCCACATATAATATGAGAAATGCTACAAAGCTCCCACTCACTTTCTTGTAGATACAGGCTTCTCCATAAGTCTGTATAAAGCCAAACACTTTGATCACATCATTAAAGCGAATATTCCAACTCCGAGATGCTTGCACCAGCCCGTAGATCGAGCGCTGGAGCTTGCATACCTTGTTAGCATTCTCTGGATCGACAAAACCTTCCGGCTGCATCATATACAGCTCTTCCTTGAGGAAGCCATTAAGGAATGCCGTTTTGACGTCCATTTGCCATATCTCATAATCATAGAATGCGGCAATAGCTAACATGATTCTGACTGACTTCAGCATCGCTACGGGAGAGAAAGTCTCATCGTAGTCAATCCCTTGAACTTGTCGATAACCCTTAGCGACAAGCCGAGCCTTATAGATGGTCACATTACCATCCGCGTCTGTCTTCTTCTTAAATATCCATTTATTTTCTATGGCGTGCCTATCATCAGGCAAGTCCACCAAAGTCCATACTTTGTTTTCATACATGGATTCTATCTCGGATTTCATGGCTCCAAGCCATTTATTGGAATCCGGGCCCGCCATTGCTTCTTCATAGTTCGAAGGTTCACCGTTGTCTAACAACATAATTTCCATAATAGGGTTGCCGTACCACTCTGGTGCGGAACGTGCCCTTGTGGACCTTCGAAGTTCAGTAGTAACTTGATCTGTTTCTTCATGATCATCATCATTAACTTCCTCCCTTGTCGGTGCAGGCACCTCAGGAACAATTTCCTGCGCTGCGCTACTTTCCGGTCCAGGAGGGGTGACTGTCACCTCATCAAGTTCTACTTTCCTCCCACTCACTTCTTTCGAGAGAAACTCTTTCTCCAGAAAGGATCCATTCTTGGCAACAAAGACTTTGCCTTCGGATCTGTGGTAGAAGGTGTACCCAATCGTTTCCTTTGGGTATCCTATGAAGACGCATTTTTCCGATTTGGGTTCGAGCTTTTCAGGTTGAAGTTTCTTGACATAAGCATCGCAACCCCAAACTTTCAGAAACGACAGCTTCGGTTTCTTGCCAAACCAAAGTTCATACGGTGTCGTCTCAACGGATTTTGATGGAGCCCTATTTAAAGTGAATGCGGCAGTCTCTAAAGCATAACCCCAAAAAGATAGCGGTAAGTCGGTGAGAGACATCATAGATCGCACCATGTCCAACAGAGTACGATTTCGACGTTCGGACACACCGTTACGTTGAGGTGCTCCGGGCGGTGTCAATTGTGAAACAATTCCATAGTTCCTAAGGTGCGTGCCAAATTCATGACTTAAATATTCACCCCCACGATCCGATCGCAAGAACTTTATTTTTCTGTCATGTTGATTCTCAACCTCATTATGAAATTCCTTGAACTTTTCAAAGGTCTCAGACTTGTGTTTCATCAAATAGATATACCCATATCTACTCAAGTCATCTATGAGGGTGAGAACATAACGATAGCCTCCGCGAGCCTCAACACTCATTGGACCGCATACATCGGTATGTATGATTTCCAACAAGTTGGTTGCTCGCTCCATTGTTCCGGAGAACGGAGTCTTGGTCATCTTGCCCAAAAGGCATGGTTCACATGTGTCAAATGATTCATAATCAAGAGACTCTAGAAGTCCATCTGAATGGAGCTTATTCATACGCTTGACACCAATATGACCAAGGCGGCAATGCCACAAGTATGTGGGACTATCATTATCAACTTTACATCTTTTGGCATCTACACTATGAATATGTGTATCATCACGTTCGAGATTCATCAAAAATAAACCATTGACCAGTGGGGCATGACCATAAAACATATCCCTCAAATAAATAGAACAACCATTATTCTCCAATTTAAATGAGTAGCCATCTCGCATAAGACGAGATCCAGATACAATGTTCATGCTCAAAGCTGTTACTTAATAACAATTATTAAGGTTTAAAACTAATCCCGAGGGTAGAGGTAGATGTAGCGTGCCGACGGCGATCACATCGACCTTGGAACCATTCCCGACGCGCATCGTCACCTCATCCTTCGCCAGTCTCCGCTTATTCCGCAACTCCTGCTTAGAGTTACAAATGTGAGCAACTGCACCGGTATCAAATACCCAGGAGCTACTACGAGTGCTGGTAAGGTACACATCAATAACATGTATATCATATATACCTTTGACGTTGCCGGCCTTCTTGTCTGCTAAGTATTTGGGGCAGTTCCGCTTCCAGTGACCCGTTCCCTTGCAATGAAAACACTCAGTTTCAGGCTTGGGTCCATTCTTTGGCTTCTTCCCGGCAACTGGCTTACCGGGCGCGACAACTCCTTTGCCGTCCTTCTTGAAGTTCTTCTTACCCTTGCCTTTCTTGAACTTAGTGGTTTTATTGACCATCAACACTTGATGTTCTTTCTTGATATCCACCTCCGTTGATTTCAGCATTGAATACACCTCGTGAATGGACCTCTCCATCCCCTGCATATTGAAGTTTAACACAATGCTCTTGAAGCTAGGTGGGAGCGACTGGAGGATTCTGTCAACGACCGCTTCATCTGGGAGATTCATTCCCAACTGAGACAAGCGGTTGTGCAATCCAGAAATCTTGAGGATGTGCTCACTGACAGAACTGTTTTCCTCCATCTTACAGCTGTAGAATGCGTCGGAGACGTCATATCTCTCGACTCGGGCATGAGCTTGGAAAACCATTTTCAGCTCTTGGAACATCTCATATGCTCCGTGATTCTCAAAACGCTTTTGGAGCCCCGACTCTAAGCTGTAAAGCATGCCGCACTGAACCAGGGAGTAATCATCACAACGCGACTGCCAGGCGTTCATAACGTCTTGGGTCGCCGGGAGAACGGGTGCATCACCTAGCGGTGCTTCAAGGACATATGATCTCTTGGCAGCTATGAGGATAATCCTCAGGTTACGGACCCAATCCCTATAGTTGCTACCATCGTCTTTCAGCTTGGTTTTCTCTAGGAACGCGTTGAAGTTGAGGGAAACTTGAGCGTGGGCCATTTGATCTACAAGAGATATTGTAAAGAATTTAGACTAAGTTCATGATAATTAAGTTCATCTTAATAAAATTTTAATGAACTCCCACTCAGATTGACATCTTCTAGTCATCTAAGTGATACACGATCCGAATCGACTAGCCCGTGTCCGATCATCACGTGAGACGGACTAGTCATCAACGGTGAACATCTTCATGTTGATCGTATCTTCTATACGACTCGTGTTCGACCTTTCGGTCTTCCGTGTTCCGAGGCCATGTCTGTACATGCTAGGCTCGTCAAGTTAACCCTAAGTGTGTTGCGTGTGTAAATCTGGCTTACACTCGTTGTATGCGAACGTTAGAACCTATCACACCCGATCATCACGTGGTGCTTCGGAACAACGATCCTTAGCAACGGTGCACAGTTAGGGGGAACATAATTCTTGAAATTTTAGTAAGAGATCATCTTATTTACTACCATCATTCTAAGTAAACAAGATGCATAAACATGATAAACATCACATGCAATCAATTAAAGTGACATGATATGGCCAATATCATCTTGCTCCTTGGATCTCCATCTTCGGGGCACCATGATCATCTTTGTCACCGGCTCGACACCATGATCTCCATCATCGTGTCTTCATGAAGTCGTCACGCCAACTATTACTTCTACTACTATGGCTAACGTTTAGAAATAAAGTAAAGTAATTACATGGCGTTATTCAGTGACACGCAGGTCATACAATAATTAAGACAACTCCTATGGCTCCTGCCGGTTGTCAAGTTCATCGACATGCAAGTCGTGATTCCCTATTACAAGAACATGATCAATCTCATACATCACATATATCATTCATCACATCTTCTTTGGCCATACCATGTCACATAGCACATGCTGCAAAAACAAGTTAGACGTCCTCTAATTGTTGTTGCAAGATTTTTACGTGGCTTCTATAGGTTTTCTAGCAAGAACGTTTCTTACCTACGCCAAAACCACAACGTGATTTGTCAATTTCTATTTACCCTTCATAAGGACCCTGTTCATCGAATCCGATCCGACTAAAGTAGGAGAGACAAACACCCGCCAGCCACCTTATGCATCTAGTGCATGTCTGTCGGTGGAACCAGTCTCACGTAAGCGTACGTGTAAGGTTGGTCCGGGCCGCTTCATCCCACAATACCGCCGAATCAAGTTTAGACTAGTAACGGTAAGAAAATTGAGCAAACTCAACGCCCACAGCTACTTTGTGTTCTACTCGTGCAAGATGTTACGCAAAAGACCTAGCTCAGATGCCACTGTTGGGGAACGTAGCAGAATTCAAAAAAATTCTACGCTTTCACCAAGATCCATCTAAGGAGACATCTAGCAACGAGCAAATAAGAGTGCATCTACATACCCTTTTGTAGATCGCGAGCGGAAGCTTTCGAAGAAGCGTGGATGAAGTAGTCGTACTCTTATCGTTCTTCGTCACCGATGATCTAGCGCCGAACGGACGGCACCTCCGCGTTCAACACACGTCCGGTACAGCAACGTCACCTCCTTCTTGATCCAGCAAGGGGGAAGGAGACGTCGTCGGAGATCCAGCAGCACGATGGCGTGGTGGTGGATGCAGCGGGAAATCTTGCAGGGCTTCGCCGGCGCCCTGCGGAGGAGGAGGAAGGTGTGACGGGAGGGGGAGAGGCGCCAGAGACTTGGGTGTGGCTGCCCTCTCCCCCCCACATATATATAGGGGGCTAGGGGGGTGCGCCAAGCCCTGCAGATGGGATCTGCAAGGGGGGGCGGCGGCCTAGGGGGGAGACTTGCCCCCCAAGGCATAGGGGGCGCCTCCCTTCCCTAGGGTTTCAACCCTAGGCGCATGAGGGAGGGCCCAGTAGGGTGCGCCAGCCCACCAGGGGCTGGCCCCCTTCCCCTTGCGGCCTAGGGGCCCCACCGGGATGGGTGGCCCCACCCGGTGGACCCCCGGGACCCCTCCGGTGGTCCCGGGACACTCCCGGTGACCCCCGGAGTTCACCCGATGGCCGAAACTGGACTTCCTATACATCATTCTTTACCTCCGGACAATTCCGAAACTCCTCGTGACGTCCGGGATCTCATCCGGGACTCCGAACAACTTTCGGGTTTCCACGTGCATGTATCTCTATGACCCTAGCGTTACCGAACCTTAAGTGTGTAGACCCTACGGGTTCGGGAGACACGCAGACATGACCGAGACCACTCTCCGGCCAATAACCAACAGCGGGATCTGGATACCCATGTTGGTTCCCACGTGTTCCTCAATGATCTTCATCGGATGAACCACTGTGTCAAGGATTCACTCAATCCCGTATGTTATTCCCTTTGTCCATTGGTACGGTACTTGCCCGAGATTCGATCGTCGGTATGCCCGATACCTTGTTCAATCTCGTCATGGCAAGTCTCTTTACTCGTTCCGTAATTCATCATCCGGTGACTAACTCCTTAGTCACTTTGAGCTCATTATGATGATGTCTTACCGAGTGGGCCCAGAGGAACCTCTCCGTCATACGGAGTGACAATATCCCAGTCTCGGTTCGTACCAACTCAACAGACACTTTCGGAGATACCCGATGCGTACCTTTATAGCCACCCAGTTACGTTGTGACGTTTGGCACACCCAAAGTATTCCTACGGCATCCGGGAGTTGTACAACCTCATGGTCTAAGGAATAAATACTTGACACCGAAAAGCTTATGCATTACGAACTATACGATCTCGTGCTAGGCTCAGGATTGGGTCTTGTCCATCACATCATTCTCCTAATGATGTGATCCCGTTATCACTGACATCCCATGTCCATGATCAGGAAACCGTGACCATCTGTTGATCAACGAGCTGGTAACTAGAGGCTTACCAGGGACTCATCGTGGTCTATATATTCACACATGTATCGCTGTTTCCGTACAATACAATTCAAGCATGAATGACAGACAATTATCATGAACAAGGAAATATAATAATAATACTTTTATTATTGCCTCTAGGGCATATTTCCAACAAAGATGTCATGCAAGTTCTTTTCCATAAGAACGTATGACTATATTCGGAATACATGCCTACATTGCATTGATGAACTGGAGCTAGTTCTGTGTCACCCTAGGTTATAACTTCTACATGATGAATTGCATCCGACGTAATTTCCCATCACCGATCCAATGCCTACGAGCTTTACCTATATTGCTTGCCGCTTATTTACTTTTCCGTTACTATTATCACAAAAACTACGAAACACTATCTTTACTTTTATTGCTGCTACCACCACTATCATATTAATGTGCTACTAAACTATCTTGCTGCAGATACTAAGTTTCCAGGTGTGGCTGAATTGACAACTCAGTTGCTAATACTTAAGAGTATTCTTTGGCTCCCCTTGTGTCGAATCAACAAATTTGGGTTTAATACTTTACCCTCGAAAACTGTTGCGATCCCCTACACTTGTGGGTTATCAAGATTATTTTCTGGCGCCGTTGCCGGGGAGCATAGCTCTATTCTTTAAGCCACTTGGGATTTATATCTGCTTATCACTATGAAGAATTGGAAGGACTCAAAAACCAAGATCTTAGCCTCAACTACGAGGGGAGGTAAGGAACTGCCATCTAGCTCTGCGCTTGATTATCCTTCTGTCATGATTAAACTTTTGACACCTACTCCTGCTATTGAATCTGGTATGTCGTCTGTTCTTGATGATGCTACTTCTGCTATGTATTATGAAACTACCTCTATGCCTGATACTGTGCCACTAGGTGAATTTCTAGATGAACAAATTGGTAAGGTTAGGGAGAGTGCGAATGTTGATGATATTTATGAAAGTAATGATGAAACTACTCCCAATAGATATGAATTGCATGTTGTGCCTAAGGGTTATGTTATGGATGAAGAAACTTCTAAAGACTTTATTGCTTGCAATGATAGATACGATCTTAAGAAGTTATTAGCTAAGCTGAAAGAAAAGTCTTTGAATGCTAGAATGAAACATGACCCTGCTTTTGCTACTTCACCTATATGTGTCACTGATAAGGATTATGAATTCTCTGTTGATCCTGAGTTAATTACTTTGGTTGAATCTGATCCTTCCCATGGCTATGAGTCTGAAACTGTTCTGGCACATCTTACTAAGTTGAATGATATATCCACCCTGTTTACCAATGATGAAAAGATTCGCTATTACTATATACTTAAGCTATTTCCATTCTCGTTAAAGGGTGATGCTAAGACTTGGTTTAATTATCTTGCTCCTGGTTGTGTGCGTAGTCCCCAGGATATGATGTATTACTTCTCTGCTAAATATTTTCCCGCTCATAAGAAACAAGTTGCCTTACGGGAAATAAATAACTTTGCTCAAACTGAAGAAGAGAGTCTCCCACAAGCATGGGGGAGGCTTCTCCAGTTACTTAATGCTTTGCCTGATCATCCTCTTGAGATGCATGATATACTTGATGTCTTTTATAATGGACTAACCGATGCTTCCAGAGACCACCTGGATAGTTGTGCTGGTTGTGTTTTCAGGGAAAGAACAGTTGAACAAGCTGAATTACTATTGAATAATATGCTAGCCAATGAGAATAATTGGACACCTCCTGAACTAGCCCCTAAGCCAACTCCGAAACAAAAGAGGTGTTATATTTCTCAGTCCTGAAGATATGCAAGAGGCAAAGAAATCCATGAAGGAAAAAGGTGTTAAAGCTGAAGATGTTAAGCATTTACCGCCTATTGAAGAAATACATGGTATTGATAACCCGACACAGGTAGTAAAGGTGAATTCTCTTTATAGATTTGATGAAAGTGATATTCCTCGTTATAACTATGCTAGCCAATGCTTAGATGAGTTTGACAATTTCATTGTGAAAGAAGAAAACTTCAACGCTTATGTTGGTAGACAATTACAACACAATGCTCATATGATTGAACGCTTGAGTGATTATCTGTCTAGTGCTAAGGATGAACTGAAACTTATTAGTATACATGCTTCCATGGTCACCACTCAAGTAGAACTAGTACTTAAAGCTCAGAATGATTTGCTCAATGAATTAAATGGTAAGGATAATGTTGTTAGAGTTGTGACTAGAGGTGGTAGAATGACTCAGGAACCTCCGTATCCTGAAGGCCACCCTAAGAGAATTGAGCAAGATTCTCAGAGAGCTAATTTAGATGCACCTAGTTCTTCTGAGAAGAAGAAAAAGAAAAATGATAGAAATTTGCATGCTTCCAGTGAACCTGTAGCTCTCCCACCAGAGAATCCCAATGATATATTTGTTTCTGATGCTGAGACACAATCTGGTAATGAACATGAACCTAGTGATAATATTAGTAATGATGTTCATGATGATGCTCAACCTAGCAATGATAATGATGTAGAGATTGAACCTGCTGTTGATCTTGATAACCCACAATCAAAGAATCAATGTTATGATAAGAGAGACTTTGTTGCTAGGAAGCACGGTAGGGAAAGAGAACCATGGGTTCAGAAACCCATGCCTTTTCCTTCGAAACCATCCAATAAAAAGGATGGTGAATATTTTGAACGCTTCGCTGAAATGATTAGACCTATCTTTTAGCGTATGCATTTGACTGATGTGCTTAAAACAAATCCTTATGCCAAGTATATGAAAGATATTATTACCAACAAAAGAAAGATACCTGATCTAGAAATTTCCACCATGCTTGCCAATTACACTTTCGAGGGTGGAATGTGTGACGCCCCCGATTTGACCGTACACTAATCATGCACGCAAATGTGTACGACCAAGATCAGGGACTCACTGGAAGATATCACAACACAACTCTAGACACAAATTAAAATAATACAAGCTTTATATTACAAGCCAGGGGCCTCGAGGGCTCGAATACATAAGCTCGAAACACAAGAGTCAGCGAAAGCAACAATATCTGAGTACAGACATAAGTTAAACAAGTTTGCCTTAAGAAGGCTAGCACAAAAGTAGCAACGATCGAAAAGGCAAGGCCTCCTGTGTGGGACCTCCTAACTACTCCTCGAAGCCGAACTCCACGTAGACACATCCTCGGGATCTTCTGGCTCCTGGACTCCATCAATCTGGTTGCATCATCCGAGAAGAAGGAACAAGAGGGGAAAAGGGGGGGAAAAGCAACCGTGAGTACTCATCCAAAGTACTCGCAAGCAAGGATCTATACTACATATGCAATGGTATCTGTGTAAAGGGGCAAAATCTGTGGGCTAAACTGCAGAATGCCAGAATAAGAGGGGGATAGCTAATCCAATCGAAGACTACACTTCTGGCAGTCTCCATCTTGCAGCAGTAGAAGGGAGTAGCTGGAAAGTATCAAATATCCTCGCTTCTGGCAGCCTCCGTCTTGCAGTAGTAGAATAGAATAGATGGTAAGTTCACCAAGTAACAACGTATAGCATAATCCTACTCGGCGATCCTCCCGCACATCACCCTGTGAGAGAGCAACCACCGAGTTATATCTGGCACTTGTAAGGGTGTGTTTTATTAAGTATCCGGTTCTAGTTGTCATGAGGTCGGAATACAACTCCGGGTTGTCCTTTTACCGAGGGACACAGCTATTCGAATAGATTAACTTCCCTGCAGGGGTGCACCACATAACCCAGCACGCTTGATCCCATTTGGCCGGACACACTTTCCAGGGTCATGCCCGGCCTCAGAAGATCAACACGTCGCAGCCCTACCTAAGCACAGTAGAGAGGTCAGCACGCCGGTCTAAGTCCTAGGCGCGCAGGGGTCCGGGCCCATCGCCCAACGCACACCTGCACGTTGTGTACGCAGCCGGTAAGCAGACCTAGCCTCTCCTAATACCAGAGTAGGCTTTCCAGTCCAATCCGGTGCGCGCCGCTAAGTCGCTGACGTCAAAAAGGCTTCGGCTGATACCACGACGTCGAGTGCCCATAACTGTTCCCACGCAGCTGGTTAGTGCGTATAGACCAAATGGCCAGACTCAGATCAAATATCCAAACTCGTTAAGCGTGTTATTATGAAATAACCGCGGACAACGACCAGGGCCAGGCCACCTCTCCACTGGGTGTCTCAACCTGCCCTGTCGCTCCACCACAAAGATCCACTCGGGGGCCGTCAGGAACTCAGGCCCACCACTACCTGGATGGAGCCACCTGTCCTTTCAGCCCCCACATCGAATCACTTGCGGGTACTCAATGAGCCGACCCGACTTTAGTCACATCATGTATCATGTAAAGTGTATGTAGTATATACCCGTGATCACCACCCGAGGTGATCATGGCCCGATAGTATAGCATGGCAGACGGACAAGGATGTTGGGCCACTGATGGAATACTACCATTCTATACTAAGCTTTAGGATAACAGGTAAAGGTATCAACAGTGGTAGCAACAATGACAGGCTATGCATCAGAATAGGAGTTATCGAATCAACAACAGTAGTAAACTAATGCAAGAGTAAGAGGGAGGAAAATAGGCGATATCTGGTGATCACGGGGGGGGGGGGGCTTGCCTGGAAGCCCTGCAGACGAAAGGAATCTTCGGAAGCGTAACCGTAGTCGAACACCGAAGCACCAATGGTCTCGGGGTCTATCACAGTATCGGAGTCTACCGAAAATAAGCAACGAAGGGGAAACAAATAAATAACAGAGCAAACAATAGCATCACAAAGCATAACATGGCAAAAGGCGGAGCTACGTATGACCTAACGCGGTGCTCGGTGATACAGGCGAAGAGGAATAACATCCGGGAAGTATTCCCGGTGTTAGGCATTTTCGGGCAAAGGAAACGGAGGGGGAATGTTGCATGTTCGGTATGATAGAGATGCGTGGCGGACGAACAGACCGCGTATTCGGATTCGTCTCGTCGTTCTGAGCAACTTTCATGTACAAAGTATTTTCATCCGAGTTACGGTTTAAAAGATATGATTTTCTAAAGTTTTTATTAATTTTGCAATTTCTGGATTTATTATTATTTCGAAATTAAACAGTCATATACCTTTTATACACAGCTGTAACTAGCCCATGTGCATGACAGGTGGGGCCATGGGGGCTGAGTCAGTAGCCAGGTCAACAGTCAACAGTTGACAGTTGACTGGTCAAACTTACGAGTGGGGCCTAGGTGTCATAGACTCAGTTATACTAACAGTTTGTTAGTGTTAATTAACATATTTAATTGGGTTAGTTAATCAAGATTAATTAACTTAATTAACTCATTAATTAATAATTTATTTATTTATTTATTTTTATTATTGTTTTTTAATCCTTTTTTTATAAAGAAAAC
>LR738713.1:492869581-492919934 GCA_902687465.1 Secale cereale | reverse complement strand
ATAGGACGATTGGGCCGCCTGGCTGGGCCAACTTCGGTCAGCTGGGCCATTTGGCCCAGTGGGGGGGGGGTTACTTTCTTCTCCTTTTATGTTTTCTTTTCTTTAATTTTCTTTTCTACTTACTTTATTTTCTAGTGTATTCAATTTTACAAAATATAAGTCATCCCCTAACTTAATGTTACAATTTAGCTCAGTACCACAAAAGTTTGGTGCCATCATAATACTTTATACAATTTTATTATTTAGAAGGTATTTGAATATCTGTTCCTGCCTCTATTTTATTTGTTTAGTGTGTTTAACTACTTTATAAAAAGTGTGGTTTCTCCATCGTAAATAGTTATTGAATATTTTCAACACATTGAACATTTTAGTTTTGAAATTTGAAAAAATTAATCTTGGACTAAAATTTGAATTTGAATTCAAACCAGTTTCGAACTAACACGAGATTATCAACAATACCAATGGTGACATGTCGTCATTAGTAGAGGGTTACTGTAGCTTAATTATCCGGGCGTCACAGAATGCCTAAGAAATTAGGAGATCCAGGAGTACCTACTATACCTTGCTCCATTAAGAGAAACTATGTTAAAACTGCTTTGTGTGATCTCGGAGCAGGTGTTAGTGTCATGCCTCTCTCTTTATATCGTAGACTTGACTTGTGTAAGTTCACACCTACTGAAATATCTTTGCAAATGGCCGATAAATCAACTGCTATACCTGTCGGTATTTGTGAGGATGTGCCTGTTGTAGTTCCAAATGTTACTATTCTAACGGACTTTGTTATACTTGATATTTCCAAGAATGATAGTATGTCTATTATTCTTGGAAGACCTTTTTTGAATACTGCAGGGGCTGTTATTGATTGCAACAAAGGCAATGTCACTTTTCATGTCAATGGTAATGAGCATACGGTACACTTTCCGAGGAAACAACCTCGGGCCTATAGTATCAACTATATTGGAAAAACTTCGACTATTACTATTGGAGGTTTTGAGTTTCCTATTCCTACTATCAAGAAGGCATATGACATTCTTATTGTTGGGGACATACATATCCCCATTCAGGTAACATAGTGTTATTCGAAAATTCTCCGGTTTCATGTTACTCGGAAAGAGTTTATTAACAAGACCTGATCAACCTTGTTAATGGATTCCTTTTGATGAACATGAGATAGGTGAATCTAGATAGCACAAACCTTCTGTACCCTCCTTTTATTTTCTATTATTAGGTTAAATAAAAGAAAATTAGCATTATCTGTCTGTTTCCAGACATATCCGTGCAATAAAAAATATCCCGAAAATAAAAGTTCTCCAAATGCCATGAAAATGAAATATGATTTTTTCTAGAATATTTAAGAAAATATGGCACTGAACACACAGCGAGGGGAGCCAGCACGTGGCCTCGAGGGCACAGGGCGCGCCCCCCTTTCTAGGGCGCGCCCCCTGCCTCGAGGGCCCCACGTGCCCCCCCTCCACTTATCCTTTCACCCATACTCTTCTTCTTCCTCCCAAAATAATCCCCAGCCAGCTCAAACCCGAGTTCTAGTTCGCTTTGCTGCCATTTTTGATCTGCTTGCTCAAAGCACCATTCACCAAACTGTTTGGGGATATTGTTGCTTGGTATGTGACTCCTCCATTGGTCCAATTAGTTTTTGTTCTAGTGCTTTATTTATTGCAAATTTGTGCTGCTGTGGTGACCTTGTTCTTGAGCTTGCATGTCAAATTTTCTTGGTCCCAAGTAGTTCTAATGCACCATATAGCTTCTAGGCACTTATAGGAGTTGTTGCTATCATTCTTGTTGAGTTTGGTTAATTTTTATTGTGAGTTACTAAAAATTTCAGAATTTTTTTAGAAAAGGATATTGAGGGGCTCTTCCAACAAGAGCTCAGAGGAGAAGAAGAAAGAAGAAAATAAGAAGCCCAAGTATCATCTTCCTCGCATGGCGGAAGTTCGACCGTGCGAATGGCCTTGTAATAATTTCATGATGTCTGCCGGAATTTACGAAGACTTTTATTGGTTGGCGAATAATGCAGGCCTCACCAACTTCCTCAACGACCAAAAAGAGCAGTATCTCTTACTCACCAATATTTTTACGCAAAGCTTCCATTTTCTTTCTAGGAAAACACCACCTACGGTGGAGTTTCGCTTATATGATGTGGTTAAGGAGATATCACTGTTAGACTTTTGTGAAATATGCAAAGTACCCTTTGAAGGTAGACTAGATGAACCACGTCATGAAGACGTCAAAGGGTTTATTGATATGATAGCCGTAGGTGAAACTAGACAAGTTTCAGGGGCAAGAATCACCAGTATACACTTCCCTGTTCTACGCTACTTTGCTTTATTTTCTAGTAGGTGTTTAATTGGTCGCGGGAACAGTGGAAATCTTGGTGCCCCTGATATTATAATTTTATGCCATGCTTTGTGTCACGACACAACTTTTAGCTTGGGTGACGTCGTTGCCAAACGATTGAGTCTGAACCGCTCAAAGGGGCCCGTCTTTGGAGGCATCTTTGCTTCTCGCCTTGCTGAACATTTTAACATACCTATTAGGCATCATGAGAAGGAAGAAAAATTGTTTGCCCCTGTTTATCTGGACTACAAGAGCATGGTAGCTCATGATTTTATTGTTAAAGACAAAAATATGCAGCTACTTTATAAATTGAGGTTTGATAAAATATACTGTGAAATTGTTACCTTGCATGCACCATCTCTGTTTGATCTGTCCACAGGCAAGTACCTCATTACATCAGACGCATTCTACCAGTACCAAGGCCAGACACAAGCTTCATAGCCTGAGCCAGAACCACCCTTTGATCCTTCTCGTCAATCTGTTTATGGGTGGGATCTAGACGAGCTCGCCAACCAGTGGCATCCAGAGGACACATCTCAGTACACTGGAGGGAGTCGCTTCGATCCTTGGCCATAGACCCACTTAGGCCAAAATCCTAAGCTTGGCGGAGTACGTGTTTCTCACCGACTTACATTCATGTTCACGCACTTATTCTAGTTGTCGGTGCTCACACTCTTTCACTGTACCATTCATGCTTAGTTTAAATTTCTTTTTCTTAGTCTTTTTCTTGTGTCCTAGAAAAATCCAAAAAAAAACAAAAAAGAATATTAGTTGTAGCTTCTAGCTAGTTTACTTTCTTTGCTTGTAGTAGTAACTAAAAATGAAAACCCAAAAAGATTTCCCGATCTTCTTTTGCTTGTTGGGAGCTTTCCCGTGTAAATAGTTTCTTTTCTTTTCTTTAGGGGTTAAGAGTATAAGACCATGATGAAAATGCTTAGTGGCTCTCATATGCTTTATTGTTGATTTAATCTTGAGCCACATTACCTTGTCTTCTCTCTTGCATTAAAATGTCTGCAGATTCCAGCTTCGTCCAATGCACGTGCACTATTATTATTATTATCCACACCGTTCGGTCGTGAGAGTGAAAGGCAATAAGGATGATATATGATGAACTAATTGAGATGAGAAAAGCTGGTATGAACTCGACCTCTCTTGTTTTTGTAAATATGATTGCTCGTCGTTCTTGATTCAGCTTGTTATGAATGAAACATGTTTGCAATGACAATTAGAGATCATAGCTACTTATGCCATGCTTAATTAGCTGAGAGTTTATAATGGTCTATCTTGCATGCCAACATGATATTAAAATGGTTGTGATGTGGTATGATGGGCGGTATCCTCCTCTGAACAATTTAAGTGGCTTGACTTGGCACATGTTCACGCATGTAGTCAAAACAAATCAACATTGCCTTCACGATATTTATGTTCATGGTGATTTGTACCCTACTCATGCTTGCATTCATTGTTGATTAATTTTAATGCATGTTCATGACTGTTGTTGCTCTCTAGCTGGTCGCTTCCCAGTCTCCTTCTAGCCTTCAACTGTACTAAGAGGGAATACTGCTTGTGCATCCACTTCCATAAACCCCAAAGTTATTCCATATGAGTCCACTATGCCTTCCTATATGCGGTATTTACCTGCCGTTCCAAGTAAATTTGTATGTGCCAAACTCAAAACCTTCAAATGAAATTCTGTTTTGTATGCTCGAACAGCTCATGTATCAACTAGGGTTGTCTATATCTTCCATGTTAGGTGGGTTATTCTCACGATGAGTGGACTCTGCTCATCATTCACGAGAAAATGGCCGGTAACCGGGATGACCAGTCCCATGCTTAAAATCATAATAATTAAACAAAACTTCCCCAGGGTTGTTGCTTGTTTGGACGATAACCCGTGGATTCGGCTGGCCGTGGAGTGTGCTTGTTGGTGGTTGGGGGAGTATAAACTTTACCATTCTGTTTGGGAACCGCCTATAATGTGCGTAGCATGGAAGATATCGAGATTCTTGGTTGTTATGTTGACAATAAAAGTATACCGCTCAAAATGTTATTCAATCTCTATTTAAAAATCGAGCTCTGGCACCTCTACAAATCCCTGCTTCCCTCTGCGAAGGGCCTATCTATTTACTTTTATGCAGAGTCATCATCCTCTTATCAAAAAGCACCAGTAGGAGAGAACCTCTTTCGTTGCATGTATTACTATTAATTTGCATTGGGTATGATCATGACTGGATCTCTTTTACCATGAATTACAATGTCTAGTCAGTCCTTGATCTTTTAAAGGTGCTCTGCATTTATGTTTTGCGGTCGCAGAAAGGGCTAGCGAGATACCATCCTGTTATATCATATCATGATTATTTTGAGAAGTGTTGTCATCCGAGGTTTATTATTATTGCTCGCTAGTTGATTATGCCATTGATGTGAGTAGTCTTGAGACCTGAAAGTTATTGTGAATGTGGTTAGTTCATGATCTTGTTGAAAACCTGAATGCTAGCTTACATATTTATAACAACAAGAGCAAACGGAGTTTGTCAAAGTTTTTCTTTATCACTTTCAGTTTATCAACTGAAATCCTTGAGGACAAGCAAAGGTTTAAGCTTGGGGAGTTGATACGTCTCCAACGTATCTACTTTTCCAATCACTTTTGCCCTTGTTTTGGACTCTAACTTGCATGATTTGAATGTAACTAACCCGGACTGACACTGTTTTCAGCAGAACTGCCATGGTGTTGTTTTTGTGCAGAAATAAAAAGTTCTCGGAATCGCCTGAAAATCAACGGAGAATTATTTCAGAAAATATAAAAAATACCTGAGGAAGATCCACACATGGGGGCCCACGGGCTGTCCTCGAGGGTGGGGGGCGCGCCCCCTGCCTCGAGGGCACCCCGATGCCCCACCGACGTATCCCCAGGTCCTATATATTCCGTTTCATGGAGAAAAAAAATTAAGGAGAAAGAATTATCACGTTTCACGAGACGGAGCCACCGCCAAGCCCTAATCTCTCTCGGGAGGGTTGATCTTGAGTCCGTTCGGGGCTCTGGAGAGTGGAGATCGTCGCCATCATCATCATCAACCTTCCTCCATCACCAATTCCATGATGCTCACCGTCGTGCGTGAGTAATTCCATCGTAGGCTTGCTGGACGGTAATGGGTTGGATGGGATCTATCATGTAATCGAGTTAGTTTTGTTAGGGTTTGATCCCTAGTATCCACTATGTTCTGAGATTGATGTTGCTATGACTTTGCTATGCTTAATGCTTTTCACTAGGGCCCGAGTGCCATGTCTTCAGATCTGAACCTATTATGTTTCCATGAATATATGTGTGTACTTGATCCTATCTTGCAAGTCTATAGTCACCTACTATGTGTTAAGATCCGGCAACCCCGAAGTGACAATAATCGGGACCACTCCCCGTGATGACCATAGTTTGAGGAGTTCATGTATTCACTATGTGTTAATGCTTTGGTCCGGTACTCTATTAAAAGGAGGCCTTAATATCCCTTAGTTTCCAATAGGACCCCGCTGCCACGGGAGGGTAGGACAAAAGATGTCATGCAAGTTCTTTTCCATAAGCACGTATGACTATATTCGGAATACATGCCTACATTGCGTTGATGAACTGGAGCTAGTTCTGTGCCACCCTAGGTTATAACTTCTACATGATGAATTGCATCTGACGTAATTTCCCATCACCGATCCAATGCCTACGAGCTTTACCTATATTGCTTGCCGCTTACTTACTTTTCCGTTACTATTATCACAAAAACTACGAAAACACTATCTTTACTTTTATTGCTGCTACCACCACTATCATATTACTGTGCTACTAAACTATCTTGCTGCAGATACTAAGTATCAAGGTGTGGCTGAATTCACAACTCAGTTGCTAATACTTAAGAGTATTCTTTGGCTCCCCTTGTGTCGAATCAACAAATTTGGGTTTAATACTTTACCCTCGAAAACTGTTGCGATCCCCTACACTTGTGGGTTATCCGCAACATGTCACTTCTCCCCAAGAAGGAGGGGCTGAAGGAATAACTGACTATAGACCTATAAGCCCATCCATTCCGTGCCTAATATTATTGCTAAGGTGCTTACCAACCGTATTGGTCCGTACATGCATTTGCTCATCTCTAATATGCAATGTGCTTTCATCAAAAGGGGAAGCATTCGAGACAACTCATGTACGTGAGGGGGCTTGCCAGCAAACTACATAAAAGTATAATACCCTCACCCCACTTCAATCTCAGCATACAGAAAGCCTTTGACTCATTCCTATGGGAGTACATCATTGATCTCCTACAAGGGTTCTTGCCCAAGTTCAATGAGTGGATCACCGCCTTCTCCATACGACTTCCTCGCGGATCTTGCTCAATGGGGGTGGCTGACCTTCCGATCTCGCATCTGTGTGTTCTTCGACAGGGTGACCCTCTTTCACCATTATTGATTGTCATCACGATTGGTCCATTACTGCAAATCATCAACCTCGCAACCACACATGGACTATTCCATAGTATTTGAGGGCAGAGGGCCATCTTCCACACTTCCCACTATGCGGATGATGCGGCAGTTTTCATGGCCCTTATCAAGAAAGATATTGAGAACTTCGCGAGTGTTCGAGATATGCCCTTGAGGCAATCATGTATGATGATATTTCCTATGTGTTTATGAATAACGATAGTCCGTGGATATAATCAATGATACTTGTTGGCAAGTACGTGACTTGTCTGTGAGATCTTGTGTTGTATGATACATCCTAAATGGTCCCTAGTCGTAAGTGATGTGTGGGCACACATCGGACTAGACTAGCATATGACACGGTGGATGGCTCGGTCTCACTAGCCATGGGGCATTGGATGCTAACCGGATAATATGGACTTGGAAAGGTCTGGTCGGATTCGACGTGGCCGGATCCGAGTCGAGATAAGGCCTGAGTCGGACAGACCCAACTATGAGACGCAACGATATGTCATCTGTGAGTCTCTAGTACAACATATGTTCTATGTCCTAAGACATGAGCTGACGCATGTACTCAGGATGGTGATAGACTTGCTTGGGGCCGACCAAACGCTACTCCGTGACTAGGTAATTACAAAGGTAGGTTTCAGACTTGTCCAGACCCATGCTGCGAGACTGTAACACCCCCAGTGTCATGCTACAGTAAACCCATGCTAATGGTGCCATGGCATCACAATTAATTTTGCTAAACTTCATTTTCGTCCCAACCCAGTTCAAATTCAAAATTTAAAACAAAGGCAAAGATAATATTCTTCAAACAGAAAAACTAAAATGTTCACATTATTAAAAAAATTCCCCTGACCATTGTCATGTTGATCCAACATTATTTGACCCACCTATTAATCCCTGGGAATTTATAAAGTCGTCCAACAACAAATATTTTGGCCTTTTCAAAATAAACAAATGTTTTAACTTCTGAAAATAAATTGAAACTATTTGTGCAACCCCAAAATATTGCATCTTATTTATCTGCCAAATTTAATGTTTGACAAAGATCAAATTATAGCTGAAGGAAATAGAAAGCTGTATCTAAAGCTAAATCATAAATAAGAAAAGTATGTATTTCGACTACCAGTAGTTAACCCCGGCATCCATAGCACCGTAGTTTACACGCACCCCAGCCGCAACTTCCTCCTCCTCCAAAACAAATCTAGGTTTGTGCCTCTCGCAGGCGCTGCCATAGATCAGCCTCATCTCTAGTAGCCCTAGGGCCATGGGGGCATGGTAGATCTTGGCAAGGGCCGGCGGGAGGGCTTCGTTGTTAGTCATTCCTTCGAGTTTTGTGAGGGTTTTTGTCCTGTTCAGAAACACGAGACTGCGGCGGCTCTCTGAAGATGGAATAGAGGTCACCCCGCCTAGCCCCCGTTCCGGTGGTGCGTCAAGCATCATTGGTGGGGTTGTGGAGGTGTGTCTCCGGCGGATCTATCATCGGTGGATTTGCTCGGATCTAGTTTTTTTCGTCTATATTTGTGTGTCTTCAGGTTGGATCCTTTAGATCTACGTTATTCTTCATCGGCGGCGGTTGCTGTTCTGAAGCGCTGGTCCTATGGGGCCTTAGCACGACGACTTCCCTACTGTCTACTACAACAAGTTGTGCCCGACTCTGATGAGGGAGGGGAGATGACGACGGCGCGCCTTCGGCTCACTTTAGTGCTTGTAGTCGTTGCTAGGTGGTCTACGGATCTGGATGTAATTTTTATTATTTTTGTGTTCGATGTACTGCCATGATTGAAGATGAATATATTGGAATTTTTCTCGGCAAAAAAATGTTTGTACTTCATTTTGGCCCAACCGCTACAGTGCACTGGCCCAGCCCAATGGGGGTCATCCCCTTTCCCTGTACAAGACAGAGATCGTGGCACACATCCAGCCACCATGGCTGCTGTTGGGCATGCGTGTCGGGCATCCCGCGTTTCCCCCAATGGATAAGGAGCCATCGACCCCCCTGCAAACCCTAGCACACTTGTTCCCCCTTGCTCACCCTCTCCCTCACTATTTTGCTTGCTTGAGAGTGCACGCCGCCGCGCCATCATCGTCCTCGCATCCAAGGTCATCCCCGAGCCACGCAAAGTTGTCTAGGAGGAGCGCCATCATCATCTTCGTCGGCTACGCCCTCAGGTCTGGGCTGGCAAGCCACCAATCGTTGCCATCATCCTCTTCTTCCCATCTGCACCGCCACGTCCATCGCCTTGATCCGCGCCATCCCGAGCTCCTTCGACTTCACCGAGTCCGCCACAAGCTAATGATGAAGCAACGGCAAGACCTGAATTGCTACAGGAGGAACCAGCAAGCGCGAAGCAGGCCAGGCCCAAGAGGAGAACTCAGGCCCCGACAAGGCCGGTAGCTTCGGCCGAGGAACGGATAGAATAGTTGGCGTGTGTGGATTGGCTATAATCTTCCTCCTCCTCTCGTTGAACTCTGATGAACTAAGCTGAGATCCGAGTGAATCCACTAACTAAATCGAGTGATCCTAGTTCGTGCTTACATTTGGCATCAGAGCCTTAGATCCTGGCGCTGCCAATTCCTCACCACCACCCGCATGCGACGAGATTTGCGGCGCGTCGCCGCTGTGAAGTCATGGTGAGCTTGTCACCAGCGACGAAGGCGGTGTACGAATTTCTCAAGGCCAACTTGGCGGAGTCCCTTGATGCTCGCTTCAAGCGTCGAGGGAGGAATCTGCTAAGTCGCTGCGCTCCATCGTGGGAGATCTGACGACACGCATTGACGACCTCAAGATGTCGATCGACATTATCACGCCCAAGATGCGATTCTATCTCGATCACTAGATAAAACTTGTGAGTGAGGCACAACCGCATTTCAGGCGCTTAGCAAGATGGATATCATTACATCGTACCATTACATACATACATGGGGGCTACAACAAGTTATACAATCCACATGAATACAACAACATCATATACAAAACATCCGACTACGGATGCAAACATGAAAAGCACAACAACATCCATATGCTATCACAGGCTGCCGACCAGGAACCTAACCCAAGACTGACGAGGAAGAAGAACTCAAACACAACATAACATCGCTTTCGCGTCAAGTCATCGGAAACCTACACCTGCAACTGTTGTTGTAGTATATGTGAGCCACGAGGACTCAGCAATCCCATAACCATGGGTATGAAGACTAGCAAAGCTTATTGGGTAAGAAGAGGTTAAGTGGTGAGGTTGCAGCAGCGGCTAAGCAAAAGTATGGCGGCTAACTTACAAGTACAAGAATAAGATGAGCCTCTATGCAAAACGGTCGCAAACTAGTAATGATCGCTAGAGATCCTGAACTACGTGCGAGTCAAACATAACCCCACCGTGTTCTCTTCTCAAAGTGAAAAGAGATGGTCACGGTTACTCACACGGTTGTCTATTTTATTTCGTATCCTCTGTCAAGTTTGCTAAAACCGGACATTAACAAATTCCCATCTGCCACATAACCGTGGGCATGGCTTTCGAAAGATCAAACCATGCAGGGGTGTCCCAACTTAGCCCATCACATGATCATGATCTCCGGAGTCGCAACTCCATGTTGGGAAGACCTGAGTATTCTCGGAATCCCGTGCTCAAGATATTTCGACAAAGGTAAAACTAATCCAGCAAGACCTCCCGACGTGCCAACACCATGATAAGAGCTGCGCGTATCTCGTCTCAGGCCATGACCGGATTGTCCAAACTTCCGGTAGGCCAAGTCCAGAGTTGCCCCTGGTGGTCATCGGCAGCTGACAGGTTTGGACAAGCACTCATGAGGAGCACTCGCCCGGGGGTTGATTAAGAGTCCTCGGGTGCTAGCCGGCCCCTATGCAAGTTTTAGTTATTAGGCAAATGTAGTACCAAGGTTTGGTCTTGCTGGTAAAGCTTTAAGCAGTGCGAGTTATCAAGGGGGGCCCATAAACCCCAACCGTGTTAGGAACGCAAAATCAAGGAACATAACGCAAGTTTATCGGTTCTTAAGGCGGCATGAGCGGAACAAAACACCGAGCAAATGGCCAAGCCTTCCACCCAACAATGTCCAACTCCAACATGGAGCAATCTTCCTCTTCACCCACAACTAACAACGCTATAAGAGGGGATGAGCAAGTGGGTAACATAGCCAAACAACGGTTTGCTGGGATGGTGTTAAAGTTTAGAGGTTTCCTGGCAATAAGGAGAGGCCGACAATAGATAGATAGGTAGCATGACATATAGCAATAGCATCGAGACAACTAGCATGACAATGATAGTAAAGGTATCCAAGGAGATGGTCATCTTGCCTGGAGTCCCGCAAGGAAGAAGAACGAGTCCATTAAGAAGACGAAGAAGAAGCCACGAAGACGAACCATGTGTAGTTGAACGAATCCTCACGATCGCAACGAAACAAGCACTAACGAGAAGAAGCAAGCAACACGGTAAACACACCACTCAAGAACATGACATAATGCTCAACCAAGTATGATGCATGACAAGTCTATATGATGCAAACCATGGCAAGAGATGATGCATACAAGAACACACAACAAGGCAAGTTCAAATGAGGCAGGAAACAACATATAACAATTCCGGTAAGTCCTCATATGCAATTTTCAAAATTGGTCCAGATCTGAACAAAACTTAAGTTAAATTTGTTAAACAACAAGTTAACATGCACCATGATGATCTACTCGAAATTCTAGTCAAGTTTCATATAAAGTTTATTTAATTCGGAGCTACGGCCTAGAAGATATGAGCAAAACAAGACAAGCATGGCATTGATGCAATACGCATCCAAACATCAAGAAAACACACTCCAAATAGGTATACAACATGTTATTATGCATCTACATGCAAAAACACACAAGTTTCATATAGGACACGCTCAAACGGAGCAACGGTTCATCACATACACATGAAACAAGATATAACAAGAAGCTGTCCAAAAATAGCAACGTGGCACTTAGTTGACATCAAAACAACATGATACCATAACACTTCATGTCAACAAAGGGCATGGCAAGCATGTACATGTCCAGCACTACAAGCATCACCACTGAGCTACTACCAAACATCACTAGAACATGCTCAAAACAGCATGGCAAGATTGCAAAAGATAACAGTTTCACAGACTTAGTGAAAATAAACTAAACATGGCAGCAACAACAACAAGTAGGCATGTTTGCAAGCTAGTGCAACTCATCTCAAAACATATCATGGCATGTGAGTATAACCAACAGCAAGAGGACGTGTTTATGAAGCTACTCATGGCAAGAACATGGTCATAGGATGCATAGAACACTAGCTATTCACATGGCAAAACTGAACTTACTGATAACAGGCTGACAGAAACATTTTATAGCATCTTGAGAGCATGAAAACAACAAGCTACATCAGGCCATATATGCAAAGAAGGGCATGGATGGATAGAGCATAACATGGACAACAAGACATGATCATTGGACAACCCAAAACATTCATGGATTTGAGTGGGGCATCAAGCAAACATGGCATCAGGTTATACCAGTTTCAGACTTAGCAGTTTTCAATAAGTCATAGAAATCAGCAACAGCGAGTAGGCCACTTTACAATCTTGTTGCAAACACCACAAGGAATATCATGAAAAGTGGATTGCACCACAGAAAAGATGGCATGATTGTGCTTCTAAAACATATTGACATGTAGCTCAAACAAAAATCACACGTAAAGATAAGAAGAAGACAAATCAGCATCTCATAACAAGTTTCAGCACTTAATAGCCACATGAACTTTTGAAACAGAGATAAACATGGCAATATGACACCTAACATGAATGCAATAGTTACCATCATGTAGAGCACTTCACAATGAACATTTTGACATATCATACACTCCATTTGGACCAACATGCAAAAAGTTACAACCTCACAAACATGCTAACATAATAACAGTTATCAGCAGTTTATAACATTTAGCACTTTTGCAACGATGATTAGGGCATCAAGATGAACTCAAACAAGCATGCCATAGTACAACAATATGAAGAGCATCACGAGACGAACATTTGGACATATCGTATGCTCAAATTGGACAATCATGCACAAAGTTACCATCACTCAAAGTATGCAACATGATGTAGTAAAACAGGGACAAGTCATAAAAAAACAACCTCGGGGTGAACATGTCCGGGGTCCAGGCGGATATGTCCGCCGGCTGGGCACCCCGGACCACTTGTCAGTGACATGGAGAGGAATGGACATGTCCGTGCTCCACTGGACATGTCCGCCTCGTCCCGATCCGTATCTGACCGGACCGAGACCAGCGGCGAGATCATGGCCGCGGCGGGGCGTTGAGTGGAGGTGGCGAGGTCGCGACAGAGCTGCGGGTGGCCAGATCCGGCAAGGGCCTACGACAAGCTGGGGCAGCGGGCGCCATGGCGGGGCGACGCAGCTCGACACGGGGTCGGTGGCGGTGGTGCGACCGGGCGCCGGCGCGAGGCGGCGGAGAGGAGAGCTGGGCACGGGAGTGAGGAGCTCTGGCCTGAGCAGGCGGCAGGGCGAGGTGGCGGCGCGCGCGCGGGATGGATCTCCGGCGAGATCCCGGCGGAGCTCCAGCAAGCGGTGGCGCGGAGGAGGCTAGTGGGAGGTCGGACGGCGAGCTCCGGAGGACCGGGGCGGAGGAGCGCTACGGCCGGCGTGTGGAGCGGCTCGGGCACGCTTCGGCCTGCGACGGGCCCGCGATGGGCTTCGCCGGGCCGCGCGACTGGCGGCGGACAAGGGCCGGGTGGCGGTGCGCGATAGGGGGGAAGCGGCTACGCGGGTGATGTGGCGGAGCACCATTGGCCGAAGGCGCCGGCGGCTGGGGGGAGTTGGCCGCAACAAGTGGCGATGCATGGCTGGGCGGGCACGGAATTTGGTGGGAGTGACGGCTAGAGGTAGGGGAGACTAGGGGAGGCCAAAAATGGCATGGGTAGGTAGTGTAAATAGGCAGGGATTAGGTTTAGGGGGTTTTGGGGTGTTTTTGGACCGTGCGATCAATATCGGATGGTCAGAGCGGAGGGGGTGTCTAGGTGGGTGATACGTCTCCAACGTATCTATAATTTTTATTGTTCCATGCTATCATTTATGATGTCTTGGATGTTTCATGGGCTTTGTCATACACTTTTATATCATTTTTGGGACTAACCTACTAACCCAAAGGCCCAGTCCAGATTGCTGTTTTTTGCCTGTTTCAGGGTTTTGCAGAAAAGGAATATCAAGCGGAGTCCAAACGGAATGAAACCTTTGCGAGAGATATTTTTGGAGAAAATCACGCACATGGGACTTGAGAACCACGTCAGGGGAGCCTTGGGTGTCCACGAGGGTGGGGGTGCGCCCACCTTCCCAGGGGACGCCCCCTGCCTCGCGGGCCCCTCGAGCACCCCCCGGGTGTCCTCCTTCCTCCTATATAAGTCTACGTACCCTGAAACCATCGAGAACAGATAAAAAACCCTAATTCCACCGCCGCAACCTTCTGTTCCCGTGAGATCCCATCTTGGAGCCTGTTCCGGAGCTCTGCCGGAGGGTCCATCACGGAGTTCTTCTACATCATCATCATCACACTCACCAAGAGTCGTGAGTAGTTTACCACAGACCTTCGGGTCCATAGCTAGTATCTAGATGGCTTCTTCTCTCTCTCTGGATCTCAATACAAAGTTCTCCTCGGTCTTCGAGGAGATCTGTTCGATGTTATCTCTTTTTGCGGTGTGTTGGTCGAGATTCGGTGCATTGTGAGTTTATGATCAAGATTATCTATGAGAAATATTTGGTTCTTCTCTGAACTCTTTATGTTTGCTCATAGTATCCTTGCAAGTCTCTTCGAATTATTGGTTTGGTTTGGCCTACTAGATCTATAGTTCTTGCAATGGGAGAAGTGCTTGACTTTGGGTTCAATCTTGCGGTGTCCTTTCCCAGTGACAATAGCAGCAACAAGGCACGTATTGTATTGTTGCCATCGAGGATAAAAAGATGGGGTTTATATCATATTGCTTGAGTTTATCGCTCTACATCATGTCATCTTGCTTAAGGCGTTACTATGTTCTTATGAACTCAATACACTAGATGCATGCTGGATATCGGTCGATGTGTGGAGTAATAGTAGTAGATGCAGAATCGTTTCGGTCTACTTGTCTCAGACGTGATGCCTATATACAATGATCATGCCTAGATATTCTCATAATATTCACTTTTCTATCAATTGCTCGACGGTAATTATTTTACCCGCCGTAGAATATCGCTATCATGAGAGAAGCCACTAGAGAACACTATGGCCCCAGAGTCTATTCTCAACATATCAATCTACATCTACTTTACTTTTACCACTTTAACTTTCTGTTCTTATAAACAAAAATACCAACAATACAAACTATCATCTCTATCAGATCTCACTTTCGTAAGTGACCGTAAAGGGATTGACAACCCCTTATCGAATTGGCTGCGAAGTTCTTATTTGTTTGTGCAGGTGCGAGGGACTCACGCGTGGTCTCCTACTGGATTGATACCTTTATCTATAAGTATTTCCCTCCTGTTAAGATCATCTCTCTTAGAAACGATATTATTAATTTTAAGCAACTAGATCATGAGCATATTGCACAAGCTTGGGAGAGAATGAAATTGATCATACGTAATTGCCCTACACATGGTTTGAATCTATGGATGATTATCCAGAATTTTTATGCTGGCTTGAATTTTGTTTCTAGAAATCTTTTAGACTCGGCTGCGGAAGGCACTTTCATGCAAACTACCTTAGGAGAAGCTACCAAACTCCTAGATAATATTATGGTTAATTATTCTCAATGGCACACCGAAAGATCTACTAGTAAAAAAGTTCATGCTATTGAAGAAATTAGTGTTTTGAGTGGAAAGATGGATGAACTTATGAAATTATTTTCTGCTAAGAGTGCTTCTTCTGATCCTAATGATATGCCTTTGTCCACTTTGATTGAAAATAGCAATGAATCTTTGGATGTGAATTTTGTTGGTAGGAATAATTTTGGTAACAATGCTTATAGAGGTAATTTTAATCCTAGGCCTTTTCCTAGTAATTCCTCTAATAATTATGGTAATTCATACAACAACTCTTATGGAAAGATGCCTTCTGAATTTGAAACTAGTGTTAAGGAGTTTATGATCTCCCAAAAGAATTTCAATGCTATGCTTGAAGAGAAATAGCTTAAGATTGATGAATTGGCTAGAAGTGTGGACAAAATTACTCTTGATGTTGATTATTTGAAACTTAGATCTATCCCACCTAAGCATGATACCAATGAGTCTCTCAAGGCCATAAGAATTTTCATTGATGAATGCAAAGAAAGAACCGCTAGGATGCGTGCTAAAAGAACCGCTAGAATTTCCATTTCTAGTTATCATGAAAATAAAGATGAAGATCTAAAAGTTATTGATGTGTCTCCTATTAGATCCTTGTTTTCTAGTATAAATCTTGATGAAGATAGGATTGGAGATGATTCTGCTTTAAGGTGTCCCAATGATTCGGAGTTTTTAGATCTTGATGCTAAAATTCTTAAAAGCGGGAGTGAAGAGATTAAAACTTTGCATAGTGATGAACCCACTACTTTGGATTTCAAGGGATTCAATTATGACAATTTCTCTTTGATTGATTGTATTTCCTTGTTGCAATCCGTACTAAATTCTCTACATGCTTGTAGTCAAAATAAAGCTTTCACCAAACACATAGTTGATGCTTTGATGCAATCTTATGAAGAAAAACTTGAGTTAGAAGTTTCTATCCCTAGAAAGCTTTATGATGAGTGGGAACCTACTATAAAAATAAAAATAAAAGATCATGAATGCTATGCCTTGTGTGATTTGGGTGCAAGTGTCTCCACTATCCCAAAAAGATTGTGTGATTTGCTAGGGTTCCATGAGCATGATGATTGTTCTTTAAATTTGCATTTTGCAGATTCCACTATTAAGAAACCTATGGGAAGAATTAATGATGTTCTTATTGTTGCCAATAGGAATTATGTACCCGTAGATTTCATTGTTCTTGATATTGATTTCAATCCTTCATGTCCTATTATTCTTGGTAAACCTTTCCTTAGAACGATTGGTGAAATTATTGATATGAAGGAAGGAAATATTAGATTCCAATTTCCGTTAAGGAAAGGCATCGAACACTTTCCTAGAATGAATACCAAATTACCATATGAATCTATTATGAGAGCCACTTATGGATTGCCTTCCAAAGATGGCTATACCTAGATCTATCTTGTATCGTGCCTAGCTAGGGCCGTAAAACGATAGCGCTTGTTGGGAGGCAACCCAACTTTATTTTTTTGTTTCTGTTGCTGTTAGGGAATAAATATTGCATCTAGCCTCTGTATAGATGTGGTTTCATATTTTGTTTAGTGTTTGTGCCAAGTAGAACCTTTGGGAAGACTTGTGTGAAGTTTATGTGATCTTGCTGTGAAAAACAGAATCGTTAGCGCTCGCTAAAGTGGTCGTCAGATTTTACTGGAGCGTGCTATTTAGTTGATTCTTTTTGCAGATGATTAATAGACAAATTCCTCACGTTTACCAATTTAGTTTGAATTTTTTGGAGTTACAGAGGTATGTGAAACCTGCATATTACGACGGACTATTCTGTTTTTGACAGATTCTGTTTTTTGTGTGTTATTTGCTTATTTCAATGCATCTATAAGTAGTATTGGCAAGTATGAACCATCGACAAGTTGGAATACAGTAGGTTTAACACCCATATAAACAAAGAATGAATTCATGGCAGCACCTTTGAGTAGTGGTTTGATTTCTTATACTAACGGAGCTCATGAGAATTTTCGTCTAAGTTTTGTGTTGTGAAGTTTTCATGTTTTGAGTATTGCTTTGATGGACTATGGAACCAAGAGTAGCAAAGGCCTAAGCTTGGAGATGCCCATGGCACCCCAAGAAATTCAAGGACAATCAAAAGCCCAAGATTGGGGATGCCCCGGGAAGGCATCCCCTCTTTCGTCTTCATCCATCGGTAACTATACTTGGAGCTATATTTTTATTCACCACATAATATGTGTTTTGCTTGGAGCGTCTTGTATAATTTGAGTATTTGCTTGTTAGTTTGCCCCAATTATCCTTGCTGGACACACCTATTTGAGAGAGTTAAATATGGCCTAGGAATTGCTAGAACACTCTATGTGCTTTACTTATATCTTTTGAGTAGAATAGTTTTTGCTCTAGTGCTTCACTTATATCTTTTAGAGCACGGCGGTGATAATATTTTGAAGAAATTGTTGAACTCTCATGCTTCACTCATATCCTTTTGAGATTCTATTAAAATAGCATGGTAATGAGTATAGCATATAAAACTAGTCTTCACATGATAGACATCAAATGTCAATGTAGTAAAAAAAATCACACTAAGTGCATTGAATATGATGAGATGTTGGATGCTTGTTAATTGTTTTGAGATATGAGGATAGTGATATTAGAGTCATGCTAGTGGAGTTATTATGAAATTGAGAAATACTTGTGTTAAGGTTAGTGATTCCCGTAGCATGCACGTATGGTGAACCGCTATGTGACGAAGTTACAGCATGAGGTATTTGTAAAGTGTCAACCTTTGTGTGGAGGTCGGGGGCGCACGATGGTTAACTCCTACCAACCTCCCCCCCTAGGAGCTTGCCTTGATTTCTTTGTTTTGATAACTCATAGATTTTTTCAATAAGTATATGAGTTCTTATGACTAATGTTGAGTCCATGGATTGTACGCACTCTCAGCCTTCCACCATTGCTAGTCTCTCTTGTGCCGCGCAACTTTCGCCGGTACCATAAACCCACTATATATCCTTCCTCAAAAGAGCCACCATATTATTCCTCAAAACAGCCATCATACCTACCTATCATGGCATTTCCATAGCCATTCCGATATATAGTGCCATGCAACTTTCCATCATTCCGTTCATATGACACGCTTCATATTGTCAAATTGCCATTGCATGATCATGTAGTTGACATCGTATTTGTGGCAAGGCCACCATGCATAACTTTTCATACCTGTCACTCTTGTTTCATTGCACATCCCGGTACATCGTCGGAGGCATTCATATAGAGTCATACTTTGTTGTAGTATTGAGTTGTAATATCGAGTTGTAACGAAAGTGTGATGATCATCATTATTAGAGCATTGTCCCATGGGAGGAAAGGCTAAATCTATAAAGCCCCTCCGCAAAAAAAAAAGAAAAAAAAGAAAGGCCAAAGAAAAAAGAAAGGCCCAAAAAAAAGGGGACAATTGCTACTATCTTTTTTTTCACACTTGTGCTTCAAAGTAGCACCATGTTCTTCATTGTAGAGAGTCTCATGCTTAGTCAATTTATATACTAGTGGGAATTTTCATTATAGAACTTGGCTTGTATATTCCAACGATGGGCTTCTTCAAATGCCCTAGGTCTTCGTGAGCAAGCAATCTAGATGCACACCCACTAGTTTCTTTTGTTGAGCTTTCATTCATATTTAGCTCTAGTGCATCCGTTGCATGGCAATCCCTACTCACTCACATTGATATCTATTGATGGGCATCTCCATAGCCCGTTGATACGCCTAGTTGATGTGAGACTATCTCCCTCCTTTTTATCTTCTCCACAACCACCTCTATTCCACCCATAGTGCTATGTCCATGGCTCACGCTCATGTATTGCGTGAAAGTTTAAAGGTTTGAAAGAATAGAGTATGAAAACAAGTGCTTGGCTGAAATCGGGGTTGTGCATGGTATGAATATTTTGTGTGATGAAGAGGGAGCATAGCCAGACTATATGACTTTGTAGGGATAACTTTCTTTAGCCATAGTATTTTGAGAAGACATGATTGCTTTGTTAGTACGCTTGAAGTATTGTTATTTCTTATGTCAATATAGACTTTTATCTTGAATCTTTCATATCTGAACATTCATGTCACAATTAAGAGAATTACATTGAAAAACTATGTTGGTTAGCATTCCACATCAAAAATTCTGTTTTTATCATTTACCTACTCGAGGACAAGCAAGAATTAAGCTTGGGGATGCTTGATACGTCTCCAACGTATCTATAATTTTTTATTGTTCCATGCTATTATTTATGATGTATTGGATGTTTAATGGGCTTTGTCATACACTTCTATATCATTTTTGGGACTAACCTACTAACCCAAAGGCCCAGTCCAAATTGCTGTTTTTTGCCTGTTTCAGGGTTTTGTAGAAAAGGAATATCAAACGGAGTCCAAACGGAAAGAAACCTTCGCGGGAGATATTTTTGGAGAAAATCACGCACAGGGGACTTGAGAACCACGTCAGGGGAGCCTCGGGGTGTCCACGAGGGTGGGGGGCGCGCCCCCCTTCCTAGGGCGCACCCCCTGCCTCGTGGGCTGTAATGCCCCAGATGCAACACCTTCCATTTTGGCAATATACGAAACGTTGACTTCATCAATTCCATTCTGGGCTCTTCTATCATTTCGGGTTTCTTCGTTTTGTCGTGTGCGTGTGTGCATTTCATCCATGTCATGTTATCATGTGCATTGCATTGCATTCGTGTTGTCACTTGCACCCGGTCCCACTCGCTTCTTCCCATTGTCCGTTTCGAGTTCCGACACTCACACACGTGCCCGTGGCACCCCCGAGTCCTGCTTTCGTGTGTGGCCGTGTAACATTCCCGGAATGAGGTGAGACTTGTCGTGCGTTGTTGTTTTGGTACGTGTAGGCCGCCTGTCAAGTTTCATCGCATTTGGAGTTCGTTTGGTACCCCAACGGTTAACCTAGTGGGCTAAAAGTACCTCTTCCTTTTGGCCCAAGACCCCCTCCACAACAGCCCACTAACCCAGCACAACCACTCCCATCCTCTCGGTCATCGGATCACGAACGTGTGGCCGAAAAGCGCTCCCCATTTGGAGTCTCCTAGCTCCCTATGCCTATAAAAAGGCCCCATCCCCTCCATTTTCGGACGAAACCCTTGTCCTCCTATTTTTTTTCCTTTTTTCCCCGTGCCCCGCAGCTCCTGAGCGCGCCGGACTTGTCCGCCGGCGCCAGACGTGTCCGCCACCGCGCCCGGATGAACCGGGTCGCGACACGTGTCCGACGCCGCGCCAGATCTCCACTACGCCATCGTGGCCCGCGGGGCCCGAGGCCGGCCCACGTGAGCCCGCGTACCGCCTCCCAGCCCGAAGCCGCGCCGGCTCAAAGCGCCGCCGCTCCCGCGGTTCGGCCGTGTCGCCGCCGCCGGCCGGCGCCCCTCCGACGCCGCGCTGCCGCCAAGCGCCGCCTCCGGCCGCCTCCCGCCGGCGTCGCTCCGGCCACCGCCGCCTGCTGCCGCTGCCTCGTCGAGCTCCGGCAAGCCGCCGGATCTCCTCGTCCAGATCCAGGCCCGGTGGGATCAGATCCACCGGGATCCCAACCAAACGCCCCCGCCTCCACCCGGATCTCCTCGTCCCGGAACATTCCCATCCCGTTTGACTTTTTGTGAGGTATAAAAACGACAAAGTCCCCAGATCTGCTATATTTTGTTGCCTCCTTTGCATGGCTATAACTTCGTGCTCGTAGATCCGTTTTGGGCGTGTAATATGTCAAAACGATCGTGGTGATATGCTCTTCATTTTGTTCCATTTGTGGCACGCTTGTTTGAGTTCGTCTTGATGCCCTAATCATCGTTGCAGGAGTGCTACTTGTTTAAAACTGTTGTTACTTGTAATTTTGTTGCCATGTTTGAGATATGATAACTTTGTGCATGTTTATCCAAATGGAGCATATGATATGTCAAAATGTTCATTGTGAAGTGCTCTACATGATGGTTGTTGTATCATTCATGTTAGGTGTCATATTGCCATGTTAATCTCTGTTGCAAAAGTGCATGTGTCTGTTAAGTGCTGAAACTTGTTATGAGATGCTGATTTGAAGTGCTCATTGCTATTGATGTGTTTGTCCTCATGTCACATGTCAATATGTTTTAGAAGCACCATCATATGGTCTTTGCTGTGGTGCAAACCACTTTCCATGATATGCCTTGAGGTGACTTAAACAAGCTTGTAGACATGACATGCCAATGTTGCTGTTTTATACTTAGTGAAAAACTGCTAAGTCTGGAAATCTGTTAACCTGATGCTATGTTTGCTTGATGCCTCACTCAAATCCATGCTTGTTTTTGAGTGGCCAATGGTCATGTCTTGTTGTCCATGTTATGCTCTATCCATCCATGCCCTTACTTGCACATTTGGCCTGTTGTAGCTTATTTATTTCTTGCTCTCAAGTTGCTATAAATTATACGTGTCGGGTTTTTATCAGCATGATCAATTTGGTGTAGCTTGTTGCTATTGATCCATGCCTCCTATGGAGTTGCTCAAATGGAGTTGTTTGCTGTATGCTATGTCTACTACATGTCCATGATCTTTATATGCTTAGTGAAGTTGATATGCATGTTGTTTTGTGCCTCCGAAGGCAGCATCGTGATGATGTTTTTGCCTTCCCAGATTTTGACCAAGTCTGGATAATTTTATTGCAACTTGCCATGCTTGGTTAATTGTGTTCCAGTAGGTTTTTGGGTGTGTTATAAGTTCATGCTTGTTAAGTATCATGTCTACTTCATGTCCATGCCCTTTGTCTCCATGTTTGAGTGTTGTAGCATAATTATTTCTTGCTCCAAACATGCCATGTGGCTGTAAACTACAGCTTTGTGTGAATATTGTTTTGCTTGCCTATTGCAAACCGTGTGTCCGTTTCCGGTGACCCTTATAACGATTTCAATCGAAATCTTCCCCTCTATCCAGTGGCATGCTTGGTTTTCCAAGATGATGCCTTCTACATCATCTTCTCCTTAGGCTCAAGTGCTTCCACATGCATACGCACATCATACTTGCATCAAGTTGTTTGTGCATTGCACCATGATTGATATTGTGCCATGTTGTGTTCTTGTGTTGAGTAGAGCCGGGAGCCGAGACCGAGTACGAGGTTCCTACCGAGGTTGAGTACGAAGAGCCGTCTTACGATCCCATCGACGACTCAACATGCAAGATGACCTGACCCAGATATCATTACTATCTTTGCCTATTGCTAGATGTCTCGGTCTTTAGCTTATTGCCTCGATGCCCATGTTTGTTTGTTAGCCTCCTATTGTAGCCATGAATCTGTCTAACCACCCAACCTAGCAAACCTTTGATTGGCTACGTAAGCTTCGCTCAGCCCCTCTTATAGCATTGTTAGTTGCAGGAGAAGATTTGAAGATTCTTGCTTCATGATGAAGCTATTGTTGGGATATCACACTATATAATCTGTTAAACTAAATCATCTATATATTGGTAATGGGTGGAAGGCTAAGCCTCTTGCTTGTTGTTTTGTTCCACTCATGCCACCCTAGGAACCATTTTAACCAGTGTTATGTTCCTTGATTGTGCGTCCCTAACACGGTTGGGGTTTATAGGCCCCCCTCGATAACCCGCTTAGCGCTAAAGATTTTCCAGCAAGGCCCAACATTGGTTTTACATTTTCCTAACAACTAAAACTTGCATAGGGCGTTGCAAACCCTCTTCTTAATCAACAACCCGGGCCAGTGCTCCACATGAGTGTTGGTCCAAACTGGGGGTTATGTGGGGCCGCCTTGGGGAAACCCGAGGTATCTGGTATTACCTGTATGATCACCCATCCGGTCGTGGCCTGAGACTAGATACGCGTGACTACTGTCAGGGTGTCTGCACGCCGGGAGGTCTTACTGGATTAGTTTTACCTTATTCAGAATACCTTGAGCACGGGATTCCGAGAATACTTGGGTCTTCCCACCTTGGAGTTGCGACTCCGCATATCGTGAGCTTGTGATGGGCTAAGTTGGGACACCCCTGCAGGGTTTGATCTTTCAAAAGCCGTGCCCGCGGTTATGTGGTAGATGGGAATTTGTTAATATCTGGTTGTAGACAACTTGACACCATGTTCAGAATACACTACCAGCGTGAGTAACCGTGGCGGTCATTTTCCGAAGGGGTTCGGGAAGTGAACACGGTGGGGTTATGATTGACGTGCTTAGATAGGATCACTTCGTGATCATTTTGACGCTCGTGGCACTTCTCTTCTTGCTCTAAACATGTAAGCTAGTGCTAGTGCAGCTGCAACCTTATTCTTCAGCCTTGTTCCACACCCAAGGCTTAGATAGTTTTGCTACCCGGGAACGGGATTGCTGAGTCCTCCGTGGCTCACAGATTCTACACAACACCAGATGCAGGTACCATGGTGAAATACACAGGTGATGGCACAGAGTTGTACTCGGAGTTCGATGAAGAACGTGGGCGATACTACGTGTACTACCCCGATGATCAGTAGTTGCTTATACTAGGGGCGATTCGGACCTTGTGGCTTTATTTATGGTATCTTTCATTTGGATCTTCGTCCGTAGTCGGACTGTGATGTTATTTGGATGATGAATGTTTATGTAATGTATTGTGTGACGTGGCGAGTGTAAGCCAACTAAACTTTTTCAATTTCATCCCCCTTTTACATGAGTCGTGTAAAGATACCATACTTGAGATCATTCTAGTATGAGCTTATACCTTTAAGTCGTGCCTCGACACGTGGGAGGTATAATCTCATACTGGGCATTACAAGTTGGTAATCAGAGCCTTCTCCAACCTAGGAGCCCCCACCGATTGATCGAATCGTTGACGGTTGAGTCTAGGCACACACATGAAAATGTTTTGTGTCCTATATATATAGGATAGTAGGATTTCTTTTTACTCCTCATCCCTTTTCACTCTGGTGAGGACTCCTGACGATTACTTATCTCTTCTAATCTCAAAAATTCACTAAAAAAATTTAGGATCACGCGAGTATTGTTTGAATTGTTCCGATGTCTTTGTGACGAGAACATTGTTCTCGATGCCTCCTGTCATTTAGGGGTTGTGGCAGTGTCCCGGGGAGTTGAGCTCCGAGGTGTTTTCGTCACAAATCTATTGCAGCAGTTCTGAAATACTTAAGGCGTTCAGTTACTGTGTGGATCCGCTAGATGCTGAAGACTGGATAACAGACATTAAGAAGCACTTTGAATGCAGTAACGTGAGACCTGAGGATTATGTCAAGTTTGCCGCCTTCCAACTCAAGGACCAAGCCGCTGATTGGTGACAACAGTACAAAGATTCTAGAGAAGGACGTGAAATCTTGTGGACTGACTTCTGCAAGGATTTCCGCTCTCACCACATTCCAACTAGTGTCATCGAAGGTATGCGTGAGCAATTCCACGACCTGAAGCAAGGCACCATTCCATTTATCAATACAATGTCAAGTTCCAGAACCTTGCCCACTATGCCAAGCAAGACATCCCAGATTCCAAGAGCAAGATTTATCAGTTCCATGGTGGTCTGAAGGATGAACTCCAACTAGCTCTCACCTTGTTCAAGCCTGATGAATTTGATCAATTCTATAACACGGCCCTTAAGCAAGAGGCAGCCCAGCTCAAGGTTGAAGCTTCCAAAAAGAGGATCAGAGATGATGTTAACTCCTCCTCTTCTTCCCAAGTGGTCGCAAAGCAGCAGAAGTTTTGGCTTCCGCCTCCTCCAGTGCTCCGCCCTCCCAAAAACAACAAGCACTCTGGTGGCCGTGGTTTCTCCCACCCACCCAACCCAAGCAATCAGTCCAAGAATCACTTTCAAGCTTCGAAGTCAAGTGGTCCTTATCATCGTCCTCTCTCAGAAGTGACTTACAACAAGTGTGGCCAGAAGGGTCACTATGCTAACAAATGTACTCAAAGGCGCCTTCCGCCTCCTCCACCTGTTAGCACTGCTATTGTCAAGCACAATCCCAAGTCAGCAAGAGTGAATCTGATGAATACAGCTCAAGCAGAGAATTCTTCAGATGTGATACTTGGTAATCTTCGAGTCGACCTTAAACCTGCTAAAGTCTTGTTTGATTCGGGTGCATCATGCTCTTTCATGTCTCAACCTTTTTCTTCGAAACACAATGTTGACATCAAAAGTTTGCCAAGGGAATTATCAATTGTTTCTCCGGGAAAACTAATGCATTCTAGCGTGTTTGCTCCGGATATATCTATTTATATGGGTGATTACCACTTTCTGGTTTCTCCGGTTATTCTCGGCAACTCCGACATTGATCTTATTCTTGGGTTGGATTGGCTCTCCAAGCATGATGCAAACATTGATTGTGATAATAAGGAAGTCAAGCTTACTCATCCTGACGAAGACGTGATTATCTTCGCCTCTCGAGATAACACAATCAGGCTATTCTCTCTCAATGACAAGGGCGAGATTAATGCCATCTCTCAGATTCCAGTGGTCAATGAATATGAAGATGTTTTCCCTGAAGAGCTTCCAGGCATGCCTCCGCATCGTCAAGTTGAATTCGTCATTGAACTCGAGCGCCATACCGAGCCAGCATGTCGACGTCCGTACAAACTTTCCCCTGATGAGTTGAAGGAGCTGAAGAAACAACTCGATGAGCAAGAGCGTATGGGTCTAATCAGGCCTGGTACTTCTCCTTGGGGATGTGGTGTTCTATTTGTCAAGAAGAAGGATGGCACGGAGCGCCTTTGCGTTGATTACCGGCCATTGAACAAGAAGACAATAAAGAACAAGTATCCGCTCCCCAATATCAATGAATTGTTCGAGCAGCTCAAAGGAGCAAAGGTGTTCTCAAAGCTCGATCTCCAGATGGGTTATCACCAGATCTGTATCCGTGAAGAAGATATTCACAAGACTGCATTCAGAACAAGCTACGGCTCCTATGAATACACAGTCATGTCTTTTGGCCTCGCAAATGCTCCACCCACTTTCTCGAGGATGATGCACTTCATATTCAACCCCTACACCAATGAATTTGTTCTCGTCTATCTGGATGATATCTTGGTATTCTCCAAGAATGAAGAAGATCATGCCAAGCACCTCCGTTTGGTCCTGGACAGGCTCCGTGAACACAAGTTCTATGCGAAGTTCTCCAAGTGTGAATTATGGCTGGATAAGGTCTTATATCTTGGCCATATCATCTCCGCTGAGGGTATTTCTGTCAACCCTGAGAAAGTTGAAGCTATTGTCAACTGGGAACCCCCGCAGAACGCCAAACATCTCCAAAGCTTCCTTGGCCTCGCTAGCTATTGCAGAAGGTTCATTGAGAACTTCTCCAAGATTGCCAAGCCTCTCTCAAACTTGCTGCAGAAGAATGTCAAGTACAACTGGACTCCTGATTGTGATGTGGCATTCAAAACACTCAAAGAGAGGCTCATTTCTGCTCCGGTTCTTACTCCTACGGATGAGTCCAAGCCCTATGAAGTATTCTGTGATGCTTCCTTACAAGGACTTGGTGGTGTTCTCATGCAAGACAAGAAGATTGTGGCATACACTTCTCGTCAGTTGAAACCAAATGAGAAGAATTAGCCCACACATGATCTCGAGCTAGCAGCAGTGGTACATGCCTTGATCACGTGGAGACACCTTCTGTTAGGCAGAAAAGTGGACATCTTCATCGATCACAAGAGCTTGAAGTACATCTTCACACAGCCTAACCTGAACCTTCGACAGACTCGTTGGGTTGAGATGATCCAAGAGTATGATCCAAGCATTGAGTACACACCTGGCAAGGCCAATGTCATTGCAGATGCCTTGAGAAGAAAAGCATATTGCAACAGTCTCCTTCTCAAGCCGTTTCAGCCTGAGCTTTGTGAATCATTCAGGAAGCTCAACCTCCAAGTTGTTCCGCAAGGCTTTCTTGCAAACCTTCAAGTTGCTCCTACCTTGGAAGATCAGATCCGTGAGGCCCAACTAGGTGATGCTATGGTGCAGAAAGTGAAACATGGTATTGCTAAGGGTACTCCCAAATACAAGTGCTATCGCGTTGATGAGAAAGACACCTTGTTCTTTGAGGACAGAATTGTGGTTCCCAAGGGTGATCTCAAGAAGCTCATAATGAACGAAGCACATGAATCCCTCCTCTCGATTCATCCCGGAAGTTCCAAGATGTACCAAGACCTCAAGCAATCTTACTGGTGGACTCGCATGAAAAGGGAGATTGCCCAATTCGTGAATGAATGTGATGTCTGTAGAAGAGTGAAGGCAGAGCATCAACGTCCAGCCGGTCTCCTCCAACCTCTTCCTATTCCCGAGTGGAAATTCGACCACATTGAAATGGATTTCGTCACTGGGTTTCCTAAGTCCAAGAAGGGGAATGATGCTATCTTTGTTGTGATTGACAAGCTAACCAAAGTAGCTCACTTCCTTCCAGTCAAAGAATCCATCAATGCAGCTCAGTTGGCAGAGTTGTACACTTCCAGAATTGTTTCGTTGCATGGCATTCCTCAAGTCATCTCCTCAAACCGTGGAAGTTTGTTCACATCCAAGTTCTGGGACTCCTTCCAGTCAGTCATGGGCACTAAGATCCATTTCAGCACTGCGTTTCACCCTCAGACTAGTGGTCAAGTCGAAAGAGTGAACCAGATCCTCGAAGACATGCTCAGAGCTTGTGTCATCTCTTTCGGTATGAAGTGGGAAGATTGTCTCTCATTTGCCGAATTCTCTTACAACAACAGTTGCCAAGCAATTGTTGACAAAGCTCCTTTTGAAATCCTCTATGGCAGAAAGTGTCGTACCCCGCTCAACTGGTCCGAGACTGGTGAACGTCAACTTCTTGGCAATGACTTGATCTCAGAAGCCGAAGAAATGTGCAAAGTCATATGTGAGAATCTCAAGGCCGCTCAGTCGCGTCAAAAGAGTTACTATGACGGCAAGCATCGTGATTTGGCTTTCAACATTGGGGATCATGTCTATCTCCGTGTTTCTCCTATGAAAGGAACCCAAAGATTCGGTATCAAAGGAAAGCTTGCTCCTAGATACATGGGCCCTTTCAAGATTCTTGGCAAAAGAGGCCATCTAGCCTATCAACTTGAGCTCCCCTCCAACTTTGCAAGTTTTCATTATGTGTTTCATGTGTCTCAACTCGGCAAGTGCTTCAAGACACCTGAACGCACCATTCCGTTCGAGGAGATTGATCTTCAACAAGAATTATCTTACCGTGAGCACCCTGTTGCTATTCTTGAAGAAACTGAGCGCAAGACCCGCAACAAGTCAATCAAGTTCTTGAAAGTTAAGTGGTCACACCATACCGACCGAGAAGCTACGTGGGAACGAGAAGATCACCTTCGTTCCGAGTACCCTTCCTTCTTTCAGTCCTAGATCTCGGGACGAGATCTTTTTGTAGTAGAGGAGAGTTTGTAATGCCCCAGATGCAACACCTTCCATTTTGGCAATATATAAGTTGACTTCATCAATTCCATTCTGGGCTCTTCTTTCATTTCGGGTTTCTTCGTTTTGTCGTGTGCGTGTGTGCATTTCATCCATGTCATGTTATCATGTGCATTGCATTGCATTCGTGTTGTCACTTGCACCCGGTCCCACTCGCCTCTTCCCGTTATCCGTTTCGAGTTCCGACACTCACACACGTGCCCGTGGCACCCCCGAGTCCTGCTTTCGTGTGTGGCCGTGTAACGTTCCCGGAATGAGGTGAGACTTGTCGTGCGTTGTTGTTTTGGTATGTGTAGGCCGCCTGTCAAGTTTCATCGCGTTTGGAGTTCGTTTGGTACCCCAACGGTTAATCTAGTGGGCTAAAAGTACATCTTCCTTTTGGCCCAAGACCCCCTCCACAACAGCCCACTAACCCAGCACAACCACTCCCATCCTCTCGGTCGTCGGACCAAGAACGTGTGGCCGAAAACCGCTCCCCATTTGGAGTCTCCTAGCTCCCTATGCCTATAAAAAGGCCCCATCCCCTCCATTTTCGGGCGAAACCCTAGTCCTCCTCTTTGTTTTCCTTTTTTCCCCGTGCCCCGCAGCTCCTGAGCGCGCCGGACGTGTCCGCCACCGCGCCCGGACGAACCCGCGCCAGATCTCCAACGCGCCGCCGCGACCCACGGGGCGCGAGGCCGGCCCGCGCGAGCCCGCGTGCCGCCTCCCGGCCCGAAGCCGCGCCGGCTCCGAGCGCCGCCGCTCCCACGGTTCGGCTGCGTCGCCGCCGCCTGCCGCCGCCCCTCCGACGCCGAGCCGCCGCGCCATCTCCCATAGCGCGCTGCCAAGCGCCGCCTCCTGTCGGCGCCGCCCCGGCCGCCTCCCTCCAGCGCCGGCGTCGCTCCGGCCACCGCGGCTGGATACCGCCGCCCCGTCGAGCTCCGGCGAGCCGCCGGATCTCCTCGTCCAGATCCAGGCCCGGTGGGATCAGATCCACCGGGATCTCAACCAAACGCCTCCGTTTCCGCCTGGATCTCATCGTCCCGGAACATTCCCACCCCGTTTGACTTTTCGTGAGGTATAAAAACGACCAAGTCCCCAAATCTGCTATATTTTGTTGCCTCCTTTGCATGGCTGTAACTTTGTGCTCGTAGATCCGTTTTGGGCGTGTAATATGTAAAAATGATCGTGGTGATATGCTCTTCATTTTGTTCCATTGTGGCACGCTTGTTTGAGTTCATCTTGATGCCCTAATCATCGTTGCAAGAGTGCTAATTGTTTAAAACTGCTGTTACATGTAATTTTGTTGCCATGTTTGAGATATGGTAACTTTGTGCATGTTTATCCAAATGGAGCATATGATATGTCAAAATGTTCATTGTGAAGTGCTCAACATGATGGTTGTTGTATCATTCATGTTAGGTGTCATATTGCCATGTTAATCTCTGTTGCAAAAGTGCATGTGTCTGTTAAGTTCTGAAACTTGTTATGAGATGCTGATTTGAAGTGCTCATTGCTATTGATGTGTTTGTCCTCATGTCACATGTCAATATGGTTTAGAAGCACCATCATATGGTCTTTGCTGTGGTGCAAACCACATTCCATGGTATGCCTTGAGCTGACTTAAACAAGCTTGTAAACATGACATGCCAATGTTGCTGTTTAATATTTAGTGAAAAACTGCTAAGTCTGGAAATCTGTTAACCTGATGCGATGTTTTCTTGATGCCTCACTCAAATCCATGCTTGTTATTGAGTGGCCAATGGTCATGTCTTGTTGTCCATGTTATGATCTATCCATTCATGCCCTTACTTGCACATTTGGCCTGCTGTAGCTTATTTATTTCTTGCTCTCAAGTTGCAATAAATTATACCTGTCAGGTTTTTATCAGCATGATCAATTTGGTGTAGCTTGTTGCTATTGATCCATGCATCCTATGGAGTTGCTCCAATGGAGTTGTTTGATGTATGCTATGTCTACTACATGTCCATGATCTTTATATGCTTAGTGAAGTTGATATGCATGTTGTTTTGTGCCTCCAAAGGAAGCATCGTGATGATGTTTTTGCCTTCCCAGATTTTGACTAAGTCTGGATAATTTTATTGCAACTTGCCATGCTTGGTTAATTGTGTTCCAGTAGGTTTTTGGGTGTGTTATATGTTCATGCTTGTTAAGTATCATGTCTACTTCATGTCCATGCCCTTTGTCTCCATGTTTGAGTGTTGTAGCATAATTATTTCTTGCTCCAAACATGCCATGTGGCTGTAAACTGTAGCTTTGTGTGAATATTGTTTTGCTTGCCTTTTGCAAACCGTGTGTCCGTTTCCGGCGATCCTTATATCGATTTCAACCGAAATCTTCCCCTCTATCCAGTGGCATGCTTGGTTTTCCAAGATGATACCTTATCCATCATCTTCTCCTTAGGCTCAAGTGCTTCCACATGCATACGCACATCATACTTGCATCATGTTGTTTTTGCATTGCACCATGATTGATATTGTGCCATGTTATGTTCTTGTGTTGAGTAGAGCCGGGAGCCATGACCGAGTACGAGGTTCCTACCAAGGTTGAGTACGAGAAGCCGTCTTACGATCCCATCGACGACTCAACAGGCAAGATGACCTGACCCAGATATCATTACTATCTTTGCCTATTACTAGATGTCTCGCTCTTTAGCTTATTGCCTCGATGCCCATGTTTGTTTGTCAGACTCCTATTGTAGCCATGAATCTCTCTAACCACCCAACCTAGCAAACCTTTGAATGGCTACGTAAGCTTCGCTCAGCCCCTCTTATAGCATTGTTAGTTGCAGGAGAAGATTTGAAGATTCTTGCTTCATGATGAAGCTATTGTTGGGATATCACACTGTATAATCTGTTAAACTAAATCATCTATATATTGGTAATGGGTGGAAGGCTAAGCCTCTTGCTTGGTGTTTTGTTCCACTCATGTCACCCTAGGAACCGTTTAAACCAGTGTTATGTTCCTTGATTGTGCGTCCCTAACACGGTTGGGGTTTATGGGCCCCCCTCGATAACCCGCTTAGCGCTAAAGCTTTTCCAGCAAGGCCCAACATTGGTTTTACATTTGCCTAACAACTAAAACATGCATAGGGCGTTGCAAACCCTCTTCTTAATCAACAACCCGGGCCAGTGCTCCACATGAGTGTTGGTCCAAACTGGGGGTTATGCGGGGCCGCCTTGGGGAAACCCGAGGTATCTGGTATTACCTGTATGATCACCCATCCGGTCGTGGCCTGAGACTAGATAGGCGCGGCTACTGTCAGGGTGTTGGCACGCTGTGAGGTCTTGCTGGATTAGTTTTACCTTAGTCGGAATATCTTGAGCACGGGATTCCTAGAATACTCGGGTCTTCCCACCTTGGAGTTGCGACTCCGCAGATCGTGAGCTTGTGAAGGGCTAAGTTGGGACACCCCTGCAGGGTTTGATCTTTTGAAAGCCGTGCCTGCAGTTATGTGGCAGATGGGAATTTGTTAATATCCAGTTGTAGATAACTTGACACCATGTTCATAATACACTACCGGCGTGAGTAACCGTGATGTTCATTTTCCGAAGGGGTTCGGGAAGTGAACACGGTGGGGTTATGATTGACGTTCTTAGATAGGATCACTTCGTGATCATTTTGACGCTCATGGCACTTCTCTTCTCGCTCTAAACACGTAAGCTAGTGCTAGTGCAGCTGCAACCTTGTTCTTCAACCTTGTTCCACACCCAAGGCTTAGATAGTTTTGCTACCCGGGAACGGGATTGCTGAGTCCTCCGTGGCTCACAGATTCTACACAACACCAGATGCAGGTACCATGGTGAACTACACAGGTGATGGCACCGAGTTGTATTGGGAGTTCGATGTAGAACGTGGGCGATACTACGTGTACTACCCCGTCGATCAGTAGTGGCTTCTACTAGGGGCGATTCGGACCTTGTGGCTTGATTTATGGTATCTTTCATTTGGATCTTCGTCTGTAGTCGGACTGTGATGTTATTTGGATGATGAATGTTTATGTAATGTATTGTGTGACGTGGCGAGTGTAAGCCAACTACTCTTTTGCAATTTCATCCCCCTTTTACATGAGTCGTGCAAAGATACCATACTTGAGATCATTCTAGTATGAGCTTATACCATTAAGTCGTGCCTCGACACGTGGGAGGTATAATCTCATACTGGGCATTACATGGGCCCCTCGAGCATCCCCCAGTGTCCTCCTTACTCCTATAAAAGTGTACGTACCCTGAAACCATCGAGAACAGAGAAAAAAACCCTAATTCCACCGCCGTAACCTTCTGTTCTTGTGAGATCCCATCTTGGAGCCTATTTCGGAGCTCCGACGGAGGGGGGATCCATCACGGAGTGCTTCTACATCATCATCATCGCCCTCACCATGAGTTGTGAGTAGTTTACCACAGACCTTCGGGTCCATAGCTAGTATCTAGATGGCTTCTTCTCTCTCTCTGGATCTCAATACAAAGTTCTCCTCGGTCTTTGAGGGGATCTATTCGATGTAATCTCTTTTTGCGGTGTGTTTGTCGAGATCCGATGAATTGTGAGTTTATGATCAAGATAATCTATGAGAAATATTTGGTTCTTCTCTGAACTCTTTATGTGTGCTCATAATATCCTTGCATGTCTCTTCGAATTATTGGTTTGGTTTGGCCTACTAGATCTATAGTTCTTACAATGGGAGAAGTGCTTGGCTTTGGGTTCAATCTTGTGGTGTCCTTTCCCAGTGACTGTAGGGGCAGCAAGGCACGTATTGTATTGTTGCCATCGAGGATAAAAAGATGGGGTTTATATCATATTGCTTGAGTTTAGCCCTCTACATCATGTCATCTTGCTTAAGGCGTTACTTTGTTCTTATGAACTCAATACACTAGATGCATGCTGGATAGCGGTCGATGTGTGGAGTAATAGTAGTAGATGCAGGCAGGAGTCGGTCTACTTGTCTCGGACGTGATGCCTATATACAATGATCATGCCTAGATAGTCTCATAATTATTCGCTTTTCTATCAATTGCTCGACAGTAATTTCTTTACCCGCCGCAGAATATCGCTATCATGAGAGATGCCACTAGAGAACACTATGGCCCCCGGGTCTATTCTCAACATATCAATCTACATCTACTTTACTTTTACTGCTTTTATTTTATGTTCTTATAAACAAAAATACCAAAAATATGAACTATCATCTCTATCAGATCTCACTTTCGTAAGTGACCGTAAAGGGATTGACAACCCCTTATCGCGTTGGCTGCGAAGTTCTTATTTGTTTCTGCAGGTGCGAGGGACTCGCGCGTGGTCTCCTACTGGATTGATACCTTGGTTCTCAAAAACAGAGGGAAATGCTTACGCTACTGTGCTGCAGCTCCCTTTCCTCTTTGAGGGAATACAACGCAAGCTTGAGAAGTAGAAGTGGGCTGCACGTGGCTGTGAAGAGGCAGTGGGCTGCGGGGAGAGGAGAGAGAGAGGCCCGCGGGGTTTTCGGGGACCAAAAATGTCCGACGAATAAACCGGTGACTGTGCCGCTCTAGTTCAACGGTTGGGCTCTCAAACGAGCTCCGAATGCGACGAACTTTGGCAGGCGGTCTACCTACAATGTAATAAGACCACACACCAAGTTTCATCCCATTCCGAGAACATTTTCCAGCCACTTATAAAATAAATATTCGGAGGTGCCGCGGGCGCGTGCAAGTGTGTCTGGGCTCAGAACGGACAAGGGAGAGGATGGGCGGACTCCGACGGATGCAAGTTTCGAAAACATGAGGATGCAATGCACATGATGACATGGCAAAATGCAACACGCAAGAAGATGACATGGCAACGACGACGAATAACTGGCTGACACCTGGTGCATCGGTCTCGGGGCGTCACAACACTCCCCTACTAACAAGAGATCTCGTCCCGTGATCTTAGGAAGGAGACGGAAGGGAAAAAGGAAGAAGGTGAAAACAAAGAACCTAGAGAGGTTGAACATCTTGAAAGGAAGAACAGAATGGAGATGAACGAGGTCGAGAAGGTTCGTTACAAAAGAGTAACACGGAAGAAACGAGAAACTTGATGGTAGAAAGACAAGAAAGAAAAGCCGAAGGAAGAAAATTGAATTCGAGAGCCACTCCAGTTAAATGGGATAGATAAGGAATAAGATCGAGAAAAATTTAGATAGCACTCCGGTTGAATATGGAAGGGATAGAACATAAACTCGAGAAGATGGAACGATACTTGACGAGATGAACAACACGATGCCTCCGGAAGAAATTTAAAATGAGAAGAAAGGAGGTATGACAACACCTTCTAGCACAATAGAGTTTCAAAACATCCTTGCGAAGAAGGGACGAACGGTAGTTGTTGAAATCAACAACAAAAATAATTAACTTGTTGTGGACTTATGGCAATAATCCCAAACTTGAGGTGAATTATGCCACAACGAAAAGGTTGAATAGATGAGATGAAGGAAGAAAGGCAAAACTCCACTTCAAAAGAATACGGAGAATTATTTGCACAACTCGAGGGGCAAGAAGAAGAATGCTTGAGCTGCTCCACGGAATTTGAAGAACACTTGAAGAATGAATTAAATCATGAAGAACCACCATGGAGAACTCCGGTCACAAAAGGATGATGAAGGACGAAAAGAATAAGATTAAAGTCTTGTGACGAGTTAGATAGGGTATCCGACGAGATAGCCGAGAAAACTTTGAACTCCGTGGAAGAAAAGATTAAAGCACTTGGGACTAGAATTTATTCATCAAGAACAAATTCCGAAGGAAAGGATTAAATCAACTTGACGAGAATGAATAAGAATTATGGTATGCTCGTCCTTCATCTATTAAATTGATGAAAGCAATGGATTCGCATACCACTTATTCTCGTTGAAATGATTAAGGAGTGATATATCATGAACTTGCGAAAATCTTCATGAAACACAGGTAGGATTAGAATAAAAATGAATGGATTGATATGATAACACCGGAAAAGAACTCTTGATCGACCCACCATAAGAATTGATGCCGAGTGAAGAAAAGGAACGAACCACTGGGAAGAATTAAAATCGAGTGATGAAAGAGAACTAACCACCGTAAGGAATTGAAATTGAGTGAATACAAGAGAATGAATCGTCGAGAAGAATAAGCACTTGGAGAATTTAGATACAAGAGAACGAAGAGATCGCGAACTGATTAAAGAATACTCGAACGAAGCACCGAACGAATGTGAGACGAACGAAGAGGCATCAATGAAGAATAATTGGAGGACGAAGTTGAAAACTGAGAACGAAGAAATCTTCTGAAATGATGGCCTTCGGAGGAACAAAAATAAAATAATTCATGAAGTACTCCAGAAGAATGAAAAGAAGAAAGGTTGAATCAAGCATGAAAAGAGTTTGAAAATGTTCTTGGAGAAGGCACATGACTGATGGAATCCATACTTACGTCATAATTGAAAAGAATTTGGTAATCACTCCAGAAAATTAGAAGAGTCAGGTAAGATCCTGGGAATAAACATGTGGGTTATGAGCCCACTTGAAGAAAATCACCGCTGAAAAGGATCCAAAAGGAGATATGCACCGGAATGATTAAAAATCCTCGAATGAGGTGACAACCTCGAGTTAATAGAAACTCAGTCGAATCTTTTGAGATGTCTTTAGAACTCCGGAATGATTAAATGGCGAGAGGGAAACGAGCAAGGCGAAACATTCGAGCCGAGGGAAAATAATATGGTGAACACCGAATATAATTTGAATTGGAACCACCAGAAAGAAAAGAGATAAAGAATGTCAAATGAGAGGAGAATTCATCAGAGAAGAACAGAAAGATGACGAACTGGATGAGAATTCACTAGTTGAAAAAATCGAGGAATGAATGCAAAGGATTCACACGAGTAGGATGGATACTCGATTGAGGACTCCCGCTCCGAGAAGAAAAAGGGTGGGCGGGTGGGAAAAAGAAAGACCACGTCGGACAGGGAAAACAACACCAGTTGGAAAGAACTGAGGGTTGAACTTGCAAAAGATTAAGAGGATCGAATCAACTTGAAGAGAATTGCACCGGATGAAAAGAGCTGACATCACAATGAACGAAAACTAACCGCGTGATCCTAAAAAAATTGAAGGGGAAGAGGAGTTATTCAAAATACCTACGTCAAGATTCCTCACCAGAGCGACGAAGGGACTGAGGAGTAAAAAGAATTCCTACTCTCGGATATAACTAGACTTCGAAAAAGTTTTCTTCTAGACTCGACAACGGCAAAGCTACGATCAATCAAGGGGCTCCTCTGGTCGGTCGAGGCTCTGATACTAACTTATCAAGCCCAAGATGCAATTCTATCTCGATCAGAAGATAAAACTTGTGATTGAGGCACAACCGCATTTTAGGTGCTTAGCAAGATGGATATCATTACATCGTACCATTACATACATACATGGGGGATACAACAAGTCATACAATTCACATGAATACAACAACATCATATACAGAACATCCAACTACGGATGCAAACATGAAAAGCACAACGACATCAATCTGCTTTCCCAGGCTGTCGACCAGGAACCTAACCATAACATCGCTCTCGCGTCAAGTCATCGGAAACCTGCACCTGCAACTGTTGTTGTAGTATCTGTGAGCCACGAGGACTCAGCAATCCCATAACCATGGGTATCAAGACTAGCAAAGCTTATTGGGTAGGAAGAGGTTAAGTGGTGAGGTTGCAGCAGCGGCTAAGCAAAAGTATGGTGGCTAACTTACGAGTAGAAGAATAAGATGAGCCTCTACGCAAAACGGTCGCAAACTAGTAATGATCGCTAGAGATCCTGAACTACCTGCGAGTCAAACATAACCCCACCGTGTTCTCTTCTCAAAGTGAAAAGAGACGGTCACGGTTACTCACGCGGTTGTGTATTTTATTTCGGATCCTCTATCAAGTTTTCTACAACCGGACATTAACAAATTCCCATCTACCACATAACCGCGGGCACGGCTCTCAAAAGATCAAACCCTGCAGGGGTGTCCCAACTTAGCCCATCACAAGCTCACGATATGTGGAGTCGCAACTCCAGGTTGGGAAGACCCGAGTATTCTCGGAATCCCGTGCTCAAGATATTTCGACAAAGGTAAAACTAATCTAGCCAGACCTCCTGACGTGCCGACACCCTGATAAGAGCCGCGCGTATCTCGTCTCAGGCCACGATCGGATTGTCCAAACTCCCGGTAGGCCAAGTGCAGAGTTGCCCTTGGTGGTCACCGGTGGATGACAGGTTTGGACCAACACTCATGAGGAGCACTGGCCTGGGGGTTGATTAAGAGTCCTCGGGTGCTAGCCAGTCCCTATGCAAGTTTTAGTTATTAGGCAAATGTAGTACCAAGGTTCGGTCTTGCTGGAAAAGCTTTAAGCAGTGCGAATTATCAAGGGGGGGACCATAAACACCTACCGTGTTAGGAACACAAAATCAAGGAACATAACGCCAGTTTATCGGTTCTTAAGGCGGCATGAGTGGAACAAAACACCAAGCAAAAGGCCAAGCCTTCCACCCATTGCCAAGTATATATGTGCATTAATTTAATTAATAGATATTGTGATATTCCAACAACGTCCAGCTCCAACATGAAGCAATCTTCCTCTTCACCTGCAAATAACAACGCTATAAGAGGGGCTGAGCAAGCGGGTAACATAGCCAAACAATGATTTGCTGGTATGGTGTCAAAGGTTAGAGGTTTCATCGCAACAAGGAGAGGCTGACAACAAATAGATAGGTAGCGTGACATATAGCAATAGCGTCGAGACAACTAGCATGGCAATGATAGTAAAGGTATCCAAGGAGACGGTCATCTTGCCTGGAATCCCGCAAGGAATAAGAACGAGTCCATGAAGAAGACGAAGAAGAAGCCACGAAGACGAACCAAGTGTATTTGAACGAATCCTCACGATCGCAACGAAACAAGCACTAACGAGAAGAAGCAAGCAACACGGTAAACACACCACTCAAGAACATGATATAATGCTCAACCAAGTATGATGCATGACAAGTCTATATGATGCAAAACATGGCAAGGGATGATGCATAAAAGAACACACAATAAGGCAAGTTTAAATGAGGCCGGGAACAACATATAACAATTCCGGTAAGTCCTCATATGCAATTTTCGAAATTGGTCCAGATCTGAACAAACCTTAAGTTAAAGTTGTGAAACAGCAAGTTAACATGCACCATGATTATCTACTCGAAATTCTAGTCAAGTTACATATAAAGTTTATTTAATTCGGAGCTATGGCCTAGAAGATATGAGCGAAACAAGACAAGCATGGCACTGTTGCAAAACGCATCCAAACATCAAGCAAACACACTCCAAACAGGTATAAAACATGTTATTATGCATCTACATTCAAAAACACACAAGTTTCATATAGGACACGCTCAAAACGGAGCAACGGTTCATCACATACACATGAAACAAGATATAACAACAAGCTGTCCAAAAACAGCAACATGGCACTTAGTTGACATCAAAACAACATGATACCATAACACTTCATGTCAACAAAGGGCATGGCAAGCATGTACATGTCCAACACTACAAGCATGACCACTGAGGTACTACCAAACGGCACTAGAACATGCTCAAAACATCATGGCAAGATTGCAAAAGATAACAGTTTCACAGACTTAGTGAAAATAAACTAAACATGGCAGCAACAACGACAAGTAGGCATGTTTGCAAGCTTGTGCAACTCATCTCAAAGCATATCATGGCTTGTGAGTATAACCAATAGCAAGAGGACATGTTTATGAAGCTACTTATGGCAAGAACATGGTCATATGATGCATAGAACACTAGCTATTCACATGGAAAAACTGAACTTACTCATAACAGGATGACAGAAACATTTTATAGCAACTTGAGAGCATGAAAATAAAAAGCTACATCAGGTCATATATGCAAACAAGGGCATGTATGGATAGAGCATAACATGGACAACAAGACATTATCTTCGGACAACCCAAAACATTCATGGATTTGAGTGGGGCATCAAGCAAACATGTCATCAGGTTATAACAGTTTCAGACTTAGCAGTTTTCAACAAGTCATAGAAATCAGCAACAACGAGTAGGCCACTTTACATATTGACATGTAGCTCAAACAAAAATCACACGTAAAGATAAGAAAAGGACAAATCAGCATCTCATAACAAGTTTCAGCACTTAACAGCCACATGCACTTTTGCAACAGAGATAAACATGGCAATATGACACCTAACATGAATGCAACAGCCACCATCATGTAGAGCACTTCACAATGAACATTTTGACATATCATACACTCCATTTGGACCAACATGCACAAAGTTACAACCTCACAAACATGCTAACATAATAACAGTTATCAGCAGTTTATAACATTTAGCACTTTTGCAACTATGATTAGGGCATCAAGATGAACTCAAACAAGCATGCCACAGTACAACAATATGAAGAGCATCACGAGACGAACATTTGGACATATTGTATGCTCAAATTTGACAATCATGCACAAAGTAATCATCACTCAAAGTATGTAACATGATGTAGTAAAATAGGGACTTAGTCATAACAAAAACAACCTCGGGGTGGACATGTCCGGGGTCCAGGCGGACATGTCCATCGGCTGGGCACCCGGGCCCACTTGGCAGTGACACGGAGAGGGTGGGCATGGACATGTCCGTACTCCACTGGACATGTCCGGCTCGTCCCGATCCGGATCTAACCGGACCGAGACCGGAGGCGAGATCATGGCCGCGGCGGGGCGTCGAGTGGAGGCGGCAAGGTCGCGACAGAGCCGCGGGTGGCCAGATCCGGCAAGAGCCTGCAAGAAGCTGGGGCTGTGGGCGCCATGGCGGGACGGCGGAGCTCGACGCGGGGTCGGTGGCGGTGGCGCGACCGGGCGCCGGTGCGAGGCGGCGGAGAGGAGAGCTGGGCACGAGAGCGAGGCGGCATGGCGAGGTGGCGGCGCGCGCGCGGGATGGATCTCCGGCGAGATCCCGACGGAGCTCCGGCAAGCGGTGGCGCGGAGGAGGCCAGCGGGAGGCCGGACGGCGAGCTCGGGAGGAGCGAGGCGAAGGAGCGCTACGGCCAGCGCGCGGAGGGGCTCGGGCCCGCTTTGGCCCGCGACAGGCACGTGATGGACTTCGCCGGGCCGAGCGGCTGGAGGCGGACAAGGGTCAGGTGACGGTGCACGATAGGAGGGAAGCGCCTGCGCGGGTGATGTGGTGGAGCGCCATTGGCCGAAGGCGCCGGCGGTTGGGGGGAGTTGGCGGCGACAAGTGGCGATGCACGGCTGGCTGGGCACGGAATTTGGTGGGAGTGACAGCTGGAGGTAGGGGAGACTAGGGGAGGCGAAAAATGGCATGGGTAGGTGGTTTAAATAGGCAATGATTAGGTTTAGGGGGGGTTTTGGGTGTTTTTGGACCGTGCGATTGCTACTTCTCGAGCTTGAGTTGTATTCCTTCGAAGAGGAAAGGGAGATGCAGCATAGTAGCGTAAGTATTTCCCTCAGTTTATGAGAACCAAGGTATCAATCCAGTAGGAGATCACGCGCGAGTCCCTCGCACCTGCACAAACAAATAAGAACTTCGCAGCCAACGCGTTAAGGGGTTGTCAATCCCTTTACGGTCACTTACGAAAGTGAGATCTGATAGAGATGATAGTTTGTATTTTTGGTATTTTTGTTTATAAGAACAGAAAGTAAAAACGGAAAAAGTGAAGTAGATGTAGATTGATATGTTGAGAATAGACCCAGGGGCCATAGTGTTCTCTAGTGGCTTCTCTCATGATCGCGATATTCTACGGCGGATAAACAAATTACTGTCGAGCAATTGATAGAAAAGCGAATAATTATGAGACTATCTAGGCATGACCATTGTATATAGGCATGACGTCCGAGACAAGTAGACCGACTCATGCCTGCATCTACTACTATTACTCCACACATCGACCGCTATCCCGCATGCATCTAGTGTATTGAGTTCATAAGAACAGAGTAACGCCTTAAGTAAGATGACATGATGTAGAGGGATAAACTCAAGCAATATGATATAAACCCCATCTTTTTATCCTCGATGGCAACAATACAATACGTGCCTTACTGCCCCTACTGTCACTGGGAAAGGACACCGCAAGATTGAACCCAAAGCCAAGCACTTCTTCCATTGCAAGAACTATAGATCTAGTAGGACAAACCAAACCAATAATTTGAAGAGACTTGCAAGGATATTATGAGCACACATAAAGAGTTTGGAATAGAACCAAATATTGATCATAGATAATCTTGATCATAAACCCACAATTCATCGGATCTCGACAAACACACCGCAAAAAGAGATTACATCGAATAGATCTCCTCGAAGACCGAGGAGAACTTTGTATTGAGATCCAGAGAGCGAGAAGAAACCATCTAGATACTAGCTATGGACCCGAACGTCTGTGGTAAAGTACTTACAACCCATGGTGAGGGCGATGATGATGATGTAGAAGCACTCCGTGATGGATCCCCCCTCCGGTGGAGCTCCGGAACAGGCTCCAAGATGGGATCTCACGAGAACAGAAGGTTACGGCGGTGGAATTTGGGTTTTCTCTCTATTGCTGATGGTTTCGGGGTACGTAGCCTTATGTAGGAGGAAGGAGGGCACCGGGGGACTCATGAGGGGCCCACGAGGCAGGGGGCGCGCCCTGGGAAGGGGGGCGCGCCCCCCTCCATCGTGGACAGCTCGTAGCCCCTACTCCGTGGTTCTCAAGTCTCCCGTGCGTGATTTTCTCCAAAAATATCTCTCCCGAAGGTTTCATTCCGTTTGGACTCCGTTTGATATTCCTTTTCTGCAAAACCTTGAAACAGGCAAAAAATAGCAATCTGGACTGGGCCTTTGGGTTAGTAGGTTAGTCCCAAAAATGATATAAAAGTGTATGACAAGGCCCATTAAACATCCAAGACATCATAAATAATAGCATGGAACAATAAAAAAATTATAGATACGTTGGAGACGTATCAAGCATCCCCAAGCTTAATTCTTGCTCGTCCTCGAGTAGGTAAATGATAAAAACAGAATTTTTGATGTGGAATGCTAACCAACATAGTTTTTCAATGTAATTCTCTTAATTGTGGCATGAATGTTCAGATCTGAAAGATTCAAGATAAAAGTCTATATTGACAGAAGGAATAATAATACTTCAAGCATACTAACAAAGCAATCATGTCTTCTCAAAATACTATGGCTAAAGAAAGTTATCCCTACAAAATCATATAGTCTAGCTATGCTCCCTCTTCATCACACAAAATATTTATATTATGCACAACCCCGATTTCAGCCAAGCACTTGTTTTCATACTCTATTCTTTCAAACCTTTCAACTTTCACGCAATACATTAGCGTGAGCCATGGACATAGCACTATGGGTGGAATAGAGAGGTGGTTGTGGAGAAGACAAAAAGGAGGGAGATAGTCTCACATCAACTAGGCGTATCAACGGGCCACTACTAGGAAAAGGCCTATTAATGGCGCACCTAATTTGGCCATTAATGGCGCATTAGTGGTGCGCCATTACTAGCACGCCATTAGTATTTGATACTAATGGCGCACCTCTGGTGCGCCATTAGTATCTGGTATACTAATGGCGCACCGCAGATGCGCCATTAGTGTGCACCGTAGTGCGCCATTAGTATGCCTCCCAGGGGCCATGTGTACCCAGGTGCTTTGGCATACTAATGGCGCACTAAGGTATGATGCGCCATTAGTAGTGTCCGCATAGTAATGGCGCACTGGCTGATAATGCGCCATTAGTATACTTTGGCACACTAATGGCGCACTGTGCTCTGATGCGCCATTAGTATGAATATTAGGTTTTTTTAATATTATTTTTCTGTTTTTTTGCACAGATTACAAAATGTATAATTGCACAGAATATAGACAGCACACATCAACAACACATCCATCAAATACAATAGAAGATTAGTCTCTGAATACAATTCATCATATTAGTCTCCGAATACAATTCATCATATTAGTCTCTGAATTGAAAAGACCGAACAAAGATAGAACAATATATTACAAGTCTCGAGACCGCGAGTAGCGAGTTTGTCTTCACATTACAAGTCGATATCGATCATCTAAACTACCATCACATAGAAGAGAGCTGCGGTCGTCACGATGAGCATCATCACGATGAAACTCATTTTCATCCGGTTCCTCCAACGCTCCCTCCCCTCTCCCGCTAGATAGCGGGCGTATCTAGATTCGGCCTCGGCCCTAATGGTGTACCCTTTGTAACTGTTACCGCTGAATCGGTGAACCTGTCTCCGACACTCCTCCCAGTCGTCGTAGACTCCGGGAACCTTACCCTTGTACACGACATACGACGGCATTGCTATATATGCACTAGCCAAACGAAACGTTAGTACCAATTCACAGACAATTCATAAGCAATATATAAGTATGCAACAGAACGATCGAAAGAGAAAAGCAAGACATTAATAGCATCGATTACATCTAAGTTGAACGACTCTCGAAACCAAAGAGACATACTACAAGTTCATTAAAGTTTAATTACAACATGAGCCAATCGATGTTTCAGAACTAGACACAGCATCACTGCTTTCGACTCGACTCAATGCACCGGAGCGTGGATGAAGCCGCCGTCTATCGTGGGAGTCATGAAATCACGGGCGTTGTCAGCCTGCATTTGTAGCATTGTGTCGATGTCACTGTTCGACGGTTGATTTCTGAGGTAGAACTGCCCCGAGGTACGAAGGACATCTTGATGGATGATTTCCGCAAACTCCGACTGGATGCGAAAGAAATCTTGTCTGATGTCCGCGTCCTGGATTGCCGACACGCGCGCGGCCCAATCTTTGAGCTTACTCGGTAGCAGAAGTTGATGATGGTCCCGTACGATCGCCCGCATGTGATGGATGGCGTAGTAGGCACCCTTCTGACCGCCAGGCGGCTGCTTGATGCAGCAGAACGTCGTGTTGTGGGAGAACACGTGCTTGCCGTACTTACGAGTTGTCCTGGTGAAGGTGCCTCCAGATTTGGCGTAGCCGGCGAGAACATCATCAAGAACTTTCTTGACATTTGTGTAGTCTACAGCCGACTGACGGTCCGGGTCGAAATACGTGGCCATGGAATATTTGGGGCTTAGTAGGATGAGCGTGCACTGTGTGTCACTGCAGAAAACACGGAATGCTAAAAGAAGAACGATCGAAATCTAAGAATTCATATGTTACGGGGCGGTTGAGGCGGAGGACTTACTCGGGAAAGTAAGGCACGAGGAAGTTATCCTTATCCCGGTTTGCCAGAATGACGCCTTGGAGGTAAGAACTCGCGACTTGCCGGTCCCCAGCGCTGCCCAAGATCTTGGCACGCATGTAGAAGGGGTCGACTATCACGATGTCCGGGGTCTTGTCGCGAATGATCCGCATCTCCATACTTAGCGAAAATAGCCGAACGAAGGTGTAGTGCAGCGGATGAAGGTTCAACATAGCGTGGATGTCATCAAACCGCAGGACGATCGTACCCCCAATGGAGTTATCCACAAAGCCCTTGCCCTCCGGCACCTTGGCCGCGAAAACCGGGTACGCCACATCCTTCTCTGTGAGACGCCGCTTCTCCAAAGAAAGAACACTGTCATGCAGACTCCGCATGGCACCGGTTGCAGCATCGAGCATATTTGTCGGTAGCATCGGCCTACCCGCCACATGCACCCTCCTCATTACATCCTCAGGTGAAGGTGGCCCGTCCTGAGCACGGATCGTACTCGGTGCCGGCTGGCTCGCACCCTTGTTAGTTTTTTTTTTGCGTGCCTTCTTCTTGATCTCCTGAATTGGGACCGAGTTCTGCTCAGAGACCGCCTTCTTTAGTGTGTTGGGGCTGATCATATTTCGCACCTCGCCTATCTGAGGCTCGGTGAAGTCGGCAGCTGGAGGCGTCTCCTGAGAGCTGAACGGCAGACGACGCCTGTTGCAACTTGGCTTCTCCGCGGTACCGGCTTGATCGCGCACGTCTTTTGTTGGGTTGGGTTCTTGAGAAGGAGCCCCCATGAAGTCGTCACCGTACCCATGATCGGCAAAGTACTGATCGACGTTGGCAAATGTATCGTCGTCGTCGTCGTTCTAATCCTGTGCCATATGCATGTTTGGATCCTATGGCATAGGGATGTCCGGCACCGTTGCGGCGGACTTGACATGGGGACGACTTGGCGCCGGCACGACTGGCGGTGTTGTCTTCTGTGTGGTTTCCCCCGTCCCCAAACGAATCTGGCTCTTCGGCCAAAGCAGGGGCCAACTCAGGCAGGCGCTGAGGGTCATGACGTCATCATCGTCAGCCCCGACGGGTCGAATCGGAGGTAACACCTCGTCGCAGCCTGGCAGCACCCGAACCAGTTGAACGCTAAACAAGTTGGGTGGCATCTGGGTACCGTGGAATAAGGGCTGGCCCGGTTGAACAATTTTGCCCTTGGCGACATCGACCAACTCGTTGTTCACGAAGTGCAGGAGAGTGCACGGAACGTCGGCGGCGCCCTGCGAAAACATGTAGGGCGTCAGGGATGCCCAGTCAAAGGCAAGGAGATGAAGTCCTCGGCCGAGAGAGGCTTAATTAGTTACCGTGATGATGGCGTCGAGCTCGGCTAATGTCGAGGCACCGCCAACGGCGGGCGTGCAGTTGACGGAGGGGCCGCTTGCGGCAGAGGTGCCGGCCGGCATACACACGGGTGCATTAAGCTCCCGTGCCGGCGTCGGAGACACCAATGCCGCCTCCGCCGAAGACACCAATGGCCCCGCCATCGCGTTCTGCGAGTTGCTGGCCGTGAAGCTGGGAATCGGGGGCGGCCCCTGTTGGCCGCCAGCAATCCACGCCTGCAACCCCTCGATCAAGCTAGGCACAATGGCGGTGATCATCGCTCCGAGCTGTTGTTGCACTTGCTCTTGGACAATCTCCGGAATCCGCGCCACCTGTGCCTTGAGTTCTTGAACCTTGCGTGCCTGGCTTTCCGAGCTGGTCTTTTTCTCCTTTCGCCCATCAGCGTTATAGTATGACGACCATTTTGTCGACAAGCCTATGCCGGCCACACAACCAGCTGACGTCGGCTTCTCGAGCTTATCCTTGTTCTTCATTACATTCAACGCCCTATTTAGAGTCGTGTCCCAAGGGCCGCTCTTAGTCGACCCCGCGCTACTGCTTTCAGTCGCCTGCGGAATGAATGTGAATCATTTAGAAATTTGGCTTCATTAATTAGAATGCACCCATATGGAGCTAATTACGCGGGGGTGTATTCCTTACCAGAACAGCCTCAAGCGCCCTGGTCTTCGGATCCGTGGTCAGCTCCTTTGTTTTCGGGTCCTTCTTGTACCGGGCCCTGATAAAGTTCCTGGTCTGCTTGTCACCGTATTTATCGAAGAGGGGCGGTAGGCCTTGCTCGGCACGGTCCGCCTCCTCCTTGTCCCATATAGGCTCCGCCACTCTGTAACCGCCGGGACCGAGTGTGTGTTCCCCTAAGTTGAGCTCCCGCATTTCTTTCCCCCACTGACTTGATTCGGAGTGTGCGGCGCTCGAGCAAGTGATCTTGAATTCGTTGTACTCATCTTCGGTGATCAAAGGTTGTTTCTCCTTGATCGTCTCATAACTCTCACCTTTCTTGGTCATTATCTTCACATTGGTTTTCCAAGTAGACAGGGCCTTGCTCATCTTCGTGAGGGCAGCATTGTTCACTTTATTCCCTTTGAGGCTTGTGTTATCAAATTGAGCGGGGAACTTGTATCGTTCGTGCAGCTTCGTGAAGAGGAGGTTGCGATAATTCTCGTTGTCAGGATGCCTCAGGTTCTCGCTGTTGATCGAGACGGTGCTCCGGAGAATGCACCCGAGCTGAAGCGAGTACCCCTTGACTACTCGTTCGGGCGCCGTTGGATTCCCATCGGAGTCCACTTCAGTAACTTCCTCCTTGAGGGTGCGGAGCACGGTCGGGCGCCGGTCCTTCCGTTGCCTCTTCGGTTGGCTGCCATCTGTGTGTGCGCTGCCATCATCAGTGGTGGCATTCTCGGCGGCACCATCAGTGGTGGCATCAGTGGGGTCATCCTCCGCGGTACCATCAGTGGTCTCAGGATCGGTGGGGAAGGCAGCGTCCTCATACAAGTGAGGTTGTTCCTCCATCTCCTGGGACAGCTCCCAGAATGCGTTCCCGCCCGAACCGCCGGCCTCATCGTTATTGGCCATGTTTCTCTCTAAATAGGAACAAAGTTTGGTCAAAAAGTTGGTTATTGTCAAGGAACAAGATCATGGTCTCATCATTTAGGGTTTTGTCGACACCGAGGCATCCTAAAAGCTAAGCTTTCATAATTGAGGGTTTTTCGACGCCGAGGCACCCTAAAAGCCTAAGCTTTCATCATTTCGGTTTTTATCGACACCGAGGCACCCTAAAAGCCAAGGTTTCATAATTTATGGTTTGTCGACACCGAGGCATCCTAAAAGCTAAGCTAGGAAGGAGAATTGTAAGTTGGGCCTAATCACTTGGCTCTATTGCCGCCTATGGTTTAATGCAGCTAGAATAAAGGGGCACTTGATCCTACCTAATTAACCACTAAGATACCCCGGCCCATGCATTAGTCACAAGTACCCTATATGTCCTATTTTTAGCAAAGTCATGCTAAAATTCACGGAAAATTTCAGCATGACCTTTGCTGAAAATAGGACATATGGAGTACCCGAATTTGCCGGAACGGAAGTTAATCAACATTCCAGCAAACTCAAGGGTCTCTCGGGGTACCTGCAAAACTATCACAATGTGATCACAAGTCTTTCTCAATGTGATCATCATCTTTACAAGTCTTTCTCAATGTGATCACAAGTAATTCAGAGGCATCACAAGTAATTCAGAGCATCACAAGGCATTAGTAGTTCAGTACATGAACAAGTTTTACCAAGCACATCAATATGTACTATATTTCATTGTGGAGTGATATACAGTATGTTACAGCAAAGAAACTGCTTAATCCACATGCCTCAGCTTATCAACAGTCATTACTTGTCAAATACAGAAGAAGGAACAATTTATTTGTGACATAGTTACAAATGATGACAGAATAAAGCAACACCCTGTACTAGCCTAAAAACATATAATTAGAGCAACTTCATATTGTCTAAAATCCCCCTTTTCTTTTCTTTTTCTTTTTCACCTGAGGGCATGTAAATCATGTACACCTTTTTATCTATTAAAAAAAACTGTAGACACTTCCTTCAGTAAAAAAAAGGAACTATGGTAGTAGTGCCAGACCCATATTTTTAGGACTGATATTTAATCCATTGCTACAACTTGAGGTATATGTGTCAAGAACCCTCATGGCATGCTAAGTGTCAAAAGGTCAGCCAACAAGGCAATGGCCTGAATGTCCTTATCATGGTATTAACCTAAACCAGAAAAAAAATACCTCACTTATACGAGGGTTATATTGAACTTAACCTAGACAAGCTAGCTGTGGCACCATCCTAGGCTCATTAGGCCATGGTCCAACCCAGATATAAGATTCACCAATAGCATTGCACTAAACTACTGAAACTACTAAACTACTGAAACTACTCCAAGTCCTACACTAAACTACTAAACTACTGAAACTACTCCAAGTCCTACACTAAACTACTAAACTAAGCTAAGTACTACTGCTTGCAAGTCCTACACTAAACTAAAAATGTTTCAGTTAATTATGCTACTCCAGTACTAACACAAATTATGCTACTCCAGTACTAACACAAGGAGTACAAGCATTTCACTCAAGGAAAATTGCACTCACAGAGCACTCTAGATCAACTGATGCGAAATATTGTACTAACCTAAAAAAATTGCACTCACAGAGCACTCACAGAGCACTCTAGATCAACTCCAGCACTCACAGAGTACTCCAGTACTAACCTAAAAAAATTGTCTGTCTGCGATTTCTACTGATGCGAAATCAACTTATATTTTTCTTGTAGATCAATCATAGAGCACTCACAGAGCACTCACAGACCTAAATTTTGATCTAGAGTACTTCAACAAAAATGGCAGAAATACAAAAAAAAATGACTTTGTGGTGGTGATTAGAGAGGAAGGAGGGAGGAGTGATGGCTACCTGCGTATGGAGTGGTCGTCGGCGTAGCTCCGGGCGGCGGCGTTGCTGCAGAGTCGGGGAGGCGACGGGGGCATCGGACGTCGGGGGCGCGGGCGTCGAGGGCGTCGGACGTCGGGGGCGCGGGCGTCGAGGGCGTCCGGGGCGTCGGGGGCGTCCGGGGCGTCGGGGGCGCGAGCGTCGAGGGCGTCCGGGGCGTCGGGGGCACGGGCCTCGGG
>LR738713.1:492689128-492868999 GCA_902687465.1 Secale cereale | reverse complement strand
CGGCGGCGGCGGTTGAGTAGGGGAATCGAGGGTGCGGGGGGTCGGCGGCGGCGGCCGGTGGACCGGGGGGTGCTCGGCGGCGAGGGGGACCGGATCTGGCGAGGTGGGATAGCTATCGAGATGGAGGGGGGGTCGAGATCGAGTGTCCATGAAATTTAAAAATATTCATGATAGTTCAAAAAGTGCCCATGAAATACAATCGAGAAATGAAGGGTACGATTTAAATACAATCGATCTTAGCTAGCTATCTGTTCACAATCTTCTTGCCCTTCTTTTTCGCAAATGGAGTTCTTCTGTGGAACGAACGTCCTTTAGGTAGGGTGGTCCTGCTTCTTCTTGTGGTGTAAGCTGCTACTTCATCATCGTCGTCATGTTCGATCCTCGGGTCGCCGTACTTGTCGAAGTCTTGCTCATTGGCTACTCCATCCATTCCGATGATCTTCCTTTTGCCTCTCCTCACGACAACACGACTGGGCTTTGACGGATCGGTAATGAAGAAGCATTGGTCAACTTGGGAAGCCAGTACCCATGGCTCATTTTTCGCGGTGACGTTTGCGCCCGCGGTCTTGGATTTGGCTTCGGGTATAACCATGGTGGTGAAATACCGGTCTTCTTTTAGGACGCGCTTGGCCCATCTGACACGGAACATCGGGACCTTCTCTCCAGCGTCGCTCAGCTCCCAGATCTCCTCGATCCTTCCGTAGTATCTGTCCTTGTCATTACCGGTGTAGGATTCCATCGTTACCCCGGAGTTCTGATAACCATCGCTCTTCATGTCCTTGGCCTCGGTGTAGAATGTGTAGCCGTTGATATCGTACGCCTCATAGGTCATCAGGTTGTGCTCGGCGCCCTGTGACAAGGCGAATATGAGTTGTTCTTCCGCGGAAGAATCATCATGTAAAGGGTACGACAGAAGCTTCTGCTTAAACCAACGCGTGAAACATGAGTTGTGCTCTTTGATTATATCTCCGTCCGTCCTCTGTTGGCCTCGGTCATTGTATGTCTTCTCAATAAAGGTTTTGTGCTGAACCACCCAAGGATCGACCACGTCTATGTGTTGTAGCGCGACTAGGTTTGCTCTTTCAAAGTCGGCGAGTCGACCCTCGAAGTCGACATGCATTTCTCGGCGACCCTCACGGTGACCCGATCCAGCGAGCCTGCCGAGGTGCCTGTTGACGGGCAGACCAACGGGGTTCTCGATGCCTAGATAATTCGTGCAGTACGAGATGCACTCTTCGGTCAGAAAGCCCCTGGCTATGCTTCCCTCTGGACGTGACATGTTGCGAACGTATCCTTTGATGACACCATTCATCCTTTCGAACGGCATCATGCTGTGCAGGAACGTCGGCCCGAGTTGGATGATATCGTCCACGATATGGACCAGCAGATGCACCATAACGTCGAAGAATGCGGGCGGGAAGTACATCTCAAGCTCGCATAGTATCACCACGATCTCTTCCTGTAGCCTTCTGAGTTGCCTCACGCCAACAGACTTCCGAGAGATGATGTCGAAAAAGTTGCATAGGCCAAATAGGGTTTCACGGACGTGCGCGTCCATGATACCACGGATTGCAACTGGAAGTATCTGCGTCATCAGCACGTGACAGTCGTGAGACTTCATCCCGCTGAACTTCAGCTTCGCCCGGTCTAGGTATCTGCTTATCTTCCCCGCGTAACCGTAAGGAAGTTGTACTCCTACGAGGCAGGTGAAAAACTGCTCGATCTCCTCCTGACTTAGAGTGAAGCACGCGGGAGGGTAGTCATTTCCGGTCTTCTTGGCCTTTTTGCCTTTGCGACGACTTTCCGTGTCCTGCTTCGCCTCATCATCATCATCATCATCATCATGATCATCATATATAGCGTGAAGCTCCTACCTGATGCCCATTGATTTCAAGTCTGCCCTTGCTTTCGGCCCATCTTTGGTCCTCTCTGGCATGTTGAGCAGGGTACCAAGCAGACTCTCGCACACGTTCTTCGTGATATGCATTACATCAAGGCTGTGAGGCACACGGTGGATCTTCCAGTACGGCAAGTCCCAGAAAACAGACCTCGTTTTCCATACCTTCAGCAGCGGCTCTGGCGCCTTTCGCTTCTTTCCCGGCAGTGGGCAATCTTTCCAATTTTTCAACAGCTCGTCTATTTCCTCGCCGCTCCTCGTACGCGGGCGTCCTCGGGGTTCGGTTTCACCATCGAACAGATCCTTGCGTTTTCTCCACAGGTCATCGTCGCGAAGCCACCTTCGATGTCCCATGAACACGGTTTTCGAAGACCCGGGATCTCTATCTAGCTGGCGATACGTTGTGTCATCCATGCACCTGACGCATCCAGAAAATCCGTGGACCACCTGCCCCGCGACATATCCGTAACCGAGATAGTCGTGCACCGTCGTGAGCAGCGCGGCTCTCATAGGGAAATATTCTTTCTTTGCGGCATCCCACGTATTGGCTGGCGTTTTCCACAGCGTGTCTAGCTCCTCTTTCAGCAGCCCCAGATACAGATTGATGTCGTTCCCTGGTTGTTTCGGTCCTTCAATTAGCATACTCACGTGAATGTACTTCCTCTTCATGCACAACCAGGGGGAAAGGTTGTACATCCACACAAACACAGGCCAGGTGCTATGTGTGCTTCTCTGGCTGCCCAACGGGTTGACTCCATCGGTGCTCGCGCCCAGCACGATGTTCCTTGGATCGTTCCCAAATTCTAGGTCTTCGAAGTTCAACGCTTGCCACTGGCTCGCATCCTTAGGGTGACTCAGCATCTTGTCTTTTTTATCTATCTCCGGATCATTTGCGTCATCTTCTCGCTTCTTCTCCTCCCTATCCGCGTGCCAACGCAGGAGCTTTGCTACCTTAGGGTCCGCGAAATACCGCTGCAGACGAGGAGTGATCGGAAAGTACCACACCACTTTTCGAGGAGCTTTCTTCCTCTTCTTGTATCGAGTGACGCCGCACACCGGACATATGGTAGACTCCGCGTGCTCGTCCCGATAAATGATGCAATTGTTCATGCACACATGGTATTTCACGTGCGATAAATCCAGAGGACACACGATTTTCTTCGCCTCCTCCAAACTGGTGGGGCACTTGTTCCCCATGGGAAGACGTTCGTGCCAGAATGACATGTTCTCGTCGAAGCATGCGTCGGTCATTTTGTGTTTTACCTTCATCTCCAGAGCCATGAGCGTTACTTTCAGGCGGGTATCCTCGGGCCTGCATCCTTCATACAATGGAGTAACCGCGTCTAACTCAAGTTGATCCATCTTGGCTTTCTCTCGGGCGGCAGCTCTTGCGTTATCTGTCTGCTTGAGAAGCAGCTCTTGAATATGAGGGTCCTGCACCCAGCCCATCGATGGTTCAGCGTCGTCTGCTCCGACGGCATCATCATCTTCATGATCATGCCCGTTGTCTGCTCCGGCATCTTCCTCATCATCATGTCCTGCATCTTCTACATGATGACTGTGTACAGCATCACCGTCGTGATCATCTCCTGGGGATTCTTCGTCTTCTCGCCCGCCCGAGCCGCGGTGGTTGTCTTGCTGCCCTTCCTCATTTCTTGCTCGGCCCCCATGGACGACTTCGTAGTCATCTTCATCACCTTGCCACCGATAGCCATCCATGAAACCACGCAAGAGCAGGTGGTCCCGCACCTGCCCGGAATCCGGGTCCGCAATAAGGCTCTTCAGCTTGCATCTTCGACACGGACATCTTATCTCCGTCTCGTTCTTTTGAAGCATCTCGGCCTTCGCGGACCTCAAAAACCTATTCACAATGCCTTCGGTCATCGTGCGCACCATGGTCGCCCTGCGGGGTAGAGCAAAACGATATTTTAGAACCAAGAAAAAATTTGCCATGACTTTCCCTAAAAATAGGACAAAAATGAATGCTTAATGCCAAAATTCTCACCGAAACGGAAATGAATCAACATTCCGGGAAAATATTGGCAACTATCGCATTTCAAATACCGGTACACCTCCAAACACAAACACATATGCAACACAACAAACCGGTGCGACACCACAAACATACATAGATCTAGCTAGGCCATAAAAAGTGCATGTGCACATTGTTGTATGGAGAACAACATAAATATAGCTTCCCCCTTACTTACCTATCAAAACAAGGTAATTTAACCATTTAATTTGAATGAATATATGGTGGAAATGAGGTGAAAAAGAGGAGGGACCCAAGAGGAGAGGAGGTGGAGAGAATGAAGAAGTGGGGGGGGGGGAGTGAGTGTGGTAGAGAGGCTGTCCAAAATATCTTGTTGCTGCCCGCTTACTAATGGCGCACCAACTATAAATGCGCCATTATTAATCAAGGTTACTAATGGCGCATTTATAGTGGGTGCGCCATTACAAGTTTTGCAAAAAAAAAACATACTAATGGCGCACTGTCGCATAGTGCGCCATTACTAGTTTAAACTAGTAATGGCGCACTCTGGGACAGTGCGCCATTAGTAGTTTTGTAAAAAAAGAATAAAAAATATCATAAAAAAAGAGCATTAATGGCGCACTTTACTGCTGGTGCGCCATTACTAGTTACAACTAGTAATGGCGCACTATGCATGGATGCGCCATTAGTATGTTCGGACAGGCGCGCTAGTTAAAAAAAAGCTTCTTGATACTAATGGCGCACTCCGGCCAAGGTGCGCCATTAGTAGTTCGAACTCTAATGGCGTATCTGTTGCTGGTGCGCCATTACTATATACTAATGGCGCACTGCTTGTCTGGTGCGCCATTAGTATCAATTCCATCTATAGCCCTTTTCCTAGTAGTGGGCTATGGAGATGCCCATCAATAGATATCAATGTGAGTGAGTAGGGATTGCCATGCAATGGATGCACTAGAGCTAAATATGTATGAAAGCTCAACAAAAGAAACTAGTGGGTGTGCATCCAACTTGCTTGCTCACGAAGACCTAGGGCATTTGAGGAAGCCCATCGTTGGAATATACAAACAAAGTTCTATAACGAAAATTCCCACTAGTATATAAAAGTGACTAAGCATGAGACTCTCTACAATGAAGAACATGGTGCTACTTTGAAGCACAAGTGTGGAAAAAAGATAGTACCAACTGTCCCCTTTTCTTTTCTTTTTCCTTTTTTTTCTTTTTTTTTCTCTTTTTTTGGGCCTTTCTTTTTTCTTTGGCCTTTCCTTTTTTTAACGGAGGGGCTTTATTGATTTGGCCTTTCCTCCCATGGGACAATGCTCTAATAATGATGATCATCACACTTTCATTACAACTCGATATTACAACTCGATACTACAACAAAGTATGACTCTATATGAATGCCTCATGCGGTGTACCAGGATGTGCAATGAGACAAGAGTGACATGTATAAAAAGTTATGCATGGTGGCCTTGCCACAAATACGATGTCAACTACATGATCATGCGATGGCAATATGACAATATGATGCGTGTCATATGAACTGAACGGTGGAAAGTTGCATGGCAATATATCTCGGAATGGCTATGGAAATGCCATGGTGGGTAGGTATGGTGGCTGTTTTGAGGAATAATATGGTGGCTATTTTCAGGAAGGATATATAGTGGGTGTATGGTACCGGCGAAAGTTGCGTGGTACAAGAGAGGCTAGCAATGGTGGAAGGCTGAGAGTGCGTAAAATCCATGGACACAACATTAGTCATAAAGAACTCATATACTTATTGCAAAAATCTACGAGTCATCAAAACAAAGCAATCAACGCATGCTCCTAGGGGGAGGTTGGTAGGAGTTAACCATCGTGAGCCCCCGACCTCCACACAAAGGTTGGCACTTTACAAATACCTCATGCTCTAACTTCGTCACATAGGGGTTCACCATACGTCCATGCTACGGGAATCACTAATCTTAACCCAAGTATTTCTCAATTTCATAATAACTCCACTAGCATGACTCTAATATCACTATCATCATATCTCAAAACAATAATCAAGCATCCAACATCTCATTATATTCAATGCACTTAGTGTGAAAGTTTTTACTACATTGATATTGGATGTCTATCATGTGAAGACTAGTTTTATAGCCTAAACACATTACCATGCTGTTTTAACAGACTCTCAAAAGGATATAAGTGAAGCATGAGAGTTCAACAATTTCTTCAAAATATTATCACCACCGTGCTCTAAAAGATATAAGTGAAGCACTAGAGCAAAAACTATTCAACTCAAAAGATATAAGTGAAGCACATAGAGTGTTCTAACAATTCCTAGGCCATATTTAACTCTCTCAAATAGGTGTGTCTAGCAAGGATGACTGTGACAAACTAACAAGCAAAGACACAAATTATACAAGATGCTCCAAGCAAAACACATATCATGTGGTGGATAAAAATATAGCTCCAAGTATAGTTACCGATGGATGAAGACGAAAGAGGGGATGCCTTCCCGGGGCATCCCCAAGCTTAGGCTTTTGATTGTCCTTGAATTTTACTTGGGGTGCCATGGGCATCCCCAAGCTTAGGCCCTTGCTACTATTTGTTCCATAGTCCATCAAAGCAATACTCAAAACTTGAAAACTTCACAACACAAAACTTAGACAAAAATTCTCGTGAGCTCCGTTAGTATAAGAAAACAAATCACTACTCAAAGGTACTGCAATGAATTCATTCTTTGTTTATATTGGTGTTAAACCCACTGTATTCCAACTTCTCTATGGTTCAAACTTCACAATATTACTCATAGATGCATTGAAATAAGCAAACAACACACAAAAAATAGAATCTGTCAAAAACAGAACAGTCTGTGGTAATCTGCAGGTTTCTCATACTTCTGTAACTCCAAAAAATTCAAACTAAATTGGTAAAAGTGAGGAATTTGTCTATTAACCATCTGCAAAAATAATCAACTAAATAGCACGCTCCAGTAAAATATGATGACGATTCTAGCGAGCGCTAACGATTTTTTTTCACAGCAAGATCACATAAACTTCACACAAGTCTTCCCAAAGGTTATACTTGGCACAAACACTAACCAAAACATGAAACCACATCTAAGCCGAAGCTAGATGCAATATTTATTCAGTAACAGCAGCAAAAACAAAAAATATAAAATTGGGTTGCCTCCCAACAAGCTCTTTCTTTATAGCCATTAAGATAGGCTTGGGATTTCAATGATGATCACATGAAAGATAAGAATTGAAGCACAAAGAGAGCATCATAAAACATGTGACAAACACATCTAAGTCTAACATACTTCCTATGCATAGGCATTTTATAGGAAAACAAATTAGCAAGACAAGCAAGATTTAGCATATGCAAGGAAGAAGGAAGAAACAATAGCAATCTCAACATAACGAGAGGTAATTTAGTCACATGAAAATTTCTACAACCATATTTTCCTCTCTCATAATAATTGCATGTAGGATCATGATCAAATTCAACAAAATAGCTATCACATAACATATTATCAACACGATCCACATGCATGCAAAGTTGACACTCATCCAAAATAGTGGGATCTAAAGTTGACACTCTTCCAAACCCATTTTCAATATTATTGCAAACATTATTATCAATCTCATATTCATCATGGGGATTAAATAAATTTTCAAGATCATAAGAAGAATCACCCAATCATGATCATTGCAAAAAATAGTAGTCATAGCAAAACTAGCATCCCCAATCTTAGGGTTTTGCATATCATTAGCACAATTGACATTAATAGAGTTTATAATAACATCGTTGCAATCATGCTTTTCATCGAAGGAACTATCAAGTATGGATGCAATTGCAACGATCTCATGTTTAACATACGGAACTATAGCAAATTCATCTTCATAAATATTGGCATCATGGCCACAAGGATAGCAAGCATCATGTTCATCAAGGGATATTTCAATCAAATCATCGGGGTCAAAATTATCTATAGATTCATGCATATCATTATTTTCTTCCAAAGCAGCGGTCATTCTTTCAATAAATTCTTTGACATAGGCATTATGAGCATTGTTTTCAAAGCAATATTTAAGTATGTCAAAATTTTCAGATTCATAGAGAGTAATACCATACTTTTCAATCAAAGAGGCAACTTCATAAGCACCCTTAAAAGCAACAAATTCTTCAGTTTGTTCGATATCATAGTAACTATAAACACCCTTTGCTTAAGAAGATAAGATTTCATTATCATTAAACTCACATAGGTAGGGGAGGTGTTTTTCAAGGTTCTTAGAGCAACAAGTGAAATCACAAATTTCACAAAGATTCCCAGCATAACACAGCAATCTGTTTATCTGATCCCATAAGAGTATCCCCTTTTGAGACAAACGGTGACGCACAAAATGAGCATGCCCATCTAAAGATTTCCCATCAACTAGGCTAGTTGGGGTTTCAGCACGAGCGCATAAGGATCGAAGATGATCCAAGTAGAACACCTTAAGTTCATCCATAACAATAGAATTTTAGCAAGCAAAGATGCAAGCACATAGAGGCACATAGCACACAAGCAAACGAGAGGCAAGCGAACGGTAAACACACGGCAGAAGAAGGGCAAATAAAACGGCAAGGGTGAAGTGGGGGAGAGGAAAACGAGAGGCAAAAAATGTAATGCGAAGGATAAGGGTTTGTGATAGGTACTTGGTATATGACTTTTGTGTAAGCCTCCCCGGCAACGGCGCCAGAAATTCTTCTTGCTACTTCTCGAGCTTGCATTGTATTCCCTCGAAGAGGAAAGGGAGATGCAGCACAGTAGCATAAGTATTTCCCTCAGTTTTTGAGAACCAATGTATCAATCCAGTAGGAGACCACGCGCAAGTCCCTCGCACCTGCACAAACAAATAAGAACTTCGCAGCCAACGAGATAAGGGGTTGTCAATCCCTTTATGGTCACTTACGAAAGTGAGATCTGATAGAGATGATAGTTTATATTTTAGGTATTTTTTTATAAGAACAGAAAGTAAAAAACGGAAAAAGTAAAGTAGATGTAGATTGATATGTTGAGAATAGACCCGGGGACCATAGTGTTCTCTAGAGGCTTCTCTGATGATAGCGATATTCTACGGCGGGTAAAAAAATTACTATCGAGCAATTGATAGAAAGCGAATAATTATGAGACTATCTAGGCATGATCATTGTATATAGGCATCACGTCCGAGAGAAGAAGACCGACTCCTGCCTACATCTCTATTACTCCACACATCGACCGCTATCCAGCATGCATCTAGTGTATTGAGTTCATAAGAACAGAGTAATGCCTTAGGCAAGATGACATGATGTAGAGGGATAACCTCAAGAAATATGATATAAACCCCATCATTTTATCCTCGATGGCAACAATACAATACATGCCTTGCTGCCCCTATTGTCACCGGGAAAGGACACCGCAAGATTGAAACCAAAGCCAAGAACTTCTCCCATTGCAAGAACTATAGATCTAGTAGGCCAAACCAAAAAAAATAATTCGAAGAGACTTGCAAGGATATTATGAGCACACATAAAGAGTTCAGAAAAGAACCAAATATTTCTCATAGATAATCTTGATCATAAAATGACAATTCGTCGGATCTCGACAAACACATCGCAAAAAGAGATTGCATCAAATAGATCTCCTCGGAGACCGAGGATAACTTTGTATTGAGATCGACAGAGAGAGGAGAAGCCATCTAGATACTAGCTATGGACCCGAAGGTCTGTGGTAAAGTACTCACAACTCATGCTGAGGGCGATGATGATGATGTAGAAGCACTCCGTGATGGATCCCCCCTCCGGTGGAGCTCCAGAACATGCTCCAAGATGGAATCTCATGGGAACCGAAGGTTACAGCGGTGGAATTAGGGTTTCTCTCTGTTGCTGATGGTTTCGGGGTACATAGGCTTATATAGGAGGAAGGAGGGCACCGGGGGACTCACGAGGGGCCCACGAGGCAGGGGGCGTGCCCTGGGAAGGGAGGTGCGCCCCCCACCCTCGTGGACACCTTGTAGCCCCTACTCCGTGGTTCTCAAGTCTCCCATGCGTGATTTTCTCCAAAAATATCTCTCCCGAATGTTTCATTCCGTTTGGACTCCGTTTAATATTCCTTTTCTGCAAAACCCTGAAACAGGCAAAAAACAGCAATCTGGACTGGACCTTTGGGTTAGTAGGTTAGTCCAAAATATGATATAAAAGTGTACGACAATGCCCATTAAACATCCAAGACATCATAAATAATAGCATGGAACAATCAAAAATTATAGATACGTTGGAGACGTATCAGCGATCGCCATCGGACGGTCAGAGCGGAGGGGGTGTCTAGGTGGGCTGCAGGTGTCTGTGAAGTGGCACTGTGCTGCGGGGATGGGAGAGAGAGAGAGACCCGCAGGGTTTTCGGGGACCGAAAATGTCCGACGAATAAACCGGCAACGGTGTCGCTCTAGTTTAACAGTTGGGCTATCAAACGAGCTCCGAATGCGACGAAATTTGGCAGGCGGTCTACCTACAATATAATAAGACCACATGCCAAGTTTCATCCCATTCCGAGAACATTTTCCAGCCACTTATAAAATAAATATTTGGAGGTGTCGCGGGCGCGTGCAAGTGTGTCTGGGCTCAGAATGGACAACGAAGAGGACGGGCGGACTCGAACAGATGCAAGTTTTGAAAACATGAGGATGCAATGCACATGATGACATGGCAAAATGCAACACACAAGAAGATGACATGGCAACGACGACGAATAACTGGCTGACACCTGGAGCATCGGTCTCGGGGCGCCACAAGCATCGACATGGATGAGCACCGAGCCGGTCTAGAACGACCGCCATCCGTCTCAACTTCGTCCCCAGCCGGTCGGCCTCCGCCAAGAGAGAAAGGCGCGGTCAACAGCGGCGACACAGTTCCATAAGGCAGCCGCAGAGCTCCTTCATTCAAGGGAAAGGACCACGCCCCCTTCGTTCCGCCGCCAGCCAGAGGTATGAGACCATATCAGAGCTCTGTACTCAGTTCGAGATTGGCTGAATTGCAACGGGAAAATACTTATACCTAAGGTTTTTCTCCTCGCATCGACCTACCCCGTTTCGATGGCTCCAATCCGAGGCTCTGGCAAACGAGATGCGAAGACTATTTCAGCATGAGCAGCACGCCGCGGTAGCTATGGGTTCAGCTTGCATCCACCTTGTTCGAAGGCCCAGCAGCGCGTTGGTTGGAATCAGTTCAGCGTCGAGCACCAAACACGCCATGGGGGCATTTTGCAGGCTATTACAGTGCAGATTTGGGCGAAACCAACATCAGGCGTTGGTACGCAAATTTCACAGCATCTCTCAGATGGGTTCAGTGGAAGATTATGTGGAGCAATTTGCTGAGCTCTATGACCAATTGTCTGCATACGAAGCCGTGCCTGAATCTGTGCACTATGTCACCAAGTTCATAGATGGCTTCAATTCTTCTATCAGAGTGATGGTGGTGTTACAGCAGCCGGCAAATTTAGATGCTGCTTATGAATTGGCTCTGTTACATGAATCCCTGACCAGTTCGACTCCTCAGCATCATTAATTGGTCCGGCACCAACACTATCCACAGACAACGACGACTGTTAAACCAGCTACGAGCAAAACCACTGAAGACAGACGAAACAGTTCTGATATGCAGAAATAGAAACTGGGTGAAGATAAATGGGAGGCTCTGAGATCTTACCGCAAGGCCAAGGGACTGTGTTTTATGTGCGGAGAGAAATGGAGTCGTGACCACCAATGCAAGCAAACAGTGTCACTTCATGTAGTACAAGATATGGTGGAATTTTTTCAGTGCACATCTTCGGAAGAACTTGGTTCAGATGAGGATGAAGAGGTCAATTTAATGTCCATTTCTGAGGTAGCAGAAGGAAGATTAGCTTGCAGTAAGGCATTTTAGTTGGTTGTCATGCTCCAAGGATAGCAGAAGACCTTTTTGGTGGATTCTGGCAGTACCCACTCCTTTGTGGATACTACTTCAGCTAACACAGTGAGAGGAGTGCAGGCATGCTCAGCAATGAAGGTCAAAGTAGGTAATGGTGAAATAATGAGTTGTTCCAGTTTTGTGCTCAAGTGCAATTGGTCAGTGCAAGGTGTCCAATTCGAGCATGATCTCAAGATTTCACCCCTCGACTGCTATGATGGAATATTGGGAATGGACTAGTTGGCTAAACACAGCCCAATGACTGTAGACTGGGAACAACAATGGATGTCATTCCCTTTGCATGGAAAACATTAACTATTCAAGGAGCAACACCTGTGGAGTTTGCTTACACCATTATAGAGTGGTCTATAGTTACTGATGAAAATGCACAAACTGTGTTGCCTGAAATTCAGGAACTGCTGGATGAATACAAGGATGTTTTTGCTGTCCCAACTGGATTACCACCAGAGAGAGCTTGTGACCATTTTATCCCACTTATTCCAGGTGCAAGGCCATTCTCCAACAGACCATACAGACTAGCACCAGAACTAAAAGATGAAGTGGAAAGGCAAATTCAGGAAATGATAGATTCTGGTGTAATCAGAAGGAGTAACAATCCATTTTCTTCTCCAATTCTCTTGGTTAAAAAGAAGGACCATACCTGGAGAATGGTGGTAGATTACAGACACCTCAATGCTCTTACAATCAAGGGAAACGACCCTATGCCTGTGATAGATGAACTCCTGGATGAACTGCACGGTGCATAGTGGTTTACAAAACTGGATCTCAGGGCTGGATACCACCAAATAAGGCTAGCTCCTGGAGAAGAATATAAAACAACTTTCCAAATCCATCATGGGCATTTTGAATTTCTGGTTGTGGGTTTTGGCCTGATAGGAGCTCCAAATACTTTTCAAGGGCCATAAATGTGTCCTTGTCTGAAGAACCTGAAATGCTTAGAAATTTTGTGATAGCTTTCTTTGATGACATTCTGGTCTTCAGTAAAACACTGAAACAACATTTAGAGCATGTCAGAAGAATTTTGCAAGTTTTGAGAAGGGACAAATGGTATGTGAAGCTATCCAACTATGAATTTGCTTCTCAAAAACTGCTCTATTTGGGTCATATAATCAACAAGGATGGGGTTTCCACTGACCCTGAATAGATAAGCACTATTGAACAGTGGCCACAACCAAAGTTTGTAAAAGAGGTCAGAAGTTTCCTAGGGTTAGCTGGGTACTACAGGAAATTCATTCGCCACTTTGGGGTTATTGCCAAGCCCATGACTAACCTGATGCCCAAGGGTACTGTGTTCATTTGGACCAGTGTGGAGGACACAACTTTTCAAACACTGAAACAAGCTTTAGTTACTGCTCCTGTCTTGGCACTTCCCAATTTTCGGAAACCATTTACTATCGTGACAGATGCTAGTGACTTTGGAATTGGTGTTGTATTGTCACAAGATGGACATCTAATAGCGTTTGTCAGCATGGCCCTGGGTCCCAAGAATCAGACACTGTCAGTATATGAAAATGAGTACTTGGCAATTCTGCTGGCAGTGGAACAATGGCGCTCCGACCTGTAGCTGAAAGAGTTCAATATCATTACTGATCAGAAGGCTTTAGTCAGCTTAACAGAGCATCGTCTGCATACAGCTTGGTAACAAAAAGCCCTCACTAAGTTGTTTGGTTTGGATTACAAGATCATTTACAGGAAAGGGACTGAAAACAAGGTTGTTGATGCCTTGTCCAGACGCCCTCATGTGTCAGGAGACTGTTATGCTCTGTCAGCAGTACAACCAACTTGGGTACAGGAAATAATGGATAGCTATACTTCAGACCCTCATGCTACAATGATCTTGCAGAAGTTAGCAATTGATCCAACAGTTGTTGCTAATTTTACACTGCAAGGGGGACTGCTTCGTTTTAAGAAATGACTATGGATTGGAACAAATGAACTGCTGCAGCGTAAAATCATCGACAGTTTGCATGCTAGTTCGGCTCGGGGTCATTCAGGCTTTCAAGTTACTTATCGCAGAATCTCTCAACTGTTCCATTGGAAGAAAATGAAGCAGATGATCAAAGTGGTGCTGCAACAGTGTCAGGTGTGCCAGCTTGCTAAACCTGATATAGTACCCTACCCAGGTCTATTGGAACCATTGCAAATACCCTCACAGCCATGGGAAATGATGACAATGGATTTCATCGAGGGTTTACCAGTTTCACAGCATTACAACTACATTTTAGTGGTTATTGACAAACTGACTAGGTATGGGCACTTCATCGCTCTGAAGCATCCTTACACAGCAGCCATAGTGGCCGAGTCATTCCTGGACCGTGTGTACCATCTTCATGGCCTTCCTGTGTCCCTAGTTTCTGATCGGGATCCTGTTTTCACCAGTACATTCTGGAAAGAGGTGTGTAACAGGACATGAATTAAGCTACGGATGAGCTTTGGCCAACATCCACAGACGGATGGACAAACGGAACGTGTGAATCAACAAGTTGAAGGGTATCTCACATGTTTCATAAGCGCCCATCCACATCGTTGGTTCAGCTGGCTCCCTCTCTGTGAACTTTGGTATAATACAAATTGGCACTCCTCGACAGGTCGAACTCCGTTTGAATTGGTATATGGGCATCCTCCCTATTATTTTGGCTTTTCTCATGTTGATGCTATCGGCAGTTCCAACGTCCATCAGTGGCTGCGTGATAGGCATGTGGTCATGGAATCAGTCAAGCAGCACTTGCTGCGTACACAACAGTGAATGAACATTCAAGCTGGTAAGCACCGAACAGAGAGATACTTTGAGGTGGGGGGCATAGTTTTTCTCAAGATGCAGTCGTACATTCAGTCTTCCATTGCTCCATGGGCGAATCACAAGCTTGTTTTCAAATACTTTGGGCCTTTTGAAATCCTGGCTCGGGTTGGTGTGGTGGCATACAAGCTGGCATTACCGGACAACTACAGAGTACATCCAGTTTTCCATGTCTCCTTACTCAAGCACCATGTCAAGCCGGATCAACAGGTACTGCCAGTTCTACCTTCGATAGTAGCTCACCTGCAGGTGCCGTTTTGCTTCCTCGATCGTCGAGTGGTTTCGCGCGGAAACAAAACGGTAGCTCAAGTGTTGGTCAAATGGAGCCACTCTCCGGCTTCGTTGGCAACCTGGGAAGAGCAAGACATGCTGATGCAATAGTTTCCACGCGCGCCGGCTTGGGGGCAAGCCGCTTTCTCTCCAGGGGGATTGTCAGCAGCGCTGAGGATGAAGCAGCGGCAAGACCTGAATCACAACAGGAGGAACCAACAAGCGCGAAGCAGGCCAGGCCCAAGAGGAGAACTCGGGCCCCGGAAACTGCGAGGCCTAGAATGGGCCCGTTAGACGAGATATACATAGTTCCCTTCCGGTTCTATAACGTGTGGCTGGCGGCTTCGGCCGAGGAACGGATAGAATAGTTGGCGTGTGTGGATTGGTTGTAATCTTGCTCCTCCTCTCGTTGAACTCTCATGAACTAAGCTGAGATCCGAGTGAATCCACCAACTAAATCGAGTGATCCTAGTTCGTGCTTACAGCTCCGATGTGAGCTCCTCCCTCGATCCCCCACTTCTCCTCATTGCTACTGTCATCACAGACCGCCGCCCCATCCCCTGCCCGAAGCCGCGCCCACCGCGGACCTCTGGCCGCAAACGGCTACACCCGGCCACGCATCCACGCGCGCCCTTGCCGCCCTGTGCGCACCTTGGCCACACGCCACGCCCGCTCCCGCCTCGTCCAGCCGGCGCACTGTCCGCGCCCTGCGCCACCCTTGGTCGTGCTCGGCCGTAGCAGTCCTCTGCCTACTCCCGTGTGTGCATACATGCCCCTGCTGCTCTTGATGTTGCCAATGCGCTGATGCTCTACCCGCTACTATTGCTGCTTTTCCTACCTCTCCTTGATGTCGCTGGCTGCCACTTACGACCGCTTCCTGCTACGCTGAACTGCTTGTGCCGCTGCCGCGACCTTGCTTGCTGCTACCCGCTACTTCTCTTTGCTAGTTGTCGCCGTTGCCTGCTAGTTGCGGCTACCACTACAAGCCATGACCGCCTGCACCCCTATGCGTGACCATCCATGGGGCGTGGTTTTTGTGTGTGGCCGTCCCTGGTTAGAATCGGTTTAGGTTAGTTTAATTCCTAAGTAGTCTAATGTGCAAATGGCATGTGGGGTCCCCTCTGTTAAATAACCTTTATTATGTCAAGTGGCTATTACATGTGGTTCCTACTACTAAATAACTTAATTTAATTAATGTCTAACTAACTACAGTCACTAACAGTGGGGTCCCACCGCTATTTAAACTGAATTAAACAATCTGTTAAAAATGGGCCTCTAACATGTGGGAGCCACTTGCACTATTCATCGGTTGATTGGTCAAATATAGACTGGGTCAACCATTGCTGACTGGACCCTGCTGGCCCACTGCCAGCATCTCAGTCTCTCTGGTTGGGTACAATAATGGGTGCACATAGCAAATTCCTTTTTTTATTCGAAATAATAAATCCACAAATCATTTAAACTTTAGAAATTCATATAAAATAAATCATAAGTCAGATGAAAATAATTTATATATGAAAGTTGCTCCGAACGACAAGACGAATCCGAATACGCAGTCCGTTCATCCACCGCATGTCCCTAGTATAGCGAACTGGCAACTGTTCCCCTCTGGTCCGTCTGTCCGAAAACGTGAAACACCGGTAATACTTTCCGGGATGTTTTCCCCCTTCGCTGGTATCACCTATCCCTATGTTAGCTCACCCCTGGCACCGCGTATTGCCTTGTTATATTTTATGATGCTTTGATTGCTCCGTTATTTATTGTGTTCCCCCGGTAGACCCCGAGACTACCGGTGACCCCCAGTTCGATTACGGTGTCGATGACCCCTTCTTCTTGCCAGAGCAACCAGGCAAGCCCCCCCTTGATCACCAGATATCGCACATTCTCTTCTCTCTTATTCTTGCATTAGGTTTCCTACTGTTGTTGATTTGATAGCTCCTATTATGTTGCATAGCCTGTCATTGTTGCTACCACTGTTGATACCTTTACCTGCTATCCTAAATGCTTAGTATAGGATGCTAGTATTCCATCAGTGGCCCTACATTCTTGTCCATCTGCCATGATATACTATCGGGTCGTGATCACTCAGGTGGTGATCATGGGTATATATTACATACATATTATACATGATACATGTTGTGACTAAAGTCGGGTCGGCTCGTAGAGTACCCGCAAGTGATTCACGGATTGGGGGCTGAAAGGACATGCGGCTCCATCCAGGTAGTGGTGGGCCTGGGTTCCCGACAGCCCCCGAGTGATTCTTTGTGGCAGAGCGACATGGTAGGTTGAGACACCGAGTCGAGAGGTGGCCTGGCCCTGGTCGTTGTCCGCGATTATTTCATAATAACACGCTTAACGAGTTCGGATATTTGATCTAAGTCTGGCCACTGGCCTATACACACTAACCAACTACGAGGTAATAGATATGGGCTCTCGACATCGTGGTATCAGTCGAAGCCTTCTTGACGTCAGCGACTGAGCGGCGCGCGCCGGGTTGGACCGTGTAACACAACTTCCTTAGTAATGGAGGTTGCTAGGTCTGCTCACAGGCTGCGTACGCAACATGCAGGTGTGCAATGGGCGATGGGCCTAGACCCCTGCACCCTTAGGATTTAGACCGTCGTGCTGACCTCTCTGCTGTGCTTAGGTAGGGGTGCGACGTGTTGATCTTTCGACACCAGGCATGATCCAGGAAAGTGTGTTCGTCCAGAGGGGATTGAGCATGCTGGGAAATGTGGCGCACCTCTGCAGGGAAGTTAATCTATTCAAATAGCTGTGTCCCTCGGTAAAAGGATGACCTGGAGTTGTACTCTGACCTCATGACAACTAGAACTGGATACTTAATAAAACAGACCCAGACAAGTTCCAGAGACAACCCGGTGATCGCTTTCCCACATGGCGACGAGGGGAGGATCGCCGGGTAGGATTATGCTATACGATGTTACTTGGTGAACTTTCCATCTACTCAAGAGGGAAGCTGCCAGAAGCATTGATACATGTTATTATTCCATCTACTCTCATCTACTGCTGCAAGATGGAGGCTGCCAGAAGCGTAGTCTTCGATAGGATTATCTATCCCCCTCTTATTCTGGCATTCTGCAGTTTAGCCCACATATATTACTCATTTACACATATACCATTGCATATGTATTATAGATCCTTGCTTGCGAGTACTTTGGATGAGTACTCACGGTTGCTTTGCTCCCCCTTTTCCCCCCTTTTCCTCTCTTCTCGGATGATGCAACCAGATCGGTGGAGTCCAGGAGCCATAGGATCCCGAGGAGATTTCTACGTGGAGTTCGGCTTCGAGGAGTAGTTAGGAGGTCCCAGGCAAGAGGTCTTGCCTTTTCGATCCTTGCTACATTTGTGCTAGCCTTCTTAAGGCAAACTTGTTTAACTTATGCCTGTACTTAGATATTTTTGCTTCCGCTGACTATTGTGTTGTCGAGCTTATGTATTCGAGCCCTCGAGGCCCCTGGCTTGTAATATAAAGCTTGTATTATTTTAAATTTGTGTCTAGAGTTGTGTCGTGATATCTTCAAGTGAGTCCCTGATCTTGGTCGTACACATTTACGTGCATGATTAGTGTACGGTCAAATCGGGAGCGTCACAGAGACGTGGTCGAGCAAGATGGGATTTGCCCCTCCGATCAGGAGAGATATACTCTGGGCTCCTCGTGTGATCCGACCAGGATAAGCATGGCTATGCAACAAGTATTATGAGATAATCCGGTTTGGGTCGGCATCACTAGAACGAGAAAGAGGTCGGGCTAGCACAAGGATGACAGACTCGCCTTGAGCCCGACAACATATATCGTGTGTCAAAGGGAATGCAACTGTGACATGTTTTACAGGTTCGCTAGCCACCTTCATAGTCTGCTTGGTGGTCGGCACACCTTGCTAGAGGCCGCTACCAACCATACATGTCGGAGGTGATCCAAACGGTGACCAAGCCGACTTGAACCTAAGGGGTCGCGTGCTTAAGGGAAGGAACCTGTAAGGTTGGATCCAATTCCATGAGTCAGACTTGGTCCTACTCGTACTTGGATACCGACCGAACAGACTTTGGGCTTTAGGGTCCGTGTGAGGCCCAACTGTTGAGCCCGCGACGGATGCCTATATATAGGGGAGGTGCGGCACACTCATTTGGTTGATCGCTTCGGCGCCATCATTAGGGTTTGCATGTGTTGCGAATAGCCACCTCCACTCGCCACCGGTTGTGTGATCGGACCTAGCAGTCTGCCGCACGACGTTCCTCCTGCACGCACGGATACCGTTAGAGGCGGTGCACTTGCGCCACTCCAGCGAACCTGTTCGCATGATCCGATCAGCTACGTGATATAGATGAGGAGGAGACGACTCCGGAGACGCGCTGCCCCAACTCTACTTCCGCTACACAGCACTGCGCGTCTAGAGGTAACGATGTGTGATCCATCTCCCTTAGCATGTTCCTAGATGTTCTTCACGTAGGAAAATTTAAATTTGTAGTCGACGCAACCTACGGTAGAACTCAACAGTGGCATCAGAGCCTGTGCTATAGCATTTGGATTCAGATCGTATGCATATTAGATATGTGGAGGCGGCAGATGAGATCTGTTGTCGTTTATGAGTTCGGCTATGTGCACGGTTGATGAGATCAACTGCACATGGGGATTGATGTGGCTATATTTTTTGTTAATCCGGATCGATGAGGTCGTGACACAACCTACCCCTACCGATCGGTTATCCGCCATCGGGGTTAACAGTGAAACGTAAATTCGAATCGGATTCACGATAATCGATGAGAACGATCAGATAAGAAAATTCGACGTGAACGGAATTCAGATGCGATCTGTGATTTCCGAAAACGTGTGCGTTGCGCCATGTATTTCGTACCCAACACACAGACCGGTAGAATGCAATTCTATGCATGATTTTGTTTTGTAGGTTTGATGTGAATAGTATGGCTCATGTGTATGTGATGCATGTGTGTAATTTATACATGGCCTGCGCATCATGTTTGTCAGCCGGCAGGAGACAAAGTGTTGTCCTTATAATGTATAACGACCTGCGTGTCGACTTGTGACTCTATGTAAATTCATTACTAGTTGTAGTAGTTGGATAATAGAGATCAGGTTGGTGGTTTGGCGTCCCGGCGTGACAAACAAGATAGAGTTCCAAGATGGTCATCGGAGTTGGAGCCGACCTTGAAGAACATCCATGAAGGAGCCATACTATTTCACAATATATGTTTATTTGTGATTGTTATGCTTCTTACTTTCTATGCATGTTAGAATGGTAGAAAGATCCCTTGTGAATATCAAGTAAATTGCCATTCCCGATGTTGCACCTTCGCACGTCAAGTACGTCTAGTAGTGGGCTCAAAAAATTGGGGTGCTGCTAGGTGTCCTTGAACTGAAGGGTTCGTGTCGGACACAGACATGCACGGCATCAGGTTAACTTGACAAGGCTATCAAAACGGTTTTGGGCCTTGTGGAAAAAGTGGTCGGGAGCCGGGGTATGAGATACCTACTCGACCGATAGGAGTCGTATATAGATACGATTAGCAAGGAGTTGCTTACCGGATAATCATGTTGGCTAGCAGTGAGGCTAAAGCTCACTAGTCGCATGTGCTAGTCGGATTCTGAATCACTGGGAGTTTGCGGAGGGATGCTAACTTTAGTGGGAGTATTTCTGTTTAAGGCTTGTCAGAATCACGATTTTGAATCGGATCGGAGCTTCGATGGTAGGATCGCAAATCGTAGAATCTTCACTACCAGGATCATAGAAACGTAGATTCTAAGAACTAAAATCGTAGAATCATAGCGGTTAGTTTGGATCGTAAAGTCGTAGAATCATATAACAGAATCGCGATTCTGACAACCTTGGGCTTGAACTCTACATAAACACATTGATTAGTGATTGTATATTTTTTGTTGTATATCAATGCCACAACCTGCTCAACCCAACTTTGCATTGAAATCAATCTTGGAAAAGGATAAACTTAATGGAACAAACTTTACCACCTAGTATAGAAATTTGAGAATTGTTCTCAAGCATGATAAGAAGGAACATATTCTAGAAGATCCACTTCCAGATGAACCTGCCGGCACTGCTAATGCCAAAACCTGGAATGCCTACCGGAAACTCGTTGATGAATCAAACGAGATCAGCTGCCTCATGTTGGCTTTTATGGAGCCCGATTTGCAACAGCATTTCGAAGATGTTGGGGCCTTCGATATGATCGAAAGTCTCAAGAGCGTGTTTCAGGTTTAGGCTAGGACCGAAAGGTTCAACGTCTAGCGATCCTTGATGGATTGTAAGCTAAAGGAAGGTGATCCACTAAGCCCACATGTGATCAAGATGATCGGATATGTGCAATCTTTGGATCAGTTAGGCTTCCCGCTCTTGGATGAGCTGGGTACAGATGCAGTTCTGGGTTCTCTTCCACCCAACTATTGGACGTTCATCTTGAACTATCATATTCATGGCATGGATAAGAAGCTCACTGAATTGCATGGTATGCTTAAGGTTGCAGAACAAGATATATAGAAAGGCACACATCAAGTGTTGATGGTGCAGAACTCGGCTAAGTTCAAGAAGAGTTGGTCCAAGAAAAAGGCTAAGAAAGGGCACGAAGAAGGCAATCTCCGCCGTAGCGCCGAAGTCCGGACCGAACTCAGAGACCGTTTGCTATCACTGCAAGGAGACCAGTCACTAGAAGAGGAACTGTAGCAAGTGGCTTGGAGAGCATGGCAAGAAGGCCGGAAATGCTGATTCAGGCAAAGGTACACTTGTTGCATATGTTATAGACATTTACCTTGCTGACATACCTAGTAGCTCTTGGGTATTTCATACCGTATCGGTTGTTCATATTTTCAACTCGATGCAGGGGCTGGTAAGAACTAGGGTTGTGGCACAAGGGGAGATTGACATCAGGGTCGGCAACAAAGCAAGAGTTGTTGCATTGGAGGTCGACACGATGTCTTGATAACCCAAAAGTGTAGGGGGTCAGTTGTAGCCTCTTTCGATAAGTAAGAGTGTTGAACCCAACGAGGAGCTAAAGGCAGATACAACTCTACTCACGCTTGACGTTTACTTTACCTAGAACAAGTATGAAACTAGAAATACTTTGTAGTTTTTGTGGGATAGGTTTGCAAGAATATAAAGAGCACGTAAATATAAACTAGGGGCTGTTAAGATAAAGAAGCAATAAAGTTAATATAGAGAGTGTGGAAAAGTGAAGGTAGGAGTTGCGAAATTGCCCCTAACCAATTGACTACGTTACTAGACCGATAGCAAGTTTTATGTGGGAGAGGCCACTGCTAGCATGTCATCCCTTACTTGGAATTCTATGCACTTATGATTGGAACTATTAGCAATCATCCGCAACTACTAACCTTCATTAAGGTAAAACCCAACCATAGCATTAAGATATATTGGTCCCCCTTCAATCCCGTATGCATCAATTTCTACGCTAGGTTGAAGTTTCTGTCACTCTTGCCCTCCAATACGTAGTCCTATCAACATACAAGTAACCCTATGGTGTGATCCACGCGCGCGCTCATATGATGGGCACCAAAGGACAGCAACATAACCACAAGCAATTTAAATCAATCATAGCAATTCACCAATCATCGGTAGGACAACGATAATCTACTCAGACATCATAGGATGCCAACACATCATTGGATAATAATATGAAGCATAAAGCACCATGTTCAATTAGAGGCTACAGCGGGTTGCGGGAGAGTGGACCAATGTAGATAGATGGGGGAAGGTGATGGATATGTTGGTGAAGATGATGGAGGTGTTGGTGTAGATTGCCATCACACGATGATGGCCCCGGCGGCGTTCCGGCGCCACCGGGGGAGAGGGGGAGAGAGCCCCCCTCCTTTTTCTTCTTCCTTGACCTTCTCCCTAAATGGGAGAAGGGTTTCCCCTATGGTCCATGGCCTCCATGGCGGCGGAGGGGTGAGAGCCCCTCCAAGATTGGATATATCTCTCTGTCTCTCTCTCTATTTCTGCGTTCCCAGATTCTGGCCCTTCACCGTTTATTATATTCCCGGAGATCCTTAACTCCGATTGGGCTGATTTTTTCACACGATTTTTATCCCGATATTAGCTTTCTTGTGGTGAAAGAAGGGCATCAACCGCCTTAAGGAGTGGCCACGAGGACCCAGGGCGCGCCTGCCCCTGGTGGGCGCGCCCCCCTGCCTTATGGCCCACTTAGGCATCGTCTCATGTTGGTCCCGCTTCCAAAAATTCACATATATTCCAAAAAATCTCCGTCCGTTTGGACTCCACTTGATATGGATATTCTGCGAAACAAAAAACATGCAACAAATAGGAATTGGCACTGGGCACTGGATCAATATGTTAGTCCCAAAAAATAGTATAAAAAGTTTCCAAAAGTATATGAAAGTTGTAGAATATTGGCATGGAACAATCAAAAATTATAGATACGACGGAGACGTATCACGATGCAGCTCCAGCTTCCTTCTGGATTCATTATGGAATTAAATAATTGTTATTACATTCCCGCACTTAGTCGGAACATTATTTCTGCCTCATGTTTGATGACTCAAGGTTATGAATTCAATTTAAAGGACAATTATTGTTCAATATTTTTGAATGGTATGTTCCACAGCTATGCACCCATTATTGATGGGCTGTTTATTTTGAATCTAGAAACGGAACCAGTCTGTATTATGAATGTCAAGACTCATAATCCTAATGAGATAAATCCGACATACTTCTGGCATTGCCGGCTTGGACACATTAGTCTGAAACGCATGAAGAAGCTCCATAGTGATGGGCTCCTAACTTCGACCGACTTCGAGTCGTTCGAGACATGAGAATCATGATTGCTCGGCAAGATGACTAAGTCTCCTTTTGCAAAGAGTTGTGAGAGGACCTCCGAGCTGTTGGAGCTTATACACAGTGATGTGTGTGGTCCAATGAGCACAACTGCTAGAGGTGCCTATCAATACTTCGTGACTTTCACCGATGACTTGAGTAGATATGGCTATATCTATTTGATGAGGCACAAGTCGGAAACTTTTGAAAAGTTCAAAGAGTTTCAGAACGAGGTAGAGAATCAGCTCGGGAAGACTATAAAGCTTCTACGATCTGATCGTGGAGGTGAGTACATGAGCCAGGAATTTGATGATCATCTGAAAAGTCAAGGTACAGTACCTCAGCTCACACCTCCGGGTACGCCACAGAGAAATGGCGTGTCGGAACGGAGGAATCGTACCTTGTTGGACATGGTCCAATCTATGATGAGCAAATCAGATTTACCTTTGTCATTCTGGGGATACGCTCTAGAAACTACAACTTTTACACTCAACAGAGTACCATCTAAATCCGTTGATAAGACACCGCATGAGATGTGGACTGGGAAGAGTCCTAGTTTGTCTTTTCTAAAGATTTGGGGTTGTGAAGCATTTGTCAAACGACTTATGTCAGACAAGCTTACACCTAAGTCGGATAAATGCATATTCGTGGGATATCGGAGGGAAATCTTGAGATATAGCTTCTACAACCGCGAAGAGAACAAAGTGTTTGTTGCTCGAAACAGGGTCTTCCTTGAGAAAGAGTTTATCGGGCGGGAGGCTAGTGGGAGGCAGGTGCAACTCGAAGAAGTTCGAGCACGACTTGGGGACAACTCAGCGAGTGATGTGATCATACCGGAGACTGTCAGGTAACCCGACGTGGAAGTGGCACCGGAACCACGGAGCTCGGAAAGATTGCACAGAGTGCATGATGTGTTGTTGATAGAAAGCAACGAGCAGGCTACATATGCGGAAGCGATGGTAAGTGAGTGAGTCTTGGATTGAGGGGTCCTCATGTGGCCGGATAACTCGTGGTGGGCCGGACTGATAGGACTCCTTTATTCATATAATGCCAGGTTTTAGCTTCGGGTGTAATCTTTCCTTCCTCTGCAAGATGGTTATGTACAAACCCTAGGCCCTTCCGGTGCATATATAAATTGGAGGGTTTAGTCCGCAGAGGCTAATAGAGAATCACAAATCCTCATAGGGTAGAATTTAGGGTTTAGCCAATATGATCTCGAGGTAGATCAACTCTTGTAATCATATTCATCCATATTAATATAGAAGGAAGTACGGTAGTACCTCGATCGAGAGGGCCTGAACTGGGGTAAACATCGTGTCCCCAGCCTCCTATTACCATCAATCCTCAGACGCATAGTTCGGGACTCCCTACCCGAGATCCGCCAGTTTTGACACCGACATTGGTGCTTTCATCGAGAGTTCCAATATGTCGTCGACCGAAGGACTGATGGATCATGTCATCAACCACGACGGCAACACCAAGGGAATCTTCCCTCCTGGATAGCTCTTCATGTTCGGTGCCTTCGTGCTCCGTGCCAACACTGAAGGCCACCTCGAGTAGGTTGAGAGCTACGCCCCTGGCCATCAAGTCAGGGTTGGATGCTTAAACTATGTTGCTGATATCCGCGAAAACTTGAAATTCGACGGATTCGAGCCCATGGCAACCTCTCCCTGCCACCACGATGAACACAACCTAACTCTGTCATTGGATTAGTAAATAACACCTATAACAGTTCTGGCCCTAGATCCGGAACAGATCGCGTCGCCCGATGAGGGGAAGCTCGACCCCGCCCCGGAAGCCGCAGACTCAATGGCATCGGAGCTGCACACGGACCCGACTTCGAGCGGGATCTATGTTACCGAAACCACGGACTCGTCTCCGACCTTAGATTCCGAATCATGCACATCTGCGCCCTTCAAGCTCGATCAGGCGTCTATCGCCGAATTCAGTGATGCGGATGTCTTCCAGCACTCACCCTTTGGCGACATGTTAAAATCGTTGAAATCCCTCTCCTTAGCTGGGGACACACAGCCGCATTATATCCGGTTCGAACTGGAGGCTGATGGAGAATTTTGCTTCCCACCCACCACCCACTTGGTAGCCACGGTCGAAGACCTAACCGATCTACTTGACTATGCTTCCGAAGACTTCGACGGGATGGACCTCGAAGCCAAAGCAGATCCAGATCAAAGCTGGTCCATAACCGGGCGGTGGACAGCTACGTCTTCATACGACGTGTATATGGGGGATACACCTAAGGAGAAGGAGGCCGGTGGCGAAAACGATCCTACAAAGGACAAGCCTGTCGAAGAACCTCCCAAACGTCAGCGCCCGAAGCGCCGAACTAAATCCCGCAAAGGAAAAGATAGCAACACTATCACTAATGACGGTGACAGTACGGAACAAGCCGAAAACCCTGCAGACCTAGCGATGGAGCAGGAGGAGAGAGAGGACGGCGAACATAGTCCGAAACCGCTGTCCGATGACAGCGATGCTGAAGACAGTAATTACGAACCTGTCTCCAAAGAGGAGGTTTGCCTGGGCGACGACAAATACATCGTCCCAGAAGAACCCGCAGAACAAAAGCGCTTCCATCTGAGGCTTATTTGCACCGCAAGAAGCCTGAAAAAGAAGCAGAGACGGCTTCGAGCCGCACAGGACACGCTCAATAATAGATGGAACGAAGTGCTAGACGCTGAGCAAAAATATGGCTATAATCGCCAAACCAGGGCTATCCCAAGCGTAAACTGCTGCCCGAATTCGACGACGAGGCCACTGCGCCTATACCGCCGAAGAATAAACCGCCGATAAACCGGACCGACCACCTCGTGGACGGGACAGCGTGGCTAGCAACGGCGTGCACAAGCCCGCACCCCCAACCCATAAAGGAAAGGAGGATGTGGCTCAACTCCGGAAACACGATTTGCGTGAGGACCTGAACAACAAGGCCGGCAAGACAAGATCCATCTACAGATATAGGGACCGTGCTCCCAGACGAGACGGCGGCTATCAAGCCAATTGCACCGGTCATATACTAGTTCGGGGTCAATAGCGAACATCACAACCATCGGACATACGCCATGATATAGCAAAATACAGAGGCACCGCACACCCTCTGTGCTTCACTGATGAGGTGCTGGATCATGATTTTCCATAAGGGTTTAAACCCGTGAACATCGAGGCGTACGATGGAACGACGGATCATGTTGTCTGGATAGAAGACTTCATCCTTCATATCCACATGGCTCGCGGAGATGATCTCCACGCCATTAAATACCTTCCCCTCAAGCTGAAAGGACCAGCTAGGCACTGGTTAAACAGCCTCCCAGAGAATTCCATTAGGAGCTGGGAAGAACTTGAGGATGCTTTTCGGGCCAATTTTCAAGGGACCTATGTCTGGCCCCCGGATGCTGACGACCTAAGTCATATAATCCAACAACCCGGGGAGTCAACCCGTAAGCTTTGGAACCGGTTTCTCACCAAGAAGAACCAAATCGTCGACTATTCGAACGCCGAAGCCTTAGCGGCCTTCAAGCACAGTATCTGGGACGAATGGCTAGCCAGACACCTCGGGCAGGAAAAGCCAAGGACAATGGCAGACCTAACTACACTCGTGACCCGCTTTTGCGCGGGCGAGGACAACTGGTTAGCGCGTAGCAGCACCAGCGATCCTAGAACATCTGAAGTTAGGGACGGCAATGGAAAGCCACGATGTAACAAAAACAAACATCGAAATAATGCTGGAAGCCCAGATGACATAGCGGTAAACGCCGGATTCAGCGCTCTAGACCCAGTCAATGGAAGAAGCCATTTAAAGGCAACAAAGATGGCCCATCCAGCCTGGACAGAATATTAGACAGGCCCTGCTAAATCCATGGCACCCCAGAAAAGCCTGCAAACCATACCAACCATAATTGTTGGGTTTTCAAGCAGGCCGGCAAGTTCAATGCCAAACACAAGGGGAAGGGACCTCAGAGGGAAGAAGAGGATGAACCTTGCCAGCCGAATACAGGGGGACAGAAGAAAGTTCCACTGGAGATCAAAACAGTGAACATGATATATGCCACTCATATCCCAAAGAGGGAGCGCAAGCGCGCACTCCGAGACGTCTACGCCGTTGAGCCCGTTGCCCCCAAATTCAACCCATGGTCCGCATGTTCGATCACTTTCGACCACAGGGATCATCTGACTAGTACCCGTCATGGCGGTTCGGCTGCCCTAGTGCTCGATCCAATAATCGATGGATATCATCTCACCCGAGTCCTTATGGACGGCGGTAGCAGTCTTAGTCTGATATATCAGGACACTGTCCGCAAGATGGGGATCAACCCGTCAAGATGCAAGCCAAGCAACACGACCTTTAAAGGAGTGATACCGGGCGTGGAAGCCCGCTGCACGGGCTCTTTAACATTGGAGGTCATATTCGGCTCTCCTGATAACTTTCGAAGCAAAGAGCTAATCTTCGACATAGCTCCATTCCGAAGTGGCTATCATGCACTACTCGGAAGAACGGCCTTCGCCCGCTTTAATGCAGTCCCCCATTATGCTTATATAAAGCTTAAAATGCTTGGACCACGCGGCGTCATCACGAGCAATGGAAATATGGAGCGCTCTCTCCGGGCGGAGGAGGAAACTGCGGCCTTAGCAGCCGAAGTCCAAAACGGCATATTCAAACCGGACGACCTATCGGTCGCGGACATAGCTGAACGCGTCTGGCACACGCCTCAGTGCGGCAACTCAGATGAACCCGAGCTAGATTAGCAGCTACGCCCCCATTGACTGCCCCATAAGGTGATAGCATATGTGCGTCAGGTACATAATTATGCCCTAAAAATCCCATGGGCGACGATGGGGGCACACTTCATATAGTCCATAGTTCGGTTCGACCTTATTCGGACTCTAAAAATTATCTTTTAAGGTTCACTAAATGAACCAGTCTTGTTTATGGCCACACTGGATCTCTTTTTCTTTTCCAGGTTTCTTTTTATTTTTACAGATGGCCATCATACTCCGCCCTTCAAGGACACACTATAGAGGAGGAAACGGGGCAGACGTGCAGCAGGGACCCGTGCTAAGGTTTCTTTTTAGATTAAGACCCTATGTAAACTTTTTTCTCTTTCTTGTTATATACCTTTCTGGCATGTAAAATGTCCAAGAAAGTCATCGGCATTATCTGTAAGCTTACGGTTCACCGTACTATAAAGGGATATTAATAGAGCAGCTTGATTCACATTATGTTCGTAGTTTTATTCACTCACCATAAATGTTCTCTCCCCACATCAGATTGCCACATGTGCCTTGCCAACAGGGTCTATTACCAGGGGCTGTATTCAGCCCGGTATATGTCGAAAAGACCAAACACCTATAGGGAGTGTTTGGCGTCCTGGATGTTTGCCTTATATGCATAAGTTCCGATTCATGTCTTGGGTCAATAGTTGGGTTGCCCGGCTCCTGTGCTTACCCCTACGTTCCTGATTGTTCGGCTAGGGTGTAAAGGGAGACTACTGTGATTGTACTTCTGGCTTGTCCGGTCAAGTACCTCAGTAGAGAAAGCCAAAAACTGGCCATCATGATAGGCGAGAACCTGGTCCGCAATCCGGTGACTTCATTTTATACTACGATCGATAGAGATCTACCCCGTGTTATACGAAGGGTTGGTTTTTTCGCCCAGCCAGGTGCAATTGGATACCTTAATTAGGGAATATCATATCCGCACCAGGGGCTAGTACCTAGCCTCACTTGTCAAATTCTTATGGCTGAGTGAAAGCAATAACGCCGCATAGTCCGATTGCCTAGTTCGCTCTGCATACACCTCCTACACGGACCAAGACGTTGGATAAAGATTGTATTTGCATATGACCGAACACCCCAGTACTATGTACATGGGGGTTGAAGCCGACAACTGGAAACTTTCAGAAATATATAAACAGCCACACAGGAGATAAAAGTCGCTCATACTATAACAGCGCAAAAGTTATATACATTGGTCATAAGACTAAAGTCTTTACAATCGGATACAATTACTCAAAGATAACATCTTTTTAGCACTGGCCTTCTACAAGGTGGGCGCCTTCCATGACGTCCTCAAAGTATTTCTCTGGCTTCCGGTGCTCCTTGCCTGCGGTCGGGCCAGCAGTAGCTATATGCTCTGCCCTCATCTTCGCCGAGTGCACTTTTACATGAGCGAAGGCCATCCGAGCACCCTCTATGCAGGCGGAACGCGTCAATGCATCGACCCGCGGACTCGTCTTGATGAGCCGCTTCACCAATCCGAAGTAGCTACTTGGGATTGGGTCAGCGGGCCATAGCCGAACTATCAAGTCCTTCATGGCCGAACCCGCCATATAGTGCAGCTCGACCAGCTTCTTCATCTGGTCATTGAGGGGCACCGGATGTTTTGGCGCATAGAACTGCGACCAAAACAACTTCTCCATGTCGTTCCCCTCTTGGGCTCGGAAGTACTGGGCAGCGTCAGCACTGCTCCTCAGAAGATCTGCAAACACGCCTGGAGAACTCCATAACCGTGTCAGCCCAAGATACTTCTGCCCCTCCGAAGATGCTCTATAATAGAAAAGTCTTACCAGATGCTATCTGTCGTGCCTGCTTGATTTCTTTACAGGCGCTGCGCGACTCGCTCCGTGCATCCTGGGCATCCTTGATTGCCTCCGCAAGCTTGGAAGCTTGTTCCGAAGCCTCCTCTTCTAATGCCTCGCATTTGTGAATGGCATCGTTGAGCTCAACCTCTACTTCGGACACCCGAGCCTGGTGCTTCTCGCACGCGGCCTTTTCGGCCTCTAGTTCAGCAACCGCTTTGTCAACGGTCGCCTTGCTCGCCTAGGCCTCCTACTTGGCCTTCGCGAGCTCGCCCTTGACGGCCTCGAGCTCAGTGGCGCCAATTGTGTAATACAGAATATCATACAAGAGTTTATACCCATACTCAATTAATATTGTTAGTCTTCTTGACATCTTAATTTTTAAATCCGCATACCTTGCGTTTCATCTAAACGCTGGTTGACGCGGTCGAGGTCCGCGTTGGCCAACAAGAGCTTCGGGTTTAGTTCTGCAACCTCTGCATCTCATGCAGTTGCCGTAACTAGTGAAGCATGTTCGAATAACATAAGCACAACAGTTCAGCTCTATAAGCATGCTATACTATGGATACTTCAGCCGATTCTGTTCAGAATCACACAAAGCATCAGGGGCTACTGGCTATGTATGTACATATAAAATAAATAAAAGTTCCATAAAGAACATTACATTGCTCACCTCAAAGCCTGTTAACAGGCTGTTGAAAGCTTCATTCAGTCCGCCCTTGACGAACTGAATCTTCTTCATCACCGCACCCATCATGGTGCGGTGCTCCTTCACGATGAAAACACTTTGCAGCGCTCCCTCCATAAGGTCCGGCGCCTCCGGATTAACTCCGGGCGCCGTCATATGTACCCCCGCCTGGGGGGTCTGGTCTTCGGACCGCGGAGCCGCATTAGGCTCCGGGTCAATATTCGGGAGGGCCCTGATACGTTTCCAGCGTATCTATAATTTTTGATTGTTCCATGCTATTATTTATGAAGTCTTGGATGTTTAATTGGCTTTATCATTCGCTTTTATATCATTTTTGGGACTAACCTACTAACCCAAAGGCCCAGTCCAAATTGTTGTTTTTTGCCAATTTCAGGGTTTTGCAGAAAAGGAATATCAAACGGAGTCCAAACGGAAAAAAAAACCTTCACAGCAGATATTTTTGGGGGAAATCACGCACGAAAGACTTCGGGGCCAAGCCAGAGGACAGGGGGCCCACCCTCGAGGGTGGGGGTGCGCCCCCCTTCCCAGGGCGCACCCCCTGCCTCGAGGGCAGCCCCTGGTGCCCCTCTTCTTCCTATATAAACCTACGTACCCCAGAAACTCCATACGCAGAGAGAAAACCCTAATTCCACCGCCGTAGCTGCTGTTCCCATGGAGATCCCATCTTGGAGCCTATTCCTGGAGTTGGATCCATCACGGAGGCCTTCATCATCATCATCATCGCCCTCACCATGAGTTGTGAGTAGTTTACCACAGACCTTCAGGTCCATAGCTAGTATCTAGATGGCTTCTTCTCTCTCTCCGGATCTCAATACAAAGTTCTCATCGGTCTTCGAGGAGATCTATTCGATGTAATCTCTTTTTGCGGTGTGTTTGTCGAGATCCGATGAATTGTGAGTTTATGATCAAGATTATCTATGAAATATATTTGGTTCTTCTCTGAAATTTTTATGTGTGCTCATAATATCCTTCCAAGTCTCTTCAAATTATTGGTTTGGTTTGGCCTACTAGATCTATAGTTCTTGCAATGGGAGAAATGCTTGGCTTTGGGTTCAATCTTGCGGTGTCATTTCCCAGTGACAGTAGGGGCAGCAAGGCACGTATTGTATTGTTTCCATCGAGGATAAAAAGATGGGGTTTTCATCATATTGCTTGAGTTTATCCCTCTACATCATGTCATCTTGCTTAAGGCGTTACTCTGTTCGTATGAACTCAATACACTAGATGCATGCTGGATAGCGGTCGATGTGTGGAGTAATAGTAGTAGATGCAGGCAGGAGTCGGTCTACTTGTCTCGGACGTGATGCCTATATACAATGATCATGCCTAGATAGTCTCATAATTATTCGCTTTTCTACCAATTGCTCGACAGTAATTTGTTTACCCGCCGTAGAATATCGCTATCATGAGAGAAGCCATTAGAGAAAATTATGGCCCCCGGGTCTATCTTTATCATATTACTTTCCCATCAATTTATGTTGCCGTTGTTTATTTGCTTTCCTTACTTTCTGTTTCTATACCAAAAATACCAAAAATATAAACTATCATCTCTATCAGGATCACTATCGTAAGTGATCGTAAAGGGATTGACAACCCCTTATCGCGCTGGCTGCGAAGTTCTTATTTGTTTGTGCAGGTGTGAAGGACTGGCGCGTGGTCTCCTACTGGATTGATACCTTGGTTCTAAAAAACTGAGGGAAATACTTACGCTACTATGCTGCATCCCCCTTTCCTCTTCGAGGGAATACAACGCAAGCTCAAGAGGTAGCAAGAAGAATTTCTAGCGCCGTTGCCGGGGAGGCTTATGCAAAAGTCATATACCAACTACCTATCACAAACCCTTATCCTTCGCATTACATTTATTTGCCTCTCATTTTTCTCTCCCCCACTTCACCTTTGCCGTTTTATTCGCCCTTCTTTCGCCGTGTGTTTTCCGTTCGCTTGTTTCTTGTTTGCTTGTGTGCTGCTTGTCTGTCTGTTATCATGTCTAGCACACCTATCATTATCACCACTCCCGAGAGTGATGTCCTCAACTTTCAATAAAGGGAGGAAGAAAACTTAAAAGATGCCTGGTATAGAATTTGCAATGCTCAAAATAGATCTAATCGGAAGCTTTCCACTTCCGTGCTTCTTCGCAATTTTTATGTTGGCATAACTCCGTGGAATAGATTTATCTTAGATACCATTACCGGAGGGAATTTCTTGGGTAGCCACACCGTTGATTCTTATAAAGCTATGATTGAATTATTTGGCTCACCACCTCTTATGGTTAATGGGACCATTTTAACTTTGGAGCATGTTATGCAAAGGTTAGAAATTATTGAGAACAAAGTTGCTACGGTATAATTGTTAGAGAGCTTGGATAGAAAAATTCACAATGAAATTACCCAATATGGATCTAAGGTAGGAGTTGTTCTGAAAAATCTCAAGGAAAAGGAACCCATAGTTAAAGAAAAGCTAGATCAAGATTCTACTAGAATCAATAAGCTTGAGGATGTTATCACTAATGTGGGTTCTGCTCTTTCCGCTATAAAAAACTACTCCCAATACCTCCACTAAATTATCTAAGTTCATGTATGTCCCTAAAGACAAGGGTGAAACATCTAGACTCGCGGATCTCTAATCCATAAGTGTTCACCCTAATTTTCTTACTTTTGCAAGGGACCCTTTTGACACTTTAGAATTTCTTGATTTCTTGCCCAAGAGTTTGATTATTCATAGGGACAAAGAAGTGCCCAAAAATCACAAGTGCTTAATTAAAGAATTGCCTTCCAAAGATGGCAATACCTAGATCTATCTTGTATCGTGCCTAGCTAGGGGCGTAAAACGATAGCGCTTGTTGGGAGGCAACCCAATTTTATGTTTTTTGCTTTTGTTGCTGTTAGGGAATAAATATTGCATCTAGCCTCTGATTAGATGTGTTTTCATGTTTTGTTTACTGTTTGTGCCAAGTAGAACCTTTGGTAAGACTTGTGTGAAGTTTATTTGATCTTGCTATGAAAAACAGAATCTTTAGCGCTCGCTAAAGTAGTCTTCAGATTTTACTAGAGCGTGCTTTTTAGTTGATTCTTTTTTCTGCTGATTGGTAGACAAATTGAGCAAATTTACCGATTTAGTTTGAATTTTTTGGAGTTCCAGAAGTAGGCGAACCCAGCAGATTACTACAGACTGTTCTGTTTTAGACAGATTCTGTTTTTCGTGTGTTGTTTGCTTATTCCGATGCATCTATGAGTAATATTGAGGATATGAATCATATATAACTTGTAGTACAGTAGGTTTAACACCAATATAAACAAAGTATGAATTCCTTGCTATACCTTTGAATGGTGGTTTGCTTTCTCTTACTAACGGAGAGCGCGAGAATTTTTGTCTAAGTTTTGTGTTGTGAAGTTTTCAAGTTTTGAGTATTGCTTTGATGGTCTATGGAACAAGGAGTAGCAAAGGCCCAAGCTTGGTGATGCCCATGTCACCCCAAGTAAATTCAATATAATCAAAAGCCTAAGCTTGGGGATGCCCCGGGAAGGCATCCCCTCTTTCGTCTTCATCCATCGGTAACTATACTTGGAGCTATATTTTTATTCGCAACATGCTATGTGTTTTGCTTGGAGCGTCTTGTATAATTTGAGTCTTTGCTTGTTAGTTTGCCTCAATCACCCTTTCTGGACACACCTATTTGAGAGAGTTAAATATGCCCTAGAAATTATTAGAACACTCTATGTGCTTCACTTATATCTTTTGAGTTGAATAGTTTTTGCTCTAGTGCTTCACTTATATCTTTTAGAGCACGGTGGTGATAATATTTTGTAGAAATTGTTGAACTCTCATGCTTCACTTAGATCTATTTGAGAGTCTATTAAAACAGCATGGTAAAGTGTTTAGGCTAAAGAAATTGGTCTTCACATGATAAACATCCAATGTGAATGTAGTAAAAAAAAATCACATCTAGTGCATTGAATAGAAAGAGATGTTGGATGCTTGATAATTGTTTTGAGACATGAGGATAGTGATAATAGAGTCATGCTAGTGGAGTAATTATGAAATTGAGAAATATTTGTGTTAAGGTTGGTGATTCCCGTAGCATGCACATATGGTGAACCGTTATGTGACTAAGTTAAAGCATGAGGTATTTGTAGAGTGTCAACCTTTGTGTGGAGGTCGGGGGTGCGCGATGGTTAACTCCTACCAACCTCCCCCCTAGGGGCTTGCGTTGATTGCTTTGTTTTGATGACTCGTAGATTTTTGCAATAAGTATATGAGTTCTTATGACTAATGTTGAGTCCATGGATTATACGCACTCTCACCCTTCCACCATTGCTAGCCTCTCTTGTACCGCGCAACTTTCGCCGGTGCCATAAACCCACTATATATCCTTCCACAAAACAGCCACCATATTGTTCCTCAAAACAGCCACCATACCTACCTATCATGGCATTTCCATAGCCATTCCGAGATATATTGCCATGCAACTTTCCACCATTCCGTTTATATGACACGCATCATATTGTCATATTGCCATTGCATGATCATGTAGTTGACATCGTATTTGTGGCAAGGCCACCATGCATAATTTTTATACATGTCACTCTTGTTTCATTGCACATACCGGTACACCGCCGGAGGCATTCATATAGAGTCATACTTTGTTGTTCTAGTATCGAGTTGTAATATTGTGTTGTAATGAAAGTGTGATGATCATCATTTTTAGGGCATTGTCCCATGGGAGGAAAGGCTGAATCTATAAAGCCCCTCCGCAAAAAAAAAGAAAAAAAAAGGAAGAAAGGCCAAAGAAAAGAAAAAAGAAAGGCCCAAAAAAAAGGGACAATTGCTACTATCTTTTTCCACACTTGTGCTTCAAAGTAGCACCATGTTCTTCATTGTAGAGAGTCTCATGCTTAGTCACTTTCATATACTAGTGGGAATTTTCGTTATAGAACTTGGCTTGTATATTCCAACGATGGGCTTCCTCAAATGCCCTAGGCCTTCGTGAGCAAGCAAGTTGGATGCACACCCACTAGTTTCTTTTGTTGGGCTTTCATTCATATTTAGCTCTAGTGCATCCGTTGCATGGCAATCCCTACTCACTCATATTGATATCTATTGATGGGCATCTCCATAGCCCGTTGATGCGCCTAGTCGATGTGAGACTATCTCCCTCTTTTTTGTCTTCTCCACAACCACCTCTATTCCACCCATAGTTCTATGTCCATGGCTCACGCTCATGTATTGCGTGAAAGTTGAAAGGTTTGAAAAGATAGAGCATGAAAACAAATGCTTGGCTGAAATCGGGGTTGTGCATGATATGAATATTTAGTGTGATAATAAGGGAGCATAGCCAACACTTTATGATTTTGTAGGGATAACTTTCTTTAGCCATAGTATTTTGAGAAGACGTGATTGCTTTGTTAGTATTGCTTGAAGTATTGTTATTTCTTATGTCAATATAGACTTTTATCTTGAATCTCTCGGATCTGAACATTCATGCCACAATTAAGATAATTACATTGAAAAACTATATTGGTTAGCATTCCACATCAAAAATTCTTTCTTTATCATTTACCTACTCGAGGACGAGCAGGAATTAAGCTTGGGGATGCTTGATACGTTTCCAACGTATCTATAACTTTTTATTGTTCCATGCTATTATTTATGAAGTCTTGGATGTTTAATGGGCTTTATCATTCACTTTTATATCATTTTTGGGACTAACCTACTAACCCAAAGGCCCAGTCCAGATTGTTGTTTCTTGCCTATTTCAGGGTTTTGCAGAAAAAGAATATCAAACGGAGTCCAAACGGAATAAAACCATCGCAGGAGATATTTTTGGAGGAAATCACGCACGAAAGACTTCGGGGCCAAGCCAGAGGACAGGGGGCCCACCCTCGAGGGTGGGGGGCGCGCCCCCCTGCCTCGAGGGCAGCCCCTGTGGCCCCTGGTGCCCCTCTTCTTCCTATATATACATACGTAGAAACTCCATACGCACAGAGAAAACCCTAATTCCACCGCCGTAGCTGCTGTTCCCGTGGAGATCCCATCTTGGAGCCTGTTCCAGGAGGGGGATCCATCACGGAGGCCTTCATCATCATCATCATCGCCCTCACCAGGAGTTGTGAGTAGTTTACCACAGACCTTCGGGTCCATAGCTAGTATATATATGGCTTCTTCTCTCTCTCCGGATCTCAATGCAAAGTTCTCCTTGGTCTTCGAGGAGATCTATTCGATGTAATCTCTTTTTGCGGTGTGTTTGTTGAGATCCGATGAATTGTGAGTTTATGATCAAGATTATCTATGAAAGATATTTGGTTCTTCTCTGAACTTTTTATGTGTGCTCATAATATCCTTGCAAGTCTCTTCGAATTATTGGTTTGGTTTGGCCTACTAGATCTATAGTTCTTGCAATGGGAGAAGTGCTTGGCTTTGGGTTCAATCTTGCGGTGTCCTTTCCCAGCGACAGTAGGGGCAGCAAGGCACGTACTGTATTGTTGCCATAAAGGATAAAAAGATGGGGTTTTCATCATATTGCTTGAGTTTATCCCTCTACATCATGTCATCTTGCTTAAGGCGTTACTCTGTTCGTATGAACTCAATCCACTAGATACATGCTGGATAGCGGTCGATGTGTGGAGTAATAGTAGTAGATGCAGGCAGGAGTCGGTCTACTTGTCTCGGACGTGATGCCTATATACAATGATCATGCCTAGATAGTCTCATGATAATTCGCTTTTCTATCAATTGCTCGACAGTAATTTGTTTACCCGCGGTAGAATATCGCTATCATGAGAGAAGCCACTAGAGAAAACTATGGCCCCCGGGTCTATCTTTATCATATTACTTTCCCTTCAATTTCTGTTGCCGTTGTTTATTTGCTTTCTTTACTTTCTGTTTCTATACCAAAAATACCAAAAATATAAACTATCATCTCTATCAGATCTCACTATCGCAAGTGACCGTGAAGGGATTGACAACACCTTATCGTGTTGGCTGTGAAGTTCTTATTTGTTTGTGCAGGTGTGAGGGACTGGCGTGTGGTCTCCTACTGGATTGTTACCTTGGTTCTAAAAAACTGAGGGAAATATGTATGCTACTGTGCTGCATCTCCCTTTCCTCTTCGAGGGAATACAACGGAAGCTCAAGAGGTAGCAGGCCCCGGATTGCTTGGGCCTCCCATCTTCGGACTCCATGGGGAATGTTTCCCCATGGTCAGCGGTAGCCGAGGTATTACCCCCGGTCGCCCTGTCACTTGCCCCGTCCTCATCTTCGTGAGCAGAGGACACCTGCTGGGAGGACACTTCGGTGTCCCCGCCGATCATAGGCGATGGAGCTCGGACCGGCGGGTCACTCTCCGTCTCTCTAGGCGCTGGAGAGTTCCCCTCCGATAAGGAGGCGTCGGTGTGTCCTCGGGGAGGGCATTAGGTCAGCAGGTGAGAGATACTAATTAGGCATTGAAATGCTAAACAAATAATATGAAGCAATCCGGACAAACTTACGTTTCGGTCGGGAGTTTCGCCCTGGGCTTCACCACAAAGCTATGTTCGGACGATGAGTCTGAACGTGCAGAGAGGTTCAGCCTCCTCTAAGGCACGGCCATGCCCGCATCAGTGGTGGCCGCCCTTTTCGTCCCTGGCCTTGTGCATGGGTCTCTTCTTCTTCTTCTTCTTTGTTCTTCTCCTCTTTGGAGGAGAGGATGTTGATCTTCTCGGACTTCTCGTCCGTAGGGTGGGGGGTGTCTCCGTCCGCCTTGCTCTTCTTCTTGGGCTTCTTGATCGGCGCCTTGTACGGCACCGGGACCAGCATCGCCGTCAGTCGAGACGATTCTGGGTCTTCGGGCAAAGGTGCCGGACACTTCATCCGGGTAGCCTTCTTCGTCCAGCCATGTATATCATGCAAAAACTCCAATTCCTGTTATCATTAAATAAGAAAGGGGATATATGTTCGGCGAAATTTTCTATTACCTCGGGGGCGGAGAGTGCGGTACTATAACCCGCGTCCTCGGTTTCTTCCGGCCACTCCTTCTAGATCTTGAAGAGATGCTTTCAGATCTCTTTGTGCGTAAAGCCATAGAGATGCTTCAGAGGCCGATCTCCTGCCGGATCAAACTCCCATAGGGAGGAATCCCGGCTTTGGCAAGGAAGGACAAGCCAGGCCAGCATTACCTGGACCACGGTCGAGAGCTGATGACCCTTGGAAATCACACCGGACACACGGCCCTGGAGTGCCACCACCTCAACATGAGAACCCCAGTCCAGACTCTTTTTGGTCCAGTAGGTCAACCTCTTTGGGGGTCCGGATCTGAAAGCAGGTACCGCCGCCCATTTGGCGTCACGCGGTTCGGTGATATAAAACCACTCCTGCTTCCAGACCTTGTTCGTTTCCACGAACGACCCTTTTGGCCAAATGGCATTCGGGAGCTTGCTTATCATAACGCCCCCGCACTACGCGTGCTGCCCGTCCACCACCTTCGGCTTCACATTGAAGGTTTTAAGCCATAGGCCGAAGTTTGGAGGGATGCGGAGGAAAGCTTCACACACCACTATAAAAGCGGAGATGTGAAGGATCGAGTTCGGGGCTAGATCGTGGAAGTCTAGCCCGTAGAAGAACAGTAAACCCCAAACAAAGGGGTGGAGCAGAAACCCTAGCCCCCTAACAAAGTGGAAAAGAACACAACTCTCTCGCTTGCCTCTGGGACGGGGATCACCTGGCCCTTGGCGGGAACTCGATGCGCAATGTCGGTAGTGAGATAGCCCGCGCTTCGCAGATCCTCCACGGTTTTCTCAGTGACCGTGGAGGCCTCCCACTTGCCCCTAGCACCGGATCCAGCCATTGCAGGGGAAGGAAGAGTGGTTAAGGAACGAAGAGCGGTGGGTGCAGGAGATGAGGATGCTGGGGCTAGGGAGATTGGAGAGCTCAAGCTTGAGGAAAGCGTGGGGCTGATGAAAGGGATTGGTATCATTTTATAACATTGTGAATACAGAACATCCCCCCACTTTAGCCATAAACCTCGCCGGTTCCCAAAGCAGCCGTGCGTAATGCGTGGTGTGGATGCTCACGTCACATTGATAAGGATCCCACAATAAGCAGGCACGATCTCTATTCTGATAAGACGTGTCAATGAGGATATACCTCGAATCACGAAACTAGAACCAAATAAAATGGTTCGATATGTTAGTGGGATGGACGCGATGCTTCACCAAAAAGTCGTCAGTAAAGACACATTATTCATTTTCTTTTAGGAGCCTTCCCTTCGAGGCTAAGGGTTGTACTAACCACGTAGAGCCGAACACAATACACCTTTTTGCAGAAGATATATTCGGAAGAATTAACCCGCCTTGCAATGCCGAAGACAATACGGAAGCCGAACTCATCATCATCGAAGACAGGTTCAGGGGCTACTGAGGGAGTCCTGGATTGAGGGGGTCCTCATGCGGCCGGCTAACTCGTGCTGGGCCGGACTGGTGGGCCGTGAAGATCATTGTCGAATATCGTCTCTCGTATCCGGATAGGACTCCTTTATTCGTATAATGCCAGGTTTTAGCTTCGGGTGTAATCTTTCCTTCCTCTGCAAGATGGTTATGTACAAACCCTAGGGCCCTCCGGTGCATATATAAACTGGAGGGTTTAGTCCATAGAAGTTAATAGAGAATCACAAATCCTCATAGGCTAGACTTTAGGGTTTAGCCAATACGATCTCGAGGTAGATCAACTCTTGTAATCATATTCATCCATATTAATATAGCAGGAAGTAGGGTATTACCTCGATCGAGAGGGCATGAACCTGGGTAAACATCGTGTCCCCAGCTTCCTGTTACCGTTACTCCTCAGAAGCATAGTTCGGGACCCCCTACCCGAGATCCGCCGATTTTGACACCGACACTTGGGGATTCCCAAGGCACCCCAAAGTAATATTAAAGTACAACCCAGCTTCTAAGCTTGGGGATGCCTCGGATTCCGAAAGTAAGCCTGGATTCCGAGGCATGGCTGGAGGCCATGAGGTCCAAATTAAAGTCCATGGATGAAAATCAAGTTTGGGACTTGGTTGATCCGCCGCCTGGCGTAAAAGCCATAGGTTGCAAATGGTTCTTTAAGAACAAAACCGATGTGGATGGAAATGTTCAGATCCACAAAGCTCGGCTTGTCGCTAAAGGTTATGTACAAGTTCAAGGAATTGACTACGACGAGACTTACTCGCCGGTAGCGATGCTGAAGTCGGTGAGGATCATACTAGCTATAGCTGCATATTTTGATTGTGAGATATGGCAGATGGATGTCAAAACGGCTTTCCTTCACGGAAATTTAACCAAGGATGTGTATATGATACAGCCCGAGGGTTTTGTCAATCCGACTAGCACTAGTAAGGTATGCAAGCTCAAGAGATCCATTTATGGGTTGATACAAGCATCTCGGAGCTGGAACATTCGTTTTGATGAGGTCGTCACTGGTCTCGGTTTTATCAAAAGCAAAGAGGACGCTTGTTTATACAAGCAGTTGAGTGGGAGCTTGATAGTGTTTTTTATACTACATGTGGATGACATATTACTGATCGGAAACGATGTTTCGATGCTGAACTCACTCAAGGAATCATTGAATGGAAAGTTTTCAATGAAGGACCTCGGTGAAGCGGTTTACATATTGGGCATTAAGATCTGTAGAGATAGGTCGAGGAGGCTGCTCGGCTTGAGCCAATGCATGTACATAAGTAACGTGTTGAAGCGGTTCAATATGAGTGAGGCCAAGAAAGGGTTCTTGCCTGTCACACATGGTATAAGGCTAAGCGAGACTCAGAGTCCTTCGACATCTGATGAGCGAAGCAGGATGAGTAGGATTATGTATGCCTCGGCAATCGGATCCATCATGTATGACATGATATGTACACGGCCTGATGTTGCTTTTGCAATAAGCCTAACAAGTAGATACCAGGCCAACCCAGGTGAGAGTGATTGGGCGGCGATAAAGACTATTCTGAAGTACCTGAAAAGGACTAAAGAGATGTTCCTAGTTTATGGAGGTGATGAGGAGCTCGTCGTAAAGGGTTACGCCGATGCTTGTTTCCAAACCGATAGAGATGATTGTCGATCATAGTCTGGATTCGTGTATGTCATGAATGGAGGAGCAGTGAGCTGGACGAGTTCCAAGCAAGATAAGGTGGCCAATTCTACCACAGAAGCTGGATACATTGCGGCTTGTGAAGCTGCAAAGGAAAGTGTTTGGATCCGGAACTTTCTGGATGATCTTGGTATTTTCCCAGCCTCGGTGAAACCGTTGGACCTTTATTGTGATAATTCTGGTGCCATCTCACAAATCAAGGAGCCGAGGAACCACCACAAGACCAGACACATAGATCGGAAATATCACCTAATACAAAAGATCGTAAAGAGTGGTGATATACAGTTATGAAAAATTCACACGGATGCAAATGTTGCAGATCCATTGACTAAGTCGCTTGCACAACCCAAGCATGAGGGCACGTTAGAGCTATGGGCATAGAATGTCTATTTGATTGACTCTAGTGCAAGTGGGAGACTGTTGGAATATTCCCTAGAAGCAACCATGTATGATGATATTTCCTATGTATTTATGAATAACAATAGTCCTTGGATGTAATCATTGATACTTGTTGGCAAGTACGTGACTTGTCTGTGAGATCTTGTGTTGTATGATACATCCGAAATTGTCCCTAGTCGTAAGTGATGTGTGAGCACACATCGGACTAGACTAGCATATGACACGGCGGATGGCTCGGTCTCACTAGCCATGGGGCATTGGATGCTAACCGAATAATATGGACATGGAAAGGTCTGGTCGGATTCGACGTGGTCGGATCCGAGTCGAGATAAGGTCCCAGTCGGACAGACCCAACTATGGGATGCAGCGATATGTCATCTGTGAGTCTCTAGTACAACATACGTTCTATGTCCTAAGACCTGAGCTGACGCATGTACTCGGGATGGTGACAGACTTGCTTTGGGCCGACCAAACGCTACTCCGTGACTGGGTAGTTACAAAGGTAGGTTTCGAGCTTGTCCAGACCCATGTTGCGAGACGTGGCCGAGCAAGATGGGATTTTCCCCTCCGATCAGGAGAGATATACTCTAGGCCCCTCATGTGATCCGACCAGGATAAGCATGGCCATGCGACAAGGATTGTGAGATAATCCGGTTTGGGTCGGCATCACTGGAATGAGAAAGAGGTCGGACTAGCACAAGGATGACAGACTCGCCTTGAGCCCGACAACATATATCGTGTGGCAAAGGGAATGGAAGTATGACATGTTGTACAGGTTCGCTAGCCAGCTTCATAGTCTGCTTGGTGGTCGGCACACCTTGCTAGAGGCCGCTACAAACCGTACAGGTTGGAGGTGATCTGAACTGTGACCAAGCCGACTTGAACCTAAGGGGTCGCGCGCTTAAGGGAAGGAACCTATGAGGTTGGATCCGATTCCACGAGTCAGAATTGGTCCTACTTGGACTCGGATACCGATCGAAAAGACTTTGGGCTTTAGGGTCCGTGTGAGGCCCAAGTGTTGAGCCCGCGACGGATGCATATATATAGTGGAGGTGCGGGGCACTCATTCGATTGATCGCTTCGGCGCCATCATTAGGGTTTGCATCTGTTGCGAATAGCCACCTCCACTCGCCGCCGGTTGTGTGATCGGACCTAGCAGTCAGCCGCATGACGTTCCTCCTGCACGCGCGGATACCTTTAGAAGCGGTGCACTTGCGCCGCTCCGGCGAACCTGTTCGTGGGATCCGATCAGCTACGTGGGAGATCGACGAGGAGGAGACGACTCCGAAGACGCGCTGCCCCAACTATACTTCCGCTGCACGGCAGTGCGCGTCTAGTGGCAATGATGTGTGATCCATCTCCCTTAGCATGTTCCTGGATATTCTTCGCGTAGGAAAATTTAAATTTGCAGTCGACGCACCCTACGGTAGAACCCAACAGCGAGCGTGCTCACTTGCTTTGGCGACATGGCTAGCTTATGCACTAACTTTCTGAAAAGGTCGGTTCTCCCAATTCGGTGCCGCTAGCTAGCCTGCCAGTGACCCGGGCTGCCTTCCCTATCAAGTATTTCGGCCTCCCGCTATTGGTTTGGCAGTCTCAGAGAGGGGACCTTCAATTTATCGAGGATAAGGTGGTGGCACGACTCATGCCGTGGGATGGTCAAAACATTACGGTCACGGGTAGATGCGCTCATGTCAAGACGGTCCTCACTTCGTAGTTCACCTACCACATCATTGCTCTCAACCCTCCTCCTGGCACACTGCATAACTACAAGAAGATTGAGAGAGCATTCCTTTGGGCGGGCACAAAGAAGGCCACTGGAGCCAAGTGCAAAGTCAACTGGCGCAACGTTTGCCGCCCAACCGACCTTGGGGGCATGGGTCTCATCGACCTCGCCAAGTTTGTAAGGGCATTGAGGCTTAGATGGCCCTGGCTCTAATGGAAGGCTCATATGGCCTTGGAAACTCTTGTGACAAGTAGGACCAGGTTCCTTTCTGCGCGTCCACGCACATCACCATTGACAATGGGGCCCGTGCACCTATCTGGAATTTACCTGGAATCAATGGGGAGAAGCATGTTGACTTGGCACCGCTCATCTTTGATATCTCCTCTAGAAAAAAATTGGAAGGTGCGGAAGGCCATGCAAGACGATGCTTGGCTTACAATGATTAAGCTACCCGCGAACTAGACAATGGTCCACATACGGTAAATTGTGAAACTTTGTGCTCGCTCTCGGGCTATTCACCTTGTAAATGAAATCGAGGACGACATCATTTGGAAACAAACGACAAGCGGACACTACTCCGCAACTTCGCCATATAAAGTTCTATTCCTTAGCACCACACGATCACCTATGAGCTATGCGGTTTGGAAGGTTTGGGCGCCTCCTAAGGTCAATTTTTTTGCCAGGCTTTAAATTGAAACTGGATTTGGACACAGATAGGCTTCGAGGGCGTGGTCGGCAAAATTGCAACTATGCCTTCTTTGCAAGCAAACTCAGGTAAATTGGTGGATCACCTCTTCTGCAAGCACCAGTTCACTAAGACACTTTGGGGCATGATTAAGGATTGGCTTAGCTTAGACGTCATGGACACTTCTAGTTGTAGTATGGAGCGCTCCATCAAGGATTAGTTGATCAATATGTCTGACAAGAATGTGGCAAACGAGAGGGCTATGTTAACCCTCACCACGCTCACTTATTGGATTGTTTGGTGTGAGCGAAATGCTAGGGTGTTCCAACATAAATCAACGCTCCCCGACATTATCCTCTACAACATCAAGAACGAGCTTAGGCTTCGGGTCACCGTCGGCGCAAAGCACTTGGGAAACATCATGCCGCGAGAGTAGACGTTGTGTATTTTATCTTTGTTTTTTCTTAACTAATGGACGAGGCAAATCTTTGGCACCTTTTCAAAAAAAATAACAGGCCTAGGCAGATGTTTAGGGAACAAAGTTGGATGGCGGCGGCCAGGGGCGGTGCTAGGGGTATTCCTAGGTCTTCATGTGAATACCCATGTTTTACCAAAACAATGTTGATTTTGATAAAACTGTGACAATTTTTGAAAAACAACAATGATTTTAGCAAAATAAATGCACATGAATACCCGGAAGCAAATTCCTGGAGCTGCCACTGGCGGCGGCTCATGTATCTTTGTCCGCGGACGAGTTTGGACTAGTCCTTGAACAAATAGTGTGTTCGTTTTGAGGGTTAATGTTGGAGATACCCTGAGAACACAATAGTGATCTATTCCCTCCGTTCCTAAATATTTGTCTTTCTAGAGATTTCAACAAATTACTACATACGAAGCAAAATGAGTGAATCTACACTCTAAAATATGTCTACATACATCCGTATGTTATAGTCTATTTAAAATGTCTAGAAAGACAAATATTTGAGAACGGAGGGAGTAGAACTTATATTTTTCTTTACTGAGGGAGTACCAGAAAACAACGAGACTAATTTTATCAAAATACAAAAGGTGTAGTATAAATCTCAAAGCAACTACGAAAGGAGTATACTGGCATGTTATATCACTTGTGTGGTACTCCCTCCGTCCGAAAATACTTGTCATCATATTGGACAAAAAAAAGATGTATCTAAAACTAAAATACATCTAGATACATTCCCTTTTATTTATTTTGATGACAAGTATTTTTGGACGGAGGGGTACAAAATTTGTTTCGCAACTGTAACCATCGTAAAGCCGACAGGTTTGTACTCCTATTTCCGTTGGGGCATGAATATCCAATGAAGAAACTTTACTTTATTTGGTAACATGGTCAAGCTCGTAGATGGCACCTCCGTGTAGAATGACAAATGACCGGCTGGGAGTCTCTCTCCACAGAATGAAGATGCACGGGAGGTGGAAAGAAGATACCGTCTCTTTCCCGAAATGGACAGCTCCTGGTCATGGTCAGTCCACCGCTTCAAACTGTCAAGCACGATTCCAAGAAAAGTCCGCCGCACAGTGTGAGCAACTCCCGCGGCGACCTTTGCGCAGACACCATTAGCGAAGTCTGCCCGGTCCACACGTCCACGAACCCGACAATGAGCAGCATTTTCTTAATCTTAATCATCATTATGCTAACCACTCGTGTCAGTGCGATCTTCCTATCAGGTTCCGAGGCAGTCAAGTCGCGAAGATTAGTCTTGAACTCACCCTATGCTCATGGTTGTTTCTTCCGTGCGTGGTTTTGCTGCCAGTAATTGCCATGAAATTCAGCATATAAGAGCAACTCGAGTTAATTGCAAAAAAACATCACATTTAAGGCATCGACTGCAGAAAACCAACTAGTCCCTAATTTTGTGCAAAAATCATCGTGTTTCTAGTAAAAAAATTGCAAATTGCACTAATCATATGATTTAGCCCGATTGATCACTTTTTGACAAGTGAGGCCGGATTGTAAGGAGATGATTTGAAAAAAAATTGACACACACCTCCCTGGATTTCACAAAGACACTCTTATTCAGAAAATGAAAAAGCAATCAGCCCCCCTCCCACCTCCGTTGCCTTCCTCCTCTCAAGTGGTGGCTGGCCACGACGAGGCGGCCTCCGGCGAGCTGGCCTCCCTCCTTCTTGGCCTTGCTCGTGGGCGGGGCGGCCTCCCTCCTCCCTTGCTGTGCTGCCGGAGCTCCAAAGCTCGGCGAGTGCTCCGCCCTGCCCGTCGCTGTGTGCTACTGCTCGGCACCGCAACTCCACGTCTGTGTGGCTGCTGCTGCTCGTCGTTGCTCCCCGCGGCTGTTGCTGCTCATCGTCACTCCAACATCTCTGGCCCAGCGCGAGCGCGCCCCTCCTGTGGCCCAGCGCGCCTCCGCCAGCTGTCAGCCCAGCGTGTCGCCTCGCTCCGGCGTCCCTAGCCCAGCAGCGCCATGGAGTCCAGGAACCTCCGCTCCGTCCCGCCCTCCACCCAGCGCGTCGCTCCGGCGACCCCAGCCAAATAGCGCGGCGGAGGCCAGGAACCCGACGCCCAGCGCCCCTCTGCCGGGGGGGGTGGGCTGATTGCTTTTCTATTCTAGATCAAGGGGTGTGTGTAAAATTTTTGCTCTTACAATCTGGCCCCACTTGTCAGAAAGTGGTTAAATGGGACAAATCACCTGATCAGTGCAATTTGCAAAAAGTTTACTAGAAACACGGCGAGTTTTGCACAAAATTAGGGACTAGGTGGTTTTCTGCAATCGATGCCCCAAATGTGGTGGTTTTTTGCAATTAACTCGAGCAACTCTAACAGACCCCGTAAAACCGTGAGCCGCATAAGGTGTTTACAGTTCGACGAAGAACTGTTTTGCGGGTTGAAATCGTGCGCGGCAGAGTAGAACCTGTATATGAAACTGTATAATTTGAAAAAGTGATTCACGCGAGAAATTGCAACCACACTAGTTCATTACATACTACATGATCATTTATAGTTCATCATCACATACTACATTATCATACATACTACATTCTACTACTACTACTAGAGGGGGGGGGGGTCTCGCGGGGGCGAGCCCGAGGCCGATATACCAAAATGGACGAGCTCGCGTCCGAGGACGACGCGGCCGAGGAGCTCTAGTCCTCGTCGGAGCTGACGAGGTCGATGAACTTCTCCCTCTGCTCGTCGCGGATGCGCCGCCACTCGTCGTCCTTGTCCTTTGCGGCAAGGTTGGTCGCGACTGCCTGGTTGAAGTAGAGGGCTTTGAGCTCCTCGTCGTGGCGCCGGCGCTCCGCCTCCTCGCGCAAGCTCCGTTCCGCAATGGTGGCCGCGACCGCGTCGACATCGACCACGAAATCTTCGGGCCTGACGACCCCGCGACGCTTGATATCCTCCGGCTCCTGCTTGACGGCCGCGACATCGATCTCCTCCGGCTCTTCCGACCACTCCCTCTTCACGGGGAGAATCCCCGCGCCGGAAGAGGAAGAGCTCGCGTGTGGGAAGTCTCGCAGCGGAGGAGGAGCCCGCGACCGACGAGGCCGTACGCCCATGCCGACGGTCGTACTCCTCAGTCTCGCGAAGGTGGAGGCTCGGCGGCGGCCTCGAGGCCCTTGGTGGTCCACCTCCTCGCCGACACTTTCTCGTGCCGTCCGAGCGGACACGCCGCTCGCGCTCGGGGTCGCCGCCCCCGCCGGAGCTGCCTTCGGAGCTCCACATGCGTCCCCACATGGCGGCTGAAGGCGTAAGGGGGCTCACCGGCGGCGAGAAGTGCGAGGGAGGTAGTGGGTAATTGCGGCGAGTTGCGGCGGCGGGGATTGGGTTTCGACCCGCAAATACCTCGCGAACCCGTAGATATACTGCTTCGGGAGGGGGGGGGGGTGGTTTGCGGTAAAAAAAATGCGGACCGGGCGAGTATACGGCCTTTGTTCTAACGAGAAATTTGGGCCGAGACCGGATACTCACCAACATATACGGGTTCTGCTAGAGTTGCTCTACCATGCTTCATTCTTGTGTCAGTGCACTTGCGTCTGTGTCTGTGAAATGGAAATTAATACTTGAGTCTGATCAAGCAAGAAACATGCTGCAATCTTGAAATACGAATATTAACAATTTTTTGAGTAATCTAATCCATGAATGAATAGTAAACATGACAAATACGGTATGCATCTGAAATCCAACATAATGCAGAATTGGTATAGATCTTCTGAATAGATAGAAGAGCCTTTCTTATACTTAGTGATCTAAACGATCTTACTCCCTCAGTCCTATAATATGAGACGTTTTTGCAAACTAACATAGCTTGCAAAAATATTTTATATTGTAGGACGGAGGGAGTATATTAATTTGCAGAGATTACAAGACAGACAAAAAATAAATTTGTATGCCATATGCGTCAATTTATTTTAGCCTTTAGTTTGCAACCTAAGAGCATGGTTAATAGTATAGCCAGCTGCTGGCTATAAACCAGTGTCATGTCATTTACAGCCCATCTTATAGCCAACATGTACAATAGTGGATCAAAAAAGCATACTACTTTTTTATTATGTGGCCCACATTTCATTCTTACAAAGTGCCTAGGAGCACGTGCTAGAGCTGGCTCTTCACGAAGAGGCTGCTTACATTCTCTCTCCTCTTCTCTTTTCTCCAACTAAGCAGAAATATACTATTTTATTCCTTATAGTCCGCTGACTCGGCTCTATTGTACTTGCTCAATAACACATGCATGCTTAGGCTGTTTGTAATGGGGAGTATCATATACTAGTATCATGCATATGATACTAGTGTATGATACTACCTCCCTAATGTATATTACTAGAATTAAGTAGTACTCTATTAATTGCCATGCATGATACATACTATTATATTATTTATAATGATACAGTATCATGATATGATACTCAACCATCTCTTTCTTCATTTAATTCTATTACACCTCATTAAAATTGTCTACAGCATACGGATGTATGTAGACATAGGTTAGAGTGTAGATTCACTCATTTTGCTCTGTATGTAGCCACTTGTTGGAAGCTCTAGAGAGACTTATATTTAGGAACGGAGGGAGTAAGACGGAGGGAGTATATTAATTTGCAGAGAGCACAAGACAGACAAAAAATAAATTTGTATGCCACATGCGTCAATTTATTTTAGCCAGTAAATCACCCGGCCCGCTTAGCAGCTGGAGTAAATCACATAAGTCATGATCTGGCGACCCCCTAGTAAAGTACTGAGCACATTTATTCCAGTAACACCTCGTCAGACGTCAGCTAACTCTGAGCACGTTTCTCCCACGAAATGAGCACCAGCGTCGATGTCCTCGTCAGGTAAATTTTCCCAAGTCTTCTTCCGATTTCCCATTGCTTTCCCACTAAGTCATACCTCCACCTGGCACCACGCACGCGCTCTTCCAGCTCCACCTCGCCATCTATAAGTAGGCAGCACCACCACGAGCTCAACACCCAGCTCAAGCTTGAAGGCATCACACAGCCACAGCCACCTGCATCGAGCTCATCACCCGGCCCGCGGCCCGCCTCGATTCCAATGGAGCTTCCTCAGTTGGCGTCCTTCCTCGGCGTCGTGCTCGCCACGGTGCTCTTCTTCAAGGCTGTCCTCCGCCGCCGCCGCCAGTACAACCTCCCACCGGGCCCCAAGCCTTGGCCGATCATTGGCAACCTCAACCTCATCGGCACGCTCCCGCACCGCTCCATCCACGCGCTCTCCAAGCAGTACGGCCCGCTCATGCAACTCCAGTTCGGCTCCTTCCCCGTCGTCGTCGGCTCCTCCGTTGAGATGGCCAAGTTCTTCCTCAAGACCCACGACGTGGTCTTCACCGACCGCCCCAAGACCGCCGCCGGCAGGTATACCACCTACAACTACAGCGACATCACCTGGTCCCCCTACGGCGCCTATTGGCGCCAGGCCCGCAAGATGTGCCTCACCGAGCTCTTCAGCGCCAAGCGGCTCGAGTCGTACGAGTACATCCGCAGGGAGGAGGTGCTCGCCCTCCTCGGCGACCTGTATCGCGGCGGCGCCGGTGCCGGCCGCGCGGTGGTTCTCAAGGACTACCTGTCCACGGTGAGCCTGAACGTGATCACGCGCATGGTGATGGGCAAGAAGTACCTGGAGAAGGAGGTGAGGGACGAGGCTGGGGCGGTGATCACGACGCCCGAAGAGTTCAAGTGGATGATCGACGAGCTGTTCCTGCTCAACGGCGTGCTCAACATCGGCGACTCCATCCCGTGGCTGGACTGGATGGACCTGCAGGGGTACATCAAGAGGATGAAGAAGCTGAGCAATATGTTCGACCGGTTCCTGGAGCACGTCGTCGACGAGCACAGCGAGCGGCGTCGGCGCGAGGGGGAGAGCTTCGCGGTCAAGGACATGGTGGACGTGCTGCTGCAGTTCGCCAGCGACCCCGGTCTCGAGGTCAAGCTCAACAGAGAGGGCGTCAAGGCTTTCACTCAGGTGGGTGCTACTGCTATTGCTTTCCTTCCCCTGCTTCCTTTCCTTCCCTTCATTGAATCTGAATTAATTATGTTTATCCCCTGCTTTGAGACACGAATGTAGTTGGTTGCCTGCACTGAAAACAAAACAAGTACTATCACCGTTCTAAGCAGAAAAGTCATTTTTCGAAAACCAAATAATCCCAAAACACTTAGGCGCGGTACATTAACTCTCACCTCGTTTTTTGTTTCTTGGCATAAACAAAGAAATCAACCAATAAGAGATATGGGGTGTGTCTGCTTTTAATGACTTAAGGCTACCAAACACGACATGCACTGGTCAATTCATTGCATGCAATGCTATTAGTTAGCAAATGAACATTAACTTCTCTTGTTTTTCACTCTGCCTTGTCACGGTGCACAACCTAAGATGACTTACTCACCTAGACGGAGAGAGTACTATGTCATGTTGCTATCGTCTGTTCTATCGGTCTACTCTAACCGAGTCAGACTTTAATAATTCCATTATCTGAACTCTGGGGAAAATAATGGGCTTGTTGATAGGAACGTTCCACCAAAAGAAATAAACCTTCAATTGTGACATTGCCATCCATGCAGATAATGCACGCAGTTAATTACTTAGTCACAAGACCCACAGCTGATTATATTAACTATGTACAACATCACTCATTTACACATCACCTATTATTCTGACTTTTCATACTAATGAACACCATTTTGAAACATGCTTGTGTAGGACCTCATTGCCGGCGGCACGGAGAGCTCGGCTGTGACGGTGGAATGGGCCCTCTCAGAGCTCTTGAAGAAGCCACAGGTGCTCGCCAAAGCCACAGAGGAGCTGGATCGCGTGGTGGGGCGAGGTCGATGGGTCACCGAAAAGGACATGCCGAGCCTTCCATATGTGGATGCCATCGTCAAAGAGACCATGCGGTTGCACCCAGTAGCGCCGATGCTTGTACCCCGCCTTTCCCGTGAGGACACGTCCATCAACGGCTACGACATCCCCGCCGGGACACGGGTGCTAGTCATGGTGTGGTCTATTGGCCGCGACCCGGAGTTGTGGGAAGCTCCGGAGGAGTTCATGCCAGAGCGGTTCCTTAACAGCAGGCTCGATGTCAAGGGGCAGGATTATGAGCTGCTTCCATTCGGGTCGGGACGCAGGATGTGCCCCGGGTATAGTCTTGGGTTGAAGGTGATCCAGGTAAGCCTGGCGAACCTCCTGCACGGGTTCACGTGGAGGCTCCCTGAGGGAGTGGAGTTGAACATGGAGGAGATCTTCGGACTGTCCACGCCACGCAAGTTCCCGCTTGAGGCTGTCCTGGAGCCCAAGCTCCCAGCTCACCTCTACGCCGAGGCTTGAATATTTGATACATGTGTGCCCTCGCTTGTTGAGTAATTATTATTACTTGTATTGTTGCATTTTCTGTATTTTTTCTAGTATTTTATATATTATGTATAGTGGACTCAAGTGAAATAATGAGATTTATAAAGGAAAGTGTAAAAGGTGGTCGGAATTGCTAATTTAGCAAGTGAAATGATGGGAATTTTCTTCTTTGAAGACATCTCTATCAAAGCCTCGCCTCCTTTAAAGTTTTGTTAATGCTTCTAGGTTGTTCGTGTTTTCAATAAGTTGTGGGCTTGGGTGGTTTCTAATGACTTAACTAGATCATTGAAAATGCGCATTGCTGCACCCATCAATCTTACAAATATTTAAAACATTAAACTTAAGAACAATATTTTGTTTAATGTCAAAATTGGCATGCCAGAATTTGCTAAAATATTAGCTAGTGATTGGTTGGTTACCAACTTTTCTTGCCAAGGTCACAAAAAGTTATCAAATTTGGACAAGTTTAGATTTTGTTAAATGTTGGCTTGCCAAATATTGGCATCAAACTAATCAACCTCTAACTACAAAATGAGTTGATTGGTATTTAAGAACCACAACAAACTAAACTTTCTGTATGGCAAAATAAAACATAGCCGATGCTTGTTCTTGGAGGATAGTACAATATAGCAGATATTGTAAAGATCTTTGTCGCATAGCCAAGACATACTTGGAGTATTGCAGGAAGAATCAACTCTTTTGTCAATGTTGTAGGGAAGAATCGCGGTAGAGGCAGGCCATCTCCCTTTTTTAGGAGGAACAAGTCTTTTTCTCTCCTGAGCAGACCAGATGGGGCTATACACAATAATTGAATGGTAATAATTTGAACATATATGGAGGTACATAAATATTAACAAATATTAGATAGGCTCGGAACCTTTGGACCTGCATACATGCTCCAGCTGATTAGCTGATTTCTCTGAGGGCCGTGAACATTCATTACCTGATGTTGCGGTAAAATATTGTAAAGAAATAAGTTAGATGGCAAAAAAAGAAATATGGAGAGCCGTGATTTGAGTTTGAATAAAAATGAAAATAAGCTTGGAAGAAAATTAATGGAGGTGGTTGCATTGCAGGTCAAGACGAGCGAGGGCGACTTGCTCGTGCATTATTTTCTTCAATTTTTCTCAAGCATCATTACAGAACCACGTTCACGAGTAAGAGAATCTGGTAAGTGATGGCATCTATGGATGATGGTAACTTGCTCACACATCATAAAAAATGAAATTTACATTTCTGGCCCTAATTTGCGCCACTCTTAGTTTTACCCCTAACTTTTTGATGTGCTCAAATTTACCCCTAAAGAGCGTTTTTAGGTTAGGAGAATGCCCTTCGAGCTGGTCAAAGTTGTTTGACTGTTTTTTTTGAAAATTCATAACAAATTCATATGAATTCTGAAGAATGCAAATAAGATATCAAAATGCTCATAAAAATATCACATATACGCGCATGGCATTACATTCATCGCCTACACAAGCATTTATTTGCATTCAACCTAAATAGTTTTTAATGTTATAAAACCTAAAAAACTTTAAATACTATTTTTTCATGAACGTAAATGACATGTGCATATAGGTGATGTTTCTATGAACATTTTGATATCTTATTTTGCATTCTTCTGAGTTTATATTAACTTGTTATGAATTTTTAAAGTTTCCTTCCGTACACTGAATTAGGACATGTTCGGAGCCACTCCGCTCCACAACTCCGCTCCGGGAGCGGGCAAAGCAGTGCCGAGCGGTACAACTCCGCGGAGTCGAAAGAGCGGAGCGGAGCGGTTCGCAGTTGAATCTTACGTAGTAGCTGAAACCGAGCTCCCCACCATGACTCCCTCACTTTCCCCCTCCCCAACTTACCGGTTCGATCCAATCTGAGCGAATCCTAGGGTCCTCCCCCAACCATGGAACCCTAGCGCTGCGCCACCGTAGTTCCTCGGCCACCCCTGCAACATCGCCATCTCCTCGCCCCTCCTCACCCCCGGCCAAATTCTCACCCCTGCAACCTCGCCATCTCCTCGCCCCCTCCTCATCCAAGGCAGCTTTCTGTTCGGCAATAACTTTGGGGGCATACGGGTTGTGTGGACCTCTAGCGGCTGAGATCACCAGGGCCTGTCCTCGTCCTCATTCCCGGCAGCTCGGATTCGTTGTTTGCAAGGTCGCCATCCACGCCTACGTCACATATAGCCAGGTGAGATCCATATCCCCTCTTCACCTTTGTTCCTCTACTATTCTTGATTCATATTCCTGAATAGTTCCACGTGTTCTTGATTCCTGGTTCTTGATTCCAGTAAGTAGTAGTACTACATGTCTATAATTCCTGCAAGGATTATGTGAGGAAATTGAGAGGAAGGAGATGAATTAGGGGAGTTGGTAGACAGAGGGAATGAGCGGCAGAGAGCATAGAGATAGATAGAGTTTCCTTTTCTAGATAACAAATACACACTGCATGATTATCATGGATGTTGTAAACATATATGTATTGCCTCTATTTCTTTTATTTGCCATGACATGGAGGGATTGAACTAGCTAGCTTGTTAATTCATATTACTGATTAGTTCTAGGCGTTCTTGATTCCTGATTCTTGATTCAAGTTAGTATTAGTTCTACATGTCAATAATCCCAGCAAGGATTAGTAGTCAAAGTAGTGTGAGGCCCTGATTTGGGTCGCACAGATTAATCATAGAAATAGTAGAGAATGAAGAACGGAGGGAACGAGACAAAAAGTGAGATTCAGATGTTTTTCTGCATATCACAATCGCCTCTTCAGTACAAAACACACCCTGTAAATAAAACACACACACACATCACTCCCACACATAGTGTACACCTGGTCGTTGATGCTGTGAAAGTAGATACAGAAAGTACTAGTGGATGTCGTGAAAGTAGATACATAAAGTATATACTAGTGATTTACAAATGTAAGAAAAAGTAATCCAGCAAGGACTAGTGAGATCCACATGACATCTTGTTGATTAAATTCCCTTTCAATCCATGGATGTTGTAGGGAAGTAGTGCAGAAATACATCTTGAATTGTCTCCCGGCCGTTGGAATGTAATTAAACCATGACCAAGTATTGCCTTTGTTTCTTTTATTTTCCTTGATTGACATGGATGGAGTGAACTAGCTAGTGAACCCCTTCTCTGCCTATAACCTATAACTATTATTTTTCTTTGGACTGAAATATGTTAGTGAACCCCTTCTCTGCCTATAACCGGTAACCCCTCCTGCTGTTGGACTAAAATATGTCAGTATTGAGATTGCTTAAGAAATTATTATTTGTTTTGGGATTTTCTTAAGACATTATTATTTGTTTGTACTACAATAGCTTGCTGATTCTTTTTCACCATGGTCTTTGCTGGTATGTAGCTAGGAGCATGATCGATGATTGTTCATTGATATGTGTTAGATTGTAATGCTTGCAATTAATGTATAATTTTCTTGAAGAATGTCTGCCGATTGGAGTGACGATAACACTACGATCTTGACCGAGCTATTTATCCAACAAGTGTGTGTTGGCAATAGGCCAGACAAGCACTTGACTTAAAATGCTTATGAGGAAGTTGCGAAGGATTTCAAAGTCAGAACAGGTCTGGAGTACACCAGACTCCAACTGAAGAACAAGTGGGATAAGTTGAAGACTGATTAGAGCAATTTTAAAAAACTCAAATTGAAGGAGACTGGTGGTGGGTGAGACTATGAGAGAAACACCATCAAACAAGATGCTAAGTGGTGGAAGAAAGCAAAGATAGTGAGTTGTGACTTTTCCTATTTGTTTTTATCATATAAGCAATTTTTCCATGAGTAGTGATGCTAATTAAGCTTTGTTTTGTTGTATTTTAGGACATCCTTGGCTGTGGCAAGTTCCAAAAGTGCGGACTTGGAAATGAGAATAACTTATCTATCATGTTTGCTGACATCACGAGTGATGGTACAGATCACTGGAATCCTACTTCAGGCACCATTCCCCAATCTAGCAGTGCAACTTCAGTTTTCAATGTGGACGACATACAAGATGTTGATCTGGAGGAGACCCAAACAGGTGAGTCACATGCTGATGGAAAAGGGAAGAGACTTCGCAGGTATGTGGATGGCAATAACAAGAAGCCAAAGACATCTCTTGTTATACAAGAACAGATAACCAGGGTTGGAGATATAGCAGAGAGGACCCAATCCAGCTTTCAATCATACATGAAGAAAGAAGAGAGTTCATCGATTACTTCTATGATGGATCTGGTTGTTGAGTGTGGTGCAATAGTAGGCAGTGATGACTATTTCATTGCTAGTGAACTATTTGTGAAGCGAGAGCAGAGAGAGATGTTCCTGCGTATGACTGAAAGTGCTGCTCGTTTAGATTGGTTGCGTAGGAAATACAACACCAAGTATGGGCATTAGATGCTACTGATGTTGTTTGTGCCTATTGGGATGTAATACTAATTTAAAGTTTGAACTTAATTATGTACTCTGGTTTACTTGTAAGACTATTTGGGTTGTAACATTATTATGTTAGTCCCATTCTTCCCTTTTTCAGTTGTTTGTCTTCATTTACCTTGTTTCATCCGTGTGTCTTCAATCTTGGTAATATTTCTTGTAATCTTACTTATATTGCTGCTATGACTCATCTTGCTTATGGTTACATGATAAATGTTGTTACATATGACTTGTATTTAATGTTACATATGTTTCTTACTTATCTTTCTGCTATGACTAATCTGGTTGATAATTAAGTACTAATTGTTGTTACTTGTGTATGTGCAGATGTCATGGGATAGTGACAATGATAGTGATAGTTATGAAGAAAGGAGGAAGAGAGTATGCCACCATGTCTAATCAATGTCCCACATCTATGCCGGTGCATCAACACTTGCAGGGAAGTACTGTTATAACTATTTGATCAAGGCAGACCCAAGGAATTCTATTCGTAGTGGGTTCGGATGGCTGCAGGAGACAGTGTCAACACCTGGAAAAACATATACCATGTTGAGGATGAACGCACGCCTCTTCTTTCAATTGCATGACTTGTTGGTCAAAAGGTATGGCTTCAAATCAACCTGTTTCGTGAGCAGTTATGAGGTGCTTGCAATGTTCTTGTAGACTTTAGGGGGTTGCAAGTCTAATAGGAGAACACAAAATCGCTTCAAGCACTCAGGAGATACTGTCCACCGGAAGTTTCATGAGGTTTTACTCTGTGTGATTAAGATGGAAGCAGATTACCTGAAACCTAAGGACCCAACCTTTAGTAGTGTGCACCCAAGGATTCAAAAGGATAGAAGGGCTTATCCACATCTTAAGGACTGCATCGGCGCACTAGATGGTACTCACGTCAGAGCTACCATTCCTGCTGGGGACCAAGTTAGATACATTGGAAGGTCAGGATCAACAACACAGGATGTTCTCGCAATATGTGATTTTGACATGCATTTCATGTACACTTCAGTTGGGCATCCTGGCTCTATGCATGATACCAGTGTCTTGTATCATGCAATTAAAGCTGACAAAGATACCTTCCCTCATCCTCCAAAGGGTTAGTAGTTCCTATAATAATTTCTTTTATTTAAATTTGGTAAACAAATCATAGGCCTTACATGCAATCTGCTTGTTGTTTGTAGGTAAGTACTATCTTGTGGATGCAGGCTATCCTAATAGACCTAGATATCTCGCACCTTACAAGTGAGAAAGGTACCACGTGCCTAATTTTCAACGAGGTGTGGCGCCAAGAACACCTAAGGAGAAAATTAACAAGATACACTCATCCAAGCGTAATGTGATCGAGAGAGCGTTAGGTGTGTGGAAAATGAAGTGGCTGATTCTACTAAAGATGCCCAATTATTTAGTTGAAACTCAAAAGATGATAGTGGCTGCAACTATGACCCTTCACAACTACGTTTGATATCATGATAGGGGGGATCTTCACTTTCTTCGAGTCGACAGAGATCCCAACTATGTCCCAACTATCCCTTCAAGGTATCAACGGTATGCCATCCCTCGGAATGCATCAGATGCGTCAACCTTAGAGGCTAGTGATAAAGACATGGACCGGTTCCGTAATAGACTAGCAACTGATATTGTTCTTGGTTGGCGACTTCCACTTCTGCTATAAATTTGAGTATACTAGTTTCTACCACAATCATGTGTTTTTATTTGCTACAATTACTTAGTTTTTACCTTGCTTGATAAATTCAAACTTTCTCATAGATGCCTGGTCGTAAAGTTAAACAAGTGAATGTTTTCTCCAAACATGTCGAAACTGTTCACTGCCTTTGTCAGTAGCTGAAATATTAGTCACAATATTACTTGTCATTTATTTCCTTGTAGCAAGATGCATAAGTCTAGAATCCAGAAGATGTTCTTAGCTAGTTCAATGACAACATGATTTTGCTTCTTTCACAATTGATGTGTATCTGTACCTATTAACAAATTTCGTAATTTTGTAGGTGAAACCATCCGAAGCAGAGTATATATGTTTTTGGTTCTATTCAAGCAATCACCATCATTGCATAAAGGTTTTCATGTGTTGAATGCAAGACCTCCACTGGACTAGAGTGATGTCTACAAAGTACATGTGTTTATGCTGCCTTTGTTTTGTTTGTCTTATGAAAAGTCATATTTGTTTATGTTGCTAAAGTCATGTAATTTCAGCAAACTCATGCTGAAGCGTTCTTGTGCGATAAAGTGAATTTTTGCACAAAGAAATTATGTATGAAATTTCAGCATTATTTTCAGTAAACTCAGCATATTTGTGCATTTTTTCTGCACTGTGTTGCATCATTGGCACAACAAGTGATCCCCGTATTGACCAGTATCAAACCAGCTTAATGTGTTGTGGGGAGCCTGTAATCCAGAGTGCAGAGGGGAGTTAGTTGCCGAACAAGTTGCCTGCTCCTCATTTGCCCTGGGGAGCTAGCAACCTAGGAGCTTTGAGTGGAGCTAAGGATCTGACGGACTGGAGTGAATACGAACAGGCCCTTAACTACTGTATGTTTATCCCCTTCTTGCTCCTACAATAAATGTGCTTTCAGACTAGGTTTGTAGACTGATTCCTAAACAAAAATGGCAACAAGAGTTTTAAGATTGGGTTTGCCGCAGATGCCTACAACTAGTACTTTGTCTGACTATGACTGTGAGAGTTCAACAATTGCTGGGTGCACCAATTAATCCACTTGCTTCCATTTCTCCGTCCCATCTCTAACAACCATCAGATCGTCTTCTCTCTGAACCCTCACGGGGTAGATCCCTCGCGACCCCTAGCGCCACCACCCATGGCGATGCTAGGGGGTCCATCTCCTCCATGCCCTCCGACCTCCCATGCGGCAGATCTCTACCGTTGCTGCCGTCGGCTCTGGCCGCGGTGGTGGCGGCGCCCAACGCCTCTAGGCCTAGGGCAGGAGAGTTGCGCCGGATCACCCATGAGGAAGCTGGGGCGCCTCGTGCAGGGTGTGCTCGCGCGACAGCCATGGCGGCGTCCTGGCTGTGCGGCGGCAGCTGGCGAAGCCATGGATGGCATGGTGCTCTGGTGGGATCATCCGCTATGCGATGGTCGGTGGGGTGGCCGTGGATCTGGCGTCCCAGCCAGATCCGCCGTGGTTTGACTTTGGCCGGTCGACGGTGCGTGATGGGACCGGGTGGGGCGGCCGGAGGTCCTCAACCAGCTTTCTGACGACACCGTACATCTTTATGGTGAGGGTGTGCTCTGATATAGTCAATGACGACATCGTGGAGGCACTACTTCTGATGAAAATCGCGCCGACTTCGGTCATGGCAGACGATGACGGCGTCTCCGACGTCATCTCCCTATTGAGGCATCGCCGTTGCAATTTGCGTCAACACGATCGGGATGTTCCAGGGGAAACCCTAGATCTGGGTCCAAAACGAAAATTTAAAATATCGATTAGTATATCAAAAACAAAATAGATGAACTCACATATGCATGTAACAAGTTATTGATGTTGTCGAAAAATAGTTAGAAACTTGATATAAAGGTTAGATACAGAAGCATAATTACATTATAAACTTAACTTATAATTTAACATAGTTGAATGATTGAGATTTTGATGCAAAATTAAATCTATGCATTAGTTATGAGGTTTGAAGTTATGTGCGCACCGGTATACTACGAAATGGATATATTTCTTCAGTTACTTGTATCTGCAAGTAATTTTTTATTTAATGTATTGTGATAATGTATGATTCTAGGTTTTGCATTACTAATATTTGTGTTAACAAATACTCCCTTTGTATCAAAAGATAACACATTTTTGGCACTATCATAGTGTAAAAAGCGTCTTATATTTTGATAAAGAGGGACTAGTTTATTGACATAACAAATGTTAATATATTGTGCGTTGTGTTAAATTATTTGTTAACATGCAATGATGTGATTTCTTTTTTTTGTTGCAGCGACAAAATATGTCATCTAAGTCAAGTTATTCAGGAATGGCACATCAGATTGTAAGAGAGATTTAACATATTATTACATTGAAGGAGACGACTCAGGCAGAAAAATTGATGTTGAAAAGTGTAATTCCGAATTTAGACTGAAGGTAGATCATGTTCATGCTATTTTAAATGGAATTACGACATACAATAAATTTATGCCGTCGCAAATCAAATTGGATGGGTTGTGAAACTTTCCACAAATTAAGAAGCTTCATCTTAGGTTTAATACATGTCTAAGAAGTGCAACAGATGTCAAGGATCAGAGCATTAAGATGTCATACCATAGGAAATTAAAATTCAATACTAGACATATGCACAAAGTTTTTTGGGTTTCCTTGTCTACCTAGAGATATTTATGGTATTGTCAGCCACGACGCATAGGACCCCATGGAGCGCCGTAACTATCGAGTTTGAGATGCATTTCGCCGTGCCTGATCATTTCGACGAGTCTTCGACAAATTTGCTGCCGTGGTGAGCCCCGATTCATCCTCGATCGTCCAATTTAGATCGTACGCGTTACATTAGATCAGTAAAATGATTCAGTGCGGTTAGATTTTCACTGTTAGATCTAGATCTAACGCACATGTTTTAATTTTATTCCAAAATGGTGTCAATGAATCAAATCTACCATGTGTCAATGTTTTAATTAAAATCGATAGTAAACAGAATTGTCGACCATAACATTGTCAAAAAAGAGTTTCAAACTTCAATACATCATAACTAATTATTTAGAGGACCAAATTAGTTGAAACCTTTTACAAAATGAATATTAAAGCTAGTTTGAATTTGACTATTTTGAATTTTAAATTCAAACATAATTATTTAAATATTAAAATAGTCATAACTTGCAAATATAAACTCAAATTAAATTATTATTTTTGGAAATTAAAGCTAGTGAAATGTATTCCAACTTGGCCAACTATTTACAAAATTTATAATAATTGAAATTTGAATATGAACAAAATACAAACAGAAGCAGAATTCAACTTAAATGCGAATCAAATAGGTTCTGTTTTTGAAAAAAGAAACTTAAATTGAATAGTTTAAGTTGTAGTTCAGGTATGACGCTTTAGATGCACTTCTATCCTTGGTGGGACCTTCGAGTGCCATATTGGGCATGAGAAGTTGGTATTAGAGCCTCGGCCGACCATAGGAGCCCCCTTGATTGATCGTAGCTTGGCTCATGTCGAGTCTAGAAAAAAATCTGAGCCTAACTATATCGGAGAGTAGGAATTCTTTTTACTCCTCATCCCTTCGTCGCTCTGCTGAGTAATTGTGGCATAGGTGTTTTGATTCTACTCCTCTCCCCCTTCAAATTTTCGCTAGGATCATGCGGGTATTTTTCAATCGTTGCGATGTTATCTCTTTTCAACCGGTGCACTTCTGTTCCAGTTGATTCATTCCTCTTCATCTTTTGCAAGATTAATTCTCAGTTTTCTTAACGGCATCGTTTCCCCAACCGAAGTTGTTTTTCTTTCCCACCCGCCCACCCTTTTTATTCGCGAAGTTTCAAGTCTCAACTCGAGTATCCATTTTATTCATGCTAAGCCTCTTCATTCTTCCCTCAATTGTTTCGACCGGTGAATTCTCGTCTAGTTCATAATTATTTGTCAGTTTTCTTTCCCGGTGGATGATGTCTACTACGCAACCTTCTTCTTGCAGACTTTGTTGGGCCTCCAAGTGCAGACGTTTGTAGGACAGTAGCAAATTTTCCTCAAGTGGATGACCTAAGGTTTATCAATCCGTGGGAGGCGTAGGATGAAGATGGTCTCTCTCAAGCAACCATGTAACCAAATAACAAAGAGTCTCTTGTGTCCCCAACACACCCAATACAATGGTAAATTGTATAGGTGCACTAGTTCGGCGAAGAGATGGTGATACAAGTGCAATATGGATGGTAGATATAGGTTTTTGTAATATGAAAATATAAAAACAGCAAGGTAACTAAAGATAAAAGTGAGCATAAACGATGTTGCAATGCTAGGAAACAAGGCCTAGGGTTCATACTTTCACTAGTGCAAGTTCTCTCAACAATAATAACATAACTGGATCACATAACAATCCCTCAACATGCAACAAAGAGTCATTCCAAAGTAACTAATAGCGGAGAACAAACGAAGAGATTATGGTAGGGTACGAAACCACCTCAAAGTTATCCTTTCTGATCGATCTATTCAAGAGTCCGTAGTAAAATAACACGAAGCTATTCTTTCCGTTCAATCTATCATAGAGTTCGTACTAGAATAACATCTTAAGACACAAATCAATGAAAACCCTAATTTCACCTAGATACTCCATTGTCACCTCAAGTATCCGTGGGCATGATTATACGATATGCATCACACAATCTCAGATTCATCTATTCAACCAACACAAAGAACTTCAAAGAGTGCCCCAAAGTTTCTACCAGAAAGTCAAGACGAAAACGTGTGCCAACCCCTATGCATAGATTCCCAAGGTCACGGAACCCGCAAGTTGATCACCAAAACATACATCAAGTAGATCACGTGATATCCCATTGTCACCACAGATAAGCATATGCAAGACATACATCAAGTGTTCTCAAATCCTTAAAGACTCAATCCGATAAGATAACTTCAAAGGGAAAACTCAATTCATCACAAGAGAGTAGAGGGGGAGAAACATCATAAGATCCAACTATAATAGCAAAGCCCGCGATACATCAACATCGTGCCATCTCAAGAACACGAGAGAGAGTGATCGAACACATAGCTACTGGTACATACCCTCAGCCCCTAGGGTGGACTACTCCCTCCTCGTCATGGAGAGCACCGGGATGATGAAGATGGCCACCAGAGAGGGATCCCCCCTCTATCAGGATGCCAGAACTGGTCTAGATTGGTTTTCGCTCGCAACAGAGGCTTTCGAGGGCGGAACTCCCGATCTAGGTTATTTTCCGGAGGTTTCGGTATTTACAGGAATTTTTGGCGTAGGTCTCATGTCAGGGGGGTCTCCGAGCTGTCCATGAGATAGGGGGGCGCCACCAGTGGGGGTGGGTGCGCCCCCCACCCTCGTGGGCAGCCCGTGACTCTCCTGGCCCAACTCTTTTACTCCGGGGGCTTCTTTTGGTCCATAAAAAATCATCAAAAATTGGCACGTCAATTGGACTCCGTTTGATATTCCTTTTTTGTAAACTCAAAAACAAGAAAAAAAAACAGAAACTGGCACTGGGCTCTAGGTTAATAGGTTAGTCCCAAAAATCATATAAAATAGCATATAAATGCATATAAAACATCCTAGAAGGATAATATAATAGCATGGAACAATAAAAAATTATAGATACGTTGGAGACGTACCAAGCATCCCCAAGCTTAATTCCTGCTCGTCTTCGAGTAGGTAAATGATAAAAAAGAATTTTTGATGTGGAATTCTACCTAACATAATTCTCAACGTAATTTCTTTATTGTCGCATGAATGTTCAGATCCGAAAGATTCAAGAGATAAGTCTATATTGACATAAAAATAATAGTACTTCAGGCATACTAACAAAGCAATCATGTATTCTCAAAATAACATGGCCAAAGAAAGTTCATCCCTACAAAATCATATAGTTCGGCTATGCTCCATCTTCGGCACACAAAATACTCAAATCATGCACAACCCCGGTTTCAGCCAAGCACTTGTTTCATACTCTATTTTTTTCAAACTCTTTCAACTTTCACGCAATATATGAGCGTGAGCCATGGACATAGCACTATGTGGAATAGAGTGGTGGTTGTGGAGAAGACAAAAAGGGGAAGATGGTCTCACATCAACTAGGCGTATCAATGGGCTATGGAGATGCCCATCAATAGATATCAATGTGAGTGAGTAGGGATTTCCATGCAACAGATGCACTAGAGCTATAAATCTATGAAAGCTCAACAAAAGAAACTAAGTGGGTGTGCATCCAACTTGCTTGCTCACGAAGACCTAGGGCATTTGAGGAAGCCCATCATTGGAATATACAAGCCAAGTTCTATAACGAAAATTCCCACTAGTATATGAAAATGACAAAACAAGAGACTCTCTATCATGAAGATCATGGTGCTACTTTTAAGCACAAATGTGGAAAACAGATAGTAGCATTGTCCCTTTTCTTTTTTATTTTTCTTTTTTTGGGCCTTTCTTTTTTTCTTTGGCCTTTACTTTTTCTTTTCTTTTCCTTTTCTTTTCTTTGGGACAATGCTCTAATAATGATGATCATCACACTTACATTGATTTACAACTCGATATTACAACTCGATACTAGAACAAAGTATGACTCTATATGAATGCCTCCGGCGGTGTACCGGGATGTGCAATGAATCAAGAGTGACATGTATGAAAAATTATGCATGGTGGACTAGCCACAAATACGATGTCAACTACATGATCATGCATGGCAATATGACAATGATGAAGTGTGTCATAACAAATGGAACGGTGGAAAGTTGCATGGCAATGTATCTCGGAATGGCTATCGAAATGCCATGATAGGTAGGTATGGTGGCTGTTTTGAGGAAGGTATATGGTGGGTGTATGATACCGGTGAAAGTTGCGCGGTACGAGAGAGGCTAGCAATGGTGGAAGGATGAGAGTGCGTATAATCCATGGACTCAACATTAGTCATAAAGAACTCACATACTTATTGCAAAAATCTAAAAGTCATTAAAACAAAGTACTACACGCATGCTCCTAGGGGGGAGGTTGGTAGGAGTTAACCATCGCGCTCCCCCGACCTCCACACAAAGGATGACACTCAATGAAATACCTTATGCTTCGAATTTGTCACACAACGGTTACCATACGTGCATGCTACGAGACTTGCAAACCTCAACACAAGTATTTCTCAAATTCACAACTACTCTACTAGCATGACTCTAATATCATCATCCTCATATCTCAAAACAATCATTAAGCATCAAACTTCTCATAGTATTCAATGCACTTTAAGTGAAAGTTTTTACTATACTCATCTTGGGTGCCTATCATATTAGGACTAAATTCATAACCAAAGCACATTACCATGCTGTTCTAAAGGACTCTCAAAATAATATAAGTGAAGCATGAGAGTTCATCTATTTCTTGGAAATAAAACCACCGCCGTGCTCTAAAAAGATATAAGTGAAGCACTAGAACAAATAACAAACTACTCCAAAAGATATAACTGAAGATCAATGAGTAGTTGAGTAATTATGTAACTATGTGAAGACTCTCTATCATTTAAGAATTTCAGATCTTGGGATATTATTCAAACAGCAAGCAAAACAAAATAAAATAAATTGACGCTCCAAGCAAAACACATATCATGTGGTGAATAAAAATATAGCCTCAAGTAAAGTTACCGATGAACGAAGACGAAAGAGGGGATGCCTTCCCAGGGCATCCCCAAGCTTAGGATTTTGGTTGTCCTTGAATATTACCTTGGGGTGCCTTGGGCATCCCAAAGCTTAGGCTCTTGCCACTCCTTATTCCATAGTCCATCGAATCTTTACCCAAAACTTGAAAACTTCACAACACAAAACTCAACAGAAAACTCGTAAGCTCCGTTAGTATAAGAAAATAAAACCACCACTTAGGTACTGTTGTGAACTCATTCTAAATTCATATTGGTGTAATATCTACTGTATTCCAACTTCTCTATGGTTCATAATCTCCGATAGTACTCATAGATTCATCAAAATAAGCAAACAACACATAGAAAACAGAATCTATCAAAAATAGAACAGTCTGTAGCAATCTGTAACTTTCGAATACTTCTGTAACTCTAAAAATTCTGAAATAAATTGGTGGACGTGAGGAATTTGTCTATTAATCATCTGCAAAAAGAATCAACTAAAAAGCATTCTCCTGTAAAACATGGTAGCTAATCTCGCTAAAGTTTCTTTTTTTTACAGCATGATCGCATAAACTTCACACAAGTCTTCCCAAATGTTCTACTTGGCACAAACACTAATTAAAACACAAAATCACATATAAACAGAAGCTAGATGCAATATTTATTCCTAAACAGAAGAAAAATAAAATAAAATAAAATTGTGTTGCCTCCCAACAAGCGCTATCATTTAACGCCCCTAGCTAGGCACAATGATTTCAATGATGCTCGCATAAAAGATAAGAATTGAAACATAAAGAGAGCATCATGAAGAATATAACTAGCACATTTAAGTCTAACCAACTTCCTATGCATAGGGATTTTGTGAGCAAACAACTTATGGGAACGAGAATCAACTAGCATAGGAAGGCAAAGCAAGCATAGCTTCAAAATTTTCAACATATAGAGAGGAAACTTGATATTATTGCAACTCCTACAAGCATATATTCCTCCCTCATAATAACTTTTAGTAGCATCATGAATGAATTCAACCATATAACCAGCACATAAAGCATTTTTTTCATGATCTACTTGCATAGAAATTTTACTACTCTCCACATAAGCAAATTTATTCTCATCAATAGTAGTGGGAGCAAACTCAACAAAATAATTATCATGTGAGTCATAATCCAATGGAAAACTAAAATCATGATGACAAGTTTCATAGCTATCATTATTCTTAATAGCATACAAGTCATCACAATAATCATCATAGATAGCAACTTTATTATCATAATCAATTGGAACCTCTTCCGAAATAGTGGATTCATCACTAAATAAAGTAATGACCTCTCCAAATCCGGTTTCATCAATATAATCATCATAAATAGGAGGCATGCTTTCATCATAATAAATATTATCATCAAAACTTGGGGAACTAAAAATATCATCTTCATCAAACATAGCTTCCCCAAGCTTGTGGCTTTGCATATCATTAGCATCATGGATATTCAAAGGATTCACATTAACAACATTGCAATCATGCTCATCATTCACATATTTTATGCCAAGCATTCTATGTAATTCATCTTCTAGTACTTTAGCACAATTTTCCTTCCCATCATTTTCATGAAAGATATTAAAAAGATGAAGCATATGAGGTAACCTTAATTCCATTTTTTGTAGTTTTCTTTTATAAATTAAACTAGTGATAAAACAAGAAACTAAAATATTCAATTGCAAGATCTAAAGATATACCATCAAGCACTAACCTCCCCGGCAACGGCGCCAGAAAAGAGCTTGATGTCTACTACGTAACCTTCTTCTTGTAGACGTTGTTGGGACTCCAAGTGCAGAGGTTTGTAGGACAGTAGCAAATTTCCCTCAAGTGGATGACCTAAGGTTTATCAATCCGCGGGAGGCGTAGGATGAAGATGGTCTCTCTCAAGCAACCCTACAACCAAATAGCAAAGAGTCTCTTGTGTCCCCAACACACCCAATACAATGGTAATTGTATAGGTGCACTAGTTCGGCGAAGAGATGGTGATACAAGTGCAATATGGATGGTAGATATAGGTTTTTGTAATCTGAAAATATTAAAACAGAAAGGTAACTAAAGATAAAAGTGAGCGTAAATGGTGTTGCAATGCTAGGAAACAAGGCCTAGGGTTCATACTTTCACTAGTGCAAGTTCTCTCAACAGTAATAACATAACTGGATCACATAACAATCCCTCAATATGCAACAAAGAGTCACTCCAAAGTACTCCCTCCATTCTAAAATAGATGACCCAACTTTGTACTAAAATTAGTAGAAAGTTGAGTCATCTATTTTGAAATGGAGGGAGTAACTAATAGCAGAGAACAAACAAAGAGATTATGGTAGGGTACGAAACCACCTCAAAGTTATCCTTTCGGATCGATCTATTCAAGAGTCTGTAGTAAAATAACACGAAGCTATTCTTTCCGTTCAATCTATCATAGAGTTCGTACTAGAATAACACCTTAAGACACAAATCAACCAAAACCCTAATGTCACCTAGATACTCCATTGTCACCTCAAGTATCCGTGGGCATGATTATACGATATGCATCACACAATCTCAGATTCATCTATTCAACTAACACAAAGAACTTCAAAGAGTGCTCCAAAGTTTCTACCAGAAAGTCAAGACGAAAACGTGTGCCAACCCCTATGCATAGATTCCCAAGGTCACGGAACCCGCAAGTTGATCACCAAGACATACATCGAGTAGATAACGTGATATCCCATTGTCACCACATAGAAGCACATGCAAGACGTACATCAAGTGTTCTCAAATCCTTAAAGACTCAATCCGATAAGATAACTTCAAAGGGAAAACTCAATTCATCACAAGAGAGTAGAGGGGGAGAAACATCATAAGATCCAACTATAATAGCAAAGCTCGTGATACATCAAGATCGTGACATCTCAAGAACACGAGAGAGAGAGAGAGATCAAACACATAGCTACTGGTACATACCCTCAGCCCCGAGGGTGGACTACTCCCTCCTCGTCATGGAGAGCGCCGGGATGACAAAGATGGCCACCGGAGAGGGATCCCCCTCTGGCAGGATGACAGCATGGGTCTAGATTGGTTTTCGGTGGCAACAGAGGCTTTCGACGGCGGAACTCCCGATCTAGGTTATTTTCCGGAGGTTTCAGTATTTATAGGAATTTTTTGGGTAGGTCTCACGTCAGGGGGGTCACCGGGCTGTCCACGAGATAGGGGGGCGCCACCAGTGGGGGTGGGTGCGCCCCCCACCCTCGTGGGCAGCCCGTGTCTCTCCTGGCCCAACTCTTTTACTCCGGGGGCTTCTTTTGGTCCATAAAAAATCATCAAAAATTGGCACGTCAATTGGACTCCGTTTGATATTCCTTTCCTGTAAAACTCAAAAACAAGGAAAAAACAGAAACTAGCACTGGGCTCTAGGTTAATAGGTTAGTCCCAAAAATCATATAAAATAGCATATAAAACATCCTAGAAGGATAATATAATAGCATGGAACAATCAAAAATTATAGATACGTTGGAGACGTAATAGTGGATTCAATTCAAGTTTTCAGTGTTGATCATATTGTTTTTCGTGGCTCAAATGTTTCCCCTTGCTCTCTCGTCTCTGATCATTTATTCATTTCGGGGTGCTGAAGACATATTAGAAGATTCGTGTTTGCGTTCAAATTAATTCGAGGTTGTCACTTCATTCAAGTCTTTCAATCGTTGAGGTGCATCATCCCTCTTTCAAACAATCGTTCCAATGGTGTTTTTGTTGAGTGGGCCTATAACCCACAGGTTTTTCGCCACGATCTTACATGGCTCTTATAATTTCCCAGAGTTTTTCTCAAATTCTTTCCAAGTTCGACTTCAGGATGAATCTCTTCAGTTGATTCTCTTCTTTGGGATTTTCATTTGTTTCCTTTCATTTTCATTTTCATCTTCTCTTCCTCTTTTGTTTCATTCCTAAGATCTCAAGATGAGATCTTCTGTTAGTGAGGGAGTGTTGTGTCGCGCTGAGACAAATGCTCTAGTTTCCTTCCATTTATTTCCGTTGTCATCATGTGTTTTGAGTGGTTGTCCCATTCATCATCGCATCATTTGCATTGCATCGGCACTCCATGTCATTATTCTTTTCAAAACATGCATCTATTAGTAGTTGCCGGTTCTCCCTGTTCTCTTCGGTGACTGTTCTGAGGCCAACGACACTCGCACACGCTTGTGACATTTCTAGATATTATTTTCTAAGTGAGACTGAAATGTTCTCGGAATGAGTTCAAAGTTGGCGTGCGGTCTTGTTATATTGTCGGTAGACCGCCTACCAAATTTCATCAGACTCGCAGCTCGTTGACCTGAACCGTTAAACTATAGTAGCACTATACCGGATAGAACCTCAAACATTTTTGGTGTTCTGAAGACCAGTGCCGGTCCGCTCTTCTTGCCTCTCTTCTTAGCCCAATTCAAGTACATAGCCACCTACACCCATCTACCCTACCCCTCTCACCAGAGCCGTCCGATCGAGATCGAATGGCTTGAAACCCCTCCTAAACCCACCTAGACACCCAAACCCTAGCTTTCCCTATTTAAAATGCCCCCTCCAAATCTGGCAGCCTAGCCCTCCCCTAACCTCCCTGCAGCCAACCTCGCCTCGATTTTGACCCCCGACCATCCAACTCCACCACTTGTCGCCTCCAGCTCCACCAGCGCCTGCGGCCACTCACAGCCGGCCATGTGGCCTTCCCACCTCGCCCCTGCTTCCCACCGTGCCAGAGTCTGCCAGGCCCACAGCCGGCCCGCCCTGTAACGCTCCAGATGTAACAATTCCCAATTTGGCAATGTATTCAACGTTGACATAATCAATTCCATTTCGGGCTTCTTCATTTCGGGTCGTTTGTGTTTTACTTTTGAGCGTGTGTTGCATATTGCCATGTCATCTTCATCTCGTGCATTGCATTTGCATAGTCTCACTTGCATCCAATAGTAGTTGCACCATCTCCGTCCTCTCCGTTGTCCATTTCAGATTCCGACACTCTCACACGCACCCGTCGCACCTCTCAAATCTTGTTTCATGAGTGGGAGAAAAACATCCTTGGAATGGGCCGAGAGTTGTCGAGTGGTCTTAGTATATCACCGGTAGACCGCCTATCAAATTTCGTTCCATTTGGAGGTCGTTTGATGCCCCCAACGGTTAACCGTGTTAACCACCGGAAGCCCTTTCTCTTTTAGCCTAGCACCCCTCCAAAACAGCCCACTAGCCCATCCAAACCCCCTCACGGTCTTCGACATCGGATCATGATCGTGTGGGCGAACACCGCTTTGAAAAATACCTCTCCTAGCTCCTTCTACCTATAAAACAGTCCCCCTCGTCCAAAATCCCGGACGAAACCCTAGCTCTCTTCCACCTCGCGCAGCCGGACGTGTCCCGACGCGCCGGACGTGTCCGACCGCCGCCCCCGCACCAATCACAGGCTACCACGTCGCCCCCACCGCGCCCACTTCGCCGCCGACCGCTCGGGGCCCAGATCCGTCCCGCCCCGGGGCTGAACCGGGCCACGCCGGGCCCGCGCGCCACCGCCGCCTCCGAACTACGCCGCCACCCGCGCCGTTCGCCACCACCAGCGTCGCCCCGCCGCCATCGGGCCTCACCTCCGCCGCCGGTCCCAACGACCACCGCCGCGTCCCTCACACCGTGACACCGCCGCCTAGCTCCACCGTTCGCCACCGCCCGAGCTCCTCCGCCACCGTGCGCCATCTCACCGGGCCACACCCCGCACCGTCGTCGCCTTGCCGTGCTGTCGCCTTGCCGCCCACCGCCACCGGCGCCTCATCCGCGAGCTCCGCTGCCGGCCTCGCCTCGCCTCCGCACGGTTGCCGAACATCGCCTCCCCGTCGTCGCCGTAGTTCGAGCCGGCCGGATCTGGTCAACTGGGACCAGATCCAGCACTCCCCCATCCAAACGGCCCCGTCCATCCCGGATCTCCCCGTCCCGGATCCTCCTCGTCCAACTTTTCTCGAGGGTATATTTCTACTAAGTCCCTGAATCCCAATATCATGTTGCCCTCTTTGCCATGTCATATCTCCGTGCTCGTAGCTCCATTTTGCGTGTATGATATGTCGTTTTGTTTCTCTCAGATATGATCTTCATGTTGATAGGGTTTGCATGGATGATATGTTCCATCTTGATGTCTTAATATTCATTGCCAAACTGTGATGATGTTACTGTTTCAGCTCTAGTTGTCTATTAACAGCATGTTAGCATGTTTGAGAGGTCATATCTTTGTGCATATTGGTCCAAATGGAGTGTACGATATGTTGAAATGCTCATCTTGTGATGCTCTTCATGATGTATGCATTTGAATACATGTTAGGTTGCATTATGCCATGATAATCCTTGTTACAAAAGTGCTTGTTGCTGTTAAGTTGCTGAAATTGTTATAACTTGTTGTTTTGTGTTTTTCATAGTATTTTGTATGATTTTCTTTTGAGCTTCATGTCAACATGTTTTAGGAGCATAATCATTTTATCTTTGAAGTGGTGTAATTGGTTTTTCATGATGTGCCCTTAGGTGACTTGCACAAGCTCGTAATCATGCCATGGCATTGTTGCTGTTTTCACACTATTGAAAAAACTGCTAGGTCTGGAATCTGTTATAATAAGTTGCCATGTAAACTTGATGCTACAATCACATCCATGCATGGTTTGGAATGGCCAGTGAGCATGTCTTGATGTCCATGTATTTTTTTCTATAAATCCATGCCTTTGTTTGCATTTATGCCTAGCTGTAGCTTGTTGTTATCATGCTCTCAAAATGCTTGAAGTCTGAACTGTCAGCCTGTTAACAGAATGTTCATTTTGCCAGAGCTCATGTTAATAAACCCTTGCATTGAATGAATTGTTTATTTGGATGAATTGGAAGTAAATTATGTCTTCTTCATGCTCATGTAATTTTCATGCATGATATAGTTGTTTTGCTTGCTGTTATGTGCCTCCAAAGTCAGCATCATATTGTTCCTGGGTGCATGCTCAGTAAATTTCACTAAGTCTGAAAACCTGTTAACTTATTGCTTTTTTCGATGTTGTTCTAATTGTGTTCCAGTAATTTTTTGGATGTGCTCTGAGTTCATATTTGTAGATAATCTTGTCTACTTCACATCCATGCCATTCTTCATCATGTTTGAGTGTTGTAGCATACTTAAACCTTGCTCCAAAGATGCCATGTTGTTGTTAACATCAGTTTTGCATTGCATCTGGTTTTGCATGTCATTTGCAAACTGTTGATCCGATTCCGATGATCTTTATATCGATTCCAACCGGAATATTTGAATCTATCTAGTGGCATGCTTGGTTTGCCAAGATCTTGCCCACATCCTTCATGCTTTCACATGTCCTTCCCGGCTTCATCTCCTTCCATACCGGTAGCCCCATAGCATCATTCTTGCATCTCTCTTGCATACCATGTGTTCTTTCTTGTCATGTGTGTTTATGTGGATGCTTGCTTATGTTTTGGGTAGCACCGGGAGATGAATTTGAGTCCGACATCGAGACAGCCGCTGAGTACGATTACGAAGAGCAAGGTCCCCATAACACCAAAGACTTACCTGGCAAGATGACCATTCCTTGATATCACCTCTATCGATGCTATGCTAGTTGTCTCACTCTTTTGCTTTGTCGCGCTACCTATCTATTTGCTTGTCAGCCCCTACCTTTCCATGAAACCTCTAACTACCTTCCTAGCAAACCGTTGTTTGGCTAAGTTACGCTTTTGCTCAAGCCCCTCTTATAGCGTTGCTAGTCGCAGGTGAAGATAAAGTTTGCTCCATGTTGGATGGAATATTTTTGGGAATATCACAATATATATTATGTTAAATTAATGCACATATTTTGGTAAAGGTGGAAGGCTCGGCCTTTTGCCAGGTGTTTTGTTCCACTCTTGCCACCTCAGGTTCCGATAAACCGGTGTTATGTTCCTTGAGTTTGCGTTCCTAACACTGTTGGGGTTTATGGGTCCCCCTTGCTTCTTCGCTTAAAGTAAAGCTTTCCCAAGGAGATCCAACTTTGGTTTTACCATTTTCCTAATAAGTAAAACTTGCCGAGGGAGTTGCAAACCCGAGGATTATTTTTATCAACTCCCCGGGCCAGTGCTCGTTTTGAGTGTTGGTCCACCTACCTAGCAGTCGGCGGTGCCACCTCGGGGCAACTCGAGGTATTCTGGCTATCGTCCACTTTGAATAGACGGATGAGTCCTTAGATAGAGAGCGCGCGGCTCTGGACACGGGTCTGAATCACTGGGAGATCTCCTTGGGCTAGTTTTCCTTTCTTCGAAGAACTTGTGCAACGGGATTCCGGGACGCTTGGGTTTTCCCGATATGGAGAATTGCCTCCGCGGATCGTGAGAGCTTGTGATGGGCTAAGTTGGGACACCCCTGCAGGGTTATGATCTTTCGTAATCCGTTCCCGTGGTTATGTGGCGGATCGGAGTTTGTTAACATCCGGTTGTAGATAACTTGACACAAAAACTCAAACAGAATACACTACCGTGTGAGTAGTCATGATGGTCTCTTTTCGAGGGAGTTCTGGAAGAGAACACTGTCGGATTACGGGCTCCGCAAACCCAAGAAGTTCGAACACAGGGGCGTGAACGAAGATCTCTCACACTCACGTCTACCTAGCGTCTCGCCCTCGTCCGATGAAGAGATTCAAGCAACAGCAAGTAAAGCACACATGAATTTACCCAGGTTCAGGCCACCTTGCAGTGTAAAACCCTACTTCCTGCTTTGGTGGATTAGCCTCAGGAGGGCTTGGGTATGAACGAGTACAGTGGTTCCTGAGCTCAGGAGGAGAGCTCAGGAGGGTCAGGAGGCAAGGGTTCTTGCTCCTTTGTGGGAGGGCGGAATCTCTGGATTTGGTCCGAATCTAATGCCTCCATAGTGGAGACCCTAGCTACTTATATAGGCGGCCAGGGTCCTCTTCCCCCGAAATGTTTAGGCGGGAAGGGATCCCACAACGGCCAGTTTGAGCGGGAACACAAGGACGTTCTTATCCTTACAAAAGCGGTCTTCGACTGCAAAGGGATCAGGCGGTGACGCGGTGGTGGGCTCGGTGGTGACATCCTCCCTGTCGTCCTTGCGGTCTTTGGTCTTGTTGCACCAAAGGGGAAACCTTTGTCCCGCTCCCCGGGAACCTGCGCTTGCGCTGTCTTCTTTGCACCAAAACGGCAACTGCGCTGCTGGCACGTGCTGGCACCCGCTGGCGCAGTGCATCACTGCTCGCGTCACTGCCTCCTCCTGAGCAGGCTTGGCCTTGGATTCTCCGCCCCTCCGGAGCAACCTAGCCGAGGCCGCTCCTGAGGGGGTCTTGACGTCGTTCTCCTCGCGAGGTCTAGCCCCCTCGCGAGGGTCTTGAGTAGCTGGTCGATCAGTTGGGCCGTACTAGGCCGTAGTAGGAGCGCGTCGCGGCCCGCAGACAGGCAAGTCTGGGTACCCTGGTTCCCAGGACGCCGATAGTAGCCCCCGAGCCCAAGGCGCGTGCGGAGTTGGCTTCGGGGCGAAGCCTTAGTCAAAGACGAAGCACCGCGGGCCCCAAAAGGCTGTGGGCTAGGCTGGCGCGTGACGGTTGGATGGGACGTGGGCGACTCTGCTTCCGACGCAGTCTCGGCAACCATGTAACTTGACAGAAGGGGCTGTCTTCGCTGCAGAGGGGTTATCACCTCCTTTTCTTCCTGCTCAGATCCCCTTCTCCTTCGCCTCCGGCCTCCTCAAATTGCCTGCATCCTCCGGCACCTCTATCAATGGTGAAGAAAAGCAAGGGTGCCGCGCAGGCGTCCGGATCTGCTTCCTCCCTCGAGGCTGCGCTCGAGGAGTCCACCATCACCGAGGAGGGGGACTATTCTGAGGTCCAGTCTTTCCTCTCGAGCGTTCACAACGAGCATGGCCCAACGAAGATTTGGGTTGGGTCTACTGCGGCGCGGATCTTGCCGAAGTCTTGCTACCCCTTCTTCCTCCATAGCATCTCCGTCGGGCTCGTGCCGCCCTTCTCGGAGTTCTTCTATGCCATCCTGAACCACTACCAGGTGCACGCCCTCCACATCTAGCCTTGCTCCATCTTCGTCATGTCGATCTTCGCCTTTTACTGCGAGGCGTGCGTGGGGGTGAGACCGACTGTCGCCCTCTTCCGCCACTTCTTCTCCATGTGGCGGTACGACGAGGGTCCGTGCTCGGGCTGTGTCGCCTTCGTCTTCCAGCGCCAGGGCTGCAGGCTGATGACAGCCGGGAAGAAGATAGACACCCACCGGAAGAGGTGGGTCTATCTGGATGCCCAGCGCATTCAAGCGCTGCTGGCACTGCCTACCGCCCGTCCGGAGAATCGTGCCTGCTTGAGCTACGCGAAGCTCAACGACCCCCTTGCTGAGCCTGTCTTGGCAAGGATCGGAGCCAACCTAGGCTCGAGGCTTGAAGGGGCCCAGATCGTGAAGGAGTTCCTGAGGCTGCGGCTGGCGCCGCTCCAGGCACACTTGCGCCCCATGTGGGAGCTGATGGGGGATAACGATAGGCTTCGGCTGCGCTCGGGGACGCTGGCCGAGGCCGACCTGGACCTCATCTCGATCACTCTCCTAGGGATGGTTCCTGAGGATCTCTCGGGGGCCCACCTACCACTATACAGCCGTCCTGACAAGGCCGAGCTACAGAAGGCCGTGTCAGGTTTCGGGGTGCCCGTGGCTGCTCCGCCCACGGTCGACGTGTCCTCCGGTGGGGAGGAGGGGAGCGACGAGGAGGACTCGGAGGAGATCCTGGGAGACGACGACCGGGTTGACGAGGGGGACACCTCCGAGGCGTCCGCTAAGGAAGTGGTGCCAAGCGCAGGTGCTACCGGACGGCCCCAGGCAACCACTCCGCGTCGATCTGGGCGCGTTGCGTCCGGGGGGAGCAATGCGGCGACCTCGCCGAGGAGCGCCGTGCCAGCAAAACCGGCGACTACAGCCACGCCCAAGTCCGTGGCCTCGCGCCTTGCCAGCATCCGGACTGCCGGCATCCCCGTAGCACCAACGGTCATGGCCGACCTGCTGATGAAGAGGAGGGCGTGCCTTGCCTCCGATGAGTAAGTGTTCAATCTTCTGTTATTCCTTGGTCGCTGCATTCTTGACGCACTTCTCTTGGCGCAGCAGCCTGGGCGGCGTGATGAAGAAGGCGAAGGGGAAGGTCACGTCGCGGTGCCCCACTCCACCTTCCGCCGCCGTGTCTACGGAGAAGGGTGCCATAGCTTTGCGCTCCTTGGCCAGCCAGGCCGCCGAGCGCGCGGTGGCAGCGTCGCCTGAGGGCGTTGTTGCTGTTTGCGAGGCCGTGGGGGCTCCTGCTCCGGCTGCTCCAGCGAGGGGAGCCGGAGCCCCCGAGCCCCTGGTCGAGCAGGCAATCTCGATGGCACCCATTCGCCAGCTGATGAAGCCTGGCCCTGAGACCTTGGAAGCCGCTTCCGTTGCGCTGGGTCGGCTCCGTGCCGAACTTTAGGGTGGTGATGGCCGCGCGATGGAAGGACGCCTGGGCCTGATCTGTGGGTGGCTCCTGGCAGATGAGTCTGCGCGGGCCTCCTGGAGCTAGGCCTCAGCGGTTGCTGCCAAGGGTCAAGAGGAAGCCGCGGCAGCCACGCGGGCACGCGACGCCGCGCGAGCCGACGTGGCGTCCTTTGGGAAGCGCTGCCACAAGGTGGAGAGCGAGCTGGAGGCCTTTCACGAGGAAGGCACCAGGCGTGACTTGGAGCTCGAAAGATTGGAGAAGGAGCTCAAGGCACAAAAGGCTGAGACGTCCCGGCTGCAGCAGGAGCAGCTCACTGATCGCGCGAGCCTGGAGAAGCTGAAGGCCGAGGTCGAATAGGCCAAGGCGGCCCAAGCTATGCGCGACAAGGAAGACGCCCTCGCGGCCTCGGCAGCGGTGAGTCGCGAGGCCCTCGCCGCCTTCGATCTCGAGGCTTGTACGGCACTGCGGATTGCTTACGGGGAGGGGTTCGAGAAGCTGCTAGCCACCCCGGAGGATGGCTCCGCCGGGCTCCTTTTTGCACTCGTGAAGTCCCTGCGCGAGGTTACGGCCGCGATCGGCCAGTTAGCAGACGTTGAAAGTCGCACGCTCCTTTCCTTGGCCCTGACGCAGGGGCGGCCACCTATGTCTCCATGATCCCAATCTTGACCTGGCCTCGCTGTCCGAGCCTGTGGCCGCGAGCATAGAGGGCGCAGCTACTGAGGCCCTGGAGGCGAAGGTCAAGGAGCTGGTGGAGGCGTTCCTCTAGGTTGCTGCTGCCGCGGCCGAGGAGGCGGAGGCTGGTGATGGCGCACTTGGTGATGCCTGACCTGTTCCTGTCCAGATGAGAGAAATGCAAGTGCCTTGGGGAGGCGTAAGGACTCGCTTGAATTTGAAGAACTTGGTATTATTGTAATAACTAGACTTGAGCTTGATGATTTCCGTGCTTGCTTCCTTTCATGTTTGCTTAGGTGCTCTGCGTTGGCAGGGCCCAACCCCGCACATACCTCCATCGCCATTGAGCCCTCCGGATGACCGGGGTTATCGTAATAACTAGACTCAAGGAATGAGGGGCTACATGGCTAGTGAGGTCCCTGGGTCGCGATGCCCAGGGGTCCCCCTTGACGTTCAAGCGACCCCGTTTGCGTTCTACGTCGGCAGGGCCCAGCTCCGCGCATACCTCGACCGCCGTTGAGCACCGGGCTCAAGGAGTGAGGGGCTACGTGACTAGTGAGGCCCCTGGGTCGCGATGCCCAGGGGTCCCCTTTGACGTACGAACGACTCTCATGAGGGAGAACGAGCACCATACCTTGCTCACGAGCCTTCGCCTAGGATGGGGGCGCGAGAAGGCCAGGTGTCTGGGCACTTGGTAGGGTGGCACCTGCCAGGCGTGGCCTGAGCATAGCCTCGGTGCCTAGCCCAACTCGCGACACCCATCCAAGGAGAAGCTGTGAGCGTCGTGAGCTGAAAAGCTCCCTGAGGTTGGTGAGACCGCTGGGGGCCACCCTCAGTTGTTTATAACTAGCGCGGAGTGTGGGCATAACCGCGCCTCGGTCATAGCGGCCAGCGCGGAGCTTGGTGCTTCCACTCGTTCGTGGGCAAAACCGCTCCTCGGCTGGTTGTGCCAACGCGGAGCATGGCACTTCCACTGGACCGTGGGAGGGAGCCTCCCACCAGGAGAGACTCCGGGGCGTGTACAGCCCCGTCCTGACACGTGGCTTGCACGGCAGGACAGCCAAGGTGTATATGGGCCCTTCTCAGGACGAGCTGAACGACTCTGAGGAAGTTCTCGTGAGCTTACGCATCACTCACGAGACCCTACCCTGAGGCGGGTTGCGCCTGAGTCTTCTTCTGCAAAATGTGAAAAGAGATGTGTTGTGTCGACCTGCGCCGAGTGCATCTCTAGAGGGCATCGCATGAGAAGGCCACAGCACCAATGACCCCATGACGTGACGTTAGCAGGACCGGCCCGTAAGACAGAGCTCAGCCGCTGGATTTATCGATGCTGCAGGGACGGACCTGAGCACAGACATCGTGCCCAGTCTTCTCATGCAACATTCCAAAAGAAAAACAACCGGCGCGCGGTTCCCGCGTGAGCGAGGCACCTGCCACGGGCCCCCACTTACCCATCCACGATTAGCACATGCGAGAACAAGGCACCAAGGACCACGGGAGGTGACGTCACGGGAATGGCTCGCGAGACAGAGCTTAGCCCTTGGATTTAGCGACGCTGCAGGGACGGACCCGTGCACAGACGCCGTGCCAGTCCTTAATCATGGGGCGATCGCGAGTGGGCTCGCAAGGGCTCATGACCTTAGCAGCAGTGAAAACGCCGAGCATATAGATAATGCAAATAGGAAGAAGCTACTAGCCTTGATTTATGCGCAAAAGAGACAGCTGTGGAGGGTGAGCCCCCAGCAGCTCAAGGATGATGCAGCCCGGGGGGCATCCTCGGTTGAATACCCGAGACATCACCTGACACTTGTTGAAGAAGAGTTGGGGTAGCTGAAGACGCGAGCCGTGCGGGTCGCCCCTGAGGATCGTCGGGCTCCTGAGGCCCAGGGGCTCCGGAGGCCCTTGGTGGTCACGGGGGTCCGGCTCCCGCTCCATCTGGACCGCCCGCCACTGAGCCTCCTGAGCCCCCAAAGCCTGCCGTGCGAGGTGCTAGAACGTGGCGGCTGTGTTGCGGAAGCCGAAGAGCATGCGAGTGTAGCTGCAGGGGAAAGCCATCCTCCAGCCGACTGCCGTCGGCAAGAAGGGCTCCAAAGAGCGGCTCGGTTGAGGCCTGGTACGTCGATGCAGACGCGGAAGTGGTTGCTTGGGTTGCGGGTAGGTGAGCTTGGTATCGTGCGGTGGCGCCCACCGCGTATGAGCCTTGCGTATTGAAGTTCCTCGGTAACCTGGTCGATGAAGTCCTGAGCCCCCAACACTGTACGGCCCACGTTGGGCTCACAAAAATGCGTGGCGAGCCACGCCTGTAGGTGGTGCCCGAACACCTCCCTTGAGACGCTGATCAGACCAGACACGCTCCAGAGGAGAGCCCCTGAGTCTGTCCTGAGAGGGGCGTCGGGCGCGCCTCCCTATGCGACGGTGGAGGGTGCCTCGTCGGCAGGCGCGGGTCCTGAGACGGGGCCGTCAGGAGCCTCCGTGTCCTGAGGTCCGTCGGCGGGCATGTTCTTCTTCTTCTTGGGGGCGGTCTGCAGGGCGAAGACGGCTCCACCTTTGTCGGGGCCCTCGACCGCCGCGGTCTGGTAGGCGCGCTCCAGGGAACGCACTGCTTCCTTCTCGTCGGAGGTGATTGTTATGACTCCGCCACTCTCGGGCATCTTGAGGACGTTGTAGCCGTGATGGGTTGCCGCCATGAACTTGGCGAGGGAAGGGTACCCAAGGATGGCGTTGTATGGGAGGTGGATGTTGGCGACATCAAAGTCGATGAGCTCGGTGTGGTAGTTGTCGCGATCACCAAAGGTGATGGGGAGGCGGACCTGCCCCATCGAGAGTGTGGAGCCATCCGTGACTCCATAGAATGGCTTGGTCGGGTGGAGCTGATCATAGGGGACCTGGAGCGTCTCGAAGGTCTGGACAGAGAGGACGTTGAGCCCTGCTCCGCCGTCGATGAGGGTCTTGGTCATGAGGACGTTACTGATGGTCGGAGTGCAGAGCATTGGGAGAGCGCATGGGGCTACGATGCACTTGAGCTGGTCCTTGGGGTCGAAGGCAATGACCTGCTTGGTCCACCTGAGGTTGCGCGCGGCGTCAGGCCTGGGAAGCGCGGTCGTCGTCGTTCCTTCTTGGCGGTGGTGGCAATGGAGGCAGGCCTGCGTTGCCCTGAGGGCGACCCTCACGAGGCTGGTTGCGCCAGGGGGCGTCACGAGGCTGCTCCTGCCAGTGGTCTTCACGAGGTTGGTCACGCCATCCTTGGCGCGAGTTCCTGCCATCCCAACGTCCTCCCCCACGGCCCCCACCGCGCCCGCCTCGCATCGCCCTGAGCTCTTGACAGTCGTTGGTGTTGTGGATGTGAACGTCATGGAAGACACAGTATGGACGGTTGTCTCTGGGGGGGTCGTTGTAGCCGCGGCCATGCTTTACTTCTGGGTCCGCAGCCAGCACATCGGGTCCCTTGCGCTTTGCTTCCTTGGCCTTGGCCTTTTTGTCATCAGCCTCCACTTCTGGCAGCTCCAGGAGGGAGAGGCGTCCTTCCTCCGCCCTAGCGCACTTTGCCGCGAGCTTGAACATCTCGAGGGTTGTGCACAGATCCTCATGGATGGCTAGCTCCTCCTTCATCCTGACGTCACGGACACCGTCAGAGAACACCGAGATGATGGCCTCGTCTGAGACCCTGGGGATCCTGAGGCGCATGGTGTTGAAACACTGGATGTACTTATGTAGGGTCTCCCCAGGCTGCTGCTTCACGCGGCGCAGATCCGCGGCCACCGGGGCTCGGCCGCAGGTACGCTGGAAGTTGGCGATGAAACGCTCACGAAGCTCCCCCCAGGAGGAGATGGATCCCACGGGGAGGTTCAAGAGCCAGGAGCGGGCCCCATCCTTGAGGGCCATGGGAAACCAGTTCGCCATGACCTCCTCGGTGCCGTTGGACGCCACGATGCTCAGCTCGTAGAGCTGGAGGAACTCTGCGGGGTCGGTGGTGCCATCATAGCGCGGAGGCAGATCTGGCTTGAACTTGTCGGGCCAGATGAGGCGCCGCAGCTCTGGAGCTAAGGTGCGACATCCTGCCACGCTCATGATTGCAGGCGCCCCCTGCGCCTGTGGTGCTGGTTCTTGGGGCCCTGGTGCCACCACCTCCTATGGTGCGCGGTTCTGGTGCTGCGGGATGGGGGCCCGCGAGCTTCTGCCTGGGGATGCGGAATCACCTGGCAGCTCTCCTTGTCGCGCGCAGGGGCCCTACGGGGCTGCTCGCATCGCGGAGCCTCGGGCCTGACCCCTTGGCCGGTGCCGTAGAGTGGAGGTGGAGCCGGGACACCATGGCCTTCATTCCCTGCCATGAGCGACAGAGGACGGGAGGAGTGAGTTGGTGCACGTACCTCCCCGGCGGCGTTGACGAGCTCGGTGATGCGGTGGAGCCACTCGTCGTAGAGGTCATCTGCCGGGCAGTAGTGCAGGAGCTCCCACGCCATCAGTAGCGTGGGCTGCTGGTAGACCGGCCCGCGGAGGATCAGTGAGGACGACACCGCGGTCGGCGAGGGTGACGACGACGCCGTGCAGCCATCGCGCCGCACGGACAGCGGCAGCGACGAGTCCTGCTGCTCGTGGACGGCCGGGTCGGTGGCGGCGTTGACAACCGGCAAGTTGTGGTGGAGCGGTGCACCGTTGCCCGCGGGCGCCGTCTGAGCGACGTTGGTGGCACGGCGGGTGGCGCGTGCTCGGCATGTGTCCACCATGGCATCGAAGCGAGGTCGACGACGAGAGCGGGACGAGGTCGTCGGAGAGGCGAGATTTTGACACGCCCCCTACCTGGCGCGCCAGATGTCGGATTACAGGCTCTGCAAACCCAAGAAGTTCGAACACAGGGGCGTGAACGAAGATCTCTCCCACTCACGTCTACCTAGCGTCTCGCCCTCGTCCGATGAAGAGATTCAAGCAACAGCAAGTAAAACACACACAAATTTACACAGGTTCAGGCCACCTTGCGGTGCAAAACCCTACTTCCTTCTTTGGTGGATTAGCCTCAGGAGGGCTTGCGTATGAACGAGTATAGTGGTTCCAGAGCTCAGGAGGAGAGCTCAGGAGGGTCAGGAGGCAAGGGTTCTTGCTCCTTTGTGCGAGGGTGGAATCTCTGGATCTGGTCCGAATCTAATGCCTCCATAGTGGAGACCCTAGCTACTTATATAGTCGGCCAGGGTCGTCTTCCCCCGAAATGTTTAGGTGGGAAGGGATCCCACAATGGCCAGTTTGAGCGGGAACACAAGGACGTTCTTATCCTGGCAAAAGCGGTCTTCTCCTGCAAAGGGATCAGGCGGTGACGCGATGGTGGGCTCGATGGTGGCATCCTCCGTGTCGTCCTTGCGGTCTTCGGTCTTGTTGCACCAAAGGGGAAACCTTTGTCCCGCTCCTCGGGAACCTGCGCCTGCGCTGTCTTCTTTGCACCAAAACGGCAACTGCGCTGCTGGCACGCACTAGCACCCGCTGGCGCGGTGCGTCACTGCTCGCGTCACTGCCTCCTCCTGAGGCAGGATTGGCATTGGATTCTCCGCCCCTCCTGAATAACCTAGCCGAGGCCGCTCCCGAGGGGGTCTTGACGTCGTTCTCCTCGCGAGGTCTAGCCCCCTCGCGAGGGTCTTGAGCAGGTGGTCGATCAGTTGGGCCGTACCAGGGCATAGTAGGAGCGCGTCGCGGCCCGCAAACAGGCAAGTCTGGGTACCCTGGTTCCCAGGACGCCGACAAACACGGTTGTGTTATGGATGACTCATAGGTAGACAGGATCATCTAGTGATCATGAATTAGTTCATGACCGATGGCTTTCACTTCTCTTCTCGCTCTGGAGTTAAGTAAGCTAGCCACTTCATCTACGCTTAGCGCTTGCAACAGCTTACTTATACACTTTCTCCTTACCCAAAGGCTTTGATAGTTTTGATACCCAGGAATGGGATTGCTGAGTCCTCGTGACTCAATGTTTACGACAAACACAGGTGCAGGTACAACCGATTTCGATTCAGGTGATGGCCCGGAACTCAAGTGAGAGTTCGATGAGGAACGTGGGCGTATGTTCGTGACGTTCCCCGACGATCAGTAGTGGTTCCTACTAGGGCCGATTGGCATAGTGGGTGGTTATCTTCTTTTTCATTTGGATTTGTCCGTAGCCGGACTATGTGTGTACTCTGGATGAATGTATGACTTATTTATGCATTGTGTGAAGTGGTGATTGTAAGTCGACTATGTATTTTACTTTGTTCTTGTACATGGGAATGTGTGAAGATAACCATCTTGCGATCATACCAAAATGCGATTATGCCTCTAAGTCGTGCCTCGACACGTAGGAGATACAGTCGCATCTTGGGTGTTACACGCCCGGCCTGCAGCATCCTCATCCGCGCTTCATCCTACGCCCCGCACCCCTTGCGCCGCCCGAGAGACGACTCCGTCCTCGCCCGCCGCTGCCGAACCCTGACTCTGGCCGACCTCGTCGTCTCCCCGCCGCCCTCTCCGGCGTCCGAATCCCGTCGGAGCGCTGCCGCCTCTCCTCATCTTCTCTCTCCCTCCTTCTCCATGCCCTCTCCTTCTCACCATCTCTTTGACGGAAATCTGCCCTAAAGGCAATAATAAGTTGTTATTATTATATTTCCTTATTCATGATAAAGGTTTATTATTCATTTTAGAATTGTATTGACCGGAAACTTAAATACATGTGTGAATACATAAACAAATACTGTGTCCCTAGTGAGCCTCTACTAGACTAGCTCGTTGATCAAAGATGGTTAAGGTTTTCTAACTATAGACATAAGTTGTCATTTGATAACGGGATCACATCATTTGGAGAATGATGTGATGGACAAGATCCAACCATTAGCATAGCATATGGTCGTTTAGTTTGTTGCTACTGCTTTCTTAATGTCAAATACATGTTTCTTCGGCCATGAGATCATGCAACTCTCGGACTTCGGAGGAATGCCTTGTGTGACATCAAACGTCACAACGTAACTCGGTGATCATAAAGGTGCTCTACAGGTATCTCCGAAGGTGTCTGTTGAGTTGGCATGGATCGAGACTATGATCTGTCACTCAGTATGACGGAGAGGTATCTCTGGGCCCTCTCGGTTATACAACATCACAAGAAGCTTGCAAGCAAAGTGACTAAGGAGTTAGTTACGGGATGATGTATTACGGAACGAGTGAAGAGACTTGTCGATAACGAGATTGGACTAGGTATGGAGATACCAATGATCGAATCTCGGGCAAGTAACATACTGACGGACAAAGGGAACTATGTATGTTGTCATAAAGGTTCGCCCGATAAAGATCTTCGTGGAATATGTAGGAACCAATATGGGCATCCAGGTCCCACTATTGGTTATGGACCGGAGTAGCGTCTCGGTCATGTCTACATCATTCTCGAACCCGTATGGTCCGCACACTTAACGTTCGTTGTCGATATAGTATTATATGAGTCATGTATGTTGGTGACCGAATTTTGTTCAGAGTTCTGGATGAGATCACAGACATGAAAAGGAGCTCCGGAATAGTCTGGAGGTAAATATCGATATATGGGATAATAGTGTTTGGTCTCTGGAAGGGTTCCAAAATTCACCGGAATTGATTTTGGATGTTTCCCTAAATGTTCAGGTATGAGAACACTTTATTTGGTCCAAGGGGTAAAGCCCACGAGGCTTTAGGAAGGTGCAAATGGAGTTTTGCGGAGGCCATGGGGCTAGACGCTAGGGACCCTAGCGTGTAGTCCATATGCCGAGGACCCTGGCGTCTAGTCCAGACGTCGAGGACCCTTTTGTCTGGTCCTGGAGTCCGAGAAGGACTCTTGCCTTGTGTGCCAAACCGACTTTGAGGAGGCCCTTTCTCCAAAAAACGACCACAGGGCTCAACATATAAATAGAGGGCCAGGGCAAGCACCCGGAACACATAAAGATTCACCAAGCCGTGTGCCGGCAACCCCGTCCCCTCCAGTTTATACTCCTTCTAGTTTTCGTTGTGCTTGGCGAAGCCCTACGGTGATTGTTCTTCACAACCACCATCACCACGCCATCGTGCTGCCGGAACTCATCTACTACTTTGCCCCTCTTGCTGGATCAAGAAGGCGAGGACGTCATCAAGCTAAACATGTGTTGAACATGGAGGTGTCGTACTTTCGATATTTTCGGGATGGACCGTGAAGGTGTATGACTACATCAACCGCGTTGATAAATGCTTCCAGTTAGCGATCTTCAAGGGTATGAAGATGCTCCCCCTCTCATAGCTATGCATCTCCATGGATGGATCTTGCATGTGCATATTTTTTTGTTTTCCATACAACGTTCCCCAACGGTGGCATCATGAGCTAGGTCTATCAGTAGATGATATGGATGAGTAGAACACAAAGGAGTTGTGGGTGGTGATGTTCATACTGCTTACCACCAATGTCTTATTTTGTTTCGGTGGTAATTTGGGATGAAGCGGCCCGGACCAACATTACATGTCCACGTACATGAGACTGGTTCCATCGACTAAGATGCAACTTGTTTTGCACAAGGTGACTAGCGGGTGTGTGTTTCTCTCACTTTAGTTGAATCGAATTTGACTATGGCCGGTCCTTGCAGAAGGTTAAAACAGCGAACTTGATAATCACTATTGCTGTTTTGCGTAGGTAAGAACGGTTCTTGCTAGTTACGCATAGCAGCCACGTAAAACTAGCAAGAACAAAGTAGAGGACGTCTAACTTGTTTTTGCAAGGTATGTTGCGATGTGACATGGTCAAGAATTGATGTGATATACGTTGATGTATGAGATGATCATGTTTTGTAATATTGACAGCCGACATGAGCCTTAGGGTTGCATTTTAATTATCGTATAGCTTGTGTGTCAATTATTAAGCGCCATGTAATTTCTTTACTTTATCTCTATGGGTTAGCAATAGTTTTAGAAGCAATAGTTGGCGAGACGAAACCGACGCAACGATGGAGATCAAGGTGTCGCACCAGTGACGATGGAGATCATGACGTTGCTTTGGAGATGGAGACCAAAAGCATAAGATGACGATGGCCATATCATGTCACATATTTTGATTGCATGCGATGTTTATCGTTTATAAATCTTATTTTGCTTAGAACGACGGTAGCATTATAAGATGATCCCTTCACTTAATTTCAAGATAAAAGTGTTCTCCCCGAGTATGCACCGTTGCTAAATTTCATCGTTTCGAAGCACCTCGTGATGATCAGGTGTGATAGACTCTACGTTCACACACAACGAGTGTAAGACAGTTTTGCACAAGCAACATACTACATTCATGAGGCACGAGATGACGTGAGCCATGGCGACCAAGGCCTGGCAGGCGCCAGCGGGCGTAGTACATGCAATCCCTTCTTTTGTGCTAAGGAGGCAAGGACATACGCGGGTTCCCAAGGGATCCCGCAAAGGTTTCTATTTAGTGCAACAAGACCAAGACCACGAGCTCAATAGGACGGATGTCATCAGCGTCCCCACCACTACGTCACCACCACAAGCTAATTTGCAAGCGAAGACCACCTTTCGTCAGGATAAGCTATACTATTGTCCCCTTCCAAAAATGGCGATAGTGGTATTCCTTCCCGCCTAAGTTATGAGGGAAGAGAACCAAGCCTAGTATAAAGATAGGTTAGTCTCCACCATAGAGGGGGGATCGGACCCATGGATCGAACCCATCGGATCCTGAGCCCTCCAGAGGCATCACACCTGTACTAGTTCATCCTCAACCTCCTCGTGAGGCCAATCCAACACAAAGCAGGAGTAGGGTTTTACACCGCAAGGTGGCTCAAACCTGGGTAAATCTTTGTGTTCATCTCTTTCTTCGCCCGCATGAACTCGACGAGGCCAAGCCATAGGGAGATGAGCTTGAGGCACTAGCTGCTTTAGGTCTTCGCACACGCCCTAGAGTTCGAACCTTGTTTGGGTCTGCGAAGCCCCGATCCCGACATTTGGCACGCCAGGTAGGAGGCGTGTCAAAATCCTTCTTCCGACTTCGCTTCGTCTCTGCTTCATCGCTCCCATGGCTGACGTCCGCCGAGTTCACGCTGAGCGCCGGGCTGCTCGCGTCGCCCAGACGGCGCCCGCAGGCCGCGGTGTTCCTTGCTACTCCGCCTCTCCCACGGCTAACACTGCCACCGACCCTTCTGCTCACGAACAACATGCCTCTTCCCTGCCTTCCTTTGTGCAGTGCGACGGCCGCACCGCCATGCCTTCCCTCACTTCGGCCACAACTTCGTCTCCCCATGCATGTTGTGGGCCGGTAAACGTGCAACCTCTGTTGCTCATGGCACGTGAGCTGCTGCGTTACCGTCCCACTTATGAGGGTTACGACACCTAGCTGAGCCGCATCACAAAGCTCGTCAACGCTGTAGGCAAGGCCGCGACGCCCTCCCACTTGCTCCATCCCCCGCTGTCCTACGCGGGCGACATGGCGCATGGTGCGCCTCCACCTCCACAGCGACGACGCCAGGCCTCGGCCCGAGGCACGGCCACGCGACCGTCCGCGCGGTGCGCCGACTCATGACGAAGCCAGCTACCGGACCGTGCTCCAACCGCAGCATGACGCGCGTGTGCTTCCCACGCCTCCGCACCAACACCAGGGTCAGGTCGTCCGGGATGTGGCCCAAGGGCGCCAAGACCATGCCCCCCCCGCGCGATCTGCACATGTGAGCGCGGCGGGTTGCCGTTCCTTCACCCGCGAGCTGCGCCACGTCGTTTGGCCCGACAAGTTCTAGCCAGACCCGCCCCCGCACTACGACGGAACCCCCGATCCCGCGGAGTTCCTCCAGCTCTACTCATTGAGCATCGAGCCGGCAAACGAAGATAACAAGGTCATGGCAAACTGGTTCCCCATGGTGCTCAAGTACGGCGCGCGCTCCTGGCTCATGCACCTCCCGGAGGGGTTAATCTCCACTTGGGCTGAGCTTCGCGAATGCTTCATCGCCAACTTCTAGGGCACCCACGACCGCACCCTCACCGTCAATAACCTGCGGCGCGTGAAGCAGCAGCCGGGTGAGACCATCCGCAAGTACATTCAATGCTTCACCAACGTTCACCTCAAGATCCCGAAAGCCTCGGACGAAGACATCATCTCGACGTTCACCGAGGGCGTCCCTGATGTCAATATGAACAAGGAGCTCACCATACACGATGACCTGTGCTCGGCCCTAGAGATGTTCAACCTGGTGGGCAGATGTGGGAGGGCAGAAGAAGGCCCTCTCTCTCTCGTCAAGCACCCCGACATCAATCCTGAAGACAAGAAGGCCAAGGCTAAGGAGGTGAAACGCAAGGGCGCTACTGTGCTGGCGGCGGAGCCTGAGTTGAAGTGTGACCGCGACCGCGATGAGCCGAGCAAGGACAACCGCCCATTCTGCATCTTCCACAACCGTCACACCCACAACACCAATGAATGCCAGGAGCTCAGGGCACTCTAGGACGAGCGTCTGGGCCGCCGCCCCGAGCGCGGCGGTCGTGGCTTCGGTCATGGAGGAGGCCGCGATGGAGGCCGCTGGGACAACCACAACCCTTGTCAGGGCTGGCGCGACCTGCCTCGCGAGGATGGTTGGTGGGATCAGCCTTGCTATGGCCCTTGGCGTGATCAGCCTCGTGAGGCCCGTCCTCAGGGCAACGCCGGCCTCCCTGCGCTACCACTGCCACCAAGGAGGAACGACGAAAACCATCAGGATGATGGGGCTGGGGGCTTCTAGGAACCTTGCGCGAGTGCGTGCATCCTCGGCGGTTCCCAGTCACTCGCCTCAAACCGCATCTTCAAGCAGTTCTCCCGTGAGGTAAACGCGGCCCTCTCGAAGCTTGAGGCTGCATGCCCCCTCAGGTGGCCGCAGTACGCCATAACCTTCAACTTCAAGAATCACCTCAAGTGTTTGACCGCCGCCGGCGTGCTCCCCATGCTCTGCATGCCCACCATCAGCAACATCTTTGTCACCAAGACCCTCATCGACGGCGACGCTGGTCTCAATGCATTCTCTGTCCAGACCTTCAAGAGGCTTCAACTGCCCTACGATCAGCTCGTGTCCACCAGGCCGTTCTCTGGGTGACGGATGGCTCCACCGTCCCCCTGTGGCAAGTGCGCCTCCTTGTCACCTTCGGCAGGTGCAACAACTACTACACCGAACTCATCGACTTCGACGTCTCCCATATCGGCCTACCATACAACGCCATCCTGGGGTATCCTGCTCTTGTCAAGTTCATGGCGACCGTTCATCATGGTTGCAACGTCCTCAAGATGCCAGGATGCAGGGGCATCACCACGGTCGCCTGCGATGAGAAGGACCCAGTCTGCTCTCTCGAGCGTGCCTACCGTGCCGCAACAGACGAGAACTCTGATGACGAAGGTGGCATCCTGCCTCCCGAGGCCACCCGCGTGAAGAAGAAGTAGCTCCTCCCCAAGAGCCGTCCGGAGACCGAGAAACCCACTAGCGACGCCTCACGCTCCGTGCCCACTACCGAGGCGCCTCTTCCTCCTGCATTGGAAGGCGCGTTGCGTGCCTCCCTCGGGACGGGCTCAGGGGCTTCCGTCTGGAGAGCCACAGACATGACCAGCGCGACAAGGGAGGTGCTCGAGCACCACATGGAGGCGTGCCTTGGTGCGCGCTCCCACAATCAAGGAGTATGACACGAGGCACCAGGAGCACGAGGATTCATCACCAAGGCAATCGAGGAACTTCAGGAGGTGCAAGCCATGTGCAGCGAGCGCCGCCCCGCACGGCCCACCAGTGCAGCCACCGCTCCCGACATGGGTTGTGAGCTGCACGTCTGCGTCAACATCCCATGCCTCAACAGGGCCACTTTGTAGGGCCTCTTCTGGCCGTCGCGTGTCGGTCAGAGTGGGCGCTACCCCTGCAGCTATGTCCGCAAGCCGTTCGGCTTGCTGAATGTGGGCGCCTTGTACCAGTGCCTAGGGCAACGTGCTATGTCGTCTCATGAGGCCAGGCGCTCGTCGGTCGTGTCTCAGGAGGTCCCAGACCCTCGCGAGCCCCGCGGGCCTCGCGAGCTCCTCAGGCGTCCGGAGTCGCCCGACTCATGAGGAGCAACCTCCACGGCACGCTTCTTCAGCTACCTCGATGCTTCTGTGACACCGGTGCCAGGTGACTTTTTGGTTTGTTCAATTAAGGGCGCCCCCGGGCTGCATTATCCTCAAGGTGTCCGGGTCCGCCCCCGCACTTTTGTCATTTCATTCATGTACCTTGAACCTGTTATGCTTCCATGAGCAACAGCGATTGTTAACCCTGCGCCTGGTGATATATCACCCCTGGAGCCAACTCCGCAAGCTTCGCGTGTTGCTAGCTCTCCCCTTGAACGTCCAATGAGGGGGCGCTACCGGCACAACGCCTGTGCTCGGGTCCGTCCTAGTAGCGCTGATAAATCTAAGAGACTGAGCTTTGGCTCGCGGGCTGGCCCCGTGCACGTCACCTCACCAGGTCCTTAGTGCCTTTGTCTTCTCATAGAACGATCATGAGCAGATCAGCAACCGCGCCTTGCTTCTTGTATTCCGTGACTGGCTAATATGCAGAAATCTCAGGAGATGGGCCCTCAAGCAGCTTCGACAACACCCCGCCACCTCAGGAGGGTTGGCCTCGACCGAGCAGAAGCTCGACCCGCAAAGGCTAAGTAAATCGGTCCACCTACCTTGGCTGCCGGACAAGGCCCTGTTTCCTAGCAACCCTCGCATGGCGAAATCACTCCTTTTCCATGCAAACTGCTTGCACATTAAAGGGGGGGGGTGCTCTTGAGCATCGTGCCTCAGGAGCTCCTACTGGCTCTCTAGCCCTCACCCATGGCCTTGACCACGGCATCGCAACCTGGCATACTAGTGGCGGCTGAGCCCTGCTCAAGGGCCAGGTCCTGAGGACGTAGAGCATCATGGTGGGCATAGAGATGGGGGTGAGCCTCGCAGGGGAACACATGAAGACGGGTGGCGCGGCGGTGCAGGTGTTTTTTCGAAGTATAATGGGCGTCAGTCTTTTCACGCACCCCTAGCGGGAGTTGTGTTGGTTCATTACAGAGGAGGAAATGCACACAGGATCAAAAGCTCCAGAGAAGCATGCCCTCACGACGTAGGAACCCACCACAGGCGACGGGCACACCAAGGTAAGTTATCCTATTCACACTAGGCGCGAGCCTCACCATTAATGCCTTACTTAGACTCTCATGACCTCACTCGGGCAAGGAATCCCCCCACTTTAATCTTTCCTGAGCCGCTTGCGCGCCGAAGGGGACCTCCTGAGCATCACGTCTTATGAGCTCTTACCGGACCACGGGTTGCTCATCTCCTGGCCTTGCACATGGCATCACGACTTGGCATACCAGCGACGACAAAAGCTTACCTGGGGACTGGGTACTATCGATGCGGACCACGAGGTTACCGTAAGAACAAAAGGGGGACCCATGCCCAAGAGATAAATGCAAGCACAATTTATGAACATAAGCTGGAAACTCTAAGATAAAGGTGCAAGCGCCGCTGTTCCTTACACGCCCCCACGGGGCCCTTCATGACTTTGATGTAGGAAATAAAATAGTAGAAACAGCCTCCCGAGGGCCGCAGCTGAAGAGGCGCTGACTCTAGCGTCGCGGCGCCTAGTCGATGTCATCCTCCTCCTCGACCGGGGCGCGGCGACGTGGCAGCTCGTCATAGTCGTCGTCACTCGAGCTACCACGGACAAGGTGCCGTCACTGCTGGAGGCGTCGCGGCCCGCGCCAAGGGCAAATTCACCGTCGAGGACGTCATCGCCGCGATGGCCATCATCGTCAAAAAGGTGGTCGCCGCCACCGCTGTCGCCCTCTGGGCAGCACCCTAGGCGCCCGCCGTATTCCCTGAAGATCTTCATGAAGAGCATCGTCGCCCCATCGTACTTGAAGTGGAGGGTATGCCTCCCCTTCAGGCCGCGGGCGCGGGTGAACGTTTGCCACCCGTGGGTCAAGTAAACGTAGGTCGAGGGGGTAACCTCAACCTCCGCCCATGAAGACTGGTTGTAGTAGCCGTCAGGCTGTAGCCACACCCCAATGGGGCCCCCTGTCGGCAGCTCCTTCGCGAAGGAGCACGGGAGCTGGATCCAGGTGCACGACGGACCTTCCATCCACACCACAAACTCTTGAGCCGTGTCGCCCGAGTGAGACCGCGGGCGAGGCGGTCGGGCGGCCACCGCGTGCCTCCCCCTCAACCTCGGCTGCCACGGCTTCCGCGGCCGCCTCCGTAGAAGGAGCCCTTCCCACGGTTACCGGAGCTAGTACAGACCCCCAGGGGAGCGCACCTGGGTCCCTCGTGCGCCGCCGCCGGTCTTGGATCGGACTTGCGGGGATGGTCGGGCCTCCTTTTGGGTGGCGACAACTTTGGCTCATCTTGTAGTGCCTTCTCCTTCTCTGCGGCGGAGAACCTTCTCATTGGCACAATGGCTGCTACGATAGAGGTTTGGAATGAAAGAGCGAGAAGACGAAGATGAGCTGGGGGCTTTGTTCCCTCGCCCTTTTATAGGCGATCAAAGGAAGCCAACCGGCGTCCCTTCATATTCGAGGCAATGATGGCCCTGCTGTGCGCGCTGGTCTCTTGTGAGTCTTGGTAGTTGCCGAGGCGACATGGGGAGGGGAGGCGTCCGCGTCCCATCGTGCGCTGCGCGTCAAGTCTGGCTCGCATGCTGCTGGGGCCCACGTCACTTTGCCCTTCACTCCTTGCCTTTGCTTCAAAGCCAGGCCGAGCACACTAAGAGAATGACTCAGGAACCTCTGTATCCTGAGGGCCACCCTAAGAGAATTGAGCAAGATTCTCAGAGAACTAATGTAGATGCACCTAGTTCTTCTAAGAAGAAAAAAAGAAAAACGAGAGGACTTTGCATGCTTCTAGTGAACCGATGGTTGACACACCTGTAGCGACCACGATTCGAATCGACCAAAGTCTCTGTGTTCTGTGTCATCCCTGGATCGGTAATGCTGACACACACAATACTGGAAGGATTTATAACAGAGTGGAAATCACACACTTATTACATTGAATGTCTCAAAAGAGAACTTATTACAAAATAATATGGCATAAGTCCATCTAATACGATAACAGCAGAAGGCTTGGAAGATAAGTGAGTCCATCAACACCAACGGCATAGCTGAGTGCATGACAAACGACCTAGGGCACCTTACTCTTCTTCTGAAAAGTCAGCAACATGATATGTTGCAGCCCGAAATGGGTCGGCACATGGAATATGCTGGCAAGATAACACAGTAGAGCAAGTAACAGAATAAAGGCTAAAACTACATGCATATATGGTTGGTGGAGGCTCTAAGGTTAAAGTTTTTGCATAAAGCCAATTTTTCCCTACAACAAAGGAATAACTTTTATTTTAACTATCATGGTAGTTGAAAAATCATCGAGAAGGTTCCTCCAACTCAATCCCAATTGAAACCATCATTATTAACCCACCAAATTAGTTTTAGAGTGATGGGATCAATCCAATAATTCAAGTACAAGATACTCAAGATGTCCATAACCGGGGACACGACTAATCATGATTAGTTTGTACACTCTGCAGAGGTTTGCGCACTTTTCCCCACAAGACTCGATCTTCTCTGTTAGATTTCTCGCACTTTATGGTGTTTGAGAAACAGATGACCGAGACACAGTTGTTAAGAAGCATTTACTCTTTACCCCGGGTGGACCCGTACACCTACTCTCCCCTACATCTGCTAGTCCACCACTTAAAGAGCTCACACAACATACTCAACTATGCCAGAGCCCATAATGGCATTGTGGCTGCACACGAAAGTTTCTAGCATGAATAGTCTTATGATCCCTTTGAGCCTGGGTGACATTCCATAGGATAATCACACGGTTCCTTTGGGATTTCCTAGGACAACACTGGATTCTCCAGGTGACTTGCAACCAATCCACCCAGATGTGTATTAAAGTAGCCACCTTAAGTTGAACTATTGATTAACAATTTCACACATGTCATGAATACTCTCAAACCCAATCCACGTCGACGAGCACATCATGGCAACCTAAGCATAACGTAGAAGTAACTCCCAAGGGTTTGATAAATAAAGGAGGTAATAGGTTCTACCTAAATCTACTTCCTAGTCCCACATGTTAAGAGATCCTACTCATGCAATGTGTGAGGGTTGAACTAATGCATAAAAACTGGGTAATAAAGATATGATCAATGTGTTACTTGCCTTGCTGACGATACGCAAAACCTAGGGACTCATAGTAGCACGCTTCGCACTCCGGGAATTCTATCGCAAGCAAACAATAGCACACATAAGCAACCAAGCAAATATGCACGGGTAAAACTCAAACAAGAAGATTTAACCAGAAAGTTCAACTGAAGAACTCCGGTTTGCAAAAAGAATCAAATCAAACGGAGCAACGAAACTCAAAGTACGAAAGAAACAAGATCCGTTTACTAGATTGAACTAAAGTCAAATTTTACAGTACCAAAACCTTGTTCAAGTTGGTTAAATGGAAAGAGGGCTTCGATAGAAAGATCTAGGCGCTTGTTTCGCCTAATTCCAACTAACAAGCGAAAAGTTATACTAAAATGAAGATCAGGGCAGAAATCACGATCGAAAATAATCGCGGAAAAACCCTGAAAAAAAAACGTGGTGAACAGGCTAACGAACGAACGCTCGCCAAAAGAAACTAACGAACGAAAATGTTCGTTAACAGATCTAAACGAATGAACCTTCGCAAAATAGATCCGAATGGAAAAACCGGGGAAAAACCGATCAAATAAAAAAAACAGGTTTAGATATAGGGTTTACCTAAAAAACGAACGAAAAGAAAACGCGACTACTCCTGCGAACTCCGGCGGCGGCGGCGGCTCCAGAGACGCAGGGGCCGGCGGCTAGGGTTTTGGTGCAGGGTGGGCTGGGCTCAGGGGGGTGGCGGCTTATAAGGGCGGCCGGGCAGAGTGTCCTGGTCGGACTCGGCCCGTTAGGTCGGTTCCCATTTTTTTTAAATATTCCCGACGCAGCAAAACAGACAAAAGAAATACTAAACAGACTCGAAAAATTCCGAAATAAATTTTCACCATCCTCTAATAATATTTAGGACAAAGTGAACATTTTTCCCGGACCTAAAAGCAATTTTGAGAAACACGTATTTTTCCTATTCAAATAAAATTGCAAGTAAATCCAAAGAAAATTCAATAATTGATATTAATATTTTTCCTCCAATATTTCTTTTGTTTTGGAGAAGTCATATTATCTCCGCTCATATATTTTATTATGAAATATTTTCGGAAATAAAAACAATTAAAACCAACTTGATCCTCGTACCGATATTTGAGAAAACTCAAATATGAAAACGGTAAACTCTCCAACTCTCTCAGTTGGTCCTTGATTTGCTTAGAATTTCGAGGATCGTAAAACACGAATGCAAATAAAATATGATATGCAAGATGACCTATGTATAACATTCCTAATTGAAAATTTGGGATGTTACAAACCTACCCCCTTAAGATGAATCTCGCCCTCGAGGTTCGGGTTTGCTAGAAAATAGGTGTGGGTGGTCCTTGCGTAGATCACCCTCTCGTTCCCAGGTGGCTTCATCCTCGGTATGGCGGCTCCACTGAACTTTGCAAAACTTTATAACCTTGCTGCGGGTACTCTGCTTGCAAACTCGAGGATCGTGACCGGTTTCTCCTCGTAAGTTAGATCACTATCCAGCTGAATTGCTTCCAGGGGCACTGTATCTCTCAGAGCAATATCAGCCATCTCAGCATGGCACTTCTTAAGCTGGGAAACGTGAAACACGTCATGAACTCCTGACAATCCTTCGGGTAACTCTATCTTGTAGGCAACCTCTCCCATGCGTTCCAAAACACGGTATGGCCCTACAAATCTCGGGGCTAACTTTCCCTTAACTCCGAAACGTTTAACACCTCGCAGAGGTGACAATCTCAGGTACGCTCTCTCTCGGATTTCATAGACTACTTCCTTGCGCTTCGAGTCTGCATAACTCTTCTGCCTGGACTGAGCTACCTTCAATCTATCTCGAATCAGCTTAACCTTCTCTTCTGACTCTTTGATCAGATATGGTCCAAATAACTGACGGTCCTCGACTTCATCCCACATCAATAGCGTTCGACATCTCCTCCCATACAATGCTTCGAACGATGCCATCTTCAAGCTGGCCTGGTAACTGTTGTTGTACGAAAACTCTGTGTAGGGCAAGTTGTCATCCCAACTAGATCCATAATCTAGCGTGCAAGCTCTCAACATGTCCTCCGGAATCTGATTGACTCTCTCGGTCTGTCCATCAGTCTACGGGTGAAAGGCCGTACTGAACTCTAGCCTGGTACCCAAAGTCTGGTGTAGCTGATGCCAAAACTTTGAAGTAAACTGTGTTCCTCTATCTGACACGATGGTCCTCGGAACTCCGTGCAGACATACGATCCTGGTCATGTATATCTTGGCCAATTTCGCACTGGTATAGGTAGTTTTCACAGGGATAAAGTGAGCTACTTTGGTCAAGCGATCCACTACTACCCAGATTGAGTCATATCCCGATCGGGTCCTGGGTAATCCGGTGATAAAGTCCATGCCAAGCTTATCCCACTTCCATTCGGGTATCGGCATAGGCTGCAGTAATCCTGCTGGCTTCTGATGTTCCGCCTTCACTCTCTGACATACATCACATACGGCTACATACTCGGCAATGTCCTTCTTCAATCCCGTCCACCAGAAATGTTCCTTCAAATCCAAATACATCTTAGTGTTTCCGGGGTGTATCGAGTATGGCGAATCATGTGCTTCCTGTAGTATCAATTTCCTGATCTCGGCGTTGTTGGGCACATAGACTCGACCCTCAAACCACAAGGTGTCGTGTTCGTCCTCACAAAAACCCTTGGCTTTTCCTTCACTCATCTTCTCCTTTATCTCGGCAATTTCTTTGTCCTCCTTCTGAGCTTCTCGTATCTTTCCCAATAATGTTGACTGAACCTCCAAGGCTGCAACAAAACCTCTACGAACTATCTCCAAACGAAGCTCCCTGAGATCTTCTGCTAACTCCTTAGGCAATCCTCCATTTACTAGGCTATTGCCATAATTTTTCTGGCTCAAAGCATCTGCAACGACATTGGCCTTGCCTGAATGATAGTGCAACTTCATATCATAATCCTTTATGAGCTCCAACCATATCCTCTGTCCGAGGTTCAGTTCCTTCTGGGTGAAAATGTACTTTAAACTCTTCTGAACCGTGTACACATCACAACGATTCCCAATAAGGAAATGTCTCCAGGTTTTGAGCGCATGTACTACCGCTGCTAGCTCCAAATTATGCGTAGCATAATTCAACTCGTGCGGTCGAAGTTGATGGGATGCATAAGAAATAACTCTTCCGTCCTGCATGAGTACTCTTCCAGATCATTCACTGGCATCCGGTATAGTCTCTTCGATATTGGTTCGGTGCCTGGCAATAGCTCTATCAAAAACTCAATTTCCCGATCCGGTGGCATGCCTGGTACCTCCTCTGAGAATACATCCTGGTAATCCTTTACTACAGGCACTTCCTCCTAAACAACTCCCGAGAGAGAATTTACTTGTGTCCTCCTAGGCGCATGCCTAGATACATACTTGATCCTTTTTCCCTCCGGGGTGGTAAGTAAAATCGACTTACTCGCACAATCGATGTTCCCTCCATACATCGATAGCCAATCCATACCTAATATCACATCCAATCCTTGTGACTCCAAAACTATCAGGTCTGAGGGGAAAACATGGCGTCCCATGGTCAATGGCATCTGAAAACATCCTTGATTTTCCATATATTTAGCTCCTGGTGAGCTTACTAACATAGGGGTCATAAGTACTTTGGTGGGAAACTTATATCTATCCACGAATCCCCTTGAAATGTATGAATGCGATGCACCAGTATCAAAAAGAACTATTGCGGTAAATGACTTCACCAAAAACTTACCAACAACAACATCAGGCTGCTCTTGAACCTCCTCCACGTTCACGTGGTTCACTTGTCCCCTGTTGAAAGGGTTGGGATTCTTCCCAGCGCTTCCATTGCCGTTTCCATTCTTCGCTCCCGGGCACTCCGTGGCGTAGTGTCCATTCTTCCCGCACTTGAAACAGGTAATGTGACCTAAATCCCTCTTGGCGGGTGTGGCTGGAGTGGAGCGGTTCTGATTATTGCTTGCTCCATTCCCATTCCCATTCTTGGAGCCATTGTGGTTATGAGAACTCCCTCCATTATGGGTGTGGCTTCCATGGTTATGGGTATATCCTCCCGAGTTCGGGGTGAAACGGGGCTTCTGCTGGGCTCCAGAATTACTCTTTCCTTGTCCATACTACCTCTCGCGGCTCTCAATCTGCTGCTGCTTCCCTTCAATCATAAGAGCATTGTCTACCAACTCCTGGTAGTTGTTGAATGTTGCCACCATCAACTATATGCTCATCTCATCATTCAGTCCTTCCATAAACTTCTCCTGCTTTGCGGCATCTGTGGCCACATCATCAGGGGCATAGCGAGATAGAGTACTAAACTCATCTACGTACTGAGCCACAGTACGATTTCCTTGGCGCAAGTTGCGAAACTCACGCTTCTTCATGCTCATAGCTCCAGTTGAGACATGGGCGGTGCGAAAAGCTTGCTGGAACTGATCCCAAGTGACATTGGCTATGGGAAAAGTGGCTGTGTAATTCTCCCACCATGCGGCTGCTGGTCCATCCAATTGATGTGCGGCAAAACGCACCTTCTCAGCATCTGCGCAACCTGCGGTGGTCAACTCCCTTTTAATCTTGCGTAGCCAGTCATCAGAAACTATTGGCTCAACGCTACTAGAAAACACCGGCGGCTGCAACCTTAGAAAGCGGTCTAGGTTGTCCACTGGTGGTGGTGGTGGAGGGTTGTTGTTGTTATTGTTGTTGTTGTTCTAATTCTGGACCAGAAGTTGCATCAAAGTATTCTGCTACTGGATCAACTGAGTGTGCTCAGGGGGAAACTCAAATCCGGGCTCACGTCTCGGAGGCATCTGATGGTTTAGAGGGAAGAGATTAGAATAGAAATGAGGTCTAGGGGGAAATTCACTACCCATATGCACATGAGACAAACACAATCATATCACACCAATCAATTTTAATCAAGGGCATACAAAAGATCTAAAATAACGTTACAAAAGTGTTCGAACTTCTACTATATGGGGGGAAACTACTATTCATATGGTGGTCATCTAGAAATTTTGATCGGTGGAAGATTCCATGATATCTGCTCCAGCTTCGTCTTCATAGTCATCATCACTATCATCAGGATCTGAGTTGGTGTCGTCGATGATGATGTAGTCCTCAGAACGAATCTCCTTGGGTCCGTCTTCTTCTCCTACTGGCGCGGGGTCTCCCATGAATACTCCTAGCTTCCTTGCTAGGTCGTCATTCTTCTCCTCAAGTATTGCGATTTCCTCCTCGTATCCTTCACATGAAAGCTGGAGTTCCTCTTCTAGCTCCGTGTTCCTGGTTAACACATTCTTCAAGTCTATCATGCCTGCGCACATCTGGTGCTCCTGTCGATAAATGTGCTGGTTTAACTCCTGGATAAAAGCTTCAATGTACATGTCCTTCCTGGTACTGATCAAGTCCCATTGCTCATCTCGGCGCCCGCATATCTGGTAGATAGTGTGCTTCAGCTCCTGTTTGTAGACTTCTCCAATTCGTCCCATTGCAATGTGGGCGGCCATACTCTTACCTAGGCTCCAGGTTGGTGCATCAAAGGAAAACTCTATGGGCTCAGTGACTGGCACGAATGTCCTCCCGGGGATTTGAACTTGAACATTCCATCGCTCCTCTTCTGGTAAAGTGGTGGTGTAGGTCCCGGTGAAGCTTGGTATTCCGATGTCCAGGTACCTAGTGACTTCCTTCAAGTGTCATCCAAAAGGTGTGTCTTCATCTGGTTGGGTGAACTTGTTCCTTGAGTCCATCATCCTAAAGAGTAGAAAATGGAGAGGAGTCAGAAATGAGTAGAGGAGAGTGAACTAAGGCTTTTCTTTGTGGTCGTGTCCTACATTCAGCGTGTGCTCTGATACCATCTTGTAGCGATCACAATCCGAATGGACTGAAGTCTCTGTGTTCTGTGTCATTCCTGGATCGGTAATGCTGACACACACAATACTAGATGCATTTATAACAGAGTGGCAATCTCACACTTATTACATCGAATGTCTCAAATGAGAACTTATTACAAAATAATATGGCATAAGGCCATCTAATACGATAACACTGGAAGGCTTGGAAGATAAGTGAGTCCATCAACTCCAACGGCATAGCTGAGTGCATCACAAACGACCTAGGGCACTTTATTCTTTTTCTAAAAAGTCTGCAACATGATATGTTGCAGCCCGAAATGGGTCAGCACATGGAATATGCTGGCAAGATAACATAGTAGAGCAAGTAACAGAATAAAGGCTAAAACAACATGCATATATGGTTGGTGGAGGCTCTAAGGTTATTTTTTTTTTGCATAAAGCCAATTTTCCCTAAACCAAAGGAATAACTTTTATTTTAACTATCATGGTAGTTGAAACATCATTGAGAAGGTTCCTCCAACTCAATCCCAATTAAAACCATCTTTATTAACCCACCAAATTAGTTTTAGAGTGATGAGATCAATCCAATAATTCAAGTACAAGATACTCAAGATGTCCATAACCGGGGACACGGCTAATCATGATTAGTTTGTACACTCTGCAGAGGTTTGCGCAATTTTGCCCACAAGACTCGATCTCCTCCGTTGGATTTCTCGCACTGCATGGTGCTTGAGAAACGGATGAACGAGACACAGTCTTTTAGAACCATTTACTCTTTACCCCAGGTGGACCCGTACACCTACGTTCCCCTACATCTGCTAGTCCACCACAGAAAGAGCTCACACAACATACTCAACTATGCCAGATCCCATAATATTAAAGTAGCCACCTTAAGTTGAACCATTAATTAACAATCTCACATCTGTCATGGATACTCTCAAACCCAATCCACGTCTAGCAGCATAGTATGGCAACCTAAGCATAACGTAGACGTAACTCCCAGGGGTTTGATAAATAAAGGAGGTAATAGGTTCTACCTCAATCTACTTCCCAGTCCCACATGTTAAGATATCCTACTCATGCAATGTGTGAGGGTTGAACTAATGCATAAAAACTGGGTAATAAAGATATGATCAATGTGTTACTTGCCTTGTTGACGATTCGCAAAACCTAGGGACTCGTAGTAGCACGCTTCGCACTCTGGGAATTCTATCGCAAGCAAACAATAGCACACATAAGCAACCAAGCAAAGATGCACGGGCAAAACTCATATAAGAAGATCTAACCAGAAAGTTCAACTGAAGAACTCCGGTTTGCAAAAAGAATCAAATCAAACGGAGCAACGAAACTCAAACTAGGAAAGAAACAAGATTCATTTACTAGATTGAACTAAAGTCAAATTTTACAGTAACAAAACATTGTTCAAGTTGGTTAAACGGAAAGAGGGCTTCGAGACGAAGATCTAGGCGCTTGTTTCGCGTGATTCCGACTAACGAGCGAAAAGTTATACTACAACGAAGATTAGGGCAGAAACCGCGATCGAAAATAATCGCGGAAAAACCTTGAAAAAGATAACGCGATGAACAGGCTAACGAATGAACGTTCGCTAAAAGAAACTAACGAACGAAAATGTTCGTTAACAGATCTAAACGAACGAACGTTCGCAAAATAGATCTGAACGGAAAAACCGATCTAATAAAAAACCAGGTTTACATCTAGGGTTTACCTAAAAAACGAACGAAAAGAAAACACGGCAACTCTGGTGAACTCCGGCGAGATTTCGGCGAACTCGGGCGACGGCGCAGTGGCGGCGGCGGCGCTCAAGACGCGAGGGCCGGCGGCGCTCAAGACGCGAGGGCCGGCGGCTAGGGTTTCTGCGCGGGATGGGCTGGGCTGAGAGGGGGTGGCGGCTTATAAGGGCGGCCGGGCGTAGTGTCCGGGTTGGACACGGCCCGTTAGGACGGTTCCCCCCCCCCTTTTTGATAAATAGTCCCGACGCAACAAAACGGACAAAAGAAATACTAAACGGACTCGAAAAATTCCGAAATAAAATTTCACCGTCCTCTAATAATATTTATGACAAAGTGAACATTTTTCCCGGACCTAAAAGCAATTTGAAAAACGCATATTTTTGCTATTCAAATAAAATTGCAAATAAATCCAAATAAAATTCAATAATTGATTTTAATATTTTGCCTCCAATATTTCTTTTGTTTTGGAGACGTCATATTATCTCCGCTCATATACATTATTATGAAATATTTTTGGAGATAAAAACAATTAAAACCAACTTGATCCTCGTACCGATATTTGAGAAAACTCAAATATGAAAATGGTAAAATCCCCAACTCTCTCCGTGGGTCCATGAGTTGCTTAGAATTTCGGGGATCGCAACACACGAATGCAAAAAAATATGATATGCAAGATGACCTATGTATAACATTATAAATTGAAAATTAGGGATGTTACAACACCTGAGAATCCCAATGATATTTCTATTTCTGATGCTGAAACACAATCTCGTAATGAACATGAGCCTAGCAATAATCACAATGTAGAGATTGAACCTGCTGTTGATCTTGATAACCCACAATCAAAGAATCAGCGTTATTATCAGGAGGACTTCGTTGCTAGGAAGCATGGTAGAGAAAGAGAACCATGGGTTCATAAACCCATGCCTTTTCCTCCTAAACCATCCAAGAAAAAGGATGATGAGGATTTTGAGCGCTTTGCTGAAACGATTAGACCTATCTTTTTGCGTATGCGTTTGACTGATATGGTTAAAACAAATCCTTATGATAAGTATATGAAAGATATTATTACAAATAAAAGGAAGATACCTGAAGTTGAAATTTCCACCATGCTTGCCAATTATACTTTTAAAAGTGGAATACCAAAGAAACTAGGAGACGCGGGAGTACCAACTATACCTTGCTCCATTAAAAGAAACTATGTTAAAACTGCTTTATGCGATCTTGGAGCCGGTGTTAGTGTTATGCCTCTCTCTTTATATCGTAGACTTGACTTGAATAAGTTGACACCTGTCACATCCCTAGATCAAGCCATGTGGTCCTTGCCTGTTCATCATGTCATCATGTTTAATTTTTGTTAAACTTGAAATGGGGATTGTTCAAACCCTAGCACTTTAAATCTCAAATAGGTCCAGTAAAAAAAATTGCATTCAATGTTCCCAAAATGTTCCTAATATTTGTTGGATATTTTGGCAAGGCTTTTGCAGCAAACCAAAAATAATGGACATTTCTGTGGAATATTTTGGGCATGGAATATAATTATTATTGTATTTGAATTTGGAATTATATTCATTACATATAGAATATATTTTCAAATAACTTTGGAATGTTTTATGTGCTTCTGGAAAAGTCCATCTAGCAACATAAAATTGTTCAGAGGATTTTGGCACTGGTTTGAAATTGTTGAAATTTCAAAAAAATGGCAAGATTTAGATCAAACAACAGCAGAACAATAGAAAACAGAAACTTTTATTAGAAAAGAGAGAGAGAGTGGAAGTACCTGGCCTTTACCTGTGCAGCCCACCTGGCGGCCCAAATGGCCGGCCCAGCCCACCACCGCAACACCCCTCCGTCGTCTTCCTCCCCTCGCCCCAAAGCAGCTGCGTGCCAGCAGCGGCGCGTGGCCGTGGCCACCTCCTGCTTCGCGCTGGAGGCTCGTTTCCCTCCCTGTCCACGCGCCTGGAGACTCCTCGACCCCCCCTCGTCATCTCCCCTCACTCTCTGGTCTCTCTCCCTCCTTTCCCTCGCGTTCCCGCAGCCACCCGAGCGGGCTCGTCGCCGTCGCTCGCCACCACCGTGGCCACAGCCCTTCCCACACCCCCGCATCGTGACCACGAGCTCCGCCTTGAACCCGTGGACCTACACGCCCCCCCGCACGCAAGCTCGGGGCCCCATGGCGTCGTCCCCGACCTCATGTTCAACCTCCGGCCGCCGACGACCTCACCGACGAATTCGCGGCAACCAGCATGCCCCCGAGCCCGCTGACCGTCCCTGCAGCTTCGTTGTGAGCTCCTGCACCGAAACCCCTTCTTCCCCGCTTCTTTTTCGTGTCGTAGCCGCCGCCCCGCGAACACCCGAAGCCGCCGTCCGCCATGGCAGGCGAGCTCCATGTTGCCGAGCCCCTCCGTTCCAACCAGAGGCTCTGGCGTGCCCCTGCGGCCCCTTAGGTGCTTCCCAGCACCTCCTTTCGCTCCCCCTCGAGCCGCAGCACCGCGGCCGCACTGACCCGAGCTCCGGCCACCGCAAACCTCGCCGCCGGCGCTGTTTCCGGCCACTCCAGGTCGAACAACTCGCACCGTTGGATGCGGCCGAGTGCCAGCTTTCCAACGGGACTAACCGCGCCCGAAACCATCCCCTGTACGCGAAATCCGAGCCACTCCGGCGAGACACCGCCGCGGTTTGTGGTCGCCGGCGAGTTACTCCGGCGGGTACTTTTAAATTAGTGCTAATGACCCCACCTGGGTCGATGACAGGTGGACCCAGGGCCCTACAAAATTAGTTTAGTTACTAAACCAGTTTTAGTTAACCACCGAGACACTGACATGTGGGCCCAGGCCCCACCAGCAGTTTAATTAGTGTTAGTTTAAAAACTAACTAACTCTGTTAGCTAGTGGGTCACTGACCAGTGGGCCCCACTGGTCAGGTTTGACCCGAACAGCCCCTGTTGACTTGCTGACGTCACACAGACGTCATGCTGATGCATTAAAGCCTTTTCTGGAATTTTATATAAATCTAAATGATTTATTTATTTCAGAAAATAGCCAAAACTTCTAAAATTCATATAAAATCAACCGTAGCTCAGATGAAAATAATTTATATATGAAAAATGATCAGAAAAATCCAAGGAATCTGTTTATGGCATTTTCATGCATGTTTGAACAAGCTAAGCCTGCTGATCAGGTCAAATCAATTAAATGACAATTAAATAATCACATATGGAGTTTGAATTTGAATCTTGGGTTCAAACCAACTTCATTTAATTGTGTTGCTAGTTGCATTAGCTCAATCAACAGCATATTGCCATGTCATGATCATGCATCATATTGTTGCATTGCATTGATTGTGTTCTTTCTCTGTTTGTCGGTTTTGTTTCCTCTCAGTAGACGACGTTCCGACGATGAGTTCGATGACACCGATGAAGACCCAATGTTATCTTCAGAAGTGCCAGGCAAGCAAAACCCCATTGAGCATTCCGATACAATCCCATTCTCTCGCTCTTGCTCTCTTTTACTGCATTAGGACAACAACGCTTCAACTGTTACATGCTACGGTAGTTGAACCCCTTTCCACTGCATGACCCGTCATTGCCACAGTAAATAGTTGAAACCCACTAGTATGAGTAGGAGTTGTTTGAGCCATGTTGTGCCTACTCATTCTTGCTTTCTGGTTATGCCTGCTATTGCTTAGAGTTGTGTCAGGTCTGATTCATCGGGGATGAATTGGAATGGTGACGAACATGTCCTAATGTGTGTGAGCTAAGTGTGTGAACACGATTTGGTAAAGGTAGCGATGAGAGGCCATGTAGGAGTACATGGTGGGTTGTCTCATTGAAACCGTCCTCAGGAACTGAGTTCTGTGTTGGTTGATCCATGAAACAGCTACTACCACACATTGGGCCCTGAAATATGACCCCGCTCGACTTATTGACCGCCCTTGTTCTCTGTCCAGGAGTTGCAACTAGTTTCTGGTGTTTGTAGTTTACTGGAGGTCGTGCGCAGTGCTGACCCTCGGGGTGGACTGTGACACGGCAGGTACGTGGCACGGTGTACCAGTCGCCCATTTGGTGACGCGGGAACCCTGTACACATCGTTTGGGGCCGTGAGCGACACCCCGGCCGGATCTCCCCACGGATGGAACCCAAATAGGCGATAAACCTGGACGAGAGACTTGAGTGGTTGGTTAGGTCGTGGTCTACACCTACGTCGGCTTTCGCTTGAAGTCTGCCGAGCACATGTCGTGTGCAGACGCTAAGTGGTGGAAACATGTGTGAAGAAGTACACCCCTGCAGGGTTAAATAAAATCTATTCGAATAGCCGTGTCCGCGGTAAGGGACTTCTGGGTTGCCTATTACAGTTCATAGACAAGTGAAAGTGGATACTCTAAAATGCGCAAGATAAGCGTGAGTGCTATGGATGGCCTTCTCGTAGGGAGACGGGAGCGGATCCATAGTGGTGTATTGATTGGTGAATATGTGGACTCGTGTGCGCCACCTCAAAAGAGTTACTTGCAGTCGTAGTTTAGGATAGCCACCGAGTCAAAGCTGGCTTGCTGCAGTCAAACTCCACCACCCCCTTTGTTGATACTGAGGCATATGTAGCTAGTTCTGATGTAAGTCTTGCTGAGTACCTTTGTACTCACGTTTGCTTAATTATGTTTTTGCAGAGAGACTTCAGTCTCGCTAGTGGTTCCGCGTGGACTTCGACGTTTAGCTTGTTACCTCAGCTACGATCTTGTACCCTTGGGAGGGTCTGGTAGATAGTCAGGCTTCTCAGCCTTTTTCATTTGTAGTTGTCTGTACTCAGACATGTTAAGCTTTCGTTGCCTGTATGCTCTGTATGTTGGGTCATGTGACCTCTGTATGTAATAAATGCTATGATGGCTATTCTGGGCCTTTATCTATATGAGTTGTTGAGTTATGTTGTGATGCCATGTTGTACAGCACATACTTGCATGTTATGCGTACGTGTAATGTCTATTGCTATGTGTGGGATCCGACACCTAGTTGTTTACCTTTGGTAGCCTATCTTACAGGGAAATGTCTCCTAGTGCTTCCACTGAGCCTTGGTAGCTTGCTACTGCTTCGGAACACTTAGGCTGGCCGGCATGTGTCCTTCTTCGTTCCTGTGTCTGTCCCTTAGGGGAAATGTCACGCGTTGTTCCTTTAAGTCCTTGTAGCTTGCTACGACTTGGGTTCATACGTTGATGACCGACACGTTCGTTGCTGGGTCATGTATGCCTGTCTTTGTAATTTAGTGCCACTTTTGGTTTATAACTGGTCATGTCGGCCCGGGTTCTCTGTCATATGGATGCCAGCGACACTATCATATACGTGTGCCAAAATGCGCAAACGGTCCCGGGCCAGGTAAGGTGGCACCCGTGGGGATACCGTGCGTGAGGCCGCAAAGTGATATGATGTCTTACAGGCTAGAACTGTGTGACTTAGGATCGTGGTCCTGACAGCTTTGGTATCAGAGCCTGACTGCCTGTAGGATTAGCAAGCCAAACTGGTCGAAGTCGTGTCTAGAAACTCTTTAGTTATGTAAGGGAATTGATTGTGGAAGGGAACGTAAGGCTCTTTTTACTCCTTTACCTTATGACCTTCTGATCTGAGTCACCTTCTTCTTCTACGGGGATTAAGAACTAGGCTTTCTCTTCTGTCTATCAGGATCACGTTAATGTGGTTTCAACTCTCAGTTCAGTTATCCTACTTCTGCTGCTCAACTGTTGGTCTCATAACCTTGACATGATGATGTTAAGTGGATATGCTACCCTTTTTGCTTGGATCTCAAAAGTATTTCGAGCATTTGCAGCCGTTATGCTGTCCGAGTCATCCCAGGTTTCTAATAGTCTGATGCATTTGCAAATCCCTTCTTCCTGTCCCGATGCTCCTTTGGGCCAGATTAACCACACTAGTCGTTATGTTGAGGTACTTGTTACCTCGACAAATGGTTGGACTTATTATTATGACTCTAATGTGTCTTAGAAGATTACCCAGTAATGTAACAATACCTTGTATCCTCAGTGTGATGATCCTGGCCGTCATTCCCGAAAGCATCCCGTGATGCCATTTAGTTAGTAGGCATTATATTCTGGGTTCTTGAATCCAAGATTCATTCTACCTACTTCATGTTGGTAGTATTTGCTCGTTCCTTTAGGATATTAGTAACCTTGTGATAGTCCTCGTGGTCCGTGGTATATCCTTCTTCCAAATACCATGAACCATCATGGCAGAAGTTCTTCTGAACCAAAAGATCACAACCCGAGTGCTCCTGAGTAGTACTCCATTCATATGTGACTCTGCCAATTCTACTTTCTGCATGGGTTATCCGGAAGAAATATGTTGAACTCGTTCGACATGTTAATCTATGCATCCACAACTCAGAAGTTATATGTTCCTCTGAGTTGCCCCTGTTGGTTGTATTATGACCCTCGTCTATCAGTTGATAGTCAGGAGTAGTTGTGCACTCGTGTTCATCGATGCCTTTTACTTTTGTGGTCCGTCAAGCCATTCTATTCTGGAATGACTAGGAGAAACAAACTCCAGTACCTTATCCATATCCAGGATTGGGTCAAAGAAGTTGTACTTCGCAGATGAAGAATGCTAATCTAGCTTCTAAACTGGTCTACCCTGGAGTATTACCATCTTTATGTCAAGAATATCCTGGGAATTGCACATCATCCTATGAACTCTTGATACAGTAATACTTCTCACCATCGTCGTCCATTCCTCGGTCTCCGCGTTGTTATAACCGGAATACCGACAAGTGAATTGTGATGTGTGAAATCAATACTCCTAGCAACTTCGTTGCTTGGAAGTTAATGGACGACAATCTCATTCTTAGCATGATGGTTACCGAATCATCATCCTAAGATTGATCATGCTACCTAGTCCACTTTCTTGGTGCACTCCTTGATTGATGAGTTAGGATTTTGATAAGTCCTCGCTCATTTGATCATATCGTCTTGCCTTGAAAAGCAAGATTGTTCTCGAGCTTAGTAACATATCGGTGGTTCGTGATTTTCTGAATATCTTCTCGGAAGTATTACCAGGTTGTCACCTGACCGCTATGTTAAGTTCGTGATCAAGTTGGTTCCTTATAAACCACCACTTCTCCAAGAATCTGTGATGGATACCCTGAGCTAGCCGGTTAAGCTAAACGACAACTTGGAGAGTTGGAAGATAAAAGCTTGCCTGACTTAGTTCCTTCCAAGGGATATCTTTTGTGTGTGTGTTGAAGAAAGATGATATCTTGATCGATTGATCCTCGTGATCAATTGTTGGATCTATTGTCTTACTAAAACTTTGATTTGAATGTGGGCTATCATCAAATCAAATCAGAACCAACGATGCTCTTAATGTTGTCTTACTCGTGGTTGATCCCTCGAGCATACACCATTACATCTATTGGTCTGACCAATACTATCACTTGTTCACATAATTATGGAATTCCATCTCCATGGAAACCTGGATGAATTGTTGTTGAGCCCATCAGCAACACTGCTATCTTCTCCATGATTTTGTAGGACATTAAGCTAGTGTTGGAAACTTTGTAAGCATTGCCTTCGTGTCCCGTTCATGAGGTATATGTTGGATGAGAGAAGAGATTTTCCCAAATTCATGTGTAATTGATGCAAGTTGTCACCGTGAGTTCGAGAAAGTTGTTTTGCTTCCTGTGGAATCATTCCAAGTCAGTCATGCATATGTGCGAAGTATTCTGTGGTTTGGAGACTTGCAACCTTCACTCTATATGTATCCCTAGCACACCAAGCCACTGATTGATTTGTTCAAAGAAAAGAAGTTTAAATGCTATTCCCGAAGGGCCCGGACGGACATGCACAAGACTTCGCTATCTCCAATGATGATTCCCAATCTGAACTCGATAGTATTTTATTATAAGACTACTATGTGGTCACGTTTGTCTGGGACAACGTGTTCACAGGTACGTAGCAGAACCAGCTCATGTTTTGGAGCTTGCTATCGTAGTTCACTCCCCGAGAATCTCGCAACGCCATCTCGTCGATTTGTGTTGTAAACTTTCATTTTTCCTTCTAGACTCGATGAGTCTGGAATATCCTGACACCAACCAGAACTGAATCTCAGGCAGATATGATGGTTGGTGCATTTCCCAAGAGCTATAATATTGGTCTCTCGATTACCGGTAAAGTGGATGTTGTGGCCAACACACCCAGCCAGAAGACCTATTGTTGTAGTATCTTGATTGAAGAAGTTGGCCACCTCCCCATAGGGATTTTGTAGGATTTATTCTCTAATTGTTCCTTATGGACTTTTTGTGCTTCCGAAGTCCGACCCTTACTTGATGGCCATGTTGATGTTTTTAAGCATTGACCGTGGTACCTAGTACACCAAGGAGAACATTCGAAGCGGAGTGCTAAATGTCTCTCGGTCGATCATCCAGATTTTCCCCTTGGCCTCGCTAAGGTGAAATCTGAGAAAGTGTTATCTTCCTTTGCATCTGCATCGTCCATCAGTATTCATCATGGTAGTATGTGGTGTTGCCAGGATCCTTGACACGGATATTGGTAAAACCTTGGTGAATATGGGAATGCTAAAGTTCTTGAGAGCACGCACAAGCAATAGGTGTTATCCTCGGCTCTAACCGGGATTGCTTCCAGTGTTCTTGATTATTTTATACACTCTCAAAGAGTAGATCTACTCTCTAATGTTGGGATTCTTCCTAGTTACCAGGATCATTCCCTACATTTGCATTTTGTTCCCAGCTTGTACCACCATCATGCCAATTTCCCATGGGTTACCGTTCTCAATCACTGCTGTTCAGGATTATCTTCAAAAGTGGTTCTACCATGGATCCCATCCATTTCCGGTGATATGAAAAATCAACCTTGGCTTTGTCCTTTACAAGGTGGTCCACATCATCCATTCTGGCCGAGTATGTCATTCTTTCGGACACCGTCAAATGATCGATTGTGATTTGCCTCCGGCTGGTATAGAGAATTTTAATGATCTCTATATCAAAAGTAATTCTTTTTGCCACTTAAAGGAATAAATCTACGAGTCACCTTCTCTAAGGTGCCCCGTCTGGTGGTATCAATCACCATCTTCTTAGGTGTGGAATTATTGCCACTAGGTGAACCTTCATCGTTTGTCTCACTCCATCCCCCTGGAGGTGTACCTCGTGTCTCATCTCAAGAGATGTTTCAACGTCTTACTCCAAAAGTTGATCTTGAGTTGCCCGATCTTTCACAAGATCAACTATTGCGGAGTTTCTTTCGTCGTCACCGTGTTGGACAAAGACCTCAAAAGCAAAGGTTTCAAGATCTACATGATGCAATGAATCAACAATTTCGAGGAGGAAAACTAGATCGAGAAGATTGTGCTAGTTTGTGTTCCCTCTGATTTCTTACCCTACGCTTGAATCTCGGGACGAGATTCTTGTTTTAGTGGGGGTGAGTTGTCACATCCCTAGATCAAGCCATGTGGTCCTTGCCTGTTCATCATGTCATCATGTTTAATTTTTGTTAAACTTGAAATGGGGATTGTTCAAACCCTAGCACTTTAAATCTCAAATAGGTCCAGTCAAAAAAATTGCATTCAATGTTCCCAAAATGTTCCTAATATTTGTTGGATATTTTGGCAAGGCTTTTGCAGCAAACCAAAAATAATGGACATTTCTGTGGAATATTTTGGGCATGGAATTTAATTATTATTGTATTTGAATTTGGAATTATATTCATTACATATAGAATATATTTTCAAATAACTTTGGAATGTTCTATGTGCTTCTGGAAAAGTCCATCTAGCAACATAAAATTGTTCAGAGGATTTTGGCACTGGTTTGAAATTGTTGAAATTTCAAAAAAATGGCAAGATTTAAATCAAACAACAGCAGAACAATAGAAAACAGAAACTTTTATTAGAAAAGAGAGAGAGAGTGGAAGTACCTGGCCTTTACCTGTGCAGCCCACCTGGCGGCCCAAATGGCCGGCCCAGCCCACCATCGCAACACCCCTCCGTCGTCTTCCTCCCCTCGCCCCAAAGCAGCTGCGTGCCAGCAGCGGCGCGTGGCCGTGGCCACCTCCTGCTTCGCACTGGAGGCTCGTTTCCCTCCCTGTCCACGCGCCTGGAGACGCCTCGACCCCCCCCTCGTCATCTCCCCTCACTCTCTGGTCTCTCTCCCTCCTTTCCCTCGTGTTCCCGCAGCCACCCGAGCGGGCTCGTCGCCGTCGCTCGCCACCACCGTGGCCACAGCCCTTCCCACACCCCCTCATCGTGACCACGAGCTCCGCCTTGAACCCGTGGACCTACACGCCCCCCCGCACGAAAGCTCGGGGCCCCATGGCGTCGTCCCCGACCTCATGTTCAACCTCCGGCCGCCGACGACCTCACCGACGAATTCGCGGCAACCAGCATGCCCCCGAGCCCGCTGACCGTCCCTGCAGCTTCGTTGTGAGCTCCTGCACCGAAACCCCTTCTTCCCCGCTTCTTTTTCGTGCCGTAGCCGCCGCCCCGCGAACACCCGAAGCCGCCGTCCGCCATGGCCGGCGAGCTCCATGTTGCCGAGCCCCTCCGCTCCAACCAGAGGCTCTGGCGTGCCCCTGCGGCCCCTTAGGTGCTTCCCAGCACCTCCTTTCGCTCCCCCTCGAGCCGCAGCACCGCGGCCGCACAGACCCGAGCTCCGGCCACCGCAAACCTCGCCGCCGGCGCTGTTTCCGGCCACTCCAGGTCGAACAGCTCGCACCGTTGGATGCGGCCGAGTGCCAGCTTTCCAATGGGACTAACCGCGCCCGAAACCATCCCCTGTACGCGAAATCCGAGCCACTCCGGCGAGACACCGCCGCGGTTTGTGGTCGCCGGCGAGTTACTCCGGCGGGTACTTTTAAATTAGTGCTAATGACCCCCCCTGGGTCGATGACAGGTGGACCCAGGGCCCTACAAAATTAGTTTAGTTACTAAACCAGTTTTAGTTAACCACCGAGACACTGACATGTGGGCCCAGGCCCCACCAGCAGTTTAATTAGTGTTAGTTTAAAAACTAACTAACTCTGTTAGCTAGTGGGTCACTGACCAGTGGGCCCCACTGGCCAGGTTTGACCCGAACAGCCCCTGTTGACTTGCTGACGTCACACAGACGTCATGCTGATGCATTAAAGCCTTTTCTGGAATTTTATATAAATCTAAATGATTTATTTATTTCAGAAAATAGCCAAAACTTCTAAAATTCATATAAAATCAACCGTAGCTCAGATGAAAATAATTTATATATGAAAAATGATCAGAAAAATCCAAGGAATCTGTTTATGGCATTTTCATGCATGTTTGAACAAGCTAAGCCTGCTGATCAGGTCAAATCAATTAAATGACAATTAAATAATCACATATGGAGTTTGAATTTGAATCTTGGGTTCAAACCAACTTCATTTAATTGTGTTGCTAGTTGCATTAGCTCAATCAACAGCATATTGCCATGTCATGATCATGCATCATATTGTTGCATTGCATTGATTGTGTTCTTTCTCTGTTTGTCGGTTTTGTTTCCTCTCAGTAGACGACGTTCCGACGATGAGTTCGATGACACCGATGAAGACCCAATGTTATCTTCAGAAGTGCCAGGCAAGCAAAACCCCATTGAGCATTCTGATACAATCCCATTCTCTCGCTCTTGCTCTCTTTTACTGCATTAGGACAACAACGCTTCAACTGTTACATGCTACGGTAGTTGAACCCCTTTCCACTGCATGACCCGTCATTGCCACAGTAAATAGTTGAAACCCACTAGTATGAGTAGGAGTTGTTTGAGCCATGTTGTGCCTACTCATTCTTGCTTTCTGGTTATGCCTGCTATTGCTTAGAGTTGTGTCAGGTCTGATTCATCGGGGATGAATTGGAATGGTGACGAACATGTCCTAATGTGTGTGAGCTAAGTGTGTGAACACGATTTGGTAAAGGTAGCGATGAGAGGCCATGTAGGAGTACATGGTGGGTTGTCTCATTGAAACCGTCCTCAGGAACTGAGTTCTGTGTTGGTTGATCCATGAAACAACTACTACCACACATTGGGCCCTGAAATATGACCCCGCTCGACTTATTGACCGCCCTTGTTCTCTGTCCAGGAGTTGCAACTAGTTTCTGGTGTTTGTAGTTTACTGGAGGTCGTGTGCAGTGCTGACCCTCGGGGTGGACTGTGACACGGCAGGTACGTGGCACGGTGTACCGGTCACCCGTTTGGTGACGCGGGAACCCTGTACACATCGTTTGGGGCCGTGAGCGACACCCCGGCCGGATCTCCCCACGGATGGAACCCAAATAGGCGATAAACCTGGACGAGAGACTTGAGTGGTTGGTTAGGTCGTGGTCTACACCCACGTCGGCTTTCGCTTGAAGTCTGCCGAGCACATGTCGTGTGCAGACGCTAAGTGGTGGAAACATGTGTGAAGAAGTACACCCCTGCAGGGTTAAATATAATCTATTCGAATAGCCGTGTCCGCGGTAAGGGACTTCTGGGTTGCCTATTACAGTTCATAGACAAGTGAAAGTGGATACTCTAAAACGCGCAAGATAAGCGTGAGTGCTATGGATGGCCTTCTCGTAGGGAGACGGCAGCGGATCCATAGTGGTGTATTGATTGGTGAATATGTGGACTCGTGTGCGCCACCTCAAAAGAGTTACTTGCAGTCGTAGTTTAGGATAGCCACCGAGTCAAAGCTGGCTTGCTGCAGTCAAACTCCACCACCCCCTTTGTTGATACTGAGGCATATGTAGCTAGTTCTGATGTAAGTCTTGCTGAGTACCTTTGTACTCACGTTTGCTTAATTATGTTTTTGCAGAGAGACTTCAGTCTCGCTAGTGGTTCCGCGTGGACTTCGACGTTTAGCTTGTTACCTCAGCTACGATCTTGTACCCTTGGGAGGGTCTGGTAGATAGTTAGGCTTCTCAGCCTTTTTCATTTGTAGTTGTCTGTACTCAGACATGTTAAGCTTTCGTTGCCTGTATGCTCTGTATGTTGGGTCATGTGACCTCTGTATGTAATAAATGCTATGATGGCTCTTCTGGGCCTTTATCTATATGAGTTGTTGAGTTATGTTGTGATGCCATGTTGTACAGCACATACTTGCATGTTATGCGTACGTGTAACGTGTATTGCTATGTGTGGGATCCGACACCTAGTTGTTTACCTTTGGTAGCCTATCTTACAGGGAAATGTCTCCTAGTGCTTCCACTGAGCCTTGGTAGCTTGCTACTGCTTCGGAACACTTAGGCTGGCCGGCATGTGTCCTTCTTCGTTCCTGTGTCTGTCCCTTAGGGGAAATGTCACGCATTGTTCCTTTAAGTCCTTGTAGCTTGCTACGACTTGGGTTCATACGTTGATGACCGACACGTTCGTTGCTGGGTCATGTATGCCTGTCTCTGTAATTTAGTGCCACTTTTGGTTTATAACTGGTCATGTCGGCCTGGGTTCTCTATCATATGGATGCTAGCGACACTATCATATACGTGTGCCAAAATGCGCAAACGGTCCCGGGCCAGGTAAGGTGGCACCCGTGGGGATACCGTGCGTGAGGCCGCAAAGTGATATGATGTGTTACAGGCTAGAACTGTGTGACTTAGGATCGGGGTCCTGACAGCACCTACTGAAATATCTTTGCAAATGGCTGATAAATCAACTGCTATACCTGACGGTATTTGTGAGGATATGCCTGTTGTGGTTGCAAACGTTACTATTTTAACCATTGTTCAGGAAATCGGTAACTTGTAGGTGCTCAGTTGACTTGGGAGTAGTGATTAATCGGTGAATCAGCCTATTAACTGGATTAACCGGTCGACCATTAGTCAGTTGATTAAATAGGAACATGTGAACATATTCTCTCCATTCCACAATGTAGTGCGCCTGCACTTCTCATGATTCAAGTTTGACTATAAATTTAACCAACGAGACCGACTGCGGTGGGAGCAAAAATTATATCACCGAATTCATATCGTAAATACGAATTCAGTGGTATAATTATTGCTCCCGCCACGGTTGGTCTTGGTAGTTAAATTTACAGTCAAACTTGAATCTCGGGAAGCGCGGGCGCACTACATTATGGAATGTAGGGAGTATTATAGTTTTTTATGTATTATACCATACTCTCATGCTCTCAGCTATGTATAATATACCAAAATATGCTACTATTTGTTCAAAACCTAAGTATTGAGGAGTGAGAGGGCGATGGTAGAGGTTATGGGCCAAAAATTTAGGCTTTGTTTACCCACAAGTTAGTGGGCCCTTAGCAAAATTAGTCGGCCTAACAATCGATTAATCAGTCTGATAGGCAAGTTAATCAGCCTAACAACCAATTAATCGGTCAGATAGGCAAGTTAATCGGCCTGACAAGTTAACGTGGCGAATAGGTGCTATTCGAGTCGCTCACCCAACGAGTAGCGATTAACTGGCCCGTTAACTAATTAATCTGATGAATTCTTCAACAGTGATTTTAACGGACTTTGGTATCCTTGATATTCCCGAGGATGATATTGTGTCTATTATCCTTGGTAGACCCTTTTTGAATACTGCAGGGGCTGTTATTGATTGCAACAAAGACAATGCCACTTTTCATGTTAATGGTAATGAGCAAACGATACACTTCCCGAGGAAACAACCTCAAGTCCATAGTATCAATTCTATTGGAAAAATTTCAATGATTACTATTGGAGATTTTGCATTTCATCTTCCTACTGTCAAGAAGAAATGTGATATTCTTATTGTTGGGGAAATACATATCCCCATTGAGATAACCTAGTGTTATTCGAAAATTCTTCGGTTTCATGTTATTCGGAAAGACTTTATTAACAACACTTGATCAACCGTATTAATGGATTCCTTTTGATGAGCATGAGATGGAAGAAGTTAGAAAGCACAACTCTCTGTACCCTCTTTTTACTTTCTGTTATTTAGAATAAATAAAGCAAAAATAGTATTTTCTGTCTATTTTCTGAGTTATCCGTGCAATAAAATTACTCCGAAAATAAAAGTTCCTCAAATGCCCCGAAAATGAAGTATGTTTTTTCTAGAATATTTAAGAATATTTGGCAGTGAGAACACATCAGGGGGCCACACCACCTGGCCATGAGGGTGCAGGGCGCGCCCCTACCTCGTGGGCCCCACGTGCCCCCCTCCACTTATTCTAGCACCCACACACTTCATCTTCCTCGAGAAAAAAATCCTCCCATAGCTCAAGCTCGTGTTCTAGCTCATCCTGCTGCCATTTTCGATCTCCTTGCTCAAAGCTCCATTCACAAAACTGTTTGGGGAGATCGTTCTTCGGTATGTGACTCCTCCATTGGACCAATTAGTTTTTGTTCTAGTGCTTTATTTATTGGAAATTTTTGCTGCTAAGGTGACCCTGTTCTTGAGCTTGCATGTCAAATTTATGTGGTCAAAAGTAGTTCTAATGCATGATATAGTCCCTAGGCACTTGTGGGAGTAGTTTCTATCAATCTTGTTGAGTTTGGTTCACTTTTATTTTGAGTCACTAAAAATTTCAGAATTTTTTCAGAGAAAAATGCATAGGAAAGTTTACCAAGGTCGTTCCTCAAGGAAGCAAGGACCAAGGCCCGCGATACGTGAGCCGGACGATGAACTACCAAGGGAAGCTCAAGTGCGGCCTTGTGAATGGCCGTCGGAGGAGTGTATGGTCCAGGCGGGCATCAAGGGAGAATTTGACATGTATATGTGTAATGCTGATCTTGAGGACTTCATGCCAGATAAGTGTCCACGGTACCACTACTTAACTGATTCCTTTGTGAGAAGGTTTAAATTTACATCTTCACGCAATTCTCACACTGTCTTATTTGATCTATATGATAAATCTTATACTATGGACCTAGAAGATTTTAATGATGCTTGTAAACTCCCATAGTGGGGTAATGTTGGTGAACCTTGCAAATCTGAATATAAGGACTTTTTAGCTAGTATCACTGTGGGGGAATCTAGAGAAATCACACAAGCTACCATAGGGAGCATTCATTTTCCTTCCATATATTATTTTGCTCTCTTCATTGGTAGATGCATTAACGGTAAAGATGAGGCTTGCCACATGTGCGTTCCAGATCAGAGTGTCCTCAAAAGCGCGGTACTAGGTGATAGACAACATAATTTGGGGGCTATTGTTGCACGAAGGTTACATCTTAATGGTTTAAATGGAGATTTGTTTGGTGGAATTTATGCAACTCGTGTGGCTAATTATCTTCATATACCCATACATGAGAACGATGCGAAGTTGCCTCCCGCGTATCTAGATTATAATGCTATGGTTCGCCATTAGTTTGTTGAGAGGAATGAACAATCTCTCCAGTATCGACTAATCTTTGATAGGCGTCACACTGTCCACATTGCTCTCCCTGCTCGTACTTTCTTTGACTTTCAGGAAAAAAGGAGATATGTTATAACCAGGGAGGAGGCGAACGAGTATGAAGAGAGGACGGAGGCGGCTCGCCTCCAAGCTGCAGCTCATCCGGCAGTAACCGCCGCATCGCAGTACAGCCCCAACTACGACTTTGGATATCCGTCAGGCCAGTACTGGCCATAGACCAACTTAGGCCAAAAGCCTAAGCTTAGGGGAGTACGTATTTCTCACTGACATTACACTCATGTTTACACACTCATTCCAGTAGTCGGTGGTCATACTTTTTCATTGTATGATCCAAGCTAGTTCATTTTCTTTTTCAAGTCTTTTTCTTGTGTGTTAGAAAAAACCTTAAGAAAAATCAAGAAAATTAGTTGTAACTTTTAGCTAGTTTACTTTTCATGCCTGTAGTAGTAGTAACTAAAAGAAAACCCCAAAAATATTTCTTGTTCTTCTTTTGCTTGTTGGGAGCTTTCCCGTGTAAATAGTTTATTTTCTTTTCTTTGGGGGTCAAGAGGAGAAGACCATGGTGAAAATGTTTAGTGGCTCTCATATGCATTACTGTTGATTTAACCAAGAGCCATATTACCTTGTCTTCTCCCTTTTATTAAATGCTTGCAGATTCCAGCTTACTCCAATGCACGTATTATTATCCACACCGTTCGGTCGTGCGAGTGAAAGGCAATAATGACGACATATGATGAACTGATTGAGATGAGAGAAGCTGGTATGAACTCAACCTAGCTTGTTTTTGTAAATATGATAGTTCATCATTCCTGATTCAGCCTATTATGAATGAAACATGCTTGCAATGACAATTAGAGATCATATTTGCTCATGCCATGCTTAATTAGCTGGGAGTTTATAATGGTCTACTTTGCGTGCCAACATTGTATTAAAATAGTTGTGATGTGGTATGATAGGGTGGTATCCTCCTCTGAATGATTCAAGTGGTTTGACTTGGCACATGTTCACGCATGTAGTTGAAACAAAATCAACATAGCCTCCACAATATTTATGTTCATGGTGATTTATATCCTACTCATGCTTGCATTCGTTGTTGATTAATTTTAATGCATGTTCATGACTGTTGTCGCTCTCTAGCTGGTCGCTTCCCAGTCTCTTTCTAGCCTTCACTTGTACTAAGCGGGAATACTGCATGTGCATCTACTTCCATAAACCCCAAAGTTATTCCATATGAGTCCACCATACCTTCCTATATGCGGTATCTACCTGCCGTTCCAAGTAAATTTGTATGTGCCAAACTATAAACCTTCAAATGAAATTCTGTTTTGTATGCTCGAACATCTGATATATCAACTAGGGATGTCTATATCTTCCATGCTAGGTGGGTTATTCTCACGATGAGTGGACTCCGCTCATCATTCATGCGAAAATGGCTGGTAACCGGGATGCGCAGTCCCATGCTCAAACCAAATCAAAATAATTAAACAAAACTCCCCCAGGACTGTTGTTGGTATGGACGGTACCCGTTGTTTCGGGTCAGCCGTGGAGTGTGCTTGTTGGTGGTTGGGGGAGTATAAGCTTTACCACTCTATTTGGGAACCGCCTATAATGTGTGTAGCATGGAAGATATCGAGATCTCTCTTGGTTGTTATGTTGACAATGAAAGTATACCACTCAAAATATTATTCATCTCTATTTCCAAAATCGAGCTCTGACACCTCTACAAATCCCTACTTCCCTCTGCGAAGGGCCTATCTATTTACTTTTATGTTGAGTCATCACCCTCTTATTAAAAAGCACCAGTTGGAGAGCACCGCTGTCATTTGCATGTATTTCTATTAATGTACATTGAGTATGATTGTGACTGGATCTCTTTTACCATGAATTACAATGTCTAGTCAGTCCTTGATCTTCAGAGGTGCTCTGCATTTATGTTTTGCGGTCTCAGAAAGGGCTAGCGAGATACCATCTTGTTATATCATATTATGATTGTTTTGAGAAAGTGTTGTCATCCGAGGTTTATTATTATTGCTCGCTAGTTGATTATGCCATTGATATGAGTAAACATGAGACATGAAAGTTATTGTGAATGTGGTTAGTTCATAATCTTTGCTGAAAACTTGAATGCTAGCTTTACATATTTGCAACAACAAGAGTAAACAGAGTTTGTCAAAGTTTTTCTTTATCACTTTCAGTTTGTCAACTGAATTGCTTGAGGACAAGCAAACGTTTAAGCTTGGGGGAGTTGATACGTCTCCAACGTATCTACTTTTCCAAACACTTTTGCCCTTATTTTGGACTCTAACTTGCATGATTTGAATGGAACTAACCCGAACTGACGCTGTTTTCAGCAGAACTGCCATGGTGTTATTTTTGTGCAGAAATAAAAGTTCTCAGAATGACATGAAAATCAACGGAGATTATTTTTGGAATATATAAAAAATAGCGACGAAAGAATCAAGACCAGGGGACCCACACCCTGTCCACGAGGGTGGGGGGCACCCCCTGGGCGCGCCCCCCTATCTCGTGGCCCCCCTGACGCTCCACCCGACCTCAGCTCCGACTCCATATATTCGCTTTCGGGGAGAAAAATATCAAGGAGAAGGATTCATCGCGTTTTACGATACGGAGCCGCCGCCAAGCCCTAATCTCTCCCGGGGGGCTGATCTGGAGTCCGTTTGGGGCTCCGAAGAGTGGAGATCGTCGCCGTCATCATCATCAACCTTCCTCCATCACCAATTCCATGATGCTCACCGCCGTGCGTGAGTAATCCCATCGTAGGCTTGCTGGACGGTGACGGGTTGGATGAGATTTACCATGTAATCGAGTTAGTTTTGTTAGGGTTTGTTCCCTAGTATCCATTATGTTCTAAGATTGATGTTGTTATGACTTTGCCATGCTTAATGCTTGTCACTAGGGCCTGAGTGCCATGATTTCAGATCTGAACCTACTATGTTTTCATGAATATATGTGAGTTCTTGATCCTATCTTGCAAGTCAATAGTCACCTACTATGTGTTATTATGATCCGACAACCCCGAAGTGACAATAATCGGGACCACTCTCGGTGATGACTGTAGTTTGAGGAGTTCATGTATTCACTAAGTGTTAATGCTTTGCTCTGGTACTCTATTAAAAGGAGGCCATAATATCCCTTAGTTTCCAATAGGACCCCGCTGCCACGGGAGTGTAGGACAAAAGATGTCATGCAAGTTCTTTCCCATAAGCACGTATGACTATATTCGGAATACATGCCTACATTACATTGATGAACTGGAGCTTGTTTTGTGTCACCCTAGGTTATAACTATTACATGAGGAATCACATCCTACATAATTATCCATCACTGATCCAGTGCCTACGAGATTTTCACGTATTGCTCCTTGCTTATTTACTTTGCCGCTGCTACTGTTACAATCACTACAAAACTGCTATTGTTACTTTTGCTACCGTTACCGTTATTTCCATATTACTTTTCTACTAAATACTTTGCTGCATATATTAAGTCTTGCATGTGTGGTTCAATTGACAACTCAACTGCTAATACTTGAGAGTATTCTTTGGCTCCCCTTGTGTCGAATCAATAAATTTGGGTTGAATACTTTACCCTCGAAAATTGTTGCGATCCCCTACACTTGTGGGTTATCATACTACTAGCATGACTCTAATATTACCATCTTCGTGTATAAAAACAATTGCAAGGAATCGAACTTCCCATATATTCAATGCTCTTTATGAAAGTTTTGTTATATCCCCCTTGGATGCCTATCATATTAGGACTAAATTCATAACCTAAGCAAATTACCATGCTATTATTAGACTATCAAAACAATATAAGTGAAGCATGGGAGTTCATCAATTTCTTCAAAATAACATCACCGTCGTGCTAAAAAATATATAAGTGAAGCACTAGAGCAACTGCCTAGCTCAAAAAATATAAGTGAAGCACAAGAGTTTTCTAATAAATTCTCGATTAATCTGTGTCCCTTTCAAAAGGTGTGTACAACAAGGATGATTGTGGAAAACTAAAATAACAAAGAGTCATATCATACAAGACACTCCAAGACAAACACATATCATGTGGTGAATAAAAATATATCCTCGAGTAAATTTACCAATGGATTGAAGACAGAAGAGGGGATGCCTTCCGAGGCATCCCCAAGCTTAGAAGCTGGGTTGTACTTTAATATTACTTTGGGGTGCCTCGGGAATCCCCAAGTGTTGGTGTCAAAACCGGCGGATCTCGGGTAGGGGGTCCCGAACTATGCGCCTGATGATTGATGGTAGCAGGAGACCGGGGACACGATGTTTACCCAGGTTCGGGCCCTCTCGATCGAGGTAATACCATACTTCATGCTTGATTGATCTTGATGAATATGGGTTACAAGAGTTGATCTACCTCGAGATCGTAATGGATAAACCTAAAAGTCTAGCCTATGTGATATGATTCTGTTGTTGTTCAGCCTCTACGGACTAAACCCTCCAGTTTATATATGCACCGGAGGGCCCTAGTGTCTGTACATGACCATCTTGGAGAGGAAGGAAAGATTTGTTGGAGAACATAGTATTTAAAAAAATCCTACGATCACGCAAGATCTATCTACTAGAGCATTGCAACGATAGGGAGAGTGTGTCTACGTACCCTCGTAGACCGAAAGCGGAAGCGTCTAGTGACGCGGTTGATGTAGTCGAACGTCTTCGCGATCCAACCGATCCAAGCACCAAACGTACGGCACCTCCGCCTTCAGCACACATTCAGCTCGATGACGTCCCATGAGTTCTTCATCCAGTTGAGCGTCACGGGAGTGTTTCGTCAGCACGACGACGTGATGACGGTGATGATGAAGCTACCGATGCAGGGCTTCGCCTAAGAACTGCAACGATATGACCGATGTGTGTAACTGTGGAGGGGGGCACCGCACACGGTTAAGACAAATCTTTCTTGTATCTTTGGGGTGCCCCCTGCCCACGTATATAAAGGAGGGAGGAGGAGGAGGCCAGCCTTAGAGGGGGCGCGCCAAGTGTGGGGAGTCCTACTAGGACTCCCAAGTCCTAGTAGGTTTCCTCTTTTCCTTTCCGGGGTAGGAGAGAAGAAAGAGGGAAAGAGAGAGGGAGTAGAAAAGGGCAAGGTGGGGCACCGCCCCCTTTTCCCTAGTCCAATTCGGACCCATGGGGGGGCGCGCCCATCCTTTCCTTTGGCCTTCCTCCTCTATTCCCGTATGGCCCAATAAGGCCCAAATACTTCTCCCGGCGAATTCCCTTAACTCTTTGGTACTCCGAAAAATTCCCGAATCACTCAGAACCTTTCCGATGTCTGAATATAGCCTTCCAATATATCGATCTTTACGTCTCAACCATTTTGAGACTGTTCGTCATGTCCGTAATCTCATTCGGGACTCCGAACAAACGTCAGTCATCAAATCACATAACTCATAATACAAATTGTCATCGAACATTAAGCGTGTGGACCCTACGGGTTCGAGAACTATGTAGACATGACCGAGACACATCTCCGGTCAATAACCAATAGCGGAACCTGGATTCTCATATTGGCTCCTACATATTCTACGATGATCTTTATCGGTCAAACTGCATAACAACATACGTTGTTCCCTTTGTCATCGGTATGTTACTTGCCCGATATTCGATCGCCAGTATCTCAATACCTAGTTCAATATCGTTACCGGCAAGTCGCTTTACTTGTTCCATAATACATCATCTCATGACTAATTCATTAATCATTTGCTTGCAAGGCTTATTATGATGTGTATTATCGAGAGGGCCCAGAGATACCTCTCCGACACTCGGAGTGACAAATCCCATTCTTGATCTATGCCAACACCACAAACACCTTCGGAGACACCTATAGAGCATCTTTATAATCACCCAATTATGTTGTGACGTTTGATAGCACACAAGGTGCTCCTCCGGTATTCGGGAGTTGCATAATCTCATAGTCATAGGAACATGTATAAGTCATGAAGAAAGCAATAGAAGTAAAACTAAACGATCATAATGCTAAGCTAACGGATGGGTCTTGTCCATCACATAATTCTTCTAATGATGTGATCCCGTTGATCAAATGAAAACTCATGTCTATGGTTAGGAAACATAACCATCTTTGATTTAACGACTAGTCCAGTAGAGGCATACTAGGGACTCTCTTTTTTTGTCTATGTATTCACACATGTACTAAGTTTCCGGTTAATACAATTCTAGCATGAATAATAAACATTTATCATGATATAAGGAAATATAAATAACAACTTTATTATTGCCTCTAGGGCATATTTCCTTTAAGATTACACCCAAACCTAAAATCTGCCATATACGCACATAGGAGTCCTATCCGGATACGAGAGACGATCTTCAGCGATGATCTTCACGGCCCACCAGTCCGGCCCACGACGAGTTATCCGGCCACATGAGGACCCCTCGATCCAGGACTCCCTCAGTAGCCCCTGAACCTGTCTTCGATGACGATGAGTTCGGCATTAGTATTGTCTTCGGCATTGCAAGGTGGGTTCCTTCCTCCGAACATATCGAGGCACTATCTTCTGCAAAAAGTGTTCTATGTCCGGCTCTGCATGGTTAGTACAAACCTTAGCCTCGAAGGCAAGGCATCGAAAGAAAACGAATGGTGTGTCTTTGCTGACAAATTTTTCGTGAAGCGTCACGTCCATCCCATTAACATATCAAACTGTTTTAGTTGGTCCTAGTGTCGTGTTTTGAGGTATAACCCCACTGACACGTCTTATCAGAACAGAGATCGTACCCGCTTATTATGGGATCGTTATCAATGTGACGCGAGCATCCGAACCGCGCATTACGCACGACCACTTTGGGAACCGGCGAGGTTTATGGCTAAAGTGGGGGGACGTTATGTATTCACAGCGTTATAAAAGGACATCAATTCCTTCCATCAGCCCCATGCCTTCCTCAAGCCCGAGCTCTCCAATCTTCCTAGCCCCAACATCCTCATCTCTTGCGCCCGCAGCTCTCAGTTCCTCAACCACCACTTCCTTCCTCATCAATGGTTGGATCCGGCGCCAGAGGCAAGTGGGAGGCCTCCACGGTTACTGAAAAGACCGTGGAGGATCTCTGGAGCGCGGGCTACCTCGACGCCAACATCGCGCACTGAGTCCCCGCCCAGGATCAGGTGATTCCTGTCCCGGAGGCGGGTGAGAGAGTCGTGTTCATTTCTCACTTCGTTAGGGGGCTAGGATTCCCTCTTCACCCCTTTGTACGGGGTCTATTGTTTTTCTGCTGGATTTCCATGATCTAGCCCCAAACTCAATCATTCACATCTCCGCTTTTATAGTGGTGTGTGAAGCTTTCCTCCGCGTTCGCCCACAGTTCGGCCTATGGCTCAAGACCTTCAATGTGAAGCCGAAGGTGGTGGACGGGCAACATGTGGAGTGCAGGGGTGATATGTTAAGAAAGCTCCCGAATGCAACCTGACCAAAGGGGTCGTTTGTGGAGACGAATAATGTTTGGCAGCAGGATTGGTTCTATATCACCAAGCCCCGCGATGCCAAATGGGTGGCGGCGCCTGCTTTCAGATCTAGGCCCTCGGATAGGCTATCCTCCTGGACCGATAAGAGTCTGAACTAGGAGTCTCTGACTGAGGTGGCGGAACTCCAAGGCCAAGTGTCCGGCATGATCACCAAATGTTACGAACTCACAAGTGTGGTTCAGGTAATGCTGGCCCGACTTGTCCTTCCTTGCCAACGCCGGGACACCTCTCTAGGGGAGTTCGATCCGGCAGGAGCCCGACCCTTGAAGCATCTATACGGCTCCATGCACAAAGAGATCTGGAAACACATCTTCAAGAGCCAGAAGGAGTGGCCAAACGAAACTGAGGACTCATGCTACAGCACCTCGTTTACCGCAGTAGAGGTAATCAAAAAATTCCGCTGAACATATATTCCCTCCTTATTGTAATGATAATAGGAATTGGAGTTTTTACGTGATATACAGAACTGGACGAGGAAGGCAGTTCGGATCAAGTGTCCGCCCCTTTGCCAGAAGACCCAGCCTCGCCTCAACTGTTGGCGATGCTGACTCCGGCGCCGTACAAGGTGCCGGACAAGAAGCCCAAGAAGAAGAGCAAGGAGGCCAAGAGCACCCCCCGCCCTGTGTACGCAAAGTCCGAGGAGATCGACATCCTCTCCTCCGAAGAGGAGGATGATGATGAAGAAGAAGAATCCCCTGCCCAGGGTAAGGGGAAGAAGAGGGCGGCCGCTGCTGACGCAAGCAAGGCCGCACCCCGGAGGAGGCTAAACCTCCCAGTTCATTTGGACTCATCGTCCGAACATAGCTTTGTGGTCAAGCCTAGGGAGAAGCCCCTAGCCGAAACGTAAGTTGTTCGGATGTATTAATTACTGCACCTTATTTATTCAGCATATTAATGCTTTTTAAGTATTTCTCACCCGCTGACCTACATCCCTCCCCGAGCACACCCCGACGCCTCCTTATCGGAGGGGAACTCTCTGCCATCTAGAGAGATGGAAAGTGACCCGCCGGTCCGGGCTCCATCACCCATGGCCCGCTAGGACACCGAAGTGTCCTCCCAACGCGCGTCTCCAGCTCAAGGAGATGGGGGCGGGACACGTGATGAGGCGACCGAGGGTAATACCTCCGTTGCCGCTGACCATGGGGAAACAGTCCCCATGGAGACCGAAGACGGGGGGCCCAAACAGTGTGGGGCCCCGCCGAATACTGATCCGGAGCCTAGTGTGGCTCTCGGGTCCGAAGGCCAGACCCCCAAGGCGGGGGAGGACACTACTGCTTCTACGGCGCTCGGTGTCAATCCAGAGACACCGGACCCTCTGGAGGTAGCACTACAAAGTGCTTCCGTTGTGGAGGAACGCTGCACCATAATGGGTGCGGTTATGAAGAAGATTCAGTCCGTCAAAGGCGGTCTGAATGAAGCCTTCAACAGCCTACTAACAGGCTCTGAGGTATGCAATGTAATGTTCTTTATGGAACTTTATTTATTTTATATGCACATATATAGCTAGTAGCCCCTGATGCTTTGTGTGATTCTGAACAGAATCGGACGAAGTATCCATAATATAGCATATTGTAGAGCTAAACTGTATGCTTTTTGCATTTGAACAGGCTTCACTAGTTGCGGCAACTGCACAAGCTGCAGAAGTTGCCGAACTAAATCGGAAGCTCTCGGAGGCCAATGTGGGACTCGACCGTGTCAACCAACATTTGGATGAGACGCAAGGTATGCGGATTTGAAAAATCGAGATGTCAAGAAGACTAATAATATTAATTGAGTATGAGTATAAACTCTTTGTGATATTTTGTATTATACAGTTGGTGCCACTAAGCTCGAGGCTCTTATGGCCGACCTCGCGAAGGCCAAAAAGGAGGCCGAGGCAAACAAGGCAGCCGCTGACAAAGCGGTTGCCGATCTAGAGGTCGAAAAGGACGCATGCCAAAAGCACGAGGCTCGGGTGTCCGATGTCGAAGTTGAGCTCAATGATGATATTCGCAAATGTGAGGCATTGGAAGAGAAGACTTTAGAACAAGCATCGAGCTCACTGCGGCAGTCAAAGATGCCCAGGAGGCGCGAAGTGAGTCGCGCAGCGTCTACGAGGAAATCAGGCAAGCGCGGGAGATAGCATCTGGTAAGACTTTTCTCTTACAAAGCATCTTCGGAGGGCAGAAGAACCTTGGGCTGACACAGTTATGGAGTTCTCCAGGCGTGTTTGCGGATCTCCCGAGGAGCAGTGCTGACGCCGCCTGATACTTCCGAGCCCAGGAGGGGAACATCACACAGAAGCTATTCTGGTCGCAGTTCAATGTGCCAAAACATCTGGTGCCCCTCAATGACCAGATGAAGCAGCTGGTCGAGCTGCACAACATGGCGGGTTCGGCCATGAAGGACTTGATAGTCCGGCTTTGGCCCGCTGAGCCAATCCCAAGTACCTACATTGGATTGGTGAAGCGGCTCGTTGAAGTGAGTCCGCGGGTCAACGCGTTGAAGTGTTCATCCTGCATAGAAGGTGCTCGAATGGCCTTCGCCCGTGTAAAAATGCACTGGGCGAAGATGAAGGCGCGGGACATAGCCACTGCTGGGCCACCTGAAGGAAAGGAGCACCGCAAGCCAAAGAGATACTTCGAGGACGTCCTAGAAGGCGCCCACCTTGTAGAAGGTCAGTGCTCTAAAGATATTATCTTTGAGTAATTGTATCCGGTTGTAAAGACTTAAGCTTATCAACCGATGTATATATAACTTTTGCGCTATTATAATGTGAGCGACTTTCACCTCCTATGCGGCCGTTTATATAAATCTGGAAGTTTCCGGTCGTCGGCTTTAGCCCCCGTGTAAATATTACTGGAGTGTTCGGTCATATGCAAAAACACTCTTTATCCAACGTCTTGGTCCATGTAGGAGGTGTATGCGGAGCGAACTAGGAAATCAAACTATGCGGCTTTATTGCTTTCACTTAGCCATAGGAGTTTGACAAGTAGGACTAAGTACTAGCCCCTGGTGCATATATGGTGTTTCCGAATTAAGGTATCCATTTGTACGCGGCTAGGCAAAAAAACAACCCTTCACATAACATGGGGTAGATCTCTATCGATCGTAGTATAACACTAAGTCACCGGATCGCAGACCAGATTCTCGCCAATCATGACAGTCATTTTCGGCTTTATCTACTGAGGTACTTGACCGGATGAACCATAAGTACAATCACAATAGTTCTCCCTTTACACCCTAGGCGAACAATCGGGAACGTGGGGGTAAGCACAGGAGCCGGGCGACCCAACTATTGACCCAAGACATGATTTGGAATTGATGCATATAAAGCAATATAAAGGACGCCGAACACTCCCTATAGGTGTTCGGACTTTTCAACATATACCAGGCTGAATACAGCCCCTGGTAATGGACCCTATTGTCAAGGCACATGTGGCAATCTGACATGGGAAGAGAACATAGGTGGTGAGAGAATAACACTCCAAACATAATATGAACCAAGCTGTTTCTATAATATCCCGTTCTAGTACTGGAGCCGTATACTTACAGATAATGCCAATAACTTCCTTGGACATTTTACATGCTAGAAAAGTATAAAACAAAAAGAGATAAATGGTTACACATGGTTTTAATCTAAAAAGAAACCTTAGTGCGGGGCCCTGCTGCACGTCTGCGCCGTTTTCTCCTTTGTGATGTGTCCTTGAAGGGGGAAGTGTGATGGCCATCAGTAAGAAAAGAAAGAAAAAGAAAAAACCTGGAAAAAGAATCCAGTGTGGCCGTAAATAAAGCTGGTTTGGCTAATGAACCTTAAAAGATAATTTTAGAGTCCGAATAGGGTCGAGCCGAACTATGGACTATTTGTATGCAGTGTGCCCCCAGCACCGCCCAAGGAATTTTAAGGGCATAATTGTGCACACGAGGCACGTATGATACCACCTCATGGGGCTGTTGATGGGGGCGTAGCTGCTAATCGAGCTCAGGTTCATCCGAGCTGCCGCACTGAGGCGTATGCCAGACACGTTTAGCTGTGTCCGTGGTCTTAACGACCAATGACCTGTTCGGTTTGAATAGGCCGTTTTGGACTTCGGCTGCTAGGGCCACAGTGTCCTCCTCCGTACAGAGAAAGCGCTCCATATTTCCATTGACCGTGATGACGCCACGTGGTCCACGCATTTTGAGCTTTAAATAAGCATAATGCGGGACTGCATTAAAGCGGGCGAATGCCGTTCTTCCAAGTAGTGCATGATAGACACTTCGGAACGGAGCTATGTCGAAGATTAGCTCTTTGCTTTGGAAGTTATTGGGAGAGCCGAATATGACCTCCAATGTTAAAGAGCCCATGCAGCGGGCTTCTATGCCCGGTATCACTCCTTTAAAGGTCGTGCTGCTTGGATTGATTCTTGTCGGGTCTATCCCCAACTTGCGGACAGTGTCCTGGTATATCAGATTGAGACTGCTGCCACCGTCCATAAGGACTCAAGTGAGATGGTATCCATCGATTATTGGATCGAGCATTAGGGCAGCCGAACCCCCATGACGAATACTAGTCGGATGATCCCTACGATCAAAGGTGATCAGGCAGGCCGACCATGGGTTGAATTTGGGGGCGACAGGCTCAACGACATAGACATCTCGGAGTGCGCGCTTGCGCTCCCTCTTTGGGATATGAGTGACATAGATCATGTTCACTGTTTTGATCTCCGGTGGAAATTTCTTCTGTCCCCCTGTGTTCGGCTGGTGAGGTTCATCCTCCTCTTCGCTCTGAGGTCCCTTTCCCTTCTGTTCGGCGTTGAGCTTGCTGGCCTGCTTGAAGACCCAACAAGTATGGTTGGTATAGTTCGCAAGTTTAGCCAGGGTGCCATGTATCTGGTAGGGCCTGTCTAATATTCTGTCCAGGCTAGATGGATTATCTTTTTTGCTTTTAAATGGCTTCTTCCATTGACCGGGTCTGGAGCCATTGAATCCGCCGTTTACCACTATATCATCTTGGCTTCCATCATTATTTCAATGTTTGTTTTTGTTACGTCGTGGCTTTTCATTGCCGTCCCTGACTTCAGATGTGCCAGGGTCGCTGGTGCTGCTACGAGCTGACCAGCTATCCTCGCCCACGCAAAAACGGGTCATGAGTGTAGTTAGGGCTGCCATTGTCCTTGGTTTTTCTTGGCCGAGGTGCCTAGCTAGCCATTCGTCTTGGACACTATGCTTGAAGGCCGCTAAGGCTTTAGCGTCTGGACAATCGATGATTTGGTTCTTCTTAATGAGAAACCAATTCCAAAGCTTACGGGCTGACTCCCGGGTTGTTGGATTATGTGACTTAGATCATCAGCATCCGAGGGTCGGACATAGGTCCCTTGAAAATTGTCCCGAAAAGCATCCTCAGGTTCTTCCCAACATCTAATGGAGTTTTCTGGGAGGTTGTTCAGCCAGTGCCGAGCTGGTCCTTTCAGCTTGAGGGGTAAGTATTTGATGGCGTGGAGATCATCTCCACGAGCCATGTGGATGTGAATAATAAAGTCTTCTATCCAGACAGGAGGATCCGTCGTTCCATCATACGCCTCGATATTTATGCATTTAAACCCTTTTGCAAATTCGTGATCCAGGCAGCTAGCACCTCATCAGTGAAGCACAGAGGGTGTGCGGCACCCTTGTATTTTGATATGTCGTGGTGTAGGTCCGACAGTTGTGATGTTTGGTATTGGCTCTGAACTGGTATATGACCGGCATGTTTGGCTTGATAACCGCCGTCCTGTGCGGGAGCACTGTCGCTGGATTCGTAGATGGTTCTTGTCTTACTAGCCTTTTTGTTCAGGTCCTCACGTAGATCGTGTTTCTGGCCCTGAGCCGCGGCCTCCTTTCCTTTACGGGGAGGGGGGTGCAGGCTTGTGTTCGCAGTTGCTAGCCACTCTGTCCCGTCCATGAGGTGGTCGGTCTGGCTTATCGATGGTATTGTTCTTCGGCGGTATATGCGCAATAGCCTCGTCGTCGAATTCGGGCAGCAGTTTACGCTTAGGAGAGCTCTTTGTTTGGCGATTGCATCCATATTTTTTCTTACCGTCTAGCACGTCGTTCCATCTAGCATTGAGTGTGTCTTGTGCGGCTTTAAGCCACCGCTGCTGCTTTTTCAGGCTCCTTGCGGTGGCAATAAGTCTCCGATGGAAGAGCTTTTGTTCTAAGGGTTCTTCTGGGACGATGAATTCATTGTCGCCTAGGCTAACATCCTCTTCGGAGACAGTTTGATAATTGTTGTCTTCGGCATCGCTGCGATCAGACAGCGGTCCTGGACTGTGTTTTCCGTCCTCTCGCTCGTCCTGCTCCATCGCTTGATCTGCGGGGTCATCGGCTTGGTCCGGACTACCATCGTCGTTAGTGACAGTGTTGCTATCTTTCCCTTTAGGTGGTCGAGATCGGCGCTTCAGACGCCAACGCTTGGGAGGTTCGTCGATAGGCTTATCCTTACTGGGATCATTATCACCGTCGTCCTCCTTCTCCTTAGGTGTGTCCACCATATACACATCGTATGAGGACGTAGCCGTCCATTGCCCGGTTACGGGCGGGTTTTGGTCTAGATCTGCTTCGGCTTTGAGGTCCATCCATTCGAAGTCTTCGGAAGCGTAGTCAAGTAGATCGGTTAAATCTTCGACCGTGGCTACCAAGTGGGTGGTGGGTGGGAAGAAAAATTCTCCATCATCAGCCTCCAGTTCATACCGAATATAATTCGGCTGTGAGTCCCCTGCTAAGGAGAGGGATTTTAATGAGTTTAGCACATCACCCAAAGGTGAGTGCCGGAAGATGTCTGCAGAGCTGAATTCGACGATAGACGCCTGATCAAGCTCAAAAGACGCAGATGCACATGGTTCAGAACCTGTAGCCATAGATGAGACCGAAGTTCCGGTAACACAGATCCCGCTCAAGGTTGGGCCTGTGTGCGGCTCCAGCGCCACTGAGTCTGCGGCTTCCGTGGCGGGGTTGAGCTTCCCGTCCTCGGGTGACACGATTTCCTCCAGATCTACGGCCAGAGCAGTTACAGGTACTATCCCCTGGATGTGATCCGATGATAGATTTAGGTCATATTCATCATGGTGGCAGGGAGCATCGCCATGGGCTCGAATTCGTCGAAGATCAAGTCTCCGTGGATATCAGCAACGTAGTTCAAGCTTCCAAACCTGACCTGATGGCTAGGGGCGTAGCTCTCAACCTGCTCGAGGTGGCCTTTTGTGTTGGCACAGAGCACGAAGCCTCCAAACACAAAAAACTGGCCAGGAGGAAAGATCCCCTCGGCGGTGGTGCCGTCATCGTTGACAAAAAGATCCACCGGTCCTTCGGTCGACGACTTAGTGGAACTCTCGATGAAAGCACCAATGTCGGTGTGAAAACCGGTGGATCTCGGGTAGGGGGTCTCGAACTATGCGTCTGAGGATCGATGGTAACAGGAGACTAGGACACGATGTTTACCCAGGTTCAGGCCCTCTCGATCGAGGTAATACCCTACTTCCTGCTTGATTGATCTTGATGAATATGGGTTACATGAGTTGATCTACCTCGAGATCGTAATGGCTAAACCCTAAAAGGCTAGCCTATGTGTTATGATTATGTTGTTGTTCAGCCTCTACAAACTAAACCCTCTAGTTTATATATGCACCCGAAAGCCCTAGGGTTTGCACATGACCATCTTGTAGAGGAAGGAAATATTACACCCAAACCTAAAACCTGCCATTATAGGCACACAGGAGTTCTATCCGAATACGAGAGATGATCTTCAGCGATGATCTTCATGGCCACCAGTCCGGCCCACAACGAGTTATTCAGCCACATGAGGATCCCTCGATCCATGACTCCCTCACCAAGCTTAGGCTCTTTCCACTACTTATTCTGCAGTCCATCAAATCTTTACCCAAAACATGAAAACTTCACAACACAAAACGCAACAGAAAACTCGTGAGATTCGTAAATATAATAAAGCAAATAACCACTTTAGGTACTGTTGTGAACTCATTCTAATTTTATAGTAGTATTATATCTACTGTATTCCAACTTCTCCATGGTTCATACCCCCTTACACTACCCATAGATTCATCAAAATAAGCAAACAACACCATGAAAACAGAATCTGTCAAAAACAGAACAATCTGTAGAAATCTGAAAACTTATTATACTTCTGCAACTCTAAAAATTCTGAAAAATTAGGACAACGTGTGAAATTTTAATATCAATCTTTTGCTAAAATTTCATAAATTAGCAAGTTCCGGTGAATTTTAGAATTGTCTGTACTGGGCGCAAACGTTTCTGTTTTCTTGCGGAATCAAATCTACTATCTTCCAAATCATGCCAAAGGTCTTACTTGGCACAAACACTAATTTAAAACATAAAAACACCTATAACAAGAGGCTAGAATATATATTTGATTTAAAAGTAGATAAATAAAAATATTGGGTTGTCTCCCAACAAGCGCTTTTCTTTAAAGCCTTTTAGCTAGGCATTGATAATTTTAATGATGCTCACATGAAAGACAAGAATTGAGAGCATAATAAAACATGTGACACACAAATTTAAGTCTAACATACTTCCATGCATAGTAATTTTATAAGCAAACAAATTATCAAGGGAAGTAAAAACTAACTTATGCAAGGAAGAAGAATACAACTTTGACAATTTCAACATGAAGAGAAGTAATTTAGTAACATGAAGATTCCAACAACCATATTTCCCTCGCTCATAATATTGCATGTGGGGTCATATTCAAATTCAACAATGTAGCTATCACATTACATATTCTCTAGTTGTTCCACATGCATGGAAAGTTGACACTCTTCCAAAATAGTGGGATTAACATAGAATAAATTCATTACTTCTCCAAGCCCACTTTTATCAAAAAAATCATAAGATTGATCAATCTCCAAAGTAGTGGGATCAAATACACTTTTAATATTATTGCAAACCTTATTATCAAGATCATATTCATCATGAGGCTTAAATAAATTTTCAAAATCGTAAGAAGCATCACCCCAATCATGATCATTGCAATAAGTAATGGACATGGCAAAATTAGTATCCCCAAGCTTAGGGTTTTGCATATCATTAACACAATTGACATTCATAGAATCATTGCAATCATGATATTCATTCAAGGAGCTATCATGAATCACTTTATAAATTTCTTCTTTTAACACTTCAAATTCATGAATTTCCAGCAAAACCTCATAAAGATAATCTGGTGCACTGAACTCACTAGCAATTGGTTCATCATAATTGGGCCTTTTAAAAAGATTAGCAAGTGGATGAGGATCCATGACACAATACTTATGAATTAGAATAAACAAAATTATGCCAAGCAAACGAGCAAACAAACGAACTAAGACATAAGGCAAAACGAAAAGAAGGCAATAAAAAGGCAAATATTTTTGTGTTTTTCTGAAAACATTTAAGAAGTGGGGGAGATAAAAACGAGAGGCAAATGGTAAATAATGTAAGTGCAAGAGATGAGTTTATTATAGGTACTTGTTAGGCATGATTTAGAACCCCCCGACAACGGCGCCAGAAATCATTCCTGCTACTTCTTGAGCTTGTGTTCATTTTTCCCTTGAAGAGGAAAGGGTGATGCAACAAAGTACAGATAAGTATTTCCCTGAGTTAAGAACCAAGGTATCAATCGAGTAGGAGGCACAAGCAAGTCCCCAATATATGCTCCTGCACAAACTAACAAACACTTGCACACAACATGAAAAAGGGGTTGTCAATCCTTTCATGGTCAATAGCAAGATTGAAATCTGATAGAGATAGATTTAAAATATAAGTAAAAGGAAAAATAAATTAAACACAAATAAATAGCAGCAGAGTATTTTTGGGTTTTTGGTTTTATAGATCTGAAAATATATGATGGAAAATAGACCCGGGGGCCATAGGTTTAACTAGAGGCTTCTCGCTCGAAGAAAGCATACGGTGGTTGAACAAATTACTGTTGAGCAATTGATAGAAAAGCGCAAAGTTATGACGACATCCAAGGCAATGATCATGAATATATGCATCACGTCTGTGACAAGTATGCCGAAACGATTCTGCATCTACTACTATTATTCCACACATCGACCGACTCCTACCTGCATCTAGTGTATTAAGTTCATAAGAACAGAGCAACACTTTAAGCAAGATGACATGATGTAGAGGGATAAACTCAAGCAATATGACATAGAACCCATCTTGTTATCCTTAATGGCAACAATAAAATATGTGCCTCTCTACCCCTTCTGTCACTGGGTGACGACACCGCAAGATTGAACCCATCGCAAAGAACCCTTCCCATTGCAAGAAAAACCAATCTAGTTGGCCAAACCAAATCAATAGATCGGAGAGAAATACAAAGCTATCTTAATCATGCATAAAAGAGTACATCGAAGACTGAAATAATATTCATAGATAATCTGATCATAAAATCACAATTCCTCGGATCTTAAGAAACACACCGCAAAAGAAGATTACATCGAATAGATCTCCAAGAACATCGAGGAGAACATTGTATTGAAGATCAAAGCGCGAGAAGAAGCCATCTAGCTACTAGCTATGGACCTGTTGGTCTATGGTAAACTACTCACACATCATCGGAAGGGCAACAAGGTTGATGTAGAAGCCCTCCGTGGTCGAATCCCCCTCGGGCAGAGTACCGGAAAAGGCCCCAAGATGGGATATCATGGGAACATAAACTTGCAGCGGTGGAAAAGTATTTTTGGTTACCCCTCTGGCATAGGGGGAATATTTGAGGATTTATAGTGTTGGGATTAGGATTAGGGGACCTCCAAGGGGCCCACAAGCCTAGGGGTCGCGCCCCTAAGGCTTGTGGCCTCCTCATGTGTCTTCTAGTCTCCTCCCGAAGCTTCCTAGGTTTCTTCTAGTCCAAGAAAAGCCATCGTAAAGTTTTATTCCGTTTGGACTCTATTTGATATTTCTTTTCTGTAAAAGTCAAAAACAAGGAAAAAACAGGAACTAGCGCAAGGCACTAGATTAATAGGTTAGTCCCAAAAATGATATAAAATTGCATATTAATGCATACAAACCATCCAAAGTAGATAATATAATAGCATGTAACAATAAAAAATTCTAGATACGTTGGAGACGTATCATCGCCCCACCTGTCATTGACCCCCGGGAAGGTCATATCTGGTGAGTCCAGGTCGACCCACCAGCGAGGTCCAAGATGTTCAAATGCCTTGGAATCCCTATGTGGTGTTCCATTTGATGCGTGCCCGGGCTCGCTGCAAAGCCAGTGAGATGACACGTTGAATGATGGTGGTGGCCATGCCTAGGGTGGCTGGATTTGATAGTGGCTAGATCTTTTGTGGCAGCCGAAGTATATGTGCTCACGGAAACGATCTTGCGATGTGCAAGCAGCACTACGCGTTGTTGCGAACTTATTAGTCATGCTGGGGTGACCAAATGGTAACAGAAGCACCATCGGTGGTGAGCTTAAACGGCAGTGGGTCTCGGTCTCTATGAAATCAAGGGCTAGAGGATGCAATCGATGAGGGGAAGAGAGGGGATCGGTGCTAGAGCTCACAATGACTCGAATGGTGGTCTCAGTGGGCTCGGGGAAGGGCTGGAGCAGTTGGAACAGCGGCGGAAATCTCCGGAGTCTCTAGGAAGAAGACGATATCATGGAGGCGCTGTAGGGTTCCTGACGATGAGTGGCTCGATGGAGATGAAGAAGACGACACGTACTGCGGGTCTCCCAGACACGAACATGAGGCGAGGGGCTGGCTGTGGTCATGGGTTCTATGGCAGCGCAACCATGGAGGCTTCGTCCATGGCAGGGGACACGTGACGCAAAGGGGGAGGATGAAGGAAGAGAGGTGAGCTCGATGCGGATAGCTCTGGGGAGCTTATCCCCGCGTCCAAGGGTCGGTGGAAGTAGGAGGTGACTGATACATCTCCAACGTATCTATAATTTTTTATTGTTCCATGCTATTATTTATGAAGTCTTGGATGTTTAATGGGCTTTATCTTACACTTTTATATCATTTTTGGGACTAACCTACTAACCCAAAGGCCCAGTCCAGATTGCTATTTTTTGCCTATTTCAGGGCTTTGCAGAAAAAGAATATCAAACGGAGGCCAAAAGGAATGAAACCTTCGCAAGAGATATTTTTGGAGAAAATCACGCATGGAGAACTTGAGAACCACATCAGGGGAGACACGGGCTGCCCACGAGGGTGGGGGCGCGCCCCCCTTCCCAGGGCCCGCCCCCTGCCTTGTGGGGCCCCCGTGACTCCCCAGTGTCCTCCTTCCTCCTATATAAGTTTACGTACCCCGAAACCTTCGACAACAGAGAGAAAACCCTAATTCCACCACCGTAACCTTCTGTTCCCGTGAGATCCCATCTTGGAGCCTGTTCCGGAGCTCCATCGGAGGGGGATCCATCACGGAGTTCTTCATCATCATCATCATCGCCCTCACCATGAGTTGTGAGTAGTTTACCACAGACCTTCGGGTCCATAGCTAGTATCTAGATGGCTTCTTCTCTCTCTCTGGATCTCAATACAATGTTCTCCTTGGTCTTCGAGGAGATCTATTCAATGTAATCTCTTTTTGCGGTGTGTTTGTCGAGATCCGATGAATTCTGAGTTTATGATCAAGATTATCTATGAGAAATATTTGGTTCTTCTCTCAACTTTTTATGTGTGCTCATAATATCCTTGCAAGTCTCTTCTAATTATTGGTTTGGTTTGGCCTACTAGATCTATAGTTCTTGGTTCTTGCAATGGGAGAAGTGCTTGGCTTTGGGTTCAATCTTGCGGTGTCCTTTCCCAGTGACAGTAGGGGCAGCAAGGCACGTATTGTATTGTTGCCATCGAGGATAAAAAGATGGGGTTTATATCATATTGCTTGAGTTTATCCCTCTACATCATGTCATCTTGCTTAAAGCGTTACTCTATTCTAATGAACTCAACACACTAGATGCATGCTGGATAGCGGTCGATGTGTGGAGTAATAGTAGTAGATGCAGAATCGTTTCGGTCTACTTCTCTCGGACGTGATGCCTATATACAATGGTCATGCCTAGATAGTCTCATAATTATTCGCTTTTCTATCAATTGCTCGATAGTAATTTGTTTATCCGTCGTAGAATATCGCTATCATGAGAGAAGCCACTAGAGAACACTATGGCCCCCGGGTCTATTCTCAACATATCAATCTACATCTACTTTACTTTTACCACTTTTATTTTTTGTTCTTATAAACAAAAAATACCAAAAATATAAACTATCATCTCTATCAGATCTCACTTTCGTAAGTGACCGTAAAGGGATTGACAACCCCTTATCGCGTTGGCTGCGAAGTTCTTATTTGTTTGTGCAGGTGCGAGGGACTCGCGCGTGGTCTCCTACTAGATTGATACCTTGGTTCTCAAAAACTCAGGGAAATACTTACGCTACTGTGCTGCATCTCCCTTTCCTCTTCGAGGGAATACAACACAAGCTCGAGAAGTAGCAAGAAGAATTTCTGGCGCCGTTGCCCGGGAGGCTTACACAAATGTCATATACCAAGTACCCATCACAAACCCTTATCCTTCGCATTACATTTATTTGCCTCTCTTTTTCCTCTCCCCCACTTCACCCTTGCCGTTTTATTTGCCCTTCTTCTGCCGTGTGTTTATCGTTCGCGTGCTTCTTGTTTGCTTGTGTGTGTTGGATTGCTTGCTTGTCACTATGGCTCAAAACAATACCGAATTGTGTGACTTCTCCAATACCAACAACAATGATTTTATTAGCACTCCGATTGCTCCTATTACCGATGCTGAATCTTGTGAGATCAATGCTGCTTTGTTGAATCTTGTCATGAAAGATCAATTCTCCGGCCTTCCTAGTGAAGATGCCGCTACCCATCTGAACAACTTTGTTGATTTGTGTGATATGCAAAAGAAAAGGGATACGGATAACGAGATTGTTAAATTGAAGTTATTTCCGTTTTCACTTAGAGATCGTGCTAAAACTTGGTTTTCCTCTTTGCCTAGAAATAGTATTGATTCGTGGAATAAGTGCAAAGATGCGTTTATCTCTAAGTATTTCCCTCCTGCTAAGACCATCTCTCTTAAAAACGATATTATGAACTTTAAGCAACTAGATCATGAGCATGTTGCACAAGCTTGGGAGAGAATGAAACCAATGATACGTAATTTCCCTACACATGGTTTGAATCTATGGATGATTATTCAGAACTTTTATGCTGGCTTGAATTTTGCTTCTAGAAATCTTTTAGGTTCGGCCGCTGGAGGCACTTTCATGGAAACTACCTTAGGAGAAGCTACAAAACTCCTAGATAATATTATGGTTAATTATTCTCAATGGCACACCGAAAGATCTACTTGTAAAAAAGTGCATGCTATTGAAGAAATTAGTGTTTTGAGTGGAAAGATGGATGAACTTATGAAATTATTTGCTGCTAAGAGTGCTTCTTCTGATCCTAATGATATGCATGTGTCCACTTTGATTGAAAATAACAATGAATCTTTGGATGTGAATTTTGTTAGTAGGAACAATTTTGGTAACAATGCTTATAGAGGTAATTTTAATCCTAGGCCTTTTCCTAGTAATTCCTCTAATAATTATGGTAATTAATACAACAACTCTTATGGAAAGATGCCTTCTGAATTTGAAACTAGTGTTAAGGAGTTTATGATCTCGCAAAAGAATTTCAATGCTATGCTTGAAGAGAAATTGCTTAAGGTTGATGAATTGGCTAGGAGTGTGGATAGAATTACTGTTGATGTTGATTCTTTGAAACTTAGATCTATCCCACCTAAGCATGATATCAATGAGTCTCTCAAAGCCATGAGAATTTCCATTGATGAATGCAAAGAAAGAACCGCAAGGATGCGTGCTAAAAGAGAGGATTATATTAAAGCGTGTTCTTCTAGTTATGATGAAAATAAAGATGAAGATCTGAAAGTTATTGATGTGTCTCCTATTAGATCCTTCTTTTCTAGTATAAATTTTGATGAAGATAGGATTGGAGATGATTCTGCTTTAAGGTGTCCCAATGATTCAGAGTTTTTAGATCTTGATGCTAAAATTGCTAAAAGTGGGAGTGAAGAGATTAAAACTTTGCATAGTGATGAACCCACTACTTTGGATTTCAAGGGATTCAGTTATGATAATTTCTCTTTAATTGATTGTATTTCCTTGTTGCAATCCGTACTAAATTCTTCGCATGCTTATAGTCAAAATAAAGCTTTCACTAAACACATAGTTGATCCTTTGATGCAATCTTATGAAGAAAAACTTGAGTTAGAAGTTTCTATCCCTAGAAAGCTTTATGATGAGTGGGAACCTACTATCAAAATAAAAATAAAAGATCATGAATGCTATGCTTTGTGTGATTTGGGTGCACGTGTCTCCACTATCCCAAAAACTTTGTGTGATTTGCTAGGGTTCCATGAACTTGATGATTGTTCTTTAAATTTGCATCTTGCGGATTCCATTATTAAGAAACCTATGGGAAGGATTAATGATGTTCTTATTGTTGCCAATAGGAACTATGTGCCTGTAGATTTCATTGTTCTTGATATAGATTGCTATCCTTCATGTCCTATTATTCTTGGTAGACCTTTCCTTAGAACGATTGGTGCAATTATTGATATGAAGGAAGGAAATATTAGATTCCAATTTCTGTTAAGGAAAGGCATGGAACACTTTCCTAGAAATAAAATCAAATTACCATATGAATCTATCATGAGAGCCACTTATGGATTGCCTTCCAAAGATGGCAATACCTAGATTTATCTTGTATCGTGCCTAGCTAGGGGCGTAAAACGATAGCGCTTGTGGGGAGGCAACCCAATATTTTTTTTTTGGTTTTTGTTGCTGTTAGGGAATAAATATTGCATCTAGCCTCTGTTTAGATGTGGTTTCATGTTTTGTTTAGTGTTTGTGCCAAGTAGAACCTTTGGGAAGATGTGTGTGAAGTTTATGTGATCTTGCTGTGAAAAAACAGAATCGTTAGCGCTCGCTAAAGTGATCATCAGATTTTACCGGAGTGTGCTATTTAGTTTATTCGTTTTGTAGATGATTAATAGACAAATTCCTCGCATTTACCAATTTAGTTTGAATTTTTTGGAGTTACAGAAGTATGTGAAACCTGCACATTACTACACACTGTTCTATTTTTGAAAGATTCTGTTTTTCTTGTGTTGTTTGCTTATTTCAATGCATCTATGAGTAATATTTGGTGGTATGAACCATAGAGAAGTTGGAATACAGTAGGTTTAACACCAATATAAACAAATGATGAATTCATTGCAGTACGTTTGAGTAGTGGTTTGCTCTCTTATACTAACGGAGCTCACGAGAATTTTTGTCTAAGTTTTGTGTTGTGAAGTTTTCAAGTTTTGAGTATTGCTTTGATTGAGTATGGAACAAGGAGTAGCAAGGGCCTAAGCTTGGGGATGCCCATGGAACCCCAAGTAAAATTCAAGGATATTCAAAAGCCTAAGCTTGGGGATGCCCCGGGAAGGCATCCCCTCTTTCGTCTTCATCCATCGGTAACTATACTTCGAGCTATATTTTTATTCACCACATGATATGTGTTTTGCTTGGAGAATCTTGTATAATTTGAGTCTTTGCTTGTTAGTTTGTCACAATCATCCTTGCTGGACACACCTATTTGAGAGAGTTAAATATGGCCTAGGAATTGTTAGAACACTCTATGTGCTTCACTTATATCTTTTGAGTTGAATAGTTTTTGCTCTAGTGCTTCACTTATATCTTTTAGAGCACGGTGGTGGTTATATTTTGTAGAAATTCTTGAACTCTCATGCTTCACATATATCTATTTGAGAGTCTATTAAAACAGCATGGTAATGTGTTTAGGCTAAAAAAACTAGTCTTCACATGATAGACATCCAATGTCAATGTAGTAAAAAAATTCACACTAAGTGCATTGAATAGAATGAGATGTTGGATGCTTGATAATTGTTTTGAGATATGAGGATAGTGATATTAGAGTCATGCTAGTGGAGTTATTATGAAATTGAGAAATACTTGTGTTAAGGTTAGTGATTCCCGTAGCATGCATGTATGGTGAACCTCTATGTGACGATGTTAGAGCATGAGGTATTTGTAAAGTGTCAACCTTTGTGTGGAGGTCGGGGGCGCGCGATGGTTAACTCCTACCAACCTCCCCCCTAGGAGCATGCGTTGATTGCTTTATTTTGATGACTCGTAGATTTTTGCAATAAGTATATGAGTTCTTATGACTAATGTTGAGTCCATGGATTATACGCACTCTCACCCTTCCACCATTGCTAGCCTCTCTTGTACCGCACAACTTTCGCCGGTACCATAAACCCACTATATATCCTTCCTCAAAAAAGCCACCATATTATTCCTCAAAACAGCCACCATACCTACCTATCATGGCATTTCCATAGCCATTCCGAGATATATTGCCATGCAACTTTCCACCATTCTGTTCATATGACACGCTTCATATTTTCATATTGCCATGCATGATCATGTAGTTGACATTGTATTTGTGGCAATGCCACCATGCATAACTTTTCATACATGTCACTCTTGTTTCATTGCACATACCGGTACACCGCCGGAGGCATTCATATAGTCATACTTTGTTGTAGTATCGAGTTGTAATATCGAGTTGTAATGAAAGTGTGATGATCATCATTATTAGAGCATTGTCCCATGGGAGGAAAGGCTAAATCTACAAAGCCCCTCCACAACAAAAAAAGAAAAAAAGAAAAAAAGGCCAAAGAAAAAAGAAAGGCCCAAAAAAATAAAAAGGGGCAATTGCTACTATCTTTTTTTCCACACTTGTGCTTCAAAGTAGCACCCTGTTCTTCATTGTAGAGAGTCTCATGTTTAGTCACTTTCATATACTACTAGTGGGAATTTTCGTTATAGAACTTTGCTTGTATATTCCAATGATGGGCTTCCTCAAATGCCCTAGGTCTTCGTGAGCAAGCAAGTTGGATGCACACCCACTAGTTTCTTTTGTTGAGCTTTCATTCATATGTAGCTCTAGTGCATCCGTTCCATGGCAATCCCTACTCACTCACATTGATATCTATTGATGGGCATCTCCATAGCCCATCGATATGCCTAGTTGATGTGAGACTATCTCCCTCCTTTTTGTCTTCTCCACAACCACCTCTATTCCACCCATAGTGCTATGTCCATGGCTCACGCTTATGTATTGCGTGAAAGTTGAAAGGTTTGAAAGAATAGAGTATGAAAACACGTGCTTGGCTGAAATCGGGGTTGTGCATGATATGAATATTTTGTGTGATGAAGAAGGAGCATAGCCAGACTATATGATTTTGTAGGGATAACTTTCTTTAGCCATAGTATTTTGAGAAGACATGATTGCTTTGTTAGTATGCTTGAAGTATTGTTATTTCTTATGTCAATATAGACTTTTATCTTGAATCTTTCAGATCTGAACATTCATGCCACAATTAAGAGAATTACATTGAAAAACTATGTTGGTTAGAATTCCACATCAAAAATTCTTTCTTTATCATTTACCTACTCGTGTACGAGCATGAATTAAGCTTGGGGATGCTTGATACGTCTCCAACGTATCTATAATTTTTTATTGTTCCATGCTATTATTTATGAAGTCTTGGATGTTTAATGGGCTTTATCTTACACTTTTATATCATTTTTGGGACTAACCTACTAACCCAAAGACCCAGTCCAGATTGCTGTTTTTTGCCTGTTTCAGGGTTTTGCAGAAAAAGAATATCAAACGGAGTCCAAACGGAATAAAACCTTCGCAAGAGATATTTTTGGAGAAAATCACGCACGGAGAACTTGAGAACCACGTGAGGGGAGATACGGGCTGCCCACGAGGGTGGGGGGCGTGCCCCCCTTCCCAGGTCGTGCGCCCTGCCTCGTGGGGCCCCCGTGACTCCCCCGGTGTCCTCCTTCCTCCTATATAAGTCTACGTACCCCAAAACCTTCGACAACAGAGAGAAAACCCTAATTCCATCGCCGTAACCTTCTGTTCCCGTGAGATCCCATCTTGGAGCCTGTTCCGGAGCTCCAACGGAGGGGGATCCATCACGGAGTTCTTCTTCTTCATCATCATTGCCCTCACCATGAGTTGTGAGTAGTTTACCACAGGCCTTCGGGTCCATAGCTAGTATCTAGATGGCTTCTTCTCTCTCTCTGGATCTCAATACAAATTTCTCCTCGGTCTTCGAGGAGATCTATTCGATGTAATCTCTTTTTTTGGTGTGTTTGTCGAGATCCGATGAATTCTGAGTTTATGATCAAGATTATCTATGAGAAATATTTGGTTCTTCTCTCAACTTTTTATGTGTGCTCATAATATCCTTGCAAGTCTCTTCTAATTATTGGTTTGGTTTGGCCTACTAGATCTATAGTTCTTGGTTCTTGCAATGGGAGAAGTGCTTGGCTTTGGGTTTAATCTTGCGGTGTCCTTTCCCAGTGATAGTAGGTGCGGCAAGACACGTATTGTATTGTTGCCATCGAGGATAAAAAGATGGGGTTTATATCATATTGCTTGAGTTTATCCCTCTACATCATGTCATCTTGCTTAAGGCGTTACTCTGTTCTTATGAACTCAATACACTAGATGCATGTTGGATAGCGGTCGATGTGTGGAGTAATAGTAGTAGATGCAAAATCGTTTCGGTCTACTTGTCTCGGACGTGATGCCTATATACAATGATCATGCCTAGATAGTCTCATAATTATTCGCTTTTCTATCAATTGCTCGACAGTAATTTGTTTACCCGCCGTAGAATATCGCTATCATGAGAGAAGCCACTAGAGAACACTATGGCCCCGGGGTCTATTCTCAACATATCAATCTACATGTACTTTACTTTTACCGCTTTTATTTTCTGTTCTTATGAACAAAAATACCAAAAATATAAACTATTATCTCTATCAGATCTCACTTTCGTAAGTGACCGTAAAGGGATTGACAATCCCTTATCGTGTTGGCTGCGAAGTTCTTATTTGTTTGTGCAGGTGCGAGGGACTCGCGCGCGGTCTCCTACTGGATTGATACATTGGTTCTAAAAAACTGAGGGAAATACTTACGCTACTGTGCTGCATCTCACTTTCCTCTTCGAGGGAATACAACGCAAGCTCGAGAAGTAGCAGTGACACTGGCGCATGCTCATGTCCTTCTAGCTAAAAGAAGTAGATGACTCTCTCTCTCTCTCTCTCTCTCTCTCTCTCTCTCTCTCTCTCTCTCTTGCTCTCGCTCTCCTATTTTTTCATTTATTTGTGTTTTCTACTTTTGCAAATTGTTTTAGATTTGGTTTTCAAACCAAACCAATTTCGTAGCTTATGAAAATTATTATGTGGACTGACATGAATAAATCCAGTGCCACCAAAAAGTTCCAAAATTATTGGAGTTGTAATTTGATTTATAGAAATTATAACCCCGATTCAAGTACAATATTATTTAAATTCCAAGGCCAAAATAATTCCTTATAAATGTTCACAAATTTTGGTTTGTGATACATCCATTTTGCATCATGTTTTCTTGCTATTATTTATGTTGTTATTATGTATATCAATGCTTTCTAGAGTAATTCTAATGCCTTTTCTCTCATAATTTGCAAGGTATGCACCAAGAGGGAGAATTCCGGCAGCTGGAAATCTGGACCTGAAAAAGCTATGTCACGCGACCTATTCTGCACAACTCCAAACAAGCTGAAACTTCACGGAGAATTTTTATGGAATATTTGAAGCATATTGGAGCAAATAAGTACCAGTGGGGGCCAACCAGGTGGGCACAACCCACCGTGGTGCGCCAGGGAGCCCAGGGCACGCCCTGATGGGTTGTGCTCACCCAGGCCCACCTCCGGTGCCCATCTTCTGGTATATAATCCATTCTGACCTAGAAAAAAATAAGGATAAGCCTTTCGGGACGGAGCACCACCGTCTCGAGGCGGAACTTGGGCAGGAGCACTTTTGCCCTCCGGTGGAGCGATTCCGCAGGGGGAACTTCCCTCCCCCGGAGGGTGAAATCATCATCACCAGCAACTCTCCCATCTTGGGGAGGGCTATCTCCATCAACATCTTCAACAACACCATCTCATCTCAAACCCTAGTTCATCTCTTGTGTTCGATCTTGTTACCGAAACTACAGATTGGTGCTTGTGGGTGACTAGTAGTGTTGATTACATCTTGTAGTTGATTACTATATGGTTTATTTGCTAGAAGATTATATGTTCAGATCCAATATGCTATTTGATACCCCTCTGATCTTGAGCATGTTTATCATTTGTGAGTAGTTACCTTTGTTCTTGAGGTCATGGGAGAAATCATGTTGCAAGTAATCATGTGAATTTGATATGTGTTTGATATTTTGATAGTATGTATGTTGTGATTCCCTTAGTGGTGTCATGTGAACGTCGACTACATGACACTTCATCATATTTTGGCCTAAGGGAATGCATTGTGTAGTAGTAATTAGATGATGGCTTGCGAGAGTGACAGAGGCTTAAACCCTAGTTTATGCGCTATTTCGTAAGGGACCGATTGGATCCAAAAGTTTAATGCTATGGTTAGAATTTATTCTTAATACTTTTCCCGTAGTTGCAGATGCTTGAGGGAGGGTTAATCATAAGTAGGAGGCTTGTTCAAGTAACAACAACACCTAAGCACCGATCCACCCACATACCAAATTATCAAAGTAGCGAACACGAATTGAACCAACATGATGAAAGTGACTAGATGAAATTCTCGTGTACCCTCAAGAATGCTTTGCTTATTATAAGAGACCATTTTGGCCTGTCCTTTGCCTCAAAAGGATTGGGCTACCTTGCTGCACTTTTGTTACTATTATCGTTACTTTCTCGTTACAAATTATCTTGCTACCAAACTACTCTGTTACTTACAATTTCAGCACTTACAGACATTACCTTACTGAAAACCACGTATCATTTCCTTCTGCTCCTCATTAGGTTCGACACTCTTACTTATCCAAAAGAGCTAAAATTTATCCCCTATACTTGTGGGTCATCAAGGCTATTTTCTAGCCCCATTGCCGGGGACTGAAGCACTTTTGGTAAGTGGAAATTGGTAAGGAAACATTCATATAGTGTGCTGAAATTTATTGTCACTTGTTACTATGGAGAACAATCATGTGAGGGGTTTGTTCAGGGTATCTTCATCTCGACTGGAACCACAATTAGCTACCCCTCAACCCGCTGCACCTACTGAAAATATTGAATATGAAATTGCTTGGGGTATGATAGAACAACTGCTAGCTAATCCTTATGCAGGAGACGGAACCGAGCATCCTGATATGCACTTGATATATGTGGAACAAATTTGTGGATTGTTTAAGCTTGCAGGTTTACCCAGAGATCAAGTTATGAAGAAGGGTTTTCCTTTATCTTTGGAGGGAAAAGCATTAGCATGGTATAGGCTATGCGATGATATTGGATCCTGGAACTGGAACAGATTGAAATTGGAGTGTCACCAAAAAAATATCCTATGCAGCTAGTTCATCGTGATCGGAATTACATACATATTTTTTGGCCTCGTGAAGGAGAAAGTATCGCTCTAGCTTGGGGGAGTTTTAAGTCCATGTTATATTCATGCCCCAATCATGAGCTCTCAAGAGAAATTATTATCCAGAACTTATATGCTCGGCTTTCTCGTAATGATCAATCCATGCTTGATACTTTTTGTGTTGGTTCTTTTATGAAGAAAACTATTGAATTCCGGTGGGGGCGTTTTGGAAAGAATTAAATGCAACTCTAAAGATTGGGAACTCGATGAAGGTAAAGAGCCAGGTATTAAGCTTAAGTATGATTGTGTTAAATCTTTTATGAATACTGATGCTTTTCAAAAGTTTAGCACTAAATATGGACTTGACTATGAGATAGTAGCCTCATTTTGTGAATCATGTGCTACTCATGTTGATCTCCCTAAATAGAAGTGGTTTAAATATCACCCACCTATTAAATAAGAAATTAAAGAACCGGTACTAGCTAAGGAAGAAACTATACTTTATAATGTTGATCCAGTTGTTCCTACTGCTTATATTGAAAACCCACCTTACCCTGTTAGGATAAAGGAACATGCTAAAGTTTCAACTGTGGTTAACAAAAGTTATATTAGAACACCTAAACCAGATTAACAAATTAAAGTAAAACCTAATATTGCTATGGTTAAGGATCTCTTGGAAGAAAATGTAGATGGGCATGTTATTTACTTCGGTTAAGAAGCTGCTAGAATTTCCAAACCCGATAAACAGGATAAACATAGACCTGTTGTTGGCATGCCCGTTGGCTCAGTTAAAATAGGAGAACATTGTTATCATGGTTTATGTGACATAGGTGCTAGTGTGAGTGCTATTCCTTACACCTTATATCAAGAAATTATGAATGACATAGCACCCGCAGAGATAGAAGACATATATGTTACTATTAAACTTGCTAATAGAGATACTATATCACCAATTGGGTTTGTTAGAGATGTTGAAGTCTTGTGTGGGAAAATAAAATACCCCACTGATTTTCTTGTTCTTGGTCCCCCACAAGATGACTTTTGTCCCATTATCTTTGGTAGACCTTTTTTGAACACTGTTAATACTAAAATAGATTGTGAGAAACAAAATGTCGGTGTTAGTTTTGGTGATGAGTCTCATGAATTTAATTTCTCCAAGTTTAATAGAAAGCTTCATGAAAAATAATTGCCTAGTAAAGATGAAATAATTGGTCTTGCTTCTATAGTTGTGCCTCCCACTGATCCTCTAGAACAATATTTGCTAGACCATGAAAATGATTTACATATGCATGAAAGAAGTGAAATAGATGATATTTTCTTTGAACAATGTCCTCTGCTTAAACACAATCTACCTATTGAAACTCTAGGAGGTCCTCCTCCACCTAAAGGTGATCCTGTGTTCGAATTAAAACAATTGCCAGACACTTTGAAATATGCTTATCTTGATGAAAAGAAGATATATCCTGTTATTATCAGTGCTAACCTTTCAGAAAATGAAGAAGAAAGATTATTGAAAGTTCTAAGGAAGCGCCGAGCTGTTATTGGATATATTCTTGATGACTTAAAGGGAATTAGTCCCACTCTATGTCAGCATAAGATCAATATGGAACCTGATGCTAAACCCGTTGTTGATCATCAACGTCGGTTAAATCCTAAGATGAAAGAAGTGGTAAGAATGGAAATATTAAAACTTCTGGAAGCAGGTATAATCTATCTTATAGCTGGTAGTAGATGAGTAAGTCATATTCATTTTGTCCCTAAGAAAGGAGGTATTACTGTTGTTCCTAATGATAAGAATGAACTCATTCCACAAAGAATTGTTACATGCTATAGAATAGTAATTGATTTTAGAAAACTAAATAAAGCAACTAGAAAAGATCATTACCCTCTACCTTTTATTGATCAAATGCTATAAAGATTATCTAAGCACACACACTTTTGCTTCCTTGATGGATACTTTGGTTTTTAGCAAATACCTGTTTCTCAACCTGATCAAGAAAAATACTACCTTTACTTGTCCCTTTGGAACTTATGCTTATAAACGTATGCCTTTCGGTTTATGCAATGCACCTACTGCCTTTCAAAGATGCATGACTGCTATATTCTTTGACTTTTGTGAAAAGATTGTAGAGGTTTTCATGGATGACTTCTCTGTCTATGGGAAGTCTTTTGATGATTGTTTAAGTAATCTTGATCAATTTTTGCAGAGATGTGAACAAATAAACCTTGTCTTGAATTGGGAGAAGTGCCACTTTATGGTTAACGAAGGTATTGTCTTGGGCCATAAGATTTCTGAAAAGGGTATTGAAGTGGACAAAGCTAAGGTTGATGCAATTGAGAAAATTTCATGTCCTAAGGATATCAAAGGTATTCATAGTTTCCCAGGTCATGCTAGTTTCTATAGGAGATTCATTAAAGACTTTTCTAAAATTTCTAGGCCTCTTACAAATCTTTTGCAAAAGGATGTTCCTTTTTTTAATGATGATTGCTTTGAAGCCTTTGAAACACTCAAGAAAGCCTTAATTTCTACACCTATTGTTCAACCACCTGATTGGAACTTGCCTATGTGTGATGCTAGTGATTATGCTGTTGGTGTTGTTCTAGGACAAAGAGTTGATAAAAAACTAAATGTTATTCATTATGCAAGTAAGACTCTAGGCAGTGCTCAGAATTATGCTACTATTGAAAAGGAATTCCTAGAAGTGGTGTTTGCTTGTGACAAATTTAGATCATACATTGTTGATTCAAAAGTAATTGTTCACACTGTCCATGATGCTATTAAATATCATATGGAAAAGAACGATGCTAAACCTAGACGTATTCAGTGGGTTCTTTTGCTACAAGAATTTGATTTGCATATCACTGATAGAAAAGGAGTTGAGAACCCCGTAGCTGATAACATGTCTAGGCTTCAAAATGTGCTTGATGACCCACTACCTATTGATGATAGTTTTCCTGATGAGCAGTTAGCTGCAATAAATCTTGCTAATAATACTCCTTTGTATGCTGACTATGCTAATTACATGGTTGCTAAATATCTACCACATAGCTTTACATACCAACAAAAGAAAAAATATATTATATGATTTAAGACACTACTTTTGGGATGACCCACATCTTTATAAAGAAGGAGTAAATGGTATTATTAGACATTGTGTACCTGAGCGTGAACAGGGACAAATCCTTCGGAAATGTCATTCCGAAGCATATGGAGGGCATCATGCTAGAGATAGAACTGCTCACAAGGTATTGCAATCTAGATTTTACTGGCCTACTCTCTTCAAGGATGCCCGTAAGTTCGTCTTATCTTGTGATGAATGTCAAATAATAGGTAATATCGGTAAGCGTCAAGAAATGCCTATGAATTATTCACTTGTTGTTGAACCATTTGATGTTTGGGGATTTGATTACATGGGACCTTTTCCTTCCTCTAATGGGTATACACATATTTTGGTTGCTGTTGATTATGTTACTAATTGGGTAGAAGCTATTCCAACCAGTAGTGCTGATCACAACACCTCTATTAAAATGCTTAAGGAAGTTATTTTCCCAAGGTTTTGAGACCCTAGATATTTAATGACAGATGGTGGTTCATACTTTATACATGGTGCTTTCTGTAAAATGCTTGCCAAGTATGATGTTAACCATAGAATTGCATCACCTTATCATCCTCAGTCTAGTGGTCAAGTTGAGCTTAGTAATAGAGAAATAAAATTAATTTTGCGAAAGACTGTCAACAGGTCCGGGAAGAATTGGTCTAATAAATTAGATGATGCACTTTGGGCTTACAGAATAGCTTATAAAAATCCTATGGGTATGTCTCCTTATAAAATGGGTTATGGAAAAGCTTGTCATTTGCCTCTTGAGTTAGAACATAAAGCATTTTGGGCAATCAAAGAACTCAACTATGATTTCAAACTTGTCGATGAAAAGAGGTTATTTGATATTAGCTCATTAGACGAATGGAGAACCCAAGCTTATGAAAATGCCAAGTTATTTAAAGGAAAAGTTAAAAGATGGCATGATAAAAGAATCGAAAAGCGTGAGTTCAAAGTTGGAGAATATGTTCTTTTGTATAGCTCTCGTTTCAGGTTCTTTGCAGGAAAACTCCTCTCTAAATGGGAAGGCCCCTATGTCATCGAGGAGGTTTATCGGTCTGGAGCTATCAAAATAAATAATGCCAAAGGTACTAACATGAAGGTTGTTAATGGGCAACGAATAAAACATTATATCTCAGGTATGCCCATTAATGTTGAAAGCAATATTATCCAAACGTTGCCACCGGAAGAACACATAAAAGAGTCCTTCCGAAACACTCCAGAATCGTGAAAATATGGAGGTACGTGATATGGTAAGTAAACGGACTCCAAAAAATCCGCAAAAATATTTTTTGTTAGTTTTGGAATATTTAGAAAATTAGGAAAATAAGAAACTTCCAGGAAGCGTACCCTGGTGGGCACAAGACACCAGGGCGCGCCTGGATTGCCAGGCACGCCCCGGTGGGTTGTGCCCACCTCGGGCATCTTCCAGACTCCGTTTTTGTACAGTTTCCTAGTTTCCCAAGATAAACAATCTTTATATATCCCTCGAACCTTTTGACCACCGTATCGCGGAGAAATCTTTTGTTTCCCTTTTCCTTGCTGTTTTCTGTCAGATCCCATCTGCTCTGGCCTCCTTAAGCTCCTCCAATGGCAAGTTCTTCAAGAACGTCATCAACCCATATTTGCGGGAGGTGGTGCAACACCCTCAAGCTATCCAGATGCATGAGGGGGTGCTGCACATCCGCAATGTACAAGGACCCAAGGGGACGGGAACCATGGAGGCCAGGCTTGAGGCTATGGAGCAGGAAGTCTTCCGGTGCAAGGGGATGGTGAGCGTGGACTCAATTCCAATCACCTCATGATCATGGACCTTTCCCGTGATCTCAAGGTGGATGGCAAGCCCATGAAGGACATTGTCTTCACCTTCAACGAGCAAATCAACTCCCTCCAAAGCCAGATTTATGACCTCTAGAACCAAGTCTTTGAATATGAAGCGTGGTTTAAAGGTATGAGTTTGGCTGCCAGTTGTAGGACCCGTGTGACTCATTCTTCCTCCTATGATGGTGAACCTCTGCAATGGAAGCCCGAGGATAAGATCACATCTACTTCATCACCACCATCATCTTCTTCACCACCAAAAGAAAATTGAGTATCGTGTATGGGCACTCCCCTTGGCTTCCGCCAAGCTTGGGGGAGGTGCCCCGGTATTGTATCATCCCCACTATCCTTTTGCATTTACTTATTCTAATTCGATCTTTTGCTTTAGAATAAATGAAAGTTTAGTTCGATCCTTTCTTTTCGAGAGTTTGCTTAGTGATCTATCTTTGTAATCGTGTGCGAGATATATAATACAATTTAGTGTTGAGTTTTTGCTTTCTTTACCTTCTTGTTGCAATAAAAATAAAGGTTATAAATGAATAAATAAAAGAAAGGAAATAAATTAAGAAGATCATATGCTAATCTTATGGTAGGTGATGGCACCACATAAAGAAAAGTTAAGTAGAAAATTTTATTAGAGGTTGACAAACATAGCATTGGTGAATGATGAAACTCATGAAAGAATTAATAAGGGAAGAGAAGATTCACATATAAATATACTATCCTAGAAATCTTTTGCGATTGTGAGCCCCCATCAAAATATTATATGCCAAAATTGTCGACGTTGGACAAGGAAGACAACTTAATGATTTATGTTTGTTCATATTCACAAAGAAGTCATATTAACATAGATCCTTTAACATGTGGTGCTTGCCCAATATCTTTTCTAGCCAAAAATTCCGCACTAAGTAGAGATACTACTTGTGCGTCCAAAAACCTTTAAGCCCAAACCTTTTTTGAGAGTCCACCATACCTACCTATGGATTGAGTAAGATCCCTCAAGTAAGTTGTCATCGGTGCAATAAGGAAATAAAAATTGCTTCTAAAAATGCGAGATCATTTAGTGTAAGAGAAAATTGAGCGTTGCACGAACTTGTGATAGTGAAGAATAAAAGCGACAAACTTCATAATAAAGGTTGCTATCACAAGGGACAATGCAACGTGACGTTCTTTTGCACTAAGGGGTTGAGCATACAAACAAATAAGCGCATGACAACCTCTGCTTCCCTCTGCGAAGGGCCTATCTTTTACTTTTATGCAAAGAGTCGAAGTTTTCTCTCTATTCCTTTTTTGTTTATCCTTTGGCAAGCATCATGTGGTGAGGAAAGATCTAGGCACATATGTCCAGTTGAATATGGGTGTCATGTGTTATTATTGTTGACATCAGCCTTGAGTTGAGTACGTTGGCAGGCAAAACTATAAGCCCCTATCTTTCTATGTGTCTGGTTGAAACGTTTTGCTCATGTGTTTGCGGTGAGTGTTAGAAATTATAGAAGGCTACATGATGGTTGAGTATGTGGACTTTCCTAGAGACTTCGATACGTAACCCTTCTTGAAAATATGATGAATTGTAGTTGCAAAGTTGACTGAGAACATAGTTTGTTGGTTTCTAATAGAGTTTATGCTTTATACTTCAATTGTGTGATGAACTATTACTTGTTCATGAGAAGTCTATGATACATGTCTTTTGATAAAGTCTTATGTTTAAATTTGTTGTTGTTATAATAATCAACATGATGCTTCTATGTCCGTATTTTGTTTTTATCGACACCTCTCTCTCTCTCAAAGCATGTGGACATGTTTTTCGATTTTGGTTTTCGCTTGAGGACAAGCGAGGTCTAAGCTTGGGGGAGTTGACACATCCATTTTGCATCATGTTTTCTCGCTATTATTTATGTTGTTATTGTGTATAATAATACTTTTTGTTGTAATTCAAATGCATTTTGTCTCTTAATTTGCAAGGTATGCACCAAGAAGGAGAATTTCGGCAGCTGGAAATCTGGACATGAAAAAGCTACGCCAGGACACCTATTCTGCACAACTCCAAACAAGCTGAAACTTCACGAAGAATTTTTGTGGAATATTTGAAGAATATTGGAGAAAAAAGTACCAGAGGGGGCCCACCAGGTGGGCACAACCCACCTGGGCGCGCCAGGGAGCCCAAGCGTGCCCTAGTGGGTTGTGCTCACCTAGGCCCACCTCCGGTGCCCATATTTTGGTATATAATCCATTCCGACCTAGAAAAAACGAGGATAAGACTTTCGGGACAGAGCGCCACCGTCTCGGGGAGGAACTTGGGCAGGAGCACTTTTGCCCTCCGGCGGAGCAATTCCGCCGGGGGAACTTCCCTCCCGGAGGGGAAAATCATCGTCATTATCATAACCAAAAACTCTCCCATCTTGGGGAGGGCTATCTCCATCAACATCTTCAACAACACTATCTTATCTCATACCCTAGTTCATCTCTTGTGTTCAATCTTGTTACTGAAACTATAGATTGGTGCTTGTGGGTGACTAGTAGTGTTGATTACATCTTGTAGTTGATTACTATATGGTTTATTTGGTGGAAGATTATATGTTCAGATCCAATTTTCTATTTAATACCCCTATGATCTTGAGCATGTTTATCATTTGTGAGTAGTTACCTTTGTTCTTGAGGTCATGGGAGAAATCATGTTGCAAGTAAGAATGTGAATTTGATATGTGTTTGATATTTTGATAGTATGTATGTTGTGATTCCCTTAGTGGTTTCATGGGAACGTCGACTACATGATACTTCACCATATTTGGGCCTATGGGAATGCATTGTGTAGTAGTAATTAGATGATGGGTTGCGAGAGTGACATAAGCTTAAACCCCAATTTATGCGCTATTCCGTAAGGGACCGATTGGATCCAAAAATTTAATGCTATGGTTAGAATTTATTCTTAATACTTTTCCCGTAGTTGCGGATGCTTGCGGGAGGGTTAATCATAAGTAGGAGGTTTGTTCAAGTAACAACAGCACCTAAGCACTGATCCACCCACATACCAAATTATCAAAGTAGCGAACACAAATCGAACCAACATGATGAAAGTGACTAGATGAAATTCCTGTGTACCCTCAAGAACGCTTTGCTTATTATAAGAGACCGTTTTGGCATGTCCTTTGCCTCAAAAGGATTGGGCTACCTTGCTGCACTTGTGTTACTATTATCGTTACTTGATCATTACAAATTATCGTGCTACCAAACTACTCTGTTACTTACAATATCAGCACTTGCAGACATTACCTTATTGAAAACCACTTGTCATTTTCTTCTACTCCTCGTTGGGTTCGACACTCTTACTTATCGAAAAGAGCTAAAATTGATCCCCTATACTTGTGGGTCACCAGTTTGCAGTATAGCTTTTGCCAAAATTCTGTGAACTATTTATAAGGCGTCTTGGAAGATTGAATAAGATTTTTATGGCCCTTTATTTATTTTTTAGGCTTTGCATTTTTCCTCAATTTAAATTTCTTTGAATTTACACATGATGCATGGATCCTTCTAATGCAACTACAATTAATTATTCTAGGTTTGTGACAGTAATGCCGCCAAAAATTCTTCTGCTACATATGATAACATTGGTTTTCCTTAAATAGAAAGAATTTAGCTAAAATGGGAAAGGGCATCCTTTCTAAAAAAAGATGCTTGCTAATTTGGTTAATAATAATATCGGGAGATCGAATGAATTTATGCTTCACTAATTGAATGATAAATGACTACAAGCGAAGGAGATAGACGGTTTAAACAAAAAAAGACCCAAAATTTCAAACATGTATCTAGAATTACTGGAAAGCTACAAACAAAAATAGTGAAAATAAGCTCATTAGGAGCCCATCCAAAATCGTTGTGGACCCAACGAATTACTAGTTCCCAACCACGGGTGGTGAAACCTTCACTCTATTAAGAACCGATGTTTATCTAACAAATAGGAGACGCGACGTGAGTGGGATAAGAGGTACCTGGACACATACAAAGCAAATACTTGCATCCAACGAAGGCATAAGGGTTGTCAAATCCCCTTTTACTCGTCAATTGCAATGACTAAATTTGATAGTGGTAGATAGATACAATAAAAAGTAAAATAAAGTAAATAAATTGCAGAAAAGTATTTTTAGGTTTTAGTAAATATAATAGTGAATGGACCTGGGGACCATAACATTCACTAGAGGCACCTCTCTCATGAGCATAGCAATGGTGGGTAAAAACTTACTCTTGGGCAATTGATAGAGTAGCACATAGTTATGGCCATTCTTCATGCCATGATCAATATATAGGCATTATGTCCGAGACAAGTAGACCAACATCCATCGGCATCAACTACTACTACTCCACCCCTCGACCGCTATCCAGCATGTATGTTGAGGTATTAAGTTCATAACAAACAGAGTAATGCTTGGAGCACGATGCCATAATGTAGACAAAGTAAGACCAAATAATATGTTCGGAGCCTATCATTTTACCCTTAGTAACAACAATAAAACTGCGTGCCTTGCACCTCCTCGTGTCACAGATTAAGGACACCGCAAGATTGAACCTACTACCAAGCACCTCTCCCGCTGGAGATATCGAATTGGCCAAAAGAGATGGACAGATCAGAGGTAAATACATGGCTATAAAATCACAACCATATATAAGTCAGCGAATTTACTCAAATACTTCCAACAAATAATCTGATCATAAACCCACAATTCATCGGATCACAACAAATATACCGCAAAAGTTCGGATTGATCTCATAAGAGAACATAGTATTGAGGATCAAAAGACACACAGAGAGAGCCATCTAGCTACTACTATGGACCCATAGGTCCTGTGGGAACTACTCACAAGTCATGGTGGAGGAATTAAGGTTGATGAAGATAGCCTCCCTGATGGTTTCCCCCTCTGGCAGAGTACAGGAAAGGCCTCGACATGGGATCGTGGAAGAACAGATACTTGCGACGGTGGAAGAATTGTTTTGGGAGTTTCCTCAGAGTTTTCGGACAATATGTGAATTTATAGCATAAGAAATAGGGTAAACACAACAGAACGAGGTTGCCAAGAGAGCTGGGTGCACCTACCCCCAGGGTGCGCCCGCCTGCCCTGTGGCTCCATCTTCTGTCGTCTGGTCTCCCCCTGAAGCTTCTGGCATCTCTTTTGGTCCATAAAAAATAGTCAAAAAGTTTCATTGTGTTTGGATTTCGTTTGGCACTGGGCACTCAGTTAACAGGTTAGTTCCCAAAAATGATATAAAATTATCTATAAAGCATACAAGATTAATAATATAATAGCCTGAAACAACAATGAAATATAGATATGTTGGAGACGTATCAACTGTCGGACCTGAACTTGTGTGATCTGGCACATGTGAAAACAATGAGCATCTGCCTTTTTGGCTTATGATCGGACACAATGAACAACACACTTTCACTTTATCATATTGCTATGCCTTAGAAATGAATAATTCTGGGCATCGCTCAGGAGGAACGTGTTTTCTCCATCCCTGAATAATATCTACGGGCCAAGCTCAAAGGAAGGGTTGTGAGCTTGCGGTACTAGAGAGAGCCAGAAGCAAGCAGTTTGCTAGAATTTCCAATCTGGGAGAGGGTGAAACCAACACAAGATTCTTTCACCAGATGGTGACCATGAGGCTTAGGACAAATCACATTCATAGGATCCAACACAACAATGGCTGAGTTACGGATCACGAGCAAAAGGAGAGCTTGATCTACGAGCACTTTTCCAGTGTGTTGGGGAAGGGGGTGGAGGTCCATGGACTTCAACTGGGACGAGCTTAACCTTGATGACCATGACCATGTGCTGGACAAGCTTGACTCCACCATCACCGAAGAGGAGGTTAAATCTATGACTGATAAATGCCTAGCGACAAAGCACCTGGGCCGGACGACTTCAAATGTGCCTTCTTCAAACGATGTTGGCCCATCATCAAGGTGGATTTGATGAATGCCATCCGCTATTTTGCCAACCCCCATTCGTCTAATCTCGAGTGGCTAAACTCGACAAATGATACGTCTCCAACGTATCTACTTTTGCAAACACTTTTGCCCTTGTTTTGGACTCTAACTTGCATGATTTGAATGGAACTAACCCGGACTGACGCTGTTTTCAGTAGAACTGCCATGGTGTTGTTTTTGTGCAGAAATAAAAAGTTCTCGGAATCGCCTGAAAATCAACGGAGAATTATTTCAGAGAATATAAAAATACAGGAAGATCCACACCTGGGGGCCCACGGGCTGTCCTCGAGGGTGGGGGGCGCGCCCCCCTTCCCATGGCGTGTCCCCTGCCTCGAGGGCACCCCGAGGCCCCACCGACATATCCCCAGGTCCTATATATTCCGTTTCATGGAGAAAAAAATCAAGGAGAAAGAATTATCATGTTTCACGAGATGGAGCCACCGCGAAGCCCTAATCTCTCTCGGGAGGGCTGATCTGGAGTCTGTTCGGGGCTCCGGAGAGTGGAGATCGTCGCCATCGTCATCATCAACCTTCCTCCATCACCAATTCCAAGATGCTCATCGCTGTGCGTGAGTAATTCCATCGTAGGCTTGCTGGATGGTGATGGGTTGGATGGGATCTATCATGTAATCGAGTTAGTTTTGTTAGGGTTTGATCCCTAATATCCACTATGTTCTGAGATTGATGTTGCTATGACTTTGCTATGCTTAATGCTTGTCACTAGGGCCCGAGTGCCATGATTTCAGATCTGAACCTATTATGTTTCCATGAATATATGTGTGTTCTTGATCCTATCTTGCAAGTCTATAGTCACCTACTATGTGTTATGATCCGGCAACCCCGAAGTGACAATAATCGGGACCACTCCCGGTGATGACCATAGTTTGAGGAGTTCATGTATTCACTATGTGTTAATGCTTTGGTCCGGTACTCTATTAAAAGGAGGCCTTAATATCCCTTAGTTTCCAATAGGACCCTGCTGCCACGGGAGGGTAGGACAAAAGATGTCATGCAAGTTCTTCTCCATAAGCATGTATGACTATATTCGGAATACATGCCTACATTGCATTGATGAACTGGAGCTAGTTCTGTGTCACCCTAGGTTATAAATTCTACATGATGAATTGCATCCGACGTAATTTCCCATCACCGATCCAATGCCTACGAGCTTTACCTATATTGTTTGCCGCTTATTTACTTTTCCGTTACTATTATCACAAAAACTACAAAACAATATCTTTACTTTTATTGCTGCTACCACCACTATCATATTATTGTGCTACTAAAGTATCTTGCTGCAGATACTAAGTTTCCAGGTGTGGCTGAATTGACAACTCAATTGCTAATACTTAAGAGTATTCTTTGGCTCCCCTTGTGTCGAATCAACAAATTTGGGTTTAATACTTTACCCTCGAAAACTGTTGCGATCCCCTACACTTGTGGGTTATCAAGATTATTTTCTGGCGCCGTTGCTGGGGAGCATAGCTCTATTCTTTAAGTCACTTGGGATTTATATCTGCTTATCATTATGAAGAATTTGAAGGACTCAAAAACCAAGATCTTACCCTCAACTACGAGGGGAGGTAAGGAACTGCCATCTAGCTCTGCGCTTGATTCTCCTTCTGTTATGAGTAAACTTGCGACACCTACTCCTGCTATTGAATCTGATAAGTCGTATGTTCTTGATGATGCTACTTATGCTATGTATGATGAAACTACCTCTATGCCTGATACTGTGCCACTAGGTGAATTTCTAGATGAACAAATTGCTAAGGTTAGGGAGAGTGCGAATGTTGATGATATTTATGAAAGTGATGATGAAACTACTCCCAATAGATATGAATTGCCTGTTGTGCCTGAGGGTTATGTTATGGATGAAGAAACTGCTAGAGACTTTCTTGCTTGCAATGATAGATATGATCTTAAGAAGTTATTAGCTAAGCTGAAAGAAAAGTCTTTGAATGCTAGAATGAAACATGACCCTGCTTTTGCTACTTTACCTATATGTGTCACTGATAAGGATTATGAATTCTCTGTTGATCCTGAGTTAATTACTTTGGTTGAATCTGATCCTTTCCATGGCTATGAGTCTGAAACTGTTGTGGCACATCTTACTAAGTTGAATGATATAGCCACCCTGTTTACCAATGATGAAAAGATTCGCTATTACTATATCCTTAAGCTATTTCCGTTCTCGTTAAAGGGTGATGCTAAGACTTGGTTTAATTCTCTTGATCCTGGTTGTGTGCGTAGTCCCCAGGATATGATGTATTACTTCTCTGCTAAATTATTTCCCGCTCATAAGAAACAAGCTGCCTTACGGGAAATATATAACTTTGCTCAAACTAAAGAAGAGAGTCTTCCACAAGCTTGGGGGAGGCTTCTCCAGTTACTTAATGCTTTTCCTGATCATCCTCTTGAGATGCATGATATACTTGATGTCTTTTATAATGGACTAACCGATGCTTCCAGAGACCACCTGGATAGTTGTGTTGGTTGTGTTTTCAGGGAAAGAACAGTTGAACAAGTTGAATTACTATTGAATAATATGCTAGCCAATGAGAATAATTGGACACTTCCTGAACCAGCCCCTAAGCCAACTCCGAAGAAAAGAGGTGTTCTATGTCTTAGTCCTGAAGATATGCAAGAGGCAAAGAAATCCATGAAGGAAAAAGGTATTAAAGCTGAAGATGTTAAGAATTTACCGCCTATTGAAGAAATACATGGTCTTGATAACCCGACACAGGTATTAAAGGTAAATGCTCTTTATAGATTTGATGAAAGTGATATTCCTCGTTATAAGTCTGCTAGCCAATGCTTAGATGAGTTTGAAAATTTCATTGTGAAACAAGAAAACTTCAATGCTTATGTTGGTAGACAATTACAACACAATGCTCATATGATTGAACGCTTGAGTGATTATCTGTCTAGTGCTAAAGATGAACTGAAACTTATTAGTATACATGCTTCCATGGTCACCACTCAAGTAGAACAAGTACTTAAAGCTCAGAATGATTTGCTCAATGAATTAAATGGTAAGGATAATGTTGTTAGAGTTGTGACTAGAGGTGGTAGAATGACTCGGGAACCTCTGTATCCTGAAGGCCACCCTAAGATAATTGAGAAAGATTCTCAGAGAGCTAATTTAGATGTACCTAGTTCTTCTAAGAAGAAGAAAAAGAAAAATGATTGAAATTTGCATGCTTCTAGTTAACCTGTAGCTCACCCACCTGAGAATCCCAATGATATATATGTTTTTGATGCTGAGACACAATCTGGTAATGAACATGAACCTAGTGATAATATTAGTAATGATGTTCATGATGATGCTCAACCTAGCAATGATAATGATGTAGAGATTGAACCTGCTGTTGATCTTGATAACCCACAATCAAAGAATCAACGTTATGATAAGAGAGACTTTGTTGCTAGGAAGCACGGTAGGGAAAGAGAACCACGGGTTCAGAAACCCATGCCTTTTCCTCCGAAACCATCCAAGAAAAAGGATGATGAAGATTTTGAACGCTTCGCTGAAATGATTAGACCTATCTTTTTGCGTATGCGTTTGACTGATGTGCTTAAAACAAATCCTTATGCCAAGTATATGAAAGATATTATTACCAACAAAAGAAAGATACCTGATGTAGAAATCTCCACCATGCTTGCCAATTACACTTTCGAGGGTGGAATGCCTAAGAAATTAGGAGATCCAGGAGTACCTACTATACCTTGCTCCATTAAGAGAAACTATGTTAAAACTGCTTTGTGTGATCTCGGAGCAGGTGTTAGTGTTATGCCTCTCTCTTTATATCGTAGACTTGACTTGAGTAAGTTGACACCTACTAAAATATCTTTGCAAATGGCCGATAAATCAACTACTATACATGTCGGTATTTGTGAGGATGTGCCTGTTGTAGTTGCAAATGTTACTATTCTAACGGACTTTGTCATACTTGATATTCCTGAGGATGATAGTATGTCTATTATTCTTGGAAGACCTTTTTTGAATACTACAGGGGTTGTTATTGATTGCAACAAAGGGAATGTCACTTTTCATGTCAATGGTAATGAGCATACGGTACACTTTCCGAGGAAACAACCTCAGGCCTATAGTATCAACTATATTGGAAAAACTTCGACTATTACTATTGGAGGTTTTGAGTTTCCTATTCCTACTATCAAGAAGGCATATGACATTCTTATTGTTGGGGACATACATATCCCCATTGAGGTAACATAGTGTTATTCGAAAATTCTCCGGTTTCATGTTACTCGGAAAGAGTTTATTAACAAAACCTGATCAACCTTGTTAATGGATTCCTTTTGATGAACATGAGATAGGTGAATCTAGATATCACAAACCTTCTGTACCCTCCTTTTATTTTCTGTTATTAGGTTAAATAAAAGAAAAATAGCATTATCTGTCTGTTTCCAGACTTATCTGTGCAATAAAAAATATCCCGAAAATAAAAGTTCTCCAAATGCCATGAAAATGAAATATGATTTTTTCTAGAATATTTAAGAAAATATGGCACTGAACACACAGCGAGGGGAGCCAGCACGTGGCCTCGAGGGCACAGGGCGCTCCCCCCTTCCCAGGGCGCGCCCCCTGCCTCGAGGGCCCCACGTGGCCCCCCTCCACTTATCCTTTCACCCATACTCTTCTTCTTCCTCCCAAAAAAATCCCCAGCCAGCTGAAACCCGAGTTCTAGTTCGTTTTGCTGCCATTTTTGATCTCCTTGCTCAAAGCACCATTCACCAAACTGTTTGGGGAGATTGTTGCGTGGTATGTGACTCCTCCATTGGTCCAATTAGTTTTTGTTCTAGTGCTTTATTTATTGCAAATTTGTGCTGCTATGGAGACCTTGTTCTTGAGCTTGCATGTCAAATTTCTTGGTCCCAAGTAGTTCTAATGCATGATATAGCTTATAGACACTTATAGGAGTTGTTGCTATCATTCTTGTTGAGTTTGGTTAATTTCTATTGTGAGTTACTAAAAATTTCAGAAAAGGAAAATGTTAAAAAGAATATTGAGGGGCTCTTCCAGCAAGAGCTCAGAGGAGAAGAAGAAAGAAGAAAATAAGAAGCCCAAGTATCATCTTCCTCGCATGTCGGAAGTTCGACCGTGCGAATGGCCTTGTAATAATTTCATGATGTCCGCCGGAATTTACGAAGACTTTTATTGGTTGGCGAATAATGCAGGCCTCACCGACTTCCTCAACGACCAAAAAGAGCAGTATCTCTTACTCACCAATATTTTTACGCAAAGCTTCTATTTTCATTCTAGGAAAACACCACCTACGGTGGAGTTTCGCTTCTATGATGTGGTTAAGGAGATATCACTGTTAGACTTTTGTGAAATATGCAAAGTACCCTTTGAAGGTAGACTAGATGAACCACGTCATGAAGACGTCAAAGGGTTTATTGATATGATAGTCGTAGGTGAAACTAGACAAGTTTCAGGGGCAAGAATCACCAGTATACACTTCCCTGTTCTGCGCTACTTTGCTTTATTTTCTATTAGGTGTTTAATTGGTCGCGGGAACAGTGGAAATCTTGGTGCCCCTGATATTATAATTTAACGCCATGCTTTGTTACAACTTTTATCTTGGGTGCCGTCGTTGCCAAACGATTGAGTCTGAACCGCTCAAAGGGGCCCGTCTTTGGAGGCATCTTTTGCTTCTCGCCTTTCTGAACATTTTAACATACCTATTAGGCATCATGAGAAGGAAGAAAAATTGTTTGCCCCTGTTTATCTAGACTACAAGAGCATGGTAGCTCATAATTTTATTGTTAAAGACAAAAATATGCAGCTACTTTATAAATTGAGGTTTGATGAAATATACAGTGAAATTGTTACCTTGCATCCACCATCTCTGTTTGATCTGTCCACAGGCAAGTACCTCATTACATCAGACGCCTTCTACCAGTACCAAGGCCAGACACCAGTTTCAGAGCCTGAGCCAGAACCACCATTTGATCCTTCTCAGCAATCTGTTTATGGGTGGGATCTGGACGAGCTCGCCAACCAATGGCATCCATAGGACACATCTCAGTACACTGGAGGGAGTGGCTTCGATCCTTGGCCATAGGCCCACTTAGGCCAAAAGCCTAAGCTTGGGGGAGTACGTGTTTCTCACCGACTTACATTCATGTCCACACACTTATTCTAGTTGTCGGTGCTCACACTCTTTCACTGTACCATCCATGCTTAGTTTAAATTTCTTTTTCTTAGTCTTTTTCTTGTGTCCTAGAAAAATCCAGAAAAACAAAAAAAATATTAGTTGTAGCTTCTAGCTAGTTTACTTTCTTTGCTTGTAGTAGTAACTAAAAATGAAAACCCAAAAAGAATTCCCGTTCTTCTTTTGCTTGTTGGGAGCTTTCCCGTGTAAATGGTTTCTTTTCTTTTCTTTAGGGGTTAAGAGTATAAGACCATGATGAAAATGCTTAGTGGCTCTCATATGCTTTATTGTTGATTTAATCATGAGCCACATTACCTTGTCTTCTCTCTTGCATTAAAATGTCTGCAGATTCCAGCTTCGTCCAATGCACATGCACTATTATTATTATCCACACCGTTCGGTCGTGCGAGTGAAAGGCAATAAGGATGATATATGATGAACTAATTGAGATGAGAAAAGCTGGTATGAACTCGACCTCTCTTGTTTTTGTAAATATCATTGCTCGTCGTTCTTGATTCAGCTTGTTATGAATGAAACATGTTTGCAATGACAATTAGAGATCATAGCTGCTTATGCCATGCTTAATTAGCTGAGAGTTTATAATGGTCTATCTTGCGTGCCAACATGATATTAAAATGGTTGTGATGTGGTATGATGGGCGGTATCCTCCTCTGAACGATTTAAGTGGCTTGACTTGGCACATGTTCACGCATGTAGTTGAAACAAATCAACATAGCCTTCACGATATTTATGTTCATGGTGATTTATACCCTACTCATGGTCGCATTCATTGTTGATTAATTTTAATGCATGTTCATGATTGTTGTTGCTCTCTAGCTGGTCGCTTCCCACTCTCCTTCTAGCCTTCAACTATACTAAGCGGGAATAATGCTTGTGCATCCACTTCCATAAACCCCAAAGTTATTCCATTTGAGTCCACTATACCTTCCTATATGCGGTATTTACCTGCCGTTCCAAGTAAATTTGTATGTGCCAAACTCTAAACCTTCAAATGAAATTCTGTTTTGTATGCTCGAACAGCTCATGTATCAACTAGGGATGTCTATATCTTCCATGCTAGGTGGGTTATTCTCACGATGAGTGGACTCTGCTCATCATTCACGAGAAAATGGCTGGTAACCGGGATGCCCAGTCCCATGCTTAAAATCATAATAATTAAACAAAACTTCCCCAGGGCTGTTGCTTGTTTGGACGGTAACCTGTGGATTCGGCTGGTCGTGGAGTGTGCTTGTTGGTGGTTGGGGGAGTATAAACTTTACTATTCTGTTTGGGAACCGCCTATAACGTGCGTAGCATGGAAGATATCGAGATTCTTGGTTGTTATGTTGACAATGAAAGTATACCACTCAAAATGTTATTCAATCTCTATTTAAAAATCGAGCTCTGGCACCTCTACAAATCCCTGCTTCCCTCTGCGAAGGTCATATCTATTTACTTTTATGCAGAGTCATCATCCTCTTATCAAAAAGCACCAGTAGGAGAGCACCTCTGTCGTTGCACGTATTACTATTAATTTGCATTGGGTATGATCATGACTGGATCTCTTTTACCAGGAATTACAATGTCTAGTCAGTCCTTGATCTTTAAAGGTGCTCTGCATTTATGTTTTGTGGTCGCAGAAAGGGCTAGCGAGATACCATCCTGTTATATCATATCATGATTGTTTTGAGAAGTGTTGTCATCTGAGGTTTATTATTATTGCTCGCTAGTTGATTATGCCATTGATGTGAGTAGTCTTGAGACCTGAAAGTTATTGTGAATGTGGTTAGTTCATGATCTTGTTGAAAACATGAATGCTAGCTTACATATTTATAACAACAAGAGCAAACAGAGTTTGTCAAAGTTTTTCTTTATCACTTTTAGTTTATCAACTGAATTGCTTGAGGACAAGCAAAGGTTTAAGCTTGGGGGAGTTGATACGTCTCCAACGTATCTACTTTTCCAAACATGTTTTCCCTTGTTTTGGACTCTAACTTGCATGATTTGAATGGAACTAACCCGGACTGACGCTGTTTTCAGCAGAACTGCCATGGTGTTGTTTTTGTGTAGAAATAAAAAGTTCTCAGAATCTCCTGAAAATCAACGGAGAAATATTTCAGAAAATATAAAAAATACCTGCATGAAGATCCACACCTAGGGGCCCACGGGCTGTCCTCGAGGGTGGGTGGCGCGCTCCCTGCCTCGAGGGCACCCCGATGCCCCCACCGACGTATCCCTAGGTCCTATATATTCCGTTTCGAGGAGAAAAAAATCTAGGAGAAAGAATTATCGTGTTTCACGAGACAGAGCCACCGCCAAGCCCTAATCTCTCTCGGGAGGGCTGATATGGAGTCCGTTCGGGGCTCCGGAGAGTGGAGATCGTCGCCATCGTCATCATCAACCTTCCTCCATCACCAATTCCATGATGCTCACCGCCGTGCGTGAGTAATTCCATCGTAGGCTTGCTGGACGGTGATGGTTTGGATGGGATCTAACATGTAATCGAGTTAGTTTTGTTAGGGTTTGATCCCAAGTATCCACTATGTTCTGAGATTGATGTTGCTATGACTTTGCTATGCTTAATGCTTGTCACTAGGGCCCGAGTGCCATGATTTCAGATCTGAACCTATTATGGTTCCATGAATATATGTGTGTTCTTGATCCTATCTTGTAAGTCTATAGTCACCTACTACGTGTTATGATCCGGCAACCCCGAAGTGACAATAATCGGGACCACTCCCGGTGATGACCATAGTTTGAGGAGTTCATGTATTCACTATGTGTTAATGCTTTGGTCCGGTACTCTATTAAAAGGAGGCCTTAATATCCCTTAGTTTCCAATAGGACCCCACTGCCACGGGAGGGTAGGACAAAAGATGTCATGCAAGTTCTTTTGCATAAGCACGTATGATTGTATTCGGAATACATGCCTACATTGCATTGATGAACTAGAGCTAGTTCTGTGTCACCCTAGGTTATAACTTCTACATGATGAATTGCATCCAACGTAATTTCCCATCATCGATCCAATGCCTACGAGCTTTACCTATATTGCTTGCCGCTTATTTACTTTTCCGTTACTATTATCACAAAAACTACGAAAACACTATCTTTACTTTTATTGCTGCTACCACCACTATCATATTACTGTGCTACTAAACTATCTTGCTGCAGAAACTAAGTTTCCAGGTGTGGCTGAATTGACAACTCAGTTGCTAATACTTAAGAGTATTCTTTGGCCCCCCTTGTGTCGAATCAACAAATTTGGGTTTAATACTTTACCCTCAAAAACTGTTGTGATCCCCTACACTTGTGGGTTATCAGCAAACATGTCACTTCTCCCCAAGAAGGATGGGGCTGAAGGAATAACTGACTATAGACCTATAAGCCCATCCATTCCGGTCCTAATATTATTGCTAAGGTGCTTACCAACCGTATTGGTCCGTACATGCATTTGCTCATCTCTAATATGCAATGTGATTTCATCAAAAGGGGAAGCATTCGAGACAACTCATGTACGTGAGGGGGCTTGCCAGCAAACTACATAAAAGTATAATACCCTCACCCCACTTCAATCTCTGCATACATAAATCCTTTGACTCATTCCTATGGGAGTACATCATTGATCTCCTACAAGGGTTCTCGCCCAAGTTCAATGAGTGGATCACCGCCTTTCTCCATACGACCTCCTCGCGGATCTTGCTCAATGGGGGTGGCTGACCTTCCGATCTCACATATGTGTGTTCTTCGACAGGGTGACCCTCTTTCACCATTATTGATTGTCATCGCGATTGGTCCATTACTGCAAATCATCAACCTCGCAACCACACATGGACTATTCCATAGGATTTGAGGGCAGAGGGCCATTTTCCACACTTCCCACTATGCGGATGATGCGGCAGTTTTCATGGCCCTTATCAAGAAAGATATTGAGAACTTCGCGAGTGTTGGAGATATGCCCTAGAGGCAATCATGTATGATGATATTTCCTATGTGTTTATGAATAACGATAGTCCTTGGATATAATCAATGATACTTGTTGGCAAGTACGTGACTTGTCTATGAGATCTTGTGTTGTATGATACATCCTAAATGGTCCCTAGTCGTAAGTGATGTGTGGGCACATGTCGGACTAGACTAGCATATGACACGGTGGATGGCTCGGTCTCACTAGCCATGGGGCATTGGATTCTAACCGGATAATATGGACTTGGAAAGGTTTGGTCGGATTCGACGTGGCCGGATCCGAGTCGAGATAAGGCCCGAGTCGGACAGACCCAACTATGAGACGCAGCGATATGTCATCTGTGAGTCTCTAGTACAACATATGTGTTGGGGAACGTAGTATTTTAAAATTTTCCTACGATCACGCAAGATCTATCTACCAGATGCATAGCAACGAGAGGGAAGAGTGTGTCTACGTACCCTCGTAGACCGGAAGCGGAAGCGTCAAGTGACGCGGTTGATGTAGTCGAACTTCTTCGTGATTCAACCGATCAAGCACCGAACGTACGGCACCTCCGCGTTCAGCACACGTTCAGCTTGATGACGTCCCACGAGCTCTTGATCCAGTTGAGCTTCACGGGAGAGTTTCGTCAGCACGACGGCGTGGTGACAGATATGATGTATCTACCGGCGCAGGGCTTCGCCTAAGCACTGCGACGGTATGACCGAGGTATGTTTCTCTGGAGGGGGGCACCGCACACGGCTGGAACAATTCAACTTGTGTGTCCTAGGGTGCCCCCTGGCCCCGTATATAAAGGAGCAAGGGAGAGGCCGGCCCTAGAGGGGGCGCGCCAAGTGTGGGGAGTCCTACTAGGACTCCCAAGTCCTAGTAGGATTCCCCTTTCCTTTCCGGAGTAGGAGAGAAGGAAAGAGGTGGAGAGGGGGAAGGAAAAGGGGGCTGCACCCCTTGTCCAATTCGGACCAGAGGGGGGGGCACGCGCCTCCTTCCTTTTGGCCTTTCTCCTCTATTCCCGTATGGCCCAATAAGGCCCATATACTCCGAAAAATACCCAAATCACTCGGAACCTTTCCGATGTCCGAATATAGTCGTCCAATATATCGATCTTTACGTCTCGACCATTTCGAGACTCCTCGTCATGTCCCCGGTCTCATCTGGGACTCCGAACTCCTTCGGTACATCAAAACTCATAAACTCATAATACCGATCGTCATCAAACGTTAAGCGTGCGGACCCTACGGGTTCGAGAACTATGTAGACATGACCGAGACTCATCTCCGGTCAATAACCAATAGCGGAACCTGGATGCTCATATTGGTTCCTACATATTCTACGAAGATCTTTATCGGTCAAACCGCATAACAACATACGTTGTTCCTTTTGTCATCGGTATGTTACTTGCCCGAGATTCGATCGTTGGTATCTCTATACCTAGTTCAATCTCGTTACCGGCAAGTCTCTTTACTCGTTCCGTAACACATTATCTCGTGACTAACTCATTAGTCTTTTGCTTGCAAGGCTTATTATGATGTGTGTTACCGAGAGGGCCCAGAGATACCTCTCCGACACTCGGAGTGACAAATCCTAATCTTGATCTATGCCAACACCACGAATACTTTCGGAGACACCTGTAGAGAATCTTTATGATCACCCAGTTACGTTGTGACGTTTGATAGCACACAAGGTGTTCCTACGGTATTCGGGAGTTGCATAATCTCATAGTCATAGAAACATATATAAGTCATGAAGAAAGCAATAGCAGTAAAACTAAACGATCATAGTGCTATGCTAACGGATGGGTCTTGTCCATCACATCATTCTCCTAATGATGTGATCCCGTTGATAAAATGACAACTCATGTCTATGGCTAGGAAACATAACCATCTTTGATCAATGAGCTAGTCTAGTAGAGGCATACTAGGGACATACTGTTTTGTCTATGTATTCACACATGTACTAAGTTTCCGGTTAATACAATTCTAGCATGAATAAAAGGCATTTATCATGATATAAGGAAATACAAATAATCATCTTTATTATTGCCTCTAGGGCATATTTCCTTCAATATGTTCTATGGCCTAAGACATGAGCTGACGCATGTACTCAGGATGGTGATAGACTTGCTTGGGGCCGACCAAACGCTACTCCGTGACTGGGTAGTTACAAAGGTAGGTTTCAGACTTGTCCAGACCCATGCTACGAGACTGTAACACACCCAGTGTCACGCTACAGTAAACCCATGCTAATGGTGCCATGTCATCACAATTAATTTTGCTAAACTTCATTTTCGTCCCAACCCAGTTCAAATTCAAAATTTAAAATAAAGGCAAAGATAATATTCTTCAAACAGAAAAACTAAAATGTTCACATTATTACAAAAATTCCCCTGACCATTGTCATGTTGATCCAACATTATTTGACCCACCTATTAATCCCTAGGAATTTATAAAGTCGTCCAACAACAAATATTTTGGCCTTTTCAAAATAAACAAATGTTTTAACTTCTTAAAATAAATTGAAATTGTTTGTGCAACCCCAAAATATTGCATCTTATTTATCTGCCAAATTTAATGTTTGACAAAGATCAAATTATAGCTGAAGGAAATAGAAAGCTGTATCTAAAGCTAAATCATAAATAAGAAAAGTATGTATTTCGACTACCAGTAGTTAACCCCGGCATCCATAGAACCGTAGTTTACACGCACCCCAGCCGCAGCTTCCTCCTCCTCCAAAACAAATCTAGGTTTGTGCCTCTCGCAGGCGCTGCCATAGATCAGCCTCATCTCTAGTAGCCCTAGGGCCATGGGGGAATGGTGGATCTTGGCAAGGGCCGGCGGGAGGGCTTCGTTGTTAGTCATTCCTTCGAGTTTTGTTAGGGTTTTTGTCCTGTTCAGAAAGATGAGACGGCAACGGCTCTCTGAAGATGGAATAAAGGTCACCCCACCTAGCCCCCGTTCCGGTGGTGCGTCAAGCATCATTGGTGGGCCTGTGGAGGTGTGTCTCCGGTGGATCTATCATCGGTGGATTTGCTCGGATCTGGGGTTTTTCGTCTATATTTGTGTGTCTTCAGGTTGGATCCTTTAGATCTACGTTATTCTTCATCGGCGGCGGTTGTTGTTCTGGAGCGCTGGTCCTAAGAGGCCTTAGCACGAAGACTTCTCGACTGTCTACCACAACAAGTTGTGCCCGACTCCGATGAGGGAGGGGCGATGACGACGGCGCACCTTCGGCTCACTTTAGTGCTTGTAGTCGTCGCTATGTGGTCTACGGATCTGGATGTAATTTTTATTATTTTTGTGTTCGATGTACTACCATGATTGAAGATGAATATATTGGAATTTTTCTCGGCAAAAAAATGTATGTACTTCATTTTGGCCCAACTGCTACAGTGCACTGGCCCAGCCCAATGGGGGTCATCCCCTTTCCCTGTACAAGACAGAGATCGTGGCACACATCCAGCCACCATGGCTGCTGCTGGGCATGCGTGTAGGGCATCCCGCGTTTCCCCCCGATGGATAAGGAGCCATCGACCCCCCTGCAAACCCTAGCGCACTAGTTCCCCCCTTGCTCACCCTCTCCCTCACTGTTTTGCTTGCTCGAGAGTGCTCGCCGCCGCGCCATCGTCGTCCTCGCATCCAAGGTCGTCCCCGAGCCACGCGAAGTTGTCTAGGAGGAGCGCCATCATCTTCATCCGCTACGCCCTCGGGTCCGGGCTGGCAAGCCACCAATCGTTGCCATCATCCTCTTCTTCCCATCTGCACCGCCACGTCCATCGCCTTGATCCGCGCCATCCCGAGCTCCTTCGACTTCACCGATTCCGCCACGAGCTCCTGTCAGTAGCGCTGATGATGAAGCAACGGCAAGACCTGAATCGCTACAGGAGGAACCAGCAAGCGCGAAGCAGGCCATGCCCAAGAGGAGAACTCAGGCCCTGACAAGGCTGGCGGCTTCGGCCGAGGAACGGATAGAATAGTTGGCGTGTGTGGATTGGTTGTAATCTTCCTCATCCTCTCATTGAACTCTAATGAACTAAGGTGAGATCCGAGTGAATCCACCAACTAAATTGAGTGATCCTAGTTCGTGCTTACATTTGGCATCAGAGCCTTAGATCCTGGCGCTGCCAATTCCTCTCCATCACCCGCACGTGACGAGATTTGCGGCGCGTCATTGCTATGAAGTCATGGTGAGCTTGTCACCAGCGACGAAGGCGGTGTACGAATTTCTCAAGGCCAACTTGGCGGAGTCCCTTGACGCTCGCTTCAAGCGTTGACTGAGGAATCAGCTAAGTCGCTGCGCTCCATCGTGGGAGATCTGATGACACGCATTGACGACCTCAAGATGTCGATCGGCATTATCACGCCCAAGATGCGATTCTATCTCGATCACTAGATAAAACTTGTGATTGAGGCACAACCACATTTCAGGCGCTTAGCAAGATGGATATCATTACATCGTACCATTACATACATACATGGGGGCTACAACAAGTTATACAATTCACATGAATACAACAACATCATGTACAAAACATCCGACTACGGATGCAAACATGAAAAGCACAACGACATCCATCTGCTATCCCAGGCTGCCGACCAGGAACCTAACCCAAGACTGACGAGGAAGAAGAACTCAAACACAACATAACATCGCTTTCGCGTCAAGTCATCAGAAACCTGCACCTACAACTGTTGTTGTAGTATCTGTGAGCCACGAGGACTCAGCAATCCCATAACCATGGGTATCAAGACTAGCAAAGCTTATCGGGTAAGAAGAGGTTAAGTGGTGAGGTTGCAGCAGCGGCTAAGCAAAAGTATGGCGGATAACTTACGAGTACAAGAATAAGATGAGCCTCTATGCAAAACGGTCGCAAACTAGTAATGATCGCTAGAGATCTTGAACTACATGCGAGTCAAACATAACCCCACAGTGTTCTCTTCTCAAAGTGAAAAGAGATGGTCACGGTTACTCACACGGTTGTGTATTTTATTTCGGATCCTCTGTCAAGTTTGCTAAAACCGGACATTAACAAATTCCCATCTGCCACATAACCGTGGGCATGGCTTTCGAAAGATCAAACCATGCAGGGGTGTCCCAACTTAGCCCATCACAAGCTCATGATCTGCGGAGTCGCAACTCCATGTTGGGAAGACCCGAGTATTCTCGGAATCCCGTGCTCAAGATATTTCGACAAAGGTAAAACTAATCCAGCAAGACATCCCGACGTGTCGACACCCTGATAAGAGCCGCGCGTATCTCATCTCAGGCCACGATCGAATTGTCCAAACTTCCGGTAGGCCAAGTCCAGAGTTGCCCCTGGTGGTCACCGGCGGCTGACAGGTTTGGACAAACCTTGCTGAGGAGCACTCGCCCGGGGGTTGATTAAGAGTCCTCGGGTGCTAGCCGGTCCCTATGCAAGTTTTAGTTATTAGACAAATGTAGTACCAAGGTTTGGTCTTGCTGGAAAAGCTTTAAGCAGTGCGAATTATCAAAGGGGACCCATAAACCCCAACCGTGTTAGGAACGCAAAATCAAGGAACATAATGCTAGTTTATCGGTTCTGAAGGCGACATGAGCGGAACAAAACACCGAGCAAAAGGCCAAGCCTTCCACCCATTGCCAAGTATATATGTGCATTAATTTAATTAATAGATATTGTGATATTCCAACAATGTCCAGCTCCTACATGGAGCAATCTTCCTCTTCACCTACAACTAACAACGCTATAAGAGGGGCTGAGCAAGCGGGTAACATAGCCAAACAACGGTTTGCTGGGATGGTGTCAAAGGTTAGAGGTTTCCTGGCAACAAGGACAGGCTGACAACAGATAGATAGGTAGCGTGACATATAGCGATAGCATCGAGACAACTAGCATGGCAATGATAGTAAAGGTATCCAAGGAGACGGTCATCTTGCCTGGAGTCCCGCAAGGAAGAAGAATGAGTCCATTAAGAAGACGAACCAAGTGTAGTTGAACGAATCCTCACGATCGCAACGAAACAAGCACTAACGAGAAGAAGCAAGCAACACGGTAAACACACCACTCAAGAACATGACATAATGCTCAACCAAGTATGATGCATGACAAGTCTATATGATGCAAAACATGGCAAGAGATGATGCATACAAGAACACACAACAAGGCAAGTTCAAATGAGGCTGGAAACAACATATAACAATTCCGGTAAGTCCTCATATGCAATTTTCAAAATTGGTACAGATCTGAACAAACCTTATGTTAAAGTTGTTAAACAGCAATTTAACATGCACCATGATGATCTACTCGAAATTCTAGTCAAGTTTCATATAAAGTTTATTTAATTCGGAGCTACGGCCTAGAAGATATGAGCAAAACAAGACAAGCATGGCATTGATGCAAAACGCATCCAAACATCAAGAAACACACTCCATACAGGTATACAACATGTTATTATGCATCTACATGCAAAAACACACAAGTTTCATATAGGACACGCTCAAAAAGGAGCAACGGTTCATTACATACACATGAAACAAGAAATAACAACAAGCTGTCCAAAAACAGCAACATGGCACTTAGTTAACATCAAAACAACATCATACCATAACACTTCATGTCAACAAAGGGCATGGAAAGCATGTACATGTCCAGCACTACAAGCATCACCACTGAACTACTACCAAACATCACTAGAACATGCTCAAAACATCATGACAAGATTGCAAAAGATAACAGTTTCACAGACTGAGTGAAAATAAACTAAACATGGCAGCAACAACGACAAGTAGGCATGTTTGCAAGCTTGTGCAACTCATCTCAAAACATATCATGGCATGTGAGTATAACCAATAGCAAGAGGACGTGTTTATGAAGCTACTCATGGCAAGAACATGGTCATAGGATGCATAGAACACTAGCTATTCACATGGCAAAACCGAACTTACTGATAACAGGCTGACAGAAACATTTTATAGCAACTTGAGAGCATGAAAACAACAAGCTACATCAGGCCATATATGCAAACAAGGGCATGGATGGATAGAGCATAACATGGACAGCAAGACATGATCATTGGACAACCCAAAACATTCATGGATTTGAATGGGGCATCAAGCAAACATGGCATCAGGTTATACCAGTTTCAGACTTAGCAGTTTTCAACAAGTCATAGAAATCAGCAACAGCGAGAAGGCCACTTTACAATCTTGTTGCAAACACCACAAGGAATATCATGAAAAGTGGATTGCACCACAGAAAAGATGGCATGATTGTGCTTCTAAAACATATTGACATGTAGCTCAGACAAAAATCACACGTAAAGATAAGAAAAAGACAAATCAACATCTCATAACAAGTTTTCGCACTTAACAGCCACATGCACTTTTGCAACAGAGATAAACATGGCAATATGACACCTAACATGAATGCAACATCCACCATCATGTAGAGCACTTCACAATGAACATTTTGACATATCATACACTCCATTTGGACCAACATGCACAAAGTTACAACCTCACACACATGCTAACATAATAATAGTTATCAGCAGTTTATAACATTTAGCACTTTTGCAACGATGATTAGGGCATCAAGATGAACTCAAACAAGCATGCCATAGTACAACAATATGTAGAGCATCACGAGACGAACATTTGGACATATCGTATGCTCAAATTGGACAATCATGCACAAAGTTATCATCACTCAAAGTATGCAACATGCTTTAGTAAAACATGGACTTAGTCATAAAAAACAACCTCGGGGTGGACATGTCCGGGGTCCAGGCGGACATGTCCGTCGGCTGGGCACCCGGGACCACTTGGCAGCGACACGGAGAGGGGAGGCCTGGACATGTCCGTGCTCCACTGGACATGTCCGCCTCGTCTCAATCCGTATCTGACCGGACCGAGACCGGCGGCGAGATCGTGGCCGCGGTGGGGCGTCGAGTGGAAGCGGCGAGGTCGCGACAGAGCCGTGGGTGGCCAGATCTGGCAAGGGCATGCGACAAGCTTGGGCAGCGGGCGCCATGGTGGGGCGACGGAGCTCGACGCGGGGTCAGTGGCGGTGGTGCGAACGGGCGCCGGTGCGAGGCAGCGGAGAGGAGAGCTGGGCATGGGGAGTGAGGAGCTCTGGCCTGGGCGGGCGGCAGGGCGAGGTGGCGGCGCGCGCGCGGGATGGATCTCCGGCGAGATCCCGGCGGAGCTCCGGCAAGCGGTGGCGCGGAGGAGGCCAGTGGGAGGTCGGACGGCGAGCTTCGGAGGAGCGGGGCGGAGGAGCGCTACGGGTGGCGCGTGGAGCGGCTCGGGCCCGCTTCGGCCCGCGGCGGGCCCGCGAAGGGCGTCGCCGGGCCGCGCGACTGGAGGCGGACAAGGGCCAGGTGGCGGTGCGCGATAGGAGGGAAGCGGCTACACGGGTGATGTGGCGGAGCACCATTGGCCGAAGGCGCCGGCGGCTGGGGGTAGTTGGCGGCGACAAGTGACGATGCGCGGCTGACCGGGCACGGAATTTGGTGGGAGTGACGGTTGGAGGTAGGGGGAGACTTGCATGGGTAGGTGGTGTAAATAGGCAGGGATTAGGTTTAGGGGGGGTTTTGGGGGTGTTTTTGGACCGTGCGATCCCTATCGGACGGTCAGAGCGGAGGGGGTGTCTAGGTGGGTGATACGTCTCCAACGTATCTATAATTTTTGATTGTTCCATGGTATTATTTATGATGTCTTGGATGTTTAATGGGCTTTGTCATACACTTTTATATCATTTTTGGGACTAACCTACTAACCCAAAGGCCCAGTCCAGATTGTTGTTTTTTGCCTGTTTCAGGGTTTTGCAGAAAAGGAATATCAAGCGGAGTCCAAACGGAATGAAACCTTCGCGAGAGATATTTTTGGAGAAAATCACGCACAGGGGACTTGAGAACCACGTCAGGGGAGCCTCGGGGTGTCCACGAGGGTGAGGGGTGCGCCCCCCTTCCCAGGGCGCGCCCCCTGCCTT
>LR738713.1:492593706-492689074 GCA_902687465.1 Secale cereale | reverse complement strand
CCCCCCCCCCCGCGGTGTCCTCCTTCCTCCTATATAAGTCTACGTACCCTGAAACCATCGAGAACAGATAAAAAACCCTAATTCCACCGCAACAACCTTCTGTTCCCGTGAGATCCCATCTTGGAGCCTGTTCAGGAGCTCCGCCGGAGGGTCCATCACGGACTGCTTCTACATCATCATCATTGCCCTCACCATGAGTTGTGAGTAGTTTACCACAGACCTTCAGGTCCATAGCTAGTATCTACATGGCTTCTTCTCTCTCTCTGGATCTCAATACAAAGTTCTCCTCGGTCTTCGAGGAGATCTATTCGATGTAATCTCTTTTTGCGGTGTGTTTGTCGAGATCCGATGAATTGTGAGTTTATGATCAAGATTATCTATGAGAAGTATTTGGTTCTTCTCTGAACTCTTTATGTGTGCTCATAATATCCTTGCAAGTCTCTTCGAATTATTGGTTTGGTTTTGCCTACTAGATCTGTAGTTCTTGCAATGGGAGAAGTGCTTGGGTTTGGGTTCAATCTTGCGGTGTCCTTTCTCAGTGATAGTAGGGGCAGCAAGGCATGTATTGTATCATTGCCATCGAGGATAAAAAGATGGGGTTTATATCATATTGCTTGAGTTTATCGCTCTACATCATGTCATCTTGCTTAAGGCATTACTATGTTCTTATGAACTCAATACACAAGATGCATGCTGGATAGCGGTCGATGTGTGGAGTAATAGTAGTAGATGCAGAATCGTTTCGGTCTACTTGTCTCGGACGTGATGCCTATATACAATGATCATGCCTAGATAGTCTCATAATATTCGCTTTTCTATCAATTGTTCGACAGTAATTATTTTACCCGCCGTAGAATATCGCTATCATGAGAGAAGCCACTAGAGAACACTATGGCCCGCGAGTCTATTCTCAACATATCAATCTACATCTACTTTACTTTTACTGCTTTAACTTTCTGTTCTTCTAAACAAAAATACCAAAAATATAAACTATCATCTCTATCAGATCTCACTTTCGTAAGTGACCGTAAAGGGATTGACAACCCCTTATCGCGTTGGCTGCGAAGTTCTTATTTGTTTGTGCAGGTGCGAGGGACTCGCGCGTGGTCTCCTACTAGATTGATACCTTGGTTCTCAAAAACTGAGGGAAATACTTACGCTACTGTGCTGCATCTCCCTTTCCTCTTGGAGGGAATACAACACAAGCTCGAGAAGTAGCAAGAAGAATTTCTGGCACCGTTGCCGGGGAGGCTTACGCAAAAGTCATATACCAAGTACCTATCACAAACCCTTATACTTCGCATTACATTTTTGCATGTCGTTTTCCTCTCCCCCACTTCACCCTTGCCGTTTTATTTGCCCTTCTTCTACCGTGTGTTTATCGTTCGCTTGCTTCTTGTTTGCTTGTGTGAGTTGGATTGCTTGCTTGTCACTATGGCTCGGAACAATACCAAATTGTGTGACTTCTCCAATACCAACAACAATGATTTTATTAGCACTTCGATTGCTCCTATTACTGCTGCTGAATCTTGTGAGATCAATGCTGCTTTGTTGAATCTTGTCATGAAAGATCAATTCTCCGGCCTTCCTAGTGAAGATGCCGCTACCCATTTGAACAACTTTGTTGATTTGTGTGATATGGAAAAGAAAAGGGATACGGATAACATTATTGTTAAATTGAAGTTATTTCCGTTTTCACTTAGAGATCGTGCTAAAACTTGGTTTTCCTCTTTGCCTAGAAATAGTATTGATTCGTCGAATAAGTGCAAAGATGCTTTTATCTCTAAGTATTTCCCTCCTGCTAAGATCATCTCTCTTAGAAATGATATTATTAATTTTAAGCAACTAGATCATGAGCATATTGCACAAGCTTGGGAGAGAATGAAATTGATGATACGTAATTGCCCTACACATGGTTTGAATCTATGGATGATTATCCAGAATTTTTATGCTGGCTTGAATTTTGCTTCTAGAAATCTTTTAGACTCGGCCGCGGGAGGCACTTTCATGGAAACTACCTTAGGAGAAGCTACCAAACTCCTAGATAATATTATGGTTAATTATTCTCAATGGCACACCGAAAGATCTACTAGTAAAAAAGTCCATGCTATTGAAGAAATTAGTGTTTTGAGTGGAAAGATGGATGAACTTATGAAATTATTTGCTGCTAAGAGTGCTTCTTCTGATCCTAATGATATGCCTTTGTCCACTTTGATTGAAAATATCAATGAATCTTTGGATGTGAATTTTGTTGGTAGGAATAATTTTGGTAACAATGCTTATAGAGGTAATTTTAATCCTAGGCCTTTTCCTAGTAATTCCTCTAATAATTATGGTAATTCCTACAACAACTCTTATGGAAAGATGCCTTCTGAATTTGAAACTAGTGTTAAGGAGTTTATGATCTCGCAAAAGAATTTCAATGCTATGCTTGAAGAGAAATAGCTTAAGATTGATGAATTGGCTAGAAGTGTGGATAGAATTACTCTGGATGTTGATTTTTTGAAACTTAGATCTATCCCACCTAAGCATGATATCAATGAGTCTCTCAAGGCCATGAGAATTTCCATTGATGAATGCAAAGAAAGAACCGCTAGGATGCGTGCTAAAAGAGAGGATTATATTAAAGCGTGTTTTCAAGTTATCATGAAAATAAAGATGAAGATCTGAAAGTTATTGATGTGTCTCCTATTAGATCCTTGTTTTATAGTATAAATCTTGATGAAGATAGGATTGGAGATGATTCTGCTTTAAGGTGTCAATGATTCGGAGTTTTTAGATCTTGATGCTAAAATTGTTAAAAATGGGAGTGAAGAGATTAAAAATTTGCATAGTGATGAACCCACTACTTTGGATTTCAAGTGATTCAATTATGACAATTTCTCTTTGATTGATTGTATTTCCTTGTTTCAATCCGTACTAAATTCTCTGCATGCTTGTAGTCAAAATAAAGCTTTCACCAAACACATAGTTGATGTTTTGATGCAATCTTATGAAGAAAAACTTGAGTTAGAAGTTTATATCCCTAGAAAGCTTTATGATGAGTGGGAACCTACTATTAAAATAAAAATAAAAGATTATGAATGCTATGCTTTGTGTGATTTGGGTGCAAGTGTCTCCACTATCCCAAAAAAAATGTGTGATTTGCTAGGGTTCCATGAGCGTGATGATTGTTCTTTAAATTTGCATCTTGTGGATTCCACTATTAAGAAACCTATGGGAAGAATTAATGATGTTATTATTGTTGCCAATAGGAATTATGTGCATGTAGATTTCATTGTTCTTGATATAGATTTCAAACCTTCATGTCCTATTATTCTTGGTAAACCTTTCCTTAGAACGATTGGAGCAATTATTGATATGAAGGAAGGAAATATTAGATTCCAATTTCCGTTAAGGAAAGGCATGGAACACTTTCCTAGAAATAAAATCAAATTACCATATGAATCTATTATGAGAGCCACTTATGGATTGCCTTCCAAAGATGGCAATACCTAGATCTATCTTGTATCGTGCCTAGCTAGGGGCGTAAAACGATAGCACTTGTTGGGAGGCAACCCAACTTTATTTTTTTTGTTTTTATTGCTGTTAGGGAATAAATATTGCATCTAGCCTCTGTATAGATGTGGTTTCATGTTTTGTTTAGTGTTTGTGCCAAGTAGAACCTTTGGGAAGACTTGTGTGAAGTTTATGTGATCTTGCTGTGAAAAACAGAATCGTTAGCGCTTGCTAAAGTGGTCGTCAGATTTTACTGGGGCGTGCTATTTAGTTGATTCTTTTTGAAGATGATTAATAGACAAATTCCTCACGTTTACCAATTTAGTTTGAATTTTTTGGAGTTACAGAATTATGCGAAACCTGCAGATTACTACAAACTATTCTGTTTTTGACAGATTCTGTTTTTCGTCTGTTATTTGCTTATTTCAATGCATCTATAAGTAGTATTGGCAAGTATGAACCATAGAGAAGTTGTAATACAGTAGGTTTAGCACCAATATAAACAAATAATTAATTCATGGCAGCACCTTTGAGTAGTGGTTTGCTTTCTTATACTAACGGAGCTCACGAGAATTTTTGTCTAAGTTTTGTGTTGTGAAGTTTTCAAGTTCTGAGTATTGCTTTGATGGACTATGGAACCAAGAGTAGAAAAGTCCTAAGCTTGGGGATTCCCATGGCACCCCAACAAATTCAAGTACAATCAAAAGCCTAAGCTTGGGGATGCCCCGGGAAGGCATCCCCTCTTTCATCTTCATCCATCGGTAACTATACTTGGAGCTATATTTTTATTCACCACATGATATGTGTTTTGCTTGGAGCGTCTTGTATAATTTGAGTCTTTGCTTGTTAGTTTGCCCCAATTATCCTTGCTGGACACACCTATTTGAGAGAGTTAAATATGGCCTAGGAATTGCTAGAACACTCTATGTGCTTCACTTATATCTTTTGAGTAGAATAGTTTTTGCTTTAGTGCTTCACTTATATCTTTTAGAGCACGGTGGTGATAATATTTTGAAGAAATTGTTGAACTCTCATGCTTAACTTATATCCTTTCGAGAGTCTATTAAAACAGCACGGTAATGTGTTTAGGCTATAAAACTAGTCTTCACATGATAGACATCCAATGTCAATGTAGTAAAAAAAATCACACTAAGTGCATTGAATATGATGAGATGTTGGATGCTTGTTAATTGTTTTGAGATATGAGGATAGTGATATTAGACTCATGCTAGTGGATTTATTATGAAATTGAGAAATACTTGTGTTAAGGTTAGTGATTCCCGTATCATGCACGTATGGTGAACCGATATGTGACGAAGTTAGAGCATGAGGTATTTGTAAAGTGTCAACCTTTGTGTGGAGGTCGGGGGCGCGCGATGGTTAACTCCTACCAACCCCCCCCCCCTAGGAGCATGCGTTGATTTCTTTGTTTTGATAACTCGTAGATTTTTGCAATAAGTATATGAGTTCTTATGACTAATGTTGAGTCCATGGATTATACGCACTGTCACCCTTCCACCACTACTAGTCTCTCTTGTGCCGCGCAACTTTCGCCGGTACCATAAACCCACTATATATCCTTCCTCAAAAGAGCCACCATATTATTCCTCAAAACAGCCATCATACCTACCTATCATGGCATTTCCATAGCCATTCCGAGATATATTGCCATGCAACTTTCCACCGTTCTGTTCATATGACACGCTTCATATTGTCAAATTGCCATTGCATGATCATGTAGTTGACATCGTATTTGTGGCAAGGCCACCATGCATAACTTTTCATACATGTCACTCTTGTTTCATTGCACATCCCCGTACATCGTCGGAGGCATTCATATAGAGTCATACTTTGTTGCAGCATCAAGTTGTAATATCGAGTTGTAACGAAAGTGTGATGATCATCATTATTAGAGCATTGTCCCATGGGGGGAAAGGCTTAATCTATAAAGCCCCTCCGCCAAAAAAAGGCCAAATAAAAAAGAAAGGCCCAAAAAAAAGGGGACAATTGCTACTATCTTTTTTTCCACACTTGTGCTTCAAAGTAGCACCATGTTCTTCATTGTAGAGAGTCTCATGCTTAGTCAATTTATATACTAGTGGGAATTTTCATTATAGAACTTGGCTTGTATATTCCAACGATGTGCTTCCTCAAATGCCCTAGGTCTTCGTGAGCAAGCAATCTAGATGCACACCCACTAGTTTCTTTTGTTGAGCTTTCATTCATATTTAGCTCTAGTGCATCCGTTGCATGGCAATCCCTACTCACTCACATTGATATCTATTGATGGGCATCTCCTTAGCCCGTTGATACGCCTAGTTGATGTGAGACTATCTCCCTCCTTTTTATCTTCTCCACAACCACCTCTATTCCACCCATAGTGCTATGTCCATGGCTCACACTCATGTATTGCGAGAAAGTTGAAAGGTTTGAAAGAATAGAGTATGAAAACAAGTGCTTGGCTAAAATCGGGGTTGTGCATGGTATGAATATTTTGTGTGGTGAAGAGGGAGCAAAGCCAGACTATATGATTTTGTAGGGATAACTTTCTTTAGCCATAGTATTTCGAGAAGACATGATTGCTTTGTTAGTATGCTTGAAGTATTGTTATTTCTTATGTCAATATAGACTTTGATCTTGAATCTTTCAGATCTGAACATTCATGTCACAATTAAGAGAATTACATTGAAAAACTATGTTGGTTAGCATTCCACATCAAAAATTCTGTTTTTATCATTTTCCTACTCGAGGATGAGCAGGAATTCAGCTTGGGGATGCTTGATACGTCTCCAACGTATCTATAATTTTTGATTGTTCCATGCTATTATTTATGATGTCTTGGATGTTTAATGGGCTTTGTCATACACTTTTATATCATTTTTGGGACTAACCTACTAACCCAAAGGCCCAGTCCAGATTGCTGTTTTTTGCCTGTTTCAGGGTTTTGCAGAAAAGGAATATCAAACGGAGTCCAAACGGAATGAAACCTTCGGGAGAGATATTTCTGGAGAAAATCACGCACGGGAGACTTGAGAACCACGGAGTAGGGGCTACGAGGTGTCCACGAGGGTGGGGGACACGCCCCCCTTCCTAGGGCGCGCCCCCCTGCCTCGTGGGCCCCTCGTGAGTCCCCCGGTGCCCTCCTTCCTCCTATATAAGCCTACGTACCCCGAAACCATCAGCAATAGAGAGAAAACCCTAATTCCACCGCCGTAACCTTCTGTTCTTGTGAGATCCCATCTTGGAGCCTATTTCGGAGCTCCGTCGGAGGGGGGATCCATCACGGAGTGCTTCTACATCGTCATCATCGCCCTCACCATGAGTTGTGAGTAGTTTACCATAGACCTTCGGGTCCATAGCTAGTATCTAGATGGCTTCTTCTCTCGCTCTGGATCTCAATACAAAGTTCTCCTCGGTCTTCGAGGAGACCTATTCGATGTAATCTCTTTTGCGGTGTGTTTGTCGAGATCCGATGAATTGTGAGTTTATGATCAAGATTATCTATGAGAAATATGTGGTTCTTCTCTGAACTCTTTATGTGTGCTCATAATATCCTTGCAAGTCTCTTCAAATTATTGGTTTGGTTTGGCCTACTAGATCTATAGTTCTTACAATGGGAGAAGTGCTTGGCTTTGGGTTCGATCTTGTGGTGTCATTTCCCAGTGACAATAGGGGCAGCAAGGCACATATTGTATTGTTGCCATCGAGGATAAAAAGATGGGGTTTATATCATATTTCTTGAGTTTAGCCCTCTACATCATGTCGTCTTGCTTAAGGCGTTACTCTGTTCTTATGAACTCAATACACTAGATGCATGCTGGATAGCGGTCGATGTGTGGAGTAATAGTAGTAGATGCGGGCAGGAGTCGGTCTACTTGTCTCGGACGTGATGCCTATATACAATGATCATGCCTATATAGTCTCATAATTATTCGCTTTTCTATCAATTGCTCGACAGTAATTTGTTTACCCGCCGTAGAATATCGCTATCATGAGAGAAGCCACTAGAGAACACTATAGCCCCTGGGTCTATTCTCAACATATAAATATACATCTACTTTACTTTTACTGCTTTTATTTTATGTTCTTATAAACAAAAATACCAAAAATATAAACTATCATCTCTATCAGATCTCACTTTCGTAAGTGACCGTAAAGGGATTGACAACCCCTTATCGCGTTGGTTGTGAAGTTCTTATTTGTTTGTGCAGGTGCGAGGGACTCGCGCGTGGTCTCCTCCTGGATTGATACCTTGGTTCTCAAAAACTGAGGGAAATACTTACGCTACTGTGCTGCAGCTCCCTTTCCTTTTTGATGGAATACAACGCAAGCTTGAGAAGTAGCAGTGGGCTGTAGGTGGCTGTGAAGAGGCAGTGGGCTGCGGGGAGAGGAGAGAGAGAGAGGCCCGCAGGGTTTTCGGGGACCAAAAATGTCCGACGAATAAACCGGCAACGATGCTGCTCTAGTTTAACGGTTGGGCTATCAAACGAGCTCCGAATGCGACGAAATTTGGCAGGCGGTCTACCTACAATATAATAAGACTACACGCCAAGTTTCATCCCATTCCGAGAACATTTTCCAGCCACTTATAAAATAAATATTCGGAGGTGCCGCGGGCGCGTGCAAGTGTGTCTGGGCTCAGAACGGACAACGGAGAGGACGGGCGGACTCAGACGGATGCAAGTTTTGAAAACATGAGGATGCAATGCACATGATGACATGGCAAAATGCAACACGCAAGAAGATGACATGGCAACGATGACGAATAACTGGCTGACACCTGGTGCATCGGTCTCGGGGCGTCACAACACTCCCCTACTAACAAGAGATCTCGTCCCGAGATCTTTGTAAGGAGACGCAAGGGAAAAAGGAAGAAGGTGAAAACAAAGAACCTAGAGAGGTTGAACAACTTGAAAGGAAGAACAGAACGGAGATGAACGAGGTCGAGAAGGTTCGTTACAAAAGAGTAACACGGAAGAAACGAGAAACTTGATGGTAGAAAGACAAGAAAGAAAAGCCGAAGGAAGAAAATTGAATTCGAGAGCCACTCCAGTTAAATGGGATAGACAAGGAATATGATCGAGAAAAATTTAGATAGCACTCCGGTTGAATATGGAAGGGATAGAACATAAACTCGAGAAGATGGAACGATACTTGATGAGATGAACAACACGATGCCTCCGGGAGAAATTAAGAATGAGAAGAAAGGAGGTAGGACAACACCTTCTAGCACAATAGTGTTTCAAAACATCCTTGCGAAGAAGGGACGAACGATAGTTGTTGAAAATCAACAACGAAAATAATTAACTTGTTGTGGACTTATGGCAATAATCCCAAACTTGAGGTGAATTATGCCACAACGAAAAGGTTGAATAGATGAGATGAAGGAAGAAAGGCAAAACTCCACTTCAAAAGAATACGGAGAATTATTTGCACAACTCGAGGGGCAAGAAGAATGCTTGAGCTGCTCCACAGAATTTGAAGAACACTTGAAGAATGAATTAAATCATGAAGAACCACCATGGAGAACTCCGGTCACAAAAGGATGATGAAGGACGAAAAGAATAAGATTAAAGTCTTGTAACGAGTTAGACAAGGTATCCGACGAGATAGCTGAGAAAACTTTGAACTCCGGGGAAGAAAAGATTAAAGCACTTGGGACTAGAATTTATTCATCAAGAACAAATTCCGAAGGAAAGGATTAAATCAACTTGACGAGAATGAATAAGAATTATGGTCTGCTCGTCCTTCATCTATTAAATTGATGAAAGCAATGGATTCGCATACTACTTATTCTCGTTGAAATGATTAAGGAGTGATATATCGTGAACTTGCGAAAATCTTCATGAAACACAGGTAGGATTGGAATAAAAATGAATGGATTGATATGATAACACCGGAAAAGAACTCTTGATCGACCCACCATAAGAATTGATGCCGACTGAAGAAAAGGAACGAACCACCGGGAAGAATTAAAATCGAGTGATGAAAGAGAACTAACCACCGTAAGGAATTGAAATTGAGTGAATACAAGAGAATGAATCGCCGGGAAGAATAAGCACTTGGGGAATTTAGATACAAGAGAACAAAGAGATCGCGAACTGATTAAAGAATACTTGAACGAAGCACCGGACGAATGTGAGACGAACGAAGAGGCATCAATGAAGAATAATTGGAGGACGAAGTTGAAAACTGAGAACGAAGAAATCTTCTAAAAATGATGGCCTTCGGAGGAACACAAAGAAAATAATTCATGAAGTACTCTGGAAGAATGAAAAGAAGAAAGGTTGAATCAAGCATGAAAAGGGTTTGAAAATGGTCTGGGAGAAGGCACATGACTGATGGAATCCATACTTACGTCATAATTGAAAAGAATTTGGTAATCACTCCAGAAAATTAGAAGAGTCAGGTAAGATCCTGGGAATAAACCTATGGGTTATGAGCCCACTCGAAGAAAATCACCGCTGAAAAGGATCCAAAAGGAGATAGCCACCGGAATGATTAAAAATCCTCGAATGAGGTGACAACCTCGAGTTAATAGAAACTCAGACGAATCTTTTGAGATGTCTTCAGAACTCCGGAATGATTAAATGGCGAGAGGGAAACGAGCAAGGCGAAACATTTGAGCCGAGGGAAAATAATATGATGAACACCGAATATAATTTGAATTGGAACCATCGGAAAGAAAAGAGATAAAGAATGTCGAATGAGAGGAGAATTCATCAGAGAAGAACAGAAGGATGACGAACTGGACGAGAATTCACTAGTTGAAAAAAATCAAGGAAAGAATACAAAGGATTCACACGAGTAGGATGGATACTCGATTGAGGACTCCGGCTCCGAGAAAAAAAAGGGTGGGCGGGTGGGAAAAAGAAAGACCACATCGGACAGGGAAAACAACACCGGTTGGAAAGAACTGAGGGTCGAACTTGCAAAAGATGAAGAGGATCGAATCAACTTGACGAGAATTGCACCGGATGAAAAGAGCTGACATCGCAATGAATGAAAACTACCCGCGTGATCCTAAAAAAAATTGAAGGGGAAGAGGAGTTATTCAAAACACCTACGTCAAGATTCCTCACCAGAGCGACGAAGGGACAGAGGAGTAAAAAGAATTCCTACTCTCCGATATAACTAGACTCCGAAAAAGTTCTCTTCTAGACTCGACAACGGCAAAGCTAAGATCAATCAAGGGGCTCCTCTGGTCGGTCGAGGCTCTGATACTAACTTATCAAGCCCAAGATGCAATTCTATCTCTATCACTAGATAAAACTTGTGATTGAGGCACAACCGCATTTTAGGTGCTTAGCAAGATGGATATCATTACATCGTACCACTACATACATACATGGGGGATACAACAAGTCATACAATTCACATGAATACAACAAATCATATACAAAACATCCGACTATGGATGCAAACATGAAAAGCACAACGACATCCATCTGCTTTCCCAGGCTGCCGACCAGGAACCTAACCCAAGACTGATGAGGAAGAAGAACTCAAACACACCATAACATCGCTCTCACATCAAGTCATCGGAAACCCGCACCTGCAACTGTTGTTGTAGTATCTGTGAGCCACGAGGACTCAGCAATCCCATAACCATGCGTATCAAGACTAGCAAAGCTTATTGGGTAGGAAGAGGTTAAGTGGTGAGGTTGCAGCAGCGGCTAAGCAAAAGTATGGTGGCTAACTTACGAGTACAAGAGTAAGATGAGCCTCTACGCAAAACGGTCGCAAACTAGTAATGATCGCTAGAGATCCTGAACTACTTGCGAGTCAAACATAACCCCACCGTGTTCTCTTCTCAAAGTGAAAAGAGACGGTCATGGTTACTCACGCGGTTGTGTATTTTATTTCGGATCCTCTATCAAGTTTTCTACAACCGGACATTAACAAATTCCCATCTACCACATAACAGCGGGCACGGCTTTCGAAAGATCAAACCCTGCAAGGGTGTCCCAACTTAGCCCATCACAAGCTCACGATATGTGGAGTCGCAACTCCATGTTGGGAAGACCCGAGTATTCTCGGAATCCCATGCTCAAGATATTTCGACAAAGGTAAAACTAATCCAGCCAGACCTCCGGACGTGCCGACACCCTGATAAGAGCCGCGCGTATCTCGTCTCAGGCCACGATCGGATTGTCCAAACTCCCGGTAGGCCAAGTCCAGAGTTGCCCTTGATGGTCACCGGCGGATGACAGGTTTGGACCAACACTCATGAGGAGCACTGGCCTGGTGGTTGATTAAGAGTCCTCAGGTGCTAGTCGGTCCCTATGCAAGTTTTAGTTATTAGGCAAATGTAGTACCAAGGTTCGGTCTTGCTGAAAAAGCTTTAAGCAGTGCGAATTATCAAGGGGGGGACCATAAACACCAACCGTGTTAGGAACACAAAATAAGGAACATAACGCCAGTTTATCGGTTCTTAAGACGGCATGAGTGGAACAAAACACCGAGCAAAAGGCCAAGCCTTCCACCCATTGCCAAGTATATATGTGCATTAATTTAATTAATAGATATTATGATATTCCAACAACGTCCAGCTCCAACATGGAGCAATCTTCCTCTTCACCTGCAACTAACAATGCTATAAGAGGGGCTGAGCAAGCGGGTAACATAGTCAAACAACGGTTTGCTGGGATGGTGTCAAAGGTTAGAGGTTTCATGGCTACAAGGAGAGGCTGACAACAAATAGATAGGTAGCGTGACATATAGCAATAGCATCGAGACAACTACCATGGCAATGATAGTAAAGGTGTCCAAGGAGACGGTCATCTTGCCTGGAATCCCGAAAGGAAGAAGAACGAGTCCATGAAGAAGACAAAGAAGAAGCCACGAAGACGAACCAAGTGTAGTTGAACGAACCCTCACGATCGCAACGAAACAAGCACTAACGAGAAGCAAGCAACACGGTAAACACACCACTCAAGAACATGACATAATGCTCAGCCAAGTATGATGCATGACAAGTCTATATGATGCAAAACATGGCAAGGGATGATGCATACAAGAACACACAACAAGGCAAGTTTAAATGAGGCCGGAAACAACATATAACAATTCCGGTAAATCCTCATATGCAATTTTCGAAATTGGTCCAGATCTGAACAAACCTTAAGTTAAACTTGTTAAACAGCAAGTTAACATGCACCATGATTATCTACTCGAAATTCTAGTCAAGTTACATATAAAGTTTATTTAATTCGGAGCTACGGCCTAGAAGATATGAGCGAAACAAGACAAGCATGGCATTGTTGCAAAACGCATCCAAACATCAAGCAAACACACTCCAAACAGGTATAAAACATGTTATTATGCATCTACATGCAAAAACACACAAGTTTCATATAGGACACGCTCAAAACGGAGCAACGATTCATCACATACACATGAAACAAGATATAACAACAAGCTGTCCAAAAACAGCAATATGGCACTTAGTTGACATCAAAACAACATGATACCATAACACTTCGTGTCAACAAAGGGCATGGCAAGCATGTGCATGTCCAGCACTACAAGCATCACCACTGAGCTACTACCAAACGTCACTAGAAAATGCTCAAAACATCATGGCAAGATTGCAAAAGATAACAATTTCACAGACTTAGTGAAAATAAACTAAACATGGCAGCAACAAGGACAAGCAGGCATGTTTGCAAGCTTGTGCAACTCATCTCAAAGCATATCATGGCTTGTGAGTATAACCAGTAGCAAGAGGACATGTTTATGAAGCTACTCATGGCAAGAACATGGTCATAGGATGCATAGAACACTAGCTATTCACATGGCAAAACTGAACTTACTGATAACAGGCTGAGAGAAACATTTTATAGCAACTTGAGAGCATGAAAACAAAAATCTACATCAGGCCATATATGCAAACAAGGGCATGGATGGATAGAGCATAACATGGACAACAAGACATTATCATTAGACAACACAAAACATTCATGGATTTGAGTGGGGCATCAAGCAAACATGGCATCAGGTTATAAAGTTTCAGACTTAGCAGTTTTCAACAAGTCATAGAAATCAGCAATAGCGAGTAGGACACTTTACAATCTTGTTGCAAACACCACAAGGCATATCATGAAAAGCGGATTGCACCATAGTAAAGATGGCATGATTGTGCTTCTAAAACATATTGACATGTAGCTCATACAAAAATCACACGTAAAGATAAGAAAAAGACAAATCAACATCTCATAACAAGTTTCAGCACTTAACAGCCACATGCACTTTTGCAACAGAGATAAACATGGCAATATGACACCTAACATGAATGCAACAGCCACCATCATGTAGAGCACTTCACAATGAACATTTTGACATATCATACACTCCATTTGGACCAACATGCATAAAGTTACAACCTCACAAACATGCTAACATAATAACAGTTATCAACAGTTTATAACATTTAGCACTTTTGTAACGATGATTAGGGCATCAAGATGAACTCAAACAAGCATGTCACAGTACAACAATATGAAGAGCATCACGAGACGAACATTTGGACATATCGTATGCTCAAATTGGACAATCATGCACAAAGTAATCATCACTAAAAGTATGCAACATGCTGTAGTAAAATAGGGACTTAGTCATAACAAAAACAACCTCGGGGTGGACATGTCCAGGGTCCAGGCGGACATGTCCGTCGGCTGGGCACCCGGGCCCACTTGGCAGCGACACGGAGAGGGGAGGCCTGGACATGTTCGTGCTCCACTGGACATGTCCGGCTCGTCCCGATCCGGATCTGACCGGACCGAGACCGGCGGCGAGATCGTGGCCGCGGCGGGGCGTCGAGTGGAGGTGGCGAGGTCGCGACATGGCCAGATCCGGCAAGGGCCTGCGAGAAGCTGGGGCTGCGGGCGCCATGGCAGGGCGGCGGAGCTCGACGCGGGGTCGGTGGCGGCGGCGTGACCGGGCGCCAGTGCGAGGCGGCGGAGAGTAGAGCTGGGCACGGGAGTGAGGAGCTCTGGCCCGAGCGGGCGGCGGGGCGAGGTGGCGGCGCACGCGCGGGATGGATCTCCGGAGAGATCCCGACGGAGCTCCGGCAAGCGGTGGCGCGGAGGAGGCCAGTAGGAGGCCGGACGGCGAGCTCGGGAGGAGCGGGGAGGAGGAGCGCTACGGCCAACGCGCGGAGCGGCTCGGGCCCGCTTTGGCCTGCGGAGGGCCCGTGATGGGCTTCGCCGGGCTGAGCGGCTGGAGGCGAACAAGGGTCAGGTGATGGTGTGCGATAGGAGGGAAGCGGCTGCGCGGGTGATGTGGCGGAGCGCCATTGGCCGAAGGCGCCGGCTGCTGGGGGGGAGTTGGCGGCGATAAGTGGCGATGGGCGGCTGACCGGGCACAGAATTTGGTGGGAGTGACAGCTGGAGGTAGGGGAGACTAGGGGAGGCAAAAAATGGCATGGGTAGGTGGTTTAAATAGGCACGGATTAGGTTTAGGGGGGTTTTGGGTGTTTTTGGACCGTGCGATTGCTACTTCTCGAGTTTGTGTTGTATTCTCTCGAAGAGGAAAGGGAGATGCAGCATAGTAGCGTAAGTATTTCCCTCAGCTTTTGAGAACCAAGGTATCAATCCAGTAGGAGACCACGTGCGAGTCCCTCGCACCTGCACAAACAAAAAAGAACTTCGCAGCCAACGCGATAAGGGGTTGTCAATCCCTTTACGGTCACTTACGAAAGTGAGATCTGATAGAGATGATAGTTTGTATTTTTGGTATTTTTGTTTATAAGAACAGAAAGTAAAAACGGAAAAAGTGAAGTAGATGTAGATTGATATGTTGAGAATAGACCCGGGAGGCATAGTGTTCTCTAGTGGCTTCTCTCATGATAGCGATATTCTACGGCGGGTAAACAAATTACTTTCGAGCAATTGATGGAAAAGCGAATAATTATGAGACTATCTAGGCATGATCATTGTATATAGGCATCACGTCCGAGACAAGTAGACCGACTCCTGCCTCCATCTACTACTATTACTCCACACATCGACCGCTATCCAGCATGCATCTAGTGTATTGAGTTCATAAGAACAGAGTAACGCCTTAAGCAAGATGACATGATGTAGAGGGATAAACTCAAGCAATATGATATAAACCCCATATTTTTATCCTCGATGGCAACAATACCATACGTCCCTTGCTGCCCCTACTGTCACTGGGAAAGGACACCGCAAGATTGAACCCAAAGCCAAGCACTTCTCCCATTGCAAGACCTATAGATCTAGTAGGCCAAACCAAACCAATAACTTGAAGAGACTTGCAAGGATATTATGAGCACACATAAAGAGTTCAGAATAGAACCAAATATTTCTCATAGATAATCTTGATCATAAACCCACAATTCATTGGATCTCGACAAACACACCGCAAAAAGAGATTACATCGAATAGATCTCCTCGAAGATCGAGGAAAACTTTGTATTGAGATCCAGAGAGAGAGAAGAAGCCATCTAGATACTAGCTATGGACCCAAAGGTCTGTGGTAAAGTACTCACAACCCATGGTGAGGGCGATGATGATGATGTAGGAGCACTCCGTGATGGATCCCCCTCGGTGGAGCTCCGGAACAGGCTCCAAGATGGGATCTCGCGGGAACAGAAGGTTACGGCGGTGGAATTAGGGTTTTCTCTCTATTGCTGATGGTTTCGGGGTACGTAGGCTTATATAGGAGGAAGGAGGGCACCGGGGGACTCACGAGGGGCCCACGAGGCAGGGGGTGCGCCCTGGGAAGGGGGCATGCCCCCCACTATCGTGGACACCTCGTAGCCCCTACTCCGTGGTTCTCAAGTCTACCGTGCGTGATTTTCTCCAAAAATATCTCTCCCGAAGGTTTCATTCCGTTTGGACTCCGTTTGATATTCCTTTTCTGCAAAACCCTGAAACAGGCAAAAAACAGCAATCTGGACTGGGCCTTTGGGTTAGTAGGTTAGTCCCAAAAATGATATAAAAGTGTATGACAAAGCCCATTAAACATCCAAGACATCATAAATAATAGCATGGAACAATAAAAAATTATAGATACGTTGGAGACGTATCAAGCATCGCCAAGCTTAATTCATGCTCCTCCTCGAGTAGGTAAATGATAAAAACAGAATTTTTGATGTGGAATGCTAACCAACATAGTTTTTTAATGTAATTCTCTTAATTGTGGCATGAATGTTCAGATCTGAAAGATTCAAGATAAAAGTCTATATTGACATAAGGAATAATAATACTTCAAGCATACTAACAAAGCAATCATGTCTTCTCAAAATACTATGGCTAAAGAAAGTTATCCCTACAAAATCATATAGTCTTGCTATTCTCCCTCTTCATCACACAAAATATTCATATTATGCACAACCCAGATTTCAGCCAAGCACTTGTTTTCATACTCTATTCTTTCAAACCTTTCAACTTTCATGCAATACATGTGCGTGAGCCATGGACATAGCACTATGGGTGGAATACAGAGGTGGTTGTGGAGAAGACAAAAAGGAGGGAGATAGTCTCACATCAACTAGGCGTATCAACGGGCTATGGAGATGCCCATCAATAGATATCAATGTGAGTGAGTAGGGATTGCCATGCAACGGATGCACTAGAGCTAAATATGTATGAAAGCTCAACAAAAGAAACTAGTGGGTGTGCATCCAACTTGCTTGCTCATGAAGACCTAGGGCATTTGAGGAAGCCCATCGTTGGAATATACAAGCCAAGTTCTATAACGAAAATTCCCACTAGTATATAAAAGTGACTAAGCATGAGAGTCTCTACAATGAAGAACATGGTGCTACTTTGAAGCACAAGTGTGGAAAAAAGATAGTAGCAATTGTCCCCTTTTCTTTTCTTTTTCCTTTTTTTCTTTTTTTCTCCTTTTTTGGGCCTTTCTTTTTTCTTTGGCCTTTCCTTTTTTTTACGGAGGGGCTTTATTGATTTAGCCTTTCCTCCCATGGGACAATGCTCTAATAATGATGATCATCACACTTTCATTACAACTCGATATTACAACTCGATACTACAACAAAGTATGAATCTATATGAATGCCTCCTGCGGTGTACCAGGATGTGCAATGAGACAAGAGTGACATGTATGAAAAGTTATGCATGGTGGCCTTGCCACAAATACGATGTCAACTACATGATCATGCGATGGCAATATGACAATATGATGTGTGTCATATGAACGGAACGGTGGAAAGTTGCATGGCAATATATCTCGGAATGGCTACGGAAATGCCATGGTGGGTAGGTATGGTGGCTGTTTTGAGGAATAATATGGTGGCTGTTTTGAGGAAGGATATATAGTGGGTGTATGGTACCGGCGAAAGTTGCGTGGTACAAGAGAGGCTAGCAATGGTGGAAGGGTGAGAGTGCGTAAAATCCATGGACTCAACATTAGTCATAAAGAACTCATATACTTATTGCAAAAATCTACGATTCATCAAAACAAAGCAATCAACGCATGCTCCTAGGGGGAGGTTGGTAGGAGTTAACCATCGCGAGCCCCCGACCTCCACACAAAGGTTGGCACTTTACAAATACCTCATGCTCTAACTTCGTCACATAGGGGTTCACCATACGTGCATGCTACGGGAATCACTAACCTTAACACAAGTATTTCTCAGTTTCATAATAACGCCACTAGCATGACTCTAATATCACTATCATCATATCTCAAAACAATTATCAAGCATCCAACATCTCATTATATTCAATGCACTTAGTCTGAAAGTTTTTACTACATTGATATTGGATGTCTATCATGTGAAGACTAGTTTTATAGCCTAAACACATTACCATGCTGTTTTAATAGACTCTCAAAAGGATATAAGTGAAGCATGAGAGTTCAACAATTTCTTCAAAATATTATACCACCGTGCTCTAAAAGATATAAGTGAAGCACTAGAGCAAAAACTATTCAACTCAAAAGATATAAGTGAAGCACATGGAGTGTTCTAACAATTCCTAGGCCATATTTAACTCTCTCAAATAGGTGTGTCTAGCAAGGATGATTGTGACAAACTAACAAGCAAAGACTCAAATTATACAAGACGCTCCAAGCAAAACACATATCATGTGGTGAATAAAAATATAGCTCCAAGTATAGTTACCGATGGATGAAGAAGAAAGAGGGGATGCCTTCCCGGGGCAACCCCAAGCTTAGGCTTTTGATTGTCCTTTAATTTTACTTGGGGTGCCATGGGCATCCCCAAGCTTAGGCCCTTGCTACTCTTTGTTCCATAGTCCATCAAAGCAATACTCAAAACTTGAAAACTTCACAACACAAAACTTAGACAAAAATTCTTGTGAGCTCCATTAGTATAAGAAAACAAATCACTACTCAAAGGTACTGCAATGAATTCATTTTTTGATTATATTGGTGTTAAACCCACTGTATTCCAACTTCTCTATGGTTCAAACTTCACAATATTACTCATAGATGCATTGAAATAAGCAAACAACACACAAAAAACAGAATCTGTCAAAAACAGAACAGTCTGTGGTAATCTGCAGGTTTTGCATACTTTTGTAACTCCAAAAAAAATAAACTAAATTGGTAAACGTGAGCAATTTGTCTATTAATCATCTGCAAAAAGAATCAACTAAATAGCACGCTCCAGTAAAATATGATGACCATTCTAGCGAGCGCTAACGATTTTTTTTTCACAGCAAGATCACATAAACTTCACACAAGTCTTCCCAAAGGTTCTACTTGGCACAAACACTAAACAAAACATGAAACCACATCTAAGCCGAAGCTAGATGCAATATTTATTCACTAACAGCAGCAAAAACAAAAAATATAAAATTGGGTTGCCTCCCAACAAGCTCTTTCTTTATAGCCATTAAGATAGGCTTGGGATTTCAATGATGATCACATGAAATATAAGAATTGAAGCACAAAGAGAGCATCATAAAACATGTGACAAACACATCTAAGTCTAACATACTTCCTATGCATAGGCATTTTATAGGAAAACAAATTAGCAAGACAAGCAAGATTTAGCATATGCAAGAAAGAAGGAAGAAACAATAGCAATCTCAACATAACGAGAGGTAATTTAGTAACATGAAAATTTCTACAACCATATTTTCCTCTCTCGTAATAATTGCATGTAGGATCATGATCAAATTCAACAAAATAGCTATCACATAACATATTCTCAACATGATCCACATGGATGCAAAGTTGACACTCTTCCAAAATAGTGGGATCTAAAGTTGACACTCTTCCAAACCCACTTTCAATATTATTGCAAACATTATTATCAATCTCATATTCATCATGGGGATTAAATAAATTTTCAAGATCATAAGAAGAATCACCCTAATCATGATCATTGCAAAAAATAGTAGTCATAGCAAAACTAGCATCCCCAAGCTTAGGGTTTTGCATATCATTAGCACAATTGACATTAATAGAGTTTATAATAACATCGTTGCAATCATGCTTTTCATCGAAGGAACTATAGAGTATGCATGCAATTGCAACGATCTCATGTTTAACATACGGAACTATAGCAAATTCATCTTCATAAATATTGGCATCATGGCCACAAGGATAGCAAGCATCATGTTCATCAAGGGATATTTCAATCAAATCATCGGAATCAAAATTATCTATAGATTCATGCATATCATTATTTTCTTCCAAAGCAGCGGTCATTCTTTCAATAAATTCTTTGACATAGGCATTAGGAGCATAGTTTTCAAAGCAATATTTAAGTATGTCGAAATTTTCAGATTCGTAGAGAGTAATACCATACTTTTCAATCAAAGAGGCAACTTCATAAGCACCCTTAAAAGCAACAAATTTTTCAGTTTGTTCGATATCATACTAACTATATACACCCTTTGCATAAGAAGATAAGATTTCATTATCATTAAACTCACATAGGTAGGGGAGATGTTTTTCAAGGTTCTTAGAGCAACAAGTGAAATCACAAATTTCACAAAGATTCCCAGCATAACACAGCAATCTGTTTATCTGATCCCATAAGAGTATCCCTTTTGAGACAAACGGTGACGCAGAAAATGAGCATGCTCATCTAAAGATTTCCCATCAACTAGGCTAGTTGGGGTTTCAGCACAAGCGCATAAGGATCGAAGATGATCCAAGTAGAACACCTTAAGTTGATCCATAACAATATCTTTTTAGCAAGCAAAGATGCAAGCACATAGAAGGCACATAGCACACAAGCAAACGAGAGGCAAGCGAACGGTAAACACACGGCAGAAGAAGGGCAAATAAAACGGCAAGGGTGAATTGGGGGAGAGGAAAACGAGAGGCCAAAAATGTAATGCGAAGGATAAGGGTTTGTGATAGGTACTTGGTATATGACTTTTGCGTAAGCCTCCCCGGCAACGGCGCCAGAAATTCTTCTTGCTACTTCTCGAGCTTGCGTTGTATTCCCTCGAAGAGGAAAAGGGGATACAGCACAGTAGCATAAGTATTTCCCTCAGTTTTTTAGAACCAATGTATCAATCCAGTAGGAGACCACGCGCGAGTCCCTCGCACCTGCACAAACAAATAAGAACTTCGCAGCCAACACGATAAGGGGTTGTCAATCCCTTTACAGTCACTTACGAAAGTGAGATCTGATAGAGATGATAGTTTATATTTTTGGTATTTTTTTATAAGAACAGAAAGTAAAAACGGAAAAAGTAAAGTAGATGTAGATTGATATGTTGAGAATAGACCCGGGGGCCATAGTGTTCTCTAGAGGCTTCTCTGATGATAGCGATATTCTATGGCGGGTAAACAAATTACTGTCGAGCAATTGATAGAAAAGCGAATAATTATGAGACTATCTAGGCATGATCATTGTATATAGGCATCACGTCCGAGACAAGTAGACCGACTCCTGCCTGCATCTACTACTATTACTCCACACATCAACCGCTATCCAGCATGCATCTAGTGTATTGAGTTCATAAGAACAGAGTAACGCCTTAAGCAAGATGACATGATGTAGAGGGATAAACTCAAGCAATATGATATAAACCCCATCTTTTTATCCTCGATGGCAACAATACAATATGTGCCTTGATGCACCTACTGTCACTGGGAAAGGACACCGCAAGATTGAACCCAAAGCCAAGAACTTCTCCCATTGCAAGAACTATAGATCTAGTAGGCCAAACCAAACCAATAATTCGAAGAGACTTGCAAGGATATTATGAGGACACATAAAGAGTTCAGAAAAGAACCAAATATTTCTCATAGATAATCTTGATCATAAACCCACAATTCATCGGATCTCGACAAACACATCGCAAAAAGAGATTACATCGAATAGATCTCCTCGAAGACCGAGGAGAACTTTGTATTGAGATCGAGAGAGAGAGAAGAAGCCATCTAGATACTAGCTATGGACCCGAAGGTCTGTGGTAAAGTACTCACAACTCATGTTGAGGGCGATGATGATGATGTAGAAGCACTCCGTGATGGATCACCTCTCCGCTGGAGCTCTGGAACAGGCTCCAAGATGGGATCTCACGGGAACAGAAGGTTACAACGGTGGAATTAGGGTTTTCTCTCTGTTGCTGATGGTTTCGGGGTACGTAGGCTTACATAGGATGAAGGAGGGCACCGGGGGACTCACGAGGGGCCCACGAGGCAGCGGGCGTGCCCTGGGAAGGGAGGCGCGCCCCCCACCCTCGTGGACACCTCGTAGCCCTACTCTGTGGTTCTCAAGTCTCCCATGAGTGATTTTGTCCAAAAATATCTCTCCCGAAGGTTTCATTCCGTTTGGACTCCGTTTTATATTCCTTTTCTGCAAAACCATGAAATAGGAAAAAAAACAACTATCTGGACTGGGCCTTTGGGTTAGTAGGTTAGTCCAAAAATGATATAAAAGTGTATGACAAAGCCCATTAAACATCCAAGACATCATAAATAATAGCTTGGAACAATCAAAAATTATAGATACGTTGGAGACGTATCAGCGATCGCCATCGGACGGTCAGAGCGGAGGGGGTGTCTAGGTGGGCTGCAGGTGGCTGTGAAGTGGCACTGGGCTGCGGGGAGAGGAGAGAGAGAGAGAGAGAGGCCCGCGGGGTTTTCGGGGACCGAAAATGTCCGACGAATAAACCGGCAACGGTGTCGCTCTAGTTTAACAGTTAGGCTATCAAACGAGCTCCGAATGCGACAAAATTTGGCAGGCGGTCTACCTACAATATAATAAGACCACATGCCAAGTTTCATCCCATTCCGAGAACATTTTCCAGCCACTTATAAAATAAATATTCGGAGGTGCCGCGGGCGCGTGCAAGTGTGCCTGGGCTCAGAATGGACAACGGAGAGGACGGGCGGACTCGGACGGATGCAAGTTTTGAAAACATGAGGATGCAATGCACATGATGACATGGCATAATGCAACACGCAAGAAGATGACATGGCAACGACGACGAATAACTGGCTGACACCTGGAGCATCGGTCTCGGGGCGTCACAAGCATCGACATGGATGAGCACCGCGCCGGTCTAGAATGACCGCCATCCGTCTCAACTTCGTCCCCAACCGGTCGGCCTCCGCCGAGAGAGGAAGGCGCGGTCAACAGCGGCGACGCAGTTCCATAAGGCAGCCGCAGAGCTCCTTTAATCAAGGGAAAGGACCACGCCCCCTTCGTTCCGCCGCCAGCCAGAGGTACGAGACCATATCAGAGCTCTGTACTCAGGTCGAGATTGGCTGAATTGCAACGGGAAAATACTTATACCTAAGGTTTTTCTCCTTGCATCGACCTACCCCGTTTCGATGGCTCCAATCAGAGGCTCTGGCAAACGAGATGCGAAGACTATTTCAGCATGAGCAGCACGCCGCGGCAGCTATGGGTTCAGCTTGCATCCACCTTGTTCGAAGGCCCAGCAGCGCGTTGGTTGGAATCAGTTCAGCGTCGAGCACCAAACACGCCATGGGGGCATTTTTGCAGGCCGTTACAGTGCAGATTTGGGCGAAACCAACATCAGGCGCTGGTACGCAAATTTCACAGCATCTCTCAGACGGGTTCAGCGGAAGATTATGTGGAGCAATTTGCTGAGCTCTATGACCAATTGTCTGCATACGAAGCCGTGCGTGAATCTGTGCACTATGTCACCAAGTTCATAGATGGCTTCAATTCTTCAATTAGAGTGATGGTGGCATTACAGCAACCGGCAAGTTTAGATGCTGCTTATGAATTGGCTCTGTTACATGAATCCCTGACCAGTTCGACTCCTCAGCATCATCAAGTGGTCCGGCGCCAACACTATCCACAGACAACGATGACTGTTAAACCAGCTGCGAGCAAAACCACTGAAGACGGACGAAACAGTTCTGATATGCAGAAACAGAAACTGGGTGAAGATAAATGGGAGGCTCTGAGATCTTACCGCAAGGCCAAGGGACTGTGTTTTATGTGCGGAGAGAAATGGAGTCATGACCACCAATGCAAGCAAACAGTGTCACTTCATGTAGTACAAGAAATGGTGGAATTTTTTCAGTGCCCATCTTCGGAAGAACTTGGTTCACATGAGGATGAAGAGGTCAATTTAATGTCCATTTCTGAGGTAGCAGAAGGAAGATTAGCTAGCAGTAAGGCATTTCAGTTGGTTGTCATGCTCCAAGGATAGTAGAAGACCTTTTTGGTGGATTCTGGCAGTACCCACTCCTTTGTGGATACTACTTCAGCTAACACAGTGAGAGGAGTGCAGGCATGCTCAGCAATGAAGGTGAAAGTAGGTAATGGTGAAATAATGAGTTGTTCCAGTTTTGTGCTCAAGTGCAATTGGTCAGTGCAAGGTGTCCAATTTGAGCATGATCTCAAGATTTCACCCCTCAGCTGCTATGATGGAATATTGGGAATGGACTGGTTGGCTAAACACAGCCCAATGACTGTAGACTGGGAACAACAATGGATGTTATTCCCTTTGCATGGAAAAACAGTAACTATTCAAGGAGCAACACCTGTGGAGTTTGCTTACACCATTATAGAGTTGTCGATAGTTACTGATGAAAATGCACAAACTGTGTTGCCTGAAATTCAGGAACTGCTGGATGAATACAAGGATGTTTTTGTTGTCCCAACTGGATTACCACCAGAGAGAGCTTGTGACCATTTTATCCCACTTATTCCAGGTGCAAGGCCATTCTCACACAGACCATACACACTAGCACCAGAACTAAAAGATGAAGTGGAAAGGCAAATTCAGGAAATGTTAGATTCTGGTGTAATCAGAAGGAGTAACAATTCATTTTCTTCTCCAATTCTCTTGGTTAAAAACAAGGACCATACCTGGAGAATGGTGGTGGATTACAGACACCTCAATGCTCTTACCATCAAGGGAAACTACCCTATGCCTGTGATAGATGAACTCCTGGATGAACTGCACGGTGCATAGTGGTTTACAAAACTGGATCTCAGGGCTGGATACCACCAAATAAGGCTAGCTCCTAGAGAAGAATATAAAACAGCTTTCCAAATCCATTATGGGCATTTTGAATTTCTGGTTGTGGGTTTTGGCCTGACAGGAGCTCCAAATACTTTTCAAGGGGCCATAAATGTGTCCTTGCCTGAAGAACCTGAAATGCTTAGAAATTTTGTGATAGCTTTCTTTGATGACATTCTGGTCTTCAGTAAAACACTGAAACAACATTTAGAGGATGTCAGAAGAGTTTTGCAAGTTTTGAGAAGGGACAAATGGTATGTGAAGCTATCCAACTGTGAATTTGCTTCTCAAAAACTGATCTATTTGGGTCATATAATTAGCAAGGATGGGGTTTCCACTGACCCTGAATAGATAAGCACTATTGAACAGTGGCCACAACCAAAGTTTGTAAAAGAGGTCAGAAGTTTCCTGGGGTTAGCTGGGTAGTACAGGAAATTCATTGGCCACTTTGGGATTATTGCCAAGCCCATGACTAACCTGATGCCCAAGGGTACTGTGTTCATTTGGACCAGTGTGGAGGACACAGCTTTTCAAACACTGAAACAAGCTTTAGTTACTGCTCCTGTCTTGGCACTTCCCAATTTTCAGAAACCATTTACTATCGTGACAGATGCTAGTGACTGTGGAATTGGTGATGTATTATCACAAGACGGACATCTAATAGCGTTTGTCAGCATGGCCCTGGGTCCCAAGAATCAGACACTGTCAGTATATGAAAAGAAGTACTTGGCAATTCTGCTGGCAGTGGAACAGTGGCGCTCCAACCTGTAGCTGAAAGAGTTCAATATCATTACTGATCAGAAGGCTTTAGAAAGCTTAACAGAGCATCGTCTGCATACAGCTTGGCAACAAAAATCCCTCACTAAGTTGTTTGGTTTGGATTACAAGATCATTTACAGGAAAGGGACTGAAAACAAGGTTGTTGATGCCTTGTCCAGATGCCCTCATGTGTCAGGAGACTGTTATGCTCTGTGAGCAGTACAACCAGCTTGGGTACAGGAAATAATGGATAGCTATACTTCAGACCCTCATGCTACAATGATCCTGCAGAAGTTAGCAATTGATCCAATAGTTGTTGCTAATTTTACACTGCAAGGGGGACTGCTTCATTTTAAGAAACGACTGTGGATTGGATCAAATGAACAGCTGCAGCGTAAAATCATCAACAGTTTGCATGCTAGTTCGGCTCGGGGTCATTCAGGCTTTCAAGTTACTTATCGCAGAATCTCTCAATTGTTCCATTGGAAGAAAATGAAGCAGATGATCAAAGTGGTGCTGCAACAGTGTCAGGTGTGCCAGCTTGCTAAACCTGACAGAGTACCCTACCCAGGTCTATTGCAACCATTGCCAATACCCTCACAGCCATGGGAAATGATGACAATGGATTTCATCGAGGGTTTACCAGTTTCACAGCATTACAACTACATTTTAGTGGTTATTGACAAACTGACTAAGTATGGGCACTTCATCGCTCTGAAGCATCCTTACACAGCAGCCACAGTGGCCGAGTCATTCCTGGACCGTGTGTACCGTCTTCATGGCCTTCCTGTGTTCCTAGTTTCTGATCGGGATCCTGTTTTCACCAGTACATTCTGGAAAGAGGTGTGTAACAGGACATGAATTAAGTTGCGGATGAGCTCTGGCCAACATCCACAAATGGATGGACAAACGGAATGTGTGAATCAACAAGTTGAAGGGTATCTCAGATGTTTCATAAGCGCCCATCCACATCGTTGGTTCAGCTGGCTCCCTCTCTGTGAACTTTGGTATAATACAAATTGGCACTCATCGACAGGTCGAACTCCATTTGAATTGGTGTATGGGCATCCACCCCATTATTTTGGCTTTCTCCTGTTGATGCTATCGGCAGTTCCAACGCCCATCAGTGGCTGCGCGATAGTCATGTGGTCATGGAATCAGTCAAGCAGCACTTGCTGCGTACACAACAGTGAATGAACATTCAAGCTGGTAAGCACCAAACAGAGAGATACTTTGAGGTGGGGGACACAGTTTTTCTCAAGATGCAGTCGTACATTCAGTCTTCCATTGCTCCATGGGCGAATCACAAGCTTGCTTTCAAATACTTTGGGCCTTTTGAAATCCTGGCTCGGGTTGGTGTGGTGGCTTACAAGCTGGCATTACCGGACAACTACAGAGTACATCCAGTTTTCCATGTCTCCTTACTCAAGCGCCATGTCAAGCCGGATCAACAGGTATTGCCAGTTCTACCTTCGACAGTAGCTCACCTGCAGGTGCTGTTTTGCTTCCTCGATCGTCGAGTGGTTTCGCGCGGAAACAAAATGGTAGCTCAAGTGCTGGTCAAATGGAGCCACTCTCCGGCTTCGTTGGCAACCTGGGAAGAGCAAGACATGCTGAAGCAACAGTTTCCGTGCGCGCCGGCTTGGGGGCAAGCCACTTTCTCTCCAGGGGGGATTGTCAGTAGCGCTGAGGATGAAGCAGCGGCAAGACCTGAATCACAACAGGAGGAACCAACAAGCGCAAAGCAGGCCAGGCCCAAGAGGAGAACTCAGGCCCCGGCAAGGCTGCGAGGCCCAGAATGGGCCCGTTAGACGAGATATACATAGTTCCCTTCCGGTTCTGTAACGTGTGGCTGGCGGCTTCGGCCGAGGAACGGATAGAATAGTTGGCGTGTGTGGATTGGCTGTAATCTTCCTCCTCCTCTCGTTGAACTCTCATGAACTAAGCTGAGATCCGAGTGAATCCACCAACTAAATCGAGTGATCCTAGTTCGTGCTTACAGCTCCGAGGTGAGCTCCTCCCTCGATCCCCCACTTCTCCCCATTGCTACTGCCGTCACAGACCGCCGCCCCATCCCCTTCGCTGGTATCACCTATCCCTACGTTAGCTCACCCCTGGCACCGCGTATTGCCTTGTTATATTTTATGATGCTTTGATTGCTCCGTTATTTATTGTGTTCCCCCGGTAGACCCCGGTGACCCCCAGTTCAATTACAGTGTTGATGACCCCTTCTTCTTGCCAGAGCAACCAGGCAAGCCCCCCCTTGATCACCAGATATCGCACATTCTCTTCTCTCTTATTCTTGCATTAGGTTTGCTACTGTTGTTGATTTGATAGCTCCTATTATGTTGCATAGCCTGTCATTGTTGCTACCACTGTTGATACCTTTACCTGCTATCCTAAATGCTTAGTATAGGATGCTAGTATTCCATCAGTGGCCCTACATTCTTGTCCATCTGCCATGCTATACTATCGGGCCGTGATCACTCGGGTGGTGATCACGGGTATATATTACATACATATTATACATGATACATGTTGTGACTAAAGTCGGGTCGGCTCGTAGAGTACCCGCAAGTGATTCACGGATTTGGGGCTGAAAGGACAGGTGGCTCCATCCAGGTAGTGGTGGGCCTGGGTTCCCGACAACCCCCGAGTGATTCTTTGTGGCGGAGCGATAGGGCAGGTTGAGACACCAAGTCGAGAGGTGGCCTGGCCCTGGTCGTTGTCTGCGATTATTTCATAATAACATGCTTAACGAGTTTGGATATTTGATCTGAGTCTGGCCACTGGCCTATACACACTAACCAACTACGTGGGAATAGATATGGGCTCTCGACATCGTGGTATCAGTTGAAGCCTTCTTGACGTCAGCGACTGAGCGGCGCGCGCCGGGTTGGACCGTGTAACACAACTTCCTTAGTAATGGAGGTTGCTAGGTCTGCTCACAGGTTGCGTACGCAACATGCAGGTGTGCAATGGGCGATGGGCCTAGACCCCTGCACCCTTAGAATTTAGACCGGCGTGCTGACCTCCCTGATGTGCTTAGGTAGGGCTGCGACGTGTTGATCTTCTGAGGTCGGGCATGATCCAGGAAAGTGTGTTCGTCCAGAGGGGATTGAGCGTGCTAGGAAATGTGGCGCACCTCTGCATGGAAGTAAATCTATTCAAATAGTCGTGTCCCTCGGTAAAAGGATGACCTGGAGTTGTACTCCGACCTCATGACAACTAGAACCGGATACTTAATAAAACAGACCCAGACAAGTTCCAGAGACAACCCGGTGATCACTTTCCCACATGGCGATGAGGGGAGGATCGCCGGGTAGGATTATGCTATACGATGTTACTTGGTGAACTTTCCAGCTACTCAAGAGGGAGGCTGCCAGAAGCATTGATACTTGTTAGTATTCTATCTACTCTCATCTACTGCTGCAAGATGGAGGCTGCCAGAAGCGTAGTCTTCGATAGGATTAGCTATCCCCCTCTTATTCTGGCATTCTGCAGTTTAGCCCACATATATTACTCATTTACACATATACCATTGCATATGTATTATATATCCTTTCTTGCGAGTACTTTGGATGAGTACTCACGGTTGCTTTGCTCCCCCTTTTCCCCCCTTTTCCTCTCTTCTCGGATGATGCAACCAGATCGGTGGAGTCCAGGAGCCATAGGATCCCGAGGAGGTTTCTACGTGGAGTTCGGCTTCGAGGAGTAGTTAGGAGGTCCCAGGCAGGAGGCCTTGCCTTTTCGATCGTTGCTACATGTGTGCTAGCCTTCTTAAGGCAAACTTGTTTAACTTATGTCTATACTTAGATATTTTTGCTTCCGCTGACTCTTGTGTTGTCGAGCTTATGTATTCGAGCCCTCGAGGCCCCTGGCTTGTAATATAAAGCTTGTATTATTTTAAATTTGTGTCTAGAGTTGTGTTGTGATATCTTCAAGTGAGTCCCTGATCTTGGTCGTACACATTTACGTGCATGATTAGTGTACAGTCAAATCGGGAGCGTCACAGAGGCGTGGTCGAGCAAGATGGGATTTGCCCCTCCGATCAGGAGAGATATACTCTGGGCTCCTCGTGTGATCCGACCAGGATAAGCATGGCCATGCGACAAGTATTATGAGATAACCCGGTTTGGGTCGGCACTGGAACGAGAATGAGGTCGGGCTAGCACAAGGATGACAGACTCGCCTTGAGCCCGACAACATATATCGTGTGTCAAAGGGAATGTAAGTGTGACATGTTGTACAGGTTCGCTAGCCAGCTTCATAGTCTTCTTGGTGGTCGGCACACCTTGCTAGAGGCCGCTACCAACCATACAGGTCAGAGGTGATCCGAACTGTGACCAAGCCGACATGAACCTAAGGGGTCGCACGCTTAAGGGAAGGAACCTGTGAGGTTGGATCCAATTCCACGAGTCAGACTTGGTCCTACTCGGACTTGGATACCGACCGAACAGACTTTGGGCTTTAGGGTCCGTGTGAGGCCCAAGTGTTGAGCCCGCGACGGATGCCTATATATAGGGGAGGTGCGACACACTCATTTGGTTGATCGCTTCGGCGCCATCATTAGGGTTTGCATGTGTTGCGAATAGCTACCTCCACTCGCCACCGGTTGTGTGATCGGACCTAGCAGTCCGCCGCACGACGTTCCTCCTGCACGCGCGGATACCGTTAGAGGCGGTGCACTTGCGCCGCTCCAGCGAACCTGTTCGCGGGATCCGATCAGCTACGTGATATAGATGAGGAGGAGACGACTCCGGAGATGCGTTGCCCCAACTCTACTTCCACTACACAACACTGCGCGTCTAGAGGTAACGATGTGTGATCCATCTCCCTTAGCATGTTCCTAGATGTTCTTCGCGTAGAAAAATTTAAATTTGCAATCGACGCACCCTACGGTAGAACTCAACAGTGGCACCAGAGCCTCTGCTATAGCATTTGGATTCAGATCGTATGCATATTAGATATGTGGAGGCGGCAGATGAGATCTGTTGTCGTTTATGAGTTCGGCTATGTGCACGGTTGATGAGATCAACTGCACATGGGGATTGATGTGGCTATATTTTCTGTTAATCGGGATCGATGAGGTCGTGACACAACCTACCCCTACCGGTCGGTTATCCGCCATCGGGGTTAACAGTGAAACATAAATTCGAATCGGATTTACGATAATCGATGAGAACGATCAGATAAGAAAATTCAGCGTGAACGGAATTCAGATGCGCGCTGTGATTTCCGAAAATGTGTGCGTTGCGCCATGTATTTCATACCCAACACACAAACCGGTAGAATGCGATTCTATGCATGATTTTGTTTTGTAGGTTTGATGTGAATAGTATGGCTCATGTGTATGTGATGCATGTGTGTAATTTATACATGGCATGCGCGTCATGTTTGTCAGCCGGCAGGAGACAAAATGTTGTCATTATAATGTATAACGACCTGCGTGTCGACTTGTGACTCTATGTAAATTCATTACTAGTTGTAGTAGTTGGATAATAGAGATCAGGTTGGTGGTTTGGCATCCTGGCGTGACAAACAAGATGGAGTTCCAAGATGGTCATCGAAGTTGGAGACGACCTTGAAGAACATCCATGAAGGAGCCATACTATTTCACAATATATGTTTACTTGTGATTGTTATGCTTCTTACTTTCTATGCATGTTAGAATGGTAGAAAGATCCCTTGTGAATATCAAGTAAATTGCCATTCCCGATGTTGCACCTTCGCACGTCAAGTACGTCTAGTAGTGGGCTCAAAATATTGGGGTGCTGCTAGGTGTCCTTGAACTGAAGGGTTCGTGTCGGACACGGGCATGCACGGCATCAGGTTAACTTGACAAGGCTATCAAAACGGTTTTGGGCCTTGTGGCAACAGTGGTCGGGAGCCGGGGTATGATATACCTACTCGACCGATAGGAGTCGTATAGAGATACGATTAGCAAGGAGTTGCTTACCGGATAATCATGTTGGCTAGCAGTGAGGCTAAAGCTCACTAGTCGCATGTGCTAGTCGGATTCTGAATCACTGGGAGTTGGCGGAGGGATGCTAACTTTAGTGGGAGTATTTCTGTTTAAGGCTTCATTCAAGGTTGTCAGAATCACGATTTTGAATCGGATCGAAGCTTCGATGGTAGGATCGCAAATCGTAGAATCTTCACTACCAGGATCGTAGAAACGTAGATTCTAAGAACTAAAATCATAGAATCATAGCGGTTAGTTTGGATCGTAAAGTCGTAGAATCATATAATAGAATCACGATTCTGACAACCTTGGCTTGATTTACTCTACATAAACACATTGCTTAGTGATTGTATATTTTTTGTTGTAGATCAATGCCACCACCTGCTCAACCCAACTTTGCATTGAAATCAATCTTGGAAAAGGATAAACTTAATGGAACAAACTTTACCACCTAGTATAGAAATTTGAGAATTGTTCTCAAGCATGATAAGAAGGAACATATTCTAGAGGATCCACTTCCAGATGAACCTACCGACACTGCTAATGCCACAACCTGGAATGCCTACCGGAAACTCGTTGATGAATCAAACGAGATCAGCTGCCTCATGCTGGCTTGTATGGAGCCCGATTTGCAACAGCATTTCGAAGATGTTGGGGCTTTCGATATGATCGAAAGTCTCAAGAGCGTGTTTCAGGTTCAGGCTAGGACCGAAAGGTTCAACGTCTAGTGATCCTTGATGGATTGTAAGCTGAAGGAAGGTGATCCACTAAGCCCACATGTGATCAAGATGATCGGATATGTGTAATCTTTGGATCAGTTAGGCTTCCCACTCTTGGATGAGCTGGCTACAGATGCAGTTCTGGGTTCTCTTCTGCCCAGCTATTGGACGTTCATCTTGAACTATCATATTCATGGCATGGATAAGAAGCTCACTGAATTGCATGGTATGCTTAAGGTTGCAGAACAAGATATATAGAAAGGCACACATCAAGTGTTGATGGTGCAGAACTCGGCTAAGTTCAAGAAGAGTTGGTCCAAGAAAAAGGCTAAGGAAAGGGCACGGAGAAGGCAATCTCCGCCGCAGCACCGAAGTCCGGACCGAACTCAGAGACCGTTTGCTATCACTGCAAGGAGACCGGTCACTGGAAGAGGAACTGTAGCAAGTGGCTTGGAGAGCATGGCAAGAAGGCCGGAAATGCTGCTTTAGGCAAAGGTACACTTGTTGCATATGTTATAGACATTTACCTTGCTGACATACCTAGTAGCTCTTGGGTATTTCATACCGTATCGGTTGTTCATATTTTCAACTCGATGTAGGGGCTGGTAAGAACTAGGCGTGTGGCACAAGGGGAGATTGACATCAGGGTCGGCAACAAAGCAAGAGTTGTTGCATTGGAGGTCGGCACGATGTATTGATAACCCACAAGTGTAGGGGATCAGTTGTAGCCTCTTTCGATAAGTAAGAGTGTCGAACCCAACGAGGAGCTAAAGGCAGAACAAATATTCCCTCAAGTTCTATCGACCACCGATACAATCTACTCACGCTTGACGTTTACTTTACCTAGAACAAGTATGAAACTAGAAATACTTTGTAGTTTTTGTGGGATAGGTTTGCAAGAATATAAAGAGCACGTAAATATAAACTAGGGGCTGTTAAGATAAAGAAGCAATAAAGTTAATATAGAGAGTGTGGAAAAGTGGTGGTAGGAGTTGCGAAATTGCCCCTAAGAAATTGACTACGTTACTAGACCGATAGCAAGTTTTATGTGGGAGGCCACTGCTAGCATGTCATCCCTTACTTGGAATTCTATGCACTTATGATTGGAACTATTAGCAAGCATCCGCAACTACTAACGTTCATTAAGGTAAAACCCAACCATAGCATTAAGATATATTGGCCCCCCTTCAATCCCGTATGCATCAATTTCTACGCTAGGTTGAAGCTTCTGTCACTCTTGCCCTCCAATACGTAGTCCTATCAACATGCAACTAACCCTACGATGTGATCCACGCGCGCGCTCATATGGGGCACCAAAGGATAGCAACATAACCACAAGCAATTTAAATCAATCATAGCAATTCACCAATCACCGGTAGGACAACGATAATCTACTCAGACATCATAGGATGGCAACACATCATTGGATAATAATATGAAGCATAAAGCACCATGTTCAATTAGAGGGTATAGCGGGTTGCAGGAGAGTGGACCGATGTAGATAGATGGGGGAAGGTGATGGATATGTTGGTGAAGATGATGGAGGTGTTGGTGTAGATCGCCATCACATGATGATGGCCCCGGCGGCGTTCCGTCGTGTAGCGACCAGACCTCAAACAGTCTGATCTCTGTGCATCAGTGTCATCCCTAGATCAGTAATGCTCACACGCATAATACTTGAAGGATTTATAACAGAGTAGCAACCACACACTTATTACATCGATAGTTCCAACGATGAACTTATTGCAATAAAAATGGCTTAAGGCCATCTAACACGATAACAACGGAAGGCTTGGAAGATAAGTGAGTCCATCAACTCCCAACGGCATCACTGAGTATAGAATCACGACCTAAAAGGCACCTTACTCGTCGTCTGAAAAGTCTGCAACATGAACGTTGCAGCCCGAAAACGGGTCAGCATATGGAATATGCTGGCAAAGTAACACAAAGAGAGCAATAAAAGTAAAGCTATACTATATGCAATATGGCTGGTGGAAAGCTCTATGGTTACAGTTTTTGCATAAAGCCAATTTTTCCCTACTTCAAAGGAATAGATTTTAATTAACTATCATGGTAGTTGAAACATCGTTGAGAAGATAGACATCCTCTCAACCCCAATTAATAAATCATCATTTAAACCCAACAATATTAATTAGAGTAACATGATGAGATTCGCATGAAATCCAAGTACTAGATACTCAAGAAGTCCATAACTGGGGACACGGCTAATCATGATCAGTTTGTACACTCTGCAGAGGTTTGCGCACTTTTCCCCACAAGACTCGATCGCCTCCGTTTGGTTTCTCGCACTGCATGGTGTTTGAGAAACGGATGACCGAGACACAGTCTTTCCGAAGAGGTCCCCTTAACCAGATAGATAGGCCGGTACACCTACAATCCCTCTACATCTGCTAGCCCATCATGGAAAGGTTTCCCACAACTTACTCAACTATGCCAGAGCCCATATTGGCATGTGGCTGCACACGGAAGTTTCTAGTATGAATAATCTCATGATCCCTTTGAGCCTGGGTGGCGGTCCAAAAGAAAAACAGGCAATCACTGGAATACCCAGGTGCCTCAATCCACCCAGATGTGTGTTAATGTTGCCACCTTAAGTTGAACCTTTAATTAACAAACTCACATCTGTCATGGATACACTCACCCAATCCACGTCTACGAGCATAGCATGGCCTAACAGCAACCGTAGAAGTAACTCCCAAAGGTTTGAATGAAATGCAGGTAATAGGTACTACCTCAATCTACTTCCCAGTGCCACAAGTTAATAGTTCCTACTCATGCAATGTGTGAGGGTTTGACTAATGCAATGAAAACTGGGTATTTGGAAAGTATGATCAAAGTGTTACTTGCCTTGCTGATGATCCGCAAAACCTAGAGATTCAAAGTAGCAAGCGGCGCACTTCGGGTACTCTATCGCAAACAAACGAGCACACAATAAGTACTTAACTAAAGCACGGGTAAAACTCAAATAAGAGATCTAACCAGAAAGTTCAACTTAAGAACTCCGGTTTGCAAAAAGAGTCAACTCGGAAGAAGCAACGAAACTCAAACTGCGAAAGAAACGAGCTCCGGTTTGCTAATTAGCCTAAAGTCAAATTTTAGAGTAGCCAAAACCTTGTTCCAGTTGGTTAAACGTAAAGAGGGCATCGAGACGAAGATCTGGGATTTTGAATCACCTGATTCCGACTCTCGAGCGAAAAGAAAAACGAAAAACAAGATCAGGGCAGAAATCACGATCGGAATAATCGCGGATAAATACCCCGAATAAAAAAACGGACGAACAGGCTAACGAACGAACGTTCACTGTCTGCAGCTAACGGACGAAAACCGTTCGTTAAAACGAACGTACGGACGAACGTCCGCTAAGTAACTAAACCGACGAAAACCGAACCGATCTAATCTAAAAAACGAATCTACGGTCTACGAAAAAAACCAATCGGTTCTTAAAAAAAAACCGATTAACTACCTCACTGCAACTCCAGCGAGACGGCGTCCGGCGGCAGCGGCGGTCCGGCACGGCGGCGGGGGAGGCGGCTGTGCTGCGGGGCGGCGGGGCGGCGGTTCTGCGGGGTGGCGCGGCGGCGGCGGCGGACGGCGGCGCTAGCGGGAGGCGGCGGCGGCGGGCGGCGGCGCAACGGGGCGGCGGCGGCGCGGCGCGGCGTGCGTCGGCGGCGCGGCTTGGGCGGCGGCGGTGCTAGGGCTAGGGCAGAGGAGGCGGGGCGGCTGGGCTGTCGGGCCGGCTCGAGCGGCTTATAAAGCCCAGAGTCCCGGTCCTAAACGACTCCAAGTCGGTTGCGTTTTTTTTTTAAATAAAGTCCTGGCGCAGAAAAACTAACGAAAGAAATACTAAATGAACTTCAAAAATCCCGAAATAAATTTTCACCGTTCTCTAATAATATTTAGGACAAAGTGAACATTTTTCCCGGACCTAAATGCAATTTTGAAAAACGCGCATTTTTCCTATGCAAATTAAATCGCAAATAAATCCAGAAAAATACCAAAAGTGATTTTAATATTTTTCCTCCAATATTTCTGTTATTTTGGAGAATTCATATTATTTCCGCTCATAATTTGTATTTAGAAATATCTTTAGGAGAGAAAAATAATTAGAATCACACTGTCCTCGTACCGGTATTCGAGCGAACTCAAATACGAAAACGGTAAAATTCCCAACTCTCTCCGTAGGTCCTTGAGTTGCTTAGAATTTCGAGGAACGCCACAAACAAAAATGCAAAGAGCATGCAATGCAATATGATCTATGTATAATATTCCAAATTGAAAATTTGGGATGTTACAAACCTACCCCCCTTAGAATGAATCTCGCCCTCGAGATTCGACTTGGCTAGAGAACAGGTGTGGGTGGTCCTTGCGTAGATCATCTTCTCATTCCCAGGTGGCTTCTTCCTTGGTGTGGTGACTCCACTGAACTTTGCAAAACTTGATAACCTTACTGCGGGTGACTCTGCTCGAAAATTCGAGAATCTTAACAGGCTTCTCCTCGTAAGTCAGATCACTGTCCAACTGAATTGCTTCCAGGGGTACGGTGTCTCTAAGCGGTATATCGGCCATCTTCGCATGGCACTTCTTAAGCTGTGAAACGTGAAACACGTCGTGCACTCCTGACAATCCTTCGGGCAATTCCAACTTATAGGCAACCTCTCCCATGCGTTCCAAAACACGGTAAGGTCCAACAAATCTCGGGGCTAGCTTCCCTTTAACTCCGAAACGTTTAACTCCTCACAGAGGCGATACTCTCAAGTACGCTCTATCTCCGATCTCATAGGCTATCTCCTTGCGCTTCGAGTCTGCATGACTCTTCTGCCTGGACTGAGCTACCTTCAATCTATCTCGAATCAACTTCACCTTCTCATCAGACTCTTTGATCAAATCTGGTCCAAACAACTGTCGGTCTCCAACTTCGTCCCACGACAACGGAGTCCTACATCTCCTTCCGTATAACGCTTCGAAAGGGGCCATCTTCAAACTGGATTGATAACTGTTTTTGAAAGAAAATTCGGCATACGCCAAATTGTCGTCCCAACTAGATCCATAATCTAGTGCACAGGCTCTCAGCATATCCTCCAAAATCTGATTGACTCTCTCAGTCTGTCCATCTGTCTGCGGGTGAAAAGTTGTGCCAAACTCTAGCCTGGTACCCAAAGTTTCATGTAACTGAGTCCAGAACTTTGAGGTAAACTGGGTTCCTCTATCTGATACGATGCTCCTCGGAACTCCATGCAGACATACAATTCGGGTCATGTATATCTTTGCCAACTTTGCACTGTTATAAGTAGTCTTTACGGGGATGAAATGAGCTACCTTTGTTAAACGATCGACTACGACCCAAATCGAGTCATAGCCAGAACGAGTTCTGGGTAATCCCGTAATAAAATCCATACCTAGCTTATCCCACTTCCATTCGGGTATTGGCAATGGTTGTAACAATCCTGCCGGCTTCTGATGTTCTGCCTTCACTCTCTGACATACATCACAAACTGCTACATACTCCGCAATATCTTTCTTCATACCGGTCCACCAGAAAATGTCCTTCAAATCCAAATACATCTTAGTATTTCCTGGGTGAATCGAGTATGGTGAATCATGGGCCTCCTGTAGAATCAACTTCCTGATCTCCGGGTCATTTGGCACATAAATGTGGTCCTCAAACCATAAGGTGTCGTGTTCATCCTCACGAAAACCTCTAGCTCTTCCTTTGCTCATCCTCTCCTTTATAGAGGCAACCTCCTCGTCAGTTTTCTGAGCTTCTCTGATTTTATCCATCAGGGTAGACTGGATCTCTAGTGTAGCTACATAGCCTCTCGGAACTATCTCCAAACGTAGTTCTCGTAAGTCCTCGGCTAACTCCTTTGGAAATTCCTCCGTCAATAGGGTATTGACATGGCTCTTACGGCTTAGCGCATCGGCTACTATGTTAGCCTTTCTGGGATGATAATGCAATCTCATGTCGTAATCCTTAATGAGTTCCAGCCATCTCCTTTACCTCAGATTCAGCTCCTTCTGAGTGAATATATACTTCAAACTCTTGTGATCCGTATATACTTCACAATGGTTTCCAATAAGAAAATGTCTCCACGTCTTCAATGCATGCACTACGGCTGCTAACTCCAAATCGTGGGTGGCATAGTTCGGCTCATGAGGTTTTAGTTGTCATGAAGCATACGAAACAACTCTTCCTTCCTGCATAAGGACTGCTCCAAGTCCTCGACGTGAAGCGTCGCAGTATACCTCATAATCCTTATGTTGATCTGGCAGAATCAACACAGGGGATGAGACCAACCTTTTCTTTAATTCCTGGAAACTGGCCTCACATTCTTCTGTCCAACTGAACTTGGTGTCCTTCTTTAACAACTCCGTCATTGGCTTTGCAATCCTCGAGAAATTCTCAATAAATCTCCGGTAGTATCCTGCAAGTCCAAGAAAACTCCGGATCTCTCCAACTGTTGTTGGTGCTTCCCAATGGGTCACAGTGTCCACCTTAGCGGGATCTACTGATATTCCTTCTCCAGATATAACGTGTCCGAGAAATCCGACTTCCTTCAACCAAAACTCGCATTTGCTAAACTTGGCATATAACTGATGTTCTCTGAGCTTCTCCAATACCAAACGCAAATGCTCTGCATGCTCCTCTTCATCCTTCGAGAAGATCAATATATTATCTATGAACACCACGATGAACTTATCCAAATACTCCATAAACACTTTGTTCATCAGGTTCATAAAGTATGCCGATGCGTTAGTCAGACCAAAAGACATAACGGTATACTCGTACAACCCGTACCTAGTGGTAAAGGCCGTCTTAGGTATATCCTGCTCTCGGATCTTCAATTGGTGGTACCCTAATCGCTGATCGATCTTGGAAAATATCTTAGCTCCTTGCAATCTATCGAACAGATCATTGATCATCGGCAGTGGGTACTTGTTCTTGATCGTTACTTCGTTCAACCCTCGGTAATCAACAACCATTCTTAACGATCCATCCTTCTTCTCCACTAGAAGTACTGGCGAACCCCAAGGCGAAGAACTTGGGCGTATGAATCCTTTATCCAGTAACTCCTTAATCTGTTTCTTTATCTCCTCCAAATCCTTTGCGGGCATCCTATATGGTCTCTTAGAAATTGGCCCGGTGCCTGGCAAAAGTTCAATCAAAAACTCTATATCTCTATCCGGTGGCATGCCAGGTAACTCCTCTGGAAACACATCCGGATAATCCTTCACTACTGGCACTTCCTCCTGAACAACTCCCGTGAGAGAATGTACTTGAGTCCTTATAGGCGAATGCCTAGATACATACTTAATCATTTTTCCCTCCGGGGTGGTGAGCAAAATTAACTTACTAGCACAGTCAATGTTACCTCCATACTTCGATAGCCAATCCATACCTAATATCACATCCAATCCTTGTGATTCCAGGACTATTAGGTCAGAGGGGAAAGTATGGCGTCCTATGATCAATGGCGTCTGATAACATCCTTGGTGTGCCGTATACTCTGCTCCAGGTGAACTTACTATCATGGGGGTCTTAAGAACTCGGGTGGACATCCTATGTCTATTTACGAATCCCCTTGAAATATATGAATGCGATGCACCAGTATCGAAAAGAACTATTGCGGTAAATGTCTTAACCAAAACTTACCGACAACAGCATCTGGTTGCTCTTCTACCTCCTCCACAGTCAGGTGGTTCACTTGTCCTTTGTTGAACGGGTTGGGCTTCTTTGCGGCGCTTCCATTGTCGTTCCCATTCTTAGCTTCCGGGCATTCATTGGCATAATGTCCATTCTTCCCGCACTTGTAACAGGTGACATGGCTGAAATCCTTCTTGGTGGGTGTCGTGGAATTAACACGTCAGATGTCCGGTTTACGGACTTAGTGGTGAGGCCGCGCATCTATGTAGTAGCTTGAGAGGGGTTGAGCGGAATCGAGAGACGCGATGCAAGACACGGATTTAGACAGCTTCGGGCCCCGGGAAACATCATCCGGTAATAATCCTACGTGATGTTTGAGGCTAGGTCTCATTATGATCCTCGTGGTGTTACCGATAAACCGGCTCTTTGTGTCTAACCCTAGAAACTTGTCTAAAGTTCTCTAAACTTGTGTCTTGTCTAACTTGTCAAAAACCTGTCCTCTTTGGGGAGCCCTGCCCCTCCTTATATATGTTGAACGGGCGGTTTACATGACTAGTCCTAGTAGGACTAGGATTGATCTATTACAAGGAGTCCTAGTCTTGCTTCCTTTGTAAGAGAATATTCCTTATGCTTTCTTCATAAACCGGCCCACAATTAATATGAACCGGCCTTCTGGGCCTTGGGCTTTGTCATCCATGATCCGCCTGCCGGGTTACCAATAACTTGCCAAATGTAAAACCGTCTTAAGTAAAATACCAAGTCCGGTCGGGTTATAATTCCGGCCGGTTCATACCGCGGGGGTATATCCCCGACATTAGCCCCCAAGTTTAGCTTGGATGTGTCCATGGTAAACTTATGCTGCCAAATAAACACAATAGCGAATCTGATAGGTTGTGCTCCGAGTTAAGAATTCTTGTAAACCGGCACCTGATCATCTTTAAGTCCTTGTCCTTCCTTGTTCTAGAAAATCCGGGTCAACAGACCAACTTCATATTCAACTTTCTTGCATAAGAAATATTGTAAATAAAGAATCTATTTGAATCGGCCTTTAATGCTCTGACTTGACAAAAATATTGGTCTTTGAAATATTCAACTGATATCCAGCCGGCTTGAAGATGTAGAACTTGCCGGTTTATGATTGCCAAAATTGCCGGGTCACACAATTAATCTGATTTGCCAGAACTGAAAATTTGAAGATGTTCCTCCTTTATATGCATATTACCTATAGCCCCCAAGTGTCGGGTCATTATGTAATAATGAGCAGGGACTTTGTATATATTCCATTGAAAATAGCCTTGTATAATCTTGAAGAAATCCGGATTGTTCATCCCAATCACTATGAAACTGAATATTCCATATTATGTAGCCCCCAAGTGCCGGGTCATTATGCAATAATGAGCAGGGACTTTGTAGATATAATCATTGAAGACAACATTATATGATGTAACTTCCATCGTGGGGTTTGAATCCACGTCCACAAGGTTAAGAGCTTTTGTGCTTTACCAACTGAGCAGTGGACCTTTCAATATAATGGATGAATACTTGTGTACCTTGAATTGTTGACAGGAACGATTGGTAGCCCCCAAGGGCTGGCTCATTATAATGTGATGAGTCGGATCTTCAATAAAGTGAGCAAAAAATGACTTTGCATTAGCCCCCAAGTGTCATGGTGCATGCTTGCAGCGACATGAGACTTGTGTATTTGATGTAAACTCAATTTGAATAATGTAGCCCCCAAGTGTCGGGTTGTAAGCCTGCAGCAACTCGGGACTATTCCTTTGTAAAATAAATCAATTCCATCGTTGAAATAATATCCATTGCGCTTTAAAGCGACTTTGAAGACCTCAATCATAATATTGATAACCATAATAGGAATCCAGCCATGTTTGGCTATTGAAGAATATAATCCGGTTTGAAGACCGGTTCCAATGATGTTTGATCACAATCGGGCCGGGTTAATAAACACCGATCATTATTTTGTCTCATACTGGCGACTTATAGTCAAAACCAGGCCGGTTTAATAAACACCGGTCATTATAACTGATCATATACTGCCAATATGTATTTAAAAACAAGATACTTCATACCTGCGATCAAGTATGCTTGATATTCTTAATCCGGTAGGACTTTAAAGTCGCTTGATGAAGACCTTCATGGATCCAATTAGAAACCCGGAAAACTCCGGTTCATCTTGATGATAAATTCCGGTTCATCTTGTTCTCCAAGACTTTGTTCAGAAATTTGTAGCTTGTTGCCTGATATATGATCCGGGTTTTAATGAACACCGGGTTACTCATGCTGGTATTCATGACCCAGACTTTCCACTTTATAGATATGTGGTCAGCTTCTGTAGCTGCTCCACTCCGGTTTAAAGGGTTATAAAACACAAAACACAAAAAGATGCAAATTTTGCAAATAAGACCATGTAGTCGAGGCTTTTTAAGAGCTGCCAGGCTCTAAGCAAGGTTCAGCCAATCAATGGGACGTGGTTTATCCATCTCTTCCCAGGGGGCTTATAGAACCGCAAATAAAAACTGAGCCAATCAATGGGACGTGGTTTATCCAACTCTTCCCAGAGGGCCTAGCCAATCACTGAACGTGGGCGAACCATGCTTTTCAGAGGGCCGATAGAATCGTACATAAAAATTGAGCCAATCACTGGGACATAGGCGTTACCATTCCCAGAGGGCCTCCATGGTTCCTCCTGAACCGGTGGGTAAATTGAACCAATCACTGAACGTGGAATTATCCAACTTTTCAGAGGGTCTCCACGGTTCCTCCTGAACCGGTGGGTAAATTTAAACCAATCACTGAACATGGAATTATCCAACTTTTCAGAGGGTCTCCAGGGTTCCTCCTGAACCGGTGGGTAAATTTAAACCAATCACTGAACGTGGAATTATCCAACTTTTCAGAGGGTCTCCAGGGTTCCTCCTGAACCGGTGGGTAAATGTAAACCAATCACTGAACGTGGAATTATCCAACTTTTCAGAGGGTCTCCAGGGTTCCTTTTTGAGCCGGATGTGACCTCATGTTCTTCAGAGAGTTTTTATTGCTTCTGAGTATATATTTTCTGCACAACCAGATAAACTGATCAAAGCATCTTATTTTCTTAATGAAAAATGATATATAACAAGAGAAATAATATTGTAGATGGATATCACCTGAGCGAATTTGAACCGGTATGTTGAATAGACCGGATCACAGGGCGGACAGTAAACGACTGCCGCATCAGAGGTATCGCAGACATATGAATCGGCCGCGGTATTGTAAGCCGGCGGAGATGAACGAGTTATCCTCCGTGTTGTAAACCGGTGCGGACGCGTGAACCGGCCGTCCGTTCATCAGGTAATGTGACACAAAGGAAAACGCCGTTGTAGAATATGGCCAATGTGTGTTTATATCCGCAGTGTAACAATGATTTTACCTGTATATGAAAATACCAATAGGGCAGTGTAATGGTGCTCAGAGGAAAAATATCCTGATAAAGTATATAAGAGAGATAACACCTGGTTTGCTTGAAGTACAGATGGGCCGGCCGGCGCGGTCGCGAGAGACGGCCGCGTCGTTGTAAACCGGTGCTGTCGCGCGAGACGGCCACGGCGTTGCAAACCGGTGCTTGAGTTCGACGATCACTTGTGTCGAACAATGTTTGGCGTGCCTCCACCTTTGATTCGTCCGGATGATAGATGAGTTGGCCGTGGTATTTGTAAACCGGTGAGACGTGTATCCGCTGGGCCGGTTTATGAGAACGTGTGCGGTCGCGGCTTGTTAATGTAGACCGGACCGCGGAAACGGTGACGTGCGTTCGTCCATTGGCGAGGGGGTCGGCCGCGGCGTTTGGAGACCAGCACGCGTGGGCGCGGACAAACGAAACGGCTGGTACGTTGATGTAAACCGGACCACAACACGCATGTTCTTGAAACCGCGCAGCACAGCTGGACGTACATTCGTGGTATAACATCACCCCTTTTTCTTTTGATAGTTACCCTGCGTAAAAAATACTACAAGTCATAGTCATTGTCGTCGGATGACTATACTGACAAAATATATAAGAAACATATCACCTGGTATGCAGCCTGGAGAGTGGATGCGTGGTGGATTGAAGTTATAACCGTATCCGTTCCCGAGTCGTTGACGTCTCCATGTCCGGGTGGTAGTTGCTCATGATCTAGCGCGGCGAGTTGGAGATATCCCGGCGAGTCGAACGAGGAGGGCGCAGCAGCGGCGACGGGCCCGCAGGCGATGGGAAATCGTGGCAGCGATTTCGCTCAAGTGAGTGCCCAACGCGGCCATGCAACGGAGGACCCGCGAAACGAAGACGGGTTGTGGATCGCGGGTCCAAGTCCATGGCGGTGGAGGCGAGACGTAACGGTGATTTGGACAGGAGGCAAAAACTACAGCGGCTTGTTGGTAGCGGCACATAGGAGAGGCGAAGTGAGGTCAGAACAGCGAAACCAACCAGAACCAGCTCAGCGCAAGGCGTCCTTGGCGACTCAAGGCCGCAATATTATGGCGGCTCTCCCCCGGAGCGAGACGACGACAGAGGCGTGAGCCACTAGACGGCTCAGGGCCGGCCACAGCGGACGGCGGCTCGGAGCTGTATAAAGGCGCGGCGGTTTACAGATAGTGCAGGGGCAGTTCTAGCGGCCCGACGGCGGAGGCAAGCCAGCGATAGCGGCTCGGAGCAGATTGGAGCGCGGTGGCGACTTGCAAAGATAGAGATCACCGGAGACAGCCCGGTAATCGAGGCACAATTGGCGGGGCTCCGGTTCACGCGAGGTGACTTGTCTGACTCTAGTACTTGGTGATTCTGTTGATGAACAAAAACATGAACCGGCTGGTGGCTGTATCGTAGCTACTTTGTGTTCACTGTTCCTGAGTTCAGCTGTGTCTGCATGCATCACGTGCGTCCTCTGACTCCTGAGATGTGATGAGCATTTTCCTGACTTTATGGTTCGTGACCTTCACGTGTACAAGTAGCACCGGGAGCAAAAAACTGCAGTTTAAAATAAGTAGCACTTTGTTTATTCGGCCACCATATCTCAAAAGTAGTATCCAAGGCCATGACAATTTTGGCAGATGGGAAGACGAGGCGAGTCCGTGACCTCGTTCTCTTCCCATCGTTGACTCCTTTTGTGACTCGGATCTGGCGACGGGTCATAGCGATGACGGCAAATCCGGGTCGTGGTTGTGGTTGCCTTTACCCATTGACACCCGTGACACCCGTGACTCCCCACGGTTCTTTATACTTCAAATCGGTCTCGCCGTAGATCGATCAATCCGAGGATTTTTATTTTCCTTCCGTATGCTGATCCGACGAACTTGAAGCTGACGCAGGCTTTTTTCAAACCGGCTATTCTTCCTCCAAAAAAATTATAAGCCTCTCAAACCCTAAAAAAGATCCCTTCAAGAACTCAACACCACTGTGCGCGAGCCCCACGGTGGGCGCCAACTGTCGTGGAATTAACACGTCAGATGTCCGGTTTACGGACTTAGTGGTGAGGCCGCGCATCTATGTAGTAGCTTGAGAGGGGTTGAGCGGAATCGAGAGACGCGATGCAAGACACGGATTTAGACAGCTTCGGGCCCCGGGAAACATCATCCGGTAATAACCCTACGTGCTGTTTGAGGCTAGGTCTCATTATGATCCTCGTGGTGTTGCCGGTAAACCGGCTCTTTGTGTCTAACCCTAGAAACTTGTCTAAACTTCTCCTCTAAACTTGTCTCTTGTCTAACTTGTCAAAAACCTGTCCTCTTTGGGGAGCCCTGCCCCTCCTTATATATGTTGAAGGGGCGGTTTACATGACTAGTCCTAGTAGGACTAGGATTGATCTATTACAAGGAGTCCTAGTCTTGCTTCCTTTGTAAGAGAATATTCCTTATGCTTTCTTCATAAACCGGCCCACAATTAATATGAACCGGCCTTCTGGGCCTTGGGCTTTGTCATCCATGATCCGCCTGCCGGGTTACCAATAACTTGCCAAATGTAAAACCGTCTTAAGTAAAATACCAAGTCCGGCCGGGTTATAATTCCGGCCGGTTCACACCGCGGGGGTATATCCCCGACAGTGGGTGTGGACGAGGTAGGGCGGCTCTGGTTATTACTTGCTCCATTCCCATTTCCATTCTTAGGGCCATTGTGGTTGTGGGGAATTCCATGGTTATGGGTATATCCTCCCGAATTCGGAGTGAATCGGGGCTTCTGCTGGGCTCCAGAATTATTCCTTCCTTGTCCATACTTCCTCTTGCGGCTTTCAATCTGCTGGTGCTTCCCTTCAATCATAAGAGCTTTATCTACCAACTCCTGGTAGTTGTTGAAAGTTGCCACCATCAGCTGTACGCTCATCTCATCATTCAGCCCTTCCATAAATCTCTCCTGCTTAGCGGCATTTGTGGCCACATCATCTGGGGCATAACGAGACAGGGTACTGAACTCATCCACGTACTGAGCTACAGTACGGTTTCCTTGGCGCAAGTTGCGAAACTCCCGCTTCTTCATGCTCATAGCTCCAGTTGAGACATGGGCAGTACGGAAAGCTTGTTGAAACTGATCCCAAGTCACATTGGCTATGGGAAAAGTGGCTGTGTAATTCTCCCACCATGCTGCGGCTGGTCCAGACAATTGGTGTGCGGCAAAACGCACCTTCTCAGCATCCGAGCAATTGGCAGTGGTCAAATCCCTTCCAATTTTGCGCAGCCAGTCGTCAGCGACTATTGGTTCGATGCTGCTAGCAAACACTGGTGGTTGCAACCTTAAGAAACGTGTCAGGTTGTCCACGGGTGGTGGTGGTGGTGGAGGGTTGTTGTTGTTCTGGTTGTTCTGAGTGTTCTGGACAAGTAGTTGCATCAGGGTGTTCTGCTGCTGGATCAACTGGGTGAGCTCAGGGGGAAACTCAAATCCGGACTCACGTCTTGGAGGCATCTGATGGGTGTAGAGGGAAGAGATTAGAATAGAAAAGAGGTCTAAGGGAAAATCACTACCCATATGCACATGAGGCAAATACACAATTCATCACACCAAAATCAATTTCAAACAAGGGCTTACACGGATCTAATCATTAAAAAAGTGTTCTAAGTCTTCTAAGTGGAAAAACTACTAGTCATGGGAAGGTCTTCTAGAAATTTTGATCGACAGAGGATTCCATGATATCCGCTCCAGCTTCATCTTCATAGTCTTCGTCCTTGCTATCATCGGCTTCCGAATCCGTGTCGTCAATGATGATGTAGTCTTCTGGTGGAATCTCCCTGGGTTCTTCTTCCTCTTCTTCTTCTCCCATGAGTATCCCTAACTTCCGGGTCAAGTCATCATTCTTCTCCACAAGTATTAGCATCTCCTCCTCGTATCCGTTGCGCATAGACTTGAGTTCCTTTTCTAACTCCAAGTTTCTGTTTAGTGCTTTCTTCAAATCTATCATCCATGCACACATCTGGTGCTCCTGGCGACGAATGTGATGGTTCAACTCCTAGATGAAGGCTGCAATGGATCTATCCTTCCGGGTGCTGATCATATCCCAATTCTCATCTCGGCGTCCACAAATTTGGTAGATGGTGTCCTTTAGCTCCTGCTTGTAGACTTCTCCAATCCTTCCCATAGCAATGTGAGCTGCCATGCTCCTGCCTAGGCTCCATGTAGGCGCATTAAAAGAAAATGCTATGAGTGCGGTGACGGGCTTGAACGTCCTTCCTGGAACTTGGGCTTGAATCAACCAACGCTCCTCCTCAGGTAGAGTGGCGTTGTAGGTTTCGGTGAAACTTGGTAGTCCAATGTTTAGATATCTGGTGACTTCCTTCAGGTGTCGTCCAAATGGCGTATCTTCATCCGGTTGCGTGAACTTGTTCTTTGCATCCACCATCCTAAAAGAGTAGAAAATATGAGGAGTCAGAAAAGAGAAGAGTGATCTGGGGTCTGTCTTAGTGGTCGTGTCCTACAGTCAGTGTGTGCTGTGATACCATCTTGTAGCGACCAGACCTCAAACAGTCTGATCTCTGTGCATCAGTGTCATCCCTGGATCAGTAATGCTGACACGCACAGTACTTGAAGGATTTATAACAGAGTAGCAACCACACACTTATTACATCGATAGTTCCAATGATGAACTTATTACAATAAAAATGGCTTAAGGCCATCTAACACGATAATAGCGGAAGGCTTGGAAGATAAGTGAGTCCATCAACTCCAACGGCATCACTGAGTATAGAACCACGACCTAAAAGGCACCTTACTCATCGTCTGAAAAGTCTGCAACATGAACGTTGCAGCCCGAAACGGGTCAGCACATGGAATATGCTAGCAAAGTAACACAAAGAGAGCAATAAAAGTAAAGCTATACTATATGCAATATGGCTGGTGGGAAGCTCTATGGTTACAGTTTTTGCGTAAAGCCAATTTTTCCCTACTTCAAAGGAATAGATTTTAATTAACTATCATGGTAGTTGAAACATCGTTGAGAAGATAGACATCCTCTCAACCCCAATTAATAAATCATCATTTAAACCCAACAATATTAATTAGAGTAACATGATGAGATTCACATGATATCCAAGTACTAGATACTCAAGAAGTCCATAACTGGGGACACGGCTAATCATGATCAGTTTGTACACTCTCCAGAGGTTTGCGCACTTTACCCCACAAGACTCGATCGCCTCCGTTTGGTTTCTCGCACTGCATGGTGTTTGAGAAACGGATGACCGAGACACAGTCTTTCCGAAGAGGTCCCCTTAACCAGATAGATAGGCCGGTACACCTACAATCCCTCTACATCTGCTAGCCCATCATGGAAAGGTTTCCCACAACTTACTCAACTATGCCAGAGCCCATATTGGCATGTGGCTGCAGACGGAAGTTTCTAGTATGAATAATCTCATGATCCCTTTGAGCCTGGGTGGCGGTCCAAAAGAAAAACAGGCAATCACTGGAATACCCAGGTGCCTCAATCCACCCAGATGTGTGTTAATGTTGCCACCTTAAGTTGAACCTTTAATTAACAAACTCACATCTGTCATGGATACACTCACCCAATCCACGTCTACGAGCATAGCATGGCCTAACAGCAAACGTAGAAGTAACTCCCAAAGGTTTGAATGAAATGCAGGTAATAGGTACTACCTCAATCTACTTCCCAGTCCCACAAGTTAATAGTTCCTACTCATGCAATGTGTGAGGGTTTGACTAATGCAATGAAAACTGGGTATTTGGAAAGTATGATCAAAGTGTTACTTGCCTTGCTGATGATCCGCAAAACCTAGAGATTCAAAGTAGCAAGCGGCGCACTCCGGGTACTCTATCGCAAACAAACGAGCACACAATAAGTACTTAACTAAAGCACGGGTAAATCTCAAATAAGAGATCTAATCAGAAAGTTCAACTTAAAAACTCCGGTTTGCAAAAAGAATCAACTCGAAAGAAGCAACGAAACTCAAACTACGAAAGAAACGAGCTCCGGTTTGCTAATTGGCCTAAAGTCAAATTTTACAGTAGCCAAAACCTTGTTCCAGTTGGTTAAACGTAAAGAGGGCATCGAGACGAAGATCTGGGATTTTGAATCACCTGATTCCGACTCTTGAGCGAAAAGAAAAACGAAAAACAAGATCAGGGCAGAAATCGTGATCGGAATAATCGCGGATAAATACCCCAAAAAAGAAAACGGACGAACAGGCTAACGAACGAACGTTCGCTGTCTGCGGCTAACGGATGAAAACCATTCATTAAAACGAACGTACGGACGAACGTCCGCTAAGTAACTAAACCGACGAAAACCGAACTGATCTAATCTAAAAAAACGAATCTACGGTCTACGAAAAAAACTGATCGGTTCTTAAAAAAACCGATTAACTACCTCACGGCAACTCCGGCGAGACGGCGTCCGGTGGCAGCTGCGGTCCGACGCGGTGGCGGGCGAGGCGGCTGCGCTGCGGGGCGGCGATGCTGCGGGGTGGCGGGGCGGCGGCGGGCGGCGGCGCTAGCGGGCGGCGGCGGCGGCGGGCGACGGCGCAACGGGGCGGCGGCGGCGCGGCGCGGCCTGCGGCGGCGACGCGGCTTGGGCGGCGGCGGCGCTAGGGCTAGGGCAGAGGAGGCGGGGCGGCTGGGCTGTCGGGCCGGCTCGAGCGGCTTATAAAGCCCAGAGTCCCGGTCCTAAACGACTCCAAGTCGGGTGCGTTTTTTTTTAAATAGAGTCCTGGCGCAGAAAAACTAACGAAAGACATACTAAACGGACTCCAAAAATCCCGAAATAAATTTTCACCATCCTCTAATAATATTTAGGACAAAGTGAACATTTTTCCCGGACCTAAATGCAATTTTGAAAAACGCGCATTTTTCCTATGCAAATAAAATCGCAAATAAATCCAGAAAAATACCAAAAGTGATTTTAATATTTTTCCTCCAATATTTCTGTTATTTTGGAGAAGTCATATTATCTCCGCTCATAATTTGTATTTAGAAATATCTTTAGGAGAGAAAAATAATTAGAATCACACTGTCCTCGTACCGGTATTCGAGCGAACTCAAATACGAAAACGGTAAAATTCCCAACCCTCTCCGTAGGTCCTTGACTTGCTTAGAATTTCGAGGAACGCCACAAACAAAAATGCAAAGAGCATGCAATGCAATATGATCTATGTATAATATTCCAAACTGAAAATTTGGGATGTTACACGACGCCACCGGGAGAGAGGGGGAGAGAGTACCCCTCCTTCTTCTTCTTCCTTGACCTTCTCCATAGATGGGAGAAGGGTTTCCCCTCTGGTCCATGGCCTCCATGGCGGCGGAGGGGTGAGAGCCCCTCCAAGATGGGATATGTCTCTCTGTCTCTCTCTCTGTTTCTGCGTTCCCAGATTCTGGCCCTTCACCGTTTCTTATATTCCCGGAGATCCGTAACTCCGATTGGGCTGATTTCTTGACACAATTTTTATCCCGATATTAGCTTTCTTGCGGTGAAAGAAGGGAATCAACCGCCTTACGGAGTGCCCATGAGGGCCCAGGGCACACCTGCCCCTGGTGGGCTCGCCCCCCTGCCTTATGGCCCACTCGGGCATCATCTCATGTTGGTTCCGCTTCCCAAAATTCACATATATTCCAAAAAATATCCGTCTGTTTTTATTCCGGTTGGACTCCATTCGATATGGATATTCTGCGAAACAAAAAACATGCAACAAACAAGAACTGGCACTGGGCACTGGATCAATATGTTAGTCCCAAAAAATAGTATAAAAAGTTGCCAAAAATATATGAAAGTTGTAGAATATTGGCATGGAACAATCAAAAATTATAGATACGACGAAGATGTATCACGATGCAGCTCCAGCTTCCTTCCAGATTCATTATGGAATTAAATAATTGTTATTACATTCCCGCACTTAGTCGGAACATTATTTTTGCCTCATGTTTGATGACTCAAGGTTATGAATTCAATTTAAAGGACAATTATTGTTCAATATTTTTGAATGGTATGTTCCACGGCTATGCACCCATTATTGATGGGCTGTTTATTTTGAATCTAGAAACGGAACCAGTCTGTATTATGAATGTCAAGAGGCATAATCCTAATGAGCTAAATCCGACATACTTCTTGCATTGCCGGCTTGGACACATTAGTCTGAAATGGATGAAGAAACTCCATAGTGACGGGCTCCTAACTTCGCCTGACTTCGAGTCGCTTGAGACATGAGAATCATGATTGCTCGGCAAGATGACTAAGTCTCCTTTTGCAAAGAGTTGCGAGAGGACCTCCGAGCTGTTGGAGCTTATACACAGTGATGTGTGTGGTCCAATGAGCACAACTGCTAGAGGTGCCTATCAATACTTCGTGACTTTTACCGATGACTTGAGTAGATATGGCTATATCTATTTGATGAGGCACAAGTCGGAAACTTTTGAAAAGTTCAAAGAGTTTCAGAACGAGGTAGAGAATCAGCTCGGGAAGACTATAAAGCTTCTACGATCTGATCGTGGAGGTGAGTACATGAGCCAGGAATTTGATGATCATCTGAAAAGTCAAGGTATAGTACCTCAGCTCACACCTCCGGGTACGCCACAGAGAAATGGCGTGTCGGAACGGAGGAATCGTACCTTGTTGGACATGGTTCAATCTATGATTAGCAAATCAGATTTACCTTTGTCATTCTGGGGATACGCTCTAGAAACTGTAACTTTTACACTCAACAGAGTACCATCTAAATCTGTAGATAATACACCGCATGAGATGTGGACTGGGAAGAGTCCTAGTTTGTCTTTTCTAAGGATTTGGGGTTGTGAAGCATTTGTCAAACGACTTATGTCAAACAAGCTTACACCTAAGTCGGATAAATGCATATTCGTGGGATATCCGAGGGAAATCTTGAGATATAGCTTCTACTACCGTGAAGAGAACAAAGTGTTTGTTGCTCAAAACGGGGTCTTCCTTGAGAAAGAGTTTATCAGGTGGGAGGCTAGTGGGAGGCAGGTGCAACTCGAAGAAGTTCGAGCACGACTTGGGAACAACTCGGCGAGTAATGTGATCATACCGGAGACTGTCAGGGAACCTGAGGTGGAAGCGGCACCGGAACCACGGGGGTCGGAAAGATTGCGCAGAGTGCATGATGTGTTGTTGCTAGAAAGCAACGAGCCGGCTACATATGCGGAAATGATGGTAAGTGAGGGAGTCTTGGATTGAGGGGTCCTCATGTGGCCGGATAACTCGTGGTGGGTCGGACTGATAGGACTCCTTTATTCGTATAATGCCAGGTTTTAGCTTCGGGTGTAATCTTTCCTTCCTCTGCAAGATGGTTATGTACAAACCCTAGGCCCTTCCGGTGCATATATAAATTGGAGGGTTTAGTCCGTAGAGGCTAATAGAGAATCACAAATCCTCATAGGCTAGAATTTAGGGTTTAGCCAATATGATCTCGAGGTAGATCAACTCTTGTAATCATATTCATCCATATTAATATAGAAGGAAGTAGGGTAGTACCTCAATCGAGAGGGCCTAAACTGGGGTAAACATCGTGTCCCCAACCTCCTATTACCATCAATCCTCAGACGCATAGTTCGGGACCCCCTACCCGAGATCCGTCGGTTTTGACACTGACATTGGTGCTTTCATTGAGAGTTCCACTATGTCGTCGACCGAAGGACTGATGGATCGCGTCATCAACCACGACGGCAACACCAAGGGAATCTTCCCTCCTGGACAGCTCTTCGTGTTCGGTGCCTTCGTGCTACGTGCCAACACTGAAGGCCACCTCGAGTAGGTTGAGAGCTACGCCCATGGCCATCAAGTCAGGGTTGGATGCTTAAACTATGTTGCTGATATCCGCGGAGACTTGATCTTCGACGGATTCGAGCCCATGGCGACCTCTACCTGCCACCACGATGAAAACGACCTAACTTTGTCATTGGATTAGGAAATAGCATCTGTAACAGTTCTAGCCCTAGATCTGGAACAAATCGCGTCGCCCGACGACGGGAAGCTCGACCCCGCCCCGGAAGCCGCAGACTCAATGGCGTCGGAGCTGCACACGGACCCGACTTCGAGCGGGATGTGTGTTACCGGAACCACGGCCTCGTCTCCGACCTTAGATTCCGAATCATGCGCATTGACACGTCCAAAATGTACCTATAATTTATGCTTGCTCCATGCCACTTTTGGGTGATATTGCTATGATATTCATACACTTCCATACACTTTTGATCATATTTGGACTAACTTACTAATCCAGTGCACCCCAGTGCCAGTTTCTGTTTTCGGCTGTTTTTGTATTTCAGGTTTTCACGATACGAGAACTGCCAGGAAAAATCCAGAAAAATTATATAAAAAATCAGCGTTCCGGAAACTACCGTGCGTCCGAAGGGCAGCCGAGGGGGGGCCACCAGGGCTCCAGGCGCCCTGGCGGCGCCCCCCTCCCCCCTGGGCCGCGCCGGGGGGGCGCCTGGGCCCCCCGAAGCTTCCCCGATGCTCCCCTTTGGCATATATTTAAAGCGTCCTCCGAAACCCTCCGAACAGGAACTCTTTTCGCGATCCCATCTTTGTTCTGCCGCCGCCGCCGCTTCCAAGATCGGGAGCACCAGGAGAACTCTTCCCGGCACCCTGCCGGAGGGGAGGATCACCACCGGGAGCTTCTCCACCACCATGGACGTCTCCCGGATGACTCATGAGTAGTCTCCCTTGGACCATGAGTCCATGACCAGTAGCTATGTGATGTTCTCCTCCCGTTCTTGTGCTTCACTAATTAGTCCTCGTGAGCTGCCCTACATGATCGAGGCACATATGTAATCCTTATGTTGTTGCTATGTTGAGTTTGCTGGGATCCGATGGATTATGAGATTATGTTCAGATTGATCTTGAGTAATATATTTGATCTACCTCTTTTATATTTATGTTCATAAGTAATTCTTGCATGTTCTCCGTTGTTATTTATTGCTTTGGCCAAGTAATACGTAGTGACTCCAAGAGGGAACGTTATGCTCGATTGTGGGTTCATGCCCCTCGATGACTAGCTTGAGTGACAGAAACATGAGTCTAGGGGATGTGCTGTTGCCACAAGGGGGAAAACTACGGTGCTTGTGCCCGCGGGTGCAAGGATTGTTTACTTTACGCAAAGTTCTTTTAATGCAGTTGTCTGTTGCATTGAGTTTACACTATGGGTGGGACTCGCAACTTAATACCAGCGAGATGTTCTGGATAGATATCTCAAGGTGGATGATTTGTAGTAGATATTGATGGATTTCGGTGTACTTATTTTGGCGTACCGCCCATGCTTTGAACCACAACCTTTCTGCAATGTAATCAGCATTGGTTTGCGTTCGTGGTCCTGTCAATTGCCCAGCTGTAATTTGTTTACCTCACATAGCTATTTTATCGTCTTTTGGGAGAGAGACATCACTAGTGCACATCATGAGACTCCGGTCCTTATTACCATCATTGATCACATCCGCTATTTACTTTTCGCTATTTACTTACTATTGCAAAACACTATCTATCACTACTATCATTTGCTTTTAACCCTTTGTGAACTACAAGGCCGGAGGGATTGACAACCTCTCTGTACTCGTTGGGAGCAAAGTTATTTGTATCTGTGTGCAGGTCCACGTTGATTGCTAATTTGCGCCGTTAGCAGTTGACACCTACTTGTTGAACCTAGGAGTCTCTGGGGATTCGATCCTTGGCATCTTTGCTAAGGGAAAACACTTCTACATACTGCATCTTACACCTTCCACTTGGGGTAACCAACGAGGGGTTCGAGGCCCATCAAGGAGTATTTTCTGGCGCCGTTACCGGGGACTCCACTCTTCAGGATAGGGGAGTTGCACGCTATCTTTTACCTTTGCTTTTTAGCCTTGTTAGTTTACCTTTCAGTTTTCTTCATGTATTTCACTAGTTATGCTTATGGACAACCTTGCTATTGGATCGTTGCTTGCGGGAAGACGCCCCGCACCTGTGGTGGTTGCTCCTCCCCCTACTGAAATTGTGCCCTATAAAATACCAGCTGGTATTATCAATTATATCTTGGCTAATCGTTATGCAGGAGACAGACATCCCGGTGAACACTTGCTATATCTGTCACAACTATGTTCATTATTTAAGCTTGCAGGTGTATCAAGGGAGTTTGTCATGAGGAAATTATTCGCCGTATCACTTATAGATAAAGCTTCAGATTGGTATAAGCTTCTCGATAACTCGCACTTGCTTGATTGGCAAGAGCTTATGTCTCTCTTTTATAATAAGTTTTATCCTCTTCATGATGCTTATGTGGAGAGTAAGAGTACCTTTTTGCGTGTGGATCATGGTAACAATGCTTTATGTGATGCTTATATTGTTAAGTTCATCCATGATGCCACTGAAATTTATAATGAGAGAGGGAGACATGGTTCTAAATATCTTAATAATATCAAGTTCCCTTTCTTTATGTTGAAGGTTTTGAAGCTGCACTTATTTTGTCTTCCTATGCTTATTGCTTTATGCTTCAATAATTTATTTCTTTACAAGATTCCAATGCATAGGAAGAGGGGTAGACTTAAATATGATTTATATGTGCTTCTTGATGCTCTCTTTTGTTCTTCAACTCTTATTCCTACGAGAGCATCATTTTTGCATTATGCCTAGCTTAAAGGCATAAAAGAAAGCGCTTTTGGGAGGCAGCCCACATGAATAAATTTTTATATTTTGCTTTTGTTGTGTCTTGATATTTTTTACTACTGTAGCATCATCATTGTATCTTTGCTTTTCATATTTGTGCCAAGTATAGCCTCTGATTGCTAGAAAGTTCAAAAGTTGTGAGGTGCTGTCCAGGAAACAGATTCTGTCCTTGGATAGAAAAATTCGTATAAAATCACCAGGTCATCTTTTTGGTCTGAATTTTTTCGAAAGCGTTCTCTATATAATTGTATTTCGTGCGTATGTTCTGAGTTTTTTGGTTTGAGTTGCAGAAGTATCCCGAACAGATCAATTACTACCTGCTGTTCTGTTTTTCACAGATTCTGTCCTGTTTTGCCTTTCCTTCATTTTGCAATCCAAGAGCTTGCTTTTTCTTTGCAAAAACCTTTTGGCAATCTTGAGAAACAGTAGAACTTCAAGAATATCTTTATTTCCAACAAGGTATAATTATTTTATTAAGGGTACTAACCTCGCTAATCAGATTATGATGAGTTATGTATGAAGGGAGTTTTCAAGTGTGCGAGGGAAGATGATAAAAAGATTCAGGAGTGTCAAGCGCTCAAGCTTGGGGATGCCCCCGTGCACCCCCAAGAAATATTCAAGGAGACTCAAGCGTCTAAGCTTGGGGATGCCCCCGTGCATCCCCTTCTCCATCAACATTATCAGTTCGTCTTTTGTTTCGCTATATTTTTATCACTTCATGTGTTATGTGCTATTGTTGGAGCGTCTTGCTTTTAGTTTTCTTTTTAGTTTTTCATAACGAGTCGGAACTCAGCATTCTTTATGTGGGAGAGAAACACGCTCCACTTCTACCTAGAACATAACATAGAATTTTCATGTCTATCTTTGCTGTGTGTGTTCTTTGTCTTTTAATAGCTACTATCATGCTCAGCTCTTAGTATTCATGCTTATCTTTTCAAATAGCTTTTGTTTAGTTGGTTGCTTGAACTCTCTTTAATTATCATGCTCACCTTATTAAGAGAGTTTGCTTCCGTTGCATTGGTTAATATGTCTATGATAAAGATGCTACGTGCATAATGGTGCTTAGTAGTTCAGGTTTTCTTATGGTTAGTCTCAAGTAGCTGGGGGATTCCCAATGTGTTATTGGAGTACCAACTTGATTTTTTTGCCGATGATGTGGTATGGTTTAGTAATATCTTCCTTCGAGAATTTATTTTGATTGACTTGGCGTATGCTCACGCATATTTAAGACTGTAAAGAAAGTCTGTCAAGCCTTGATGATCTTTTATTTCTGAGTAGCGATATAACTACCATGCCTGATTCAATATTGCTTTGTCGCTCTGCATGATTATGACCGTCATTGCTCTCTTAGTTGGTCGCTCCCAGTCTTTGGGTAACCTCCACCTGTACTAAGTAGACTAACCTTGCAATACATAGCTCATGGGAAAGTAGCTTAAAAACTATTGTGGTAAAGAATGTGTTGCTTATGTATCTTATTTCTTATAAGTTGCTTGCTGAGCGGTAACCATGTTTCTGGGGACGCCATCAACTGTCACACTTTTGTTGAATATCATGTGAGTTGCTATGCATGTTCGTCTTGTCTGAAGTAAGGGTGATTTACCATGGGTTGAATGAATATGCATATTGTTAGAGAAGAACATTGGGCCGCCAACCAAAGCCATGCATCATGGTGGAAGTTTTAGCTTGGACATTAATCCTCAATCTCTTATGAGAATATGCTTATGCATTAAAGAGGAGTCCATCATCTATTTTCTATGTTGTCCCGGTATGGATGTCCTCAAGTTGAGATCTATCAAAAACGAGAAATCAAATGCGATTTATCTCCTTGGACCTTTGTACAGGTGGCATAGAGGTACCCCTTTGTGGCACTTGGTTGAAACATATGTAATGCAATGATAACCCATGGAAATCCGAGCTAATTAGGACAAGGTGCGAGCACTATTGGTATTCGATGCATGAGGCTTGCAACTTATAGGATGTCTTATACATGACACATATGAAGTACTACTACCGTTGACAAAATTGCTTCCATGTTTTCAAAATAAAAAGCTCTAACATATAACCATTCTTTTACTTTTATGTTGAGTCTCCACCTTCTTTCTTCAAGCACCAACTACTGAGAGCATGATTGTCATTCTGAGTGTAATGTGCATTGTCCCAAAGTAGCATTGTCTTTTGCATGATTGTGATATCGCTTACTTTGAAATCATTGTATCTAGTCATCACTTAAACCTTGAAGGTGCCCCTGCATTTATGTTTTGCATCACTAAAGGGGGCAAGCTAGATATCACTTTATCATATTTGCACATCATGTTCATTGCAAATCTATTTGATGCTTCAATGTCATGTTGTAAAACTTTCAGTCATTTGTGATTTTCTCATGAGGCAACTTAATTAGTATAGAATCATTGTCTTAGTAAGCTTTTGTCATATGACTATAAAAAGTCCTATATGGTTAATAGCATGTCACCACAGAAATTATTCTTGTTATCATTTACCTACTCGAGGACGAGCAGGAATTAAGCTTGAGGATGTTGATACGTCCAAAATGTATCTATAATTTCTTCTTGCTCCATGCCACTTTTGGGTGATATTGCTATGATATTCATACACTTCCATACACTTTTGATCATATTTGGCCTAACTTACTAATCCAGTGCACCCCAGTGCCAGTTTCTGTTTTTGGCTGTTTTTGTATTTCAGGTTTTCACGATACGAGAACTGCCAGGAAAAATCCAGAAAAATTATATAAAAAATCAGCGTTCCGGAAACTACCGTGCGTCCGAAGGGCAGCCGGGGGGGGCCACCAGGGCTCCAGGAGCCCTGGCGGCGCCCCCCCCCCCCTGGGCCGCGCCGGGGGGGCGCCTGGGCCCCCCGAAGCTTCCCCGATGCTCCCCTTTGGCATATATTTAAAGCGTCCTCCGAAACCCTCAGAACAGGAACTCTTTTCGCGATCCCATCTCTGTTCCGCCGCCGCCGCCGCTTCCAAGATCGGGAGCACCAGGAGAACTCTTCCCGGCACCCTGCCGGAGGGGAGGATCACCACCGGGAGCTTCTCCACCACCATGGACGCCTCCCGGATGACTCGTGAGTAGTCTCCCTTGGACCATGAGTCCATGACCAGTAGCTATGTGATGTTCTCCTCCCGTTCTTGTGCTTCACTAATTAGTCCTCGTGAGCTGCCCTACATGATCGAGGCACATATGTAATCCTTATGCTGTTGCTATGTTGAGTTTGCTGGGATCCGATGGATTATGAGATTATGTTCAGATTGATCTTGAGTAATATATTTGATCTACCTCTTTTATATTTATGTTCATAAGTAATTCTTGCATGTTCTCCGTTGTTATTTATTGCTTTGGCCAAGTAATACGTAGTGACTCCAAGAGGGAACGTTATGCTCGATTCTGGGTTCATGCCCCTCGATGACTAGCTTGAGTGACAGAAACATGAGTCTAGGGGATGTGCTGTTGCCACAAGGGGAAAACAACGGTGCTTGTGCCCGCGGGTGCAAGGATTGTTTACTTTACGCAAAGTTCTTTTAATGCAGTTGTCTGTTGCATTGAGTTTACACTATGGGTGGGACTCGCAACTTAATACCAGCGAGATGTTCTGGATAGATATCTCAAGGTGGATGATTAGTAGTAGATATTGATGGATTTCGGTCTACTTATTTTGGTGTACCGCCCATGCTTTGAACCTCAACCTTTCTGCAATGTAATCAGCATTGGTTTGCGTTCGTGGTCCTGTCAATTGCCGAGCTGTAATTTGTTTACCTCACATAGCTGTTTTATCGTCTTTTGGGAGAGAGACATCACTAGTGAACATCATGAGACTCCGGTCCTTATTACCATCATTGATCACATCCGCTATTTACTTACTATTGCAAAACACTATCTATCACTACTATCATTTGCTTTTAACCCTTTGTGAACTACAAGGCCGGAGGGATTGACAACCTCTCTGTACTCGTTGGGAGCAAAGTTATTTGTATCTGTGTGCAGGTCCACGTTGATTGCTAATTTGCGCCGTTAGCAGTTGACACCTACTTGTTGAACCTAGGAGTCTCTGGGGATTCGATCCTTGGCATCTTTGCTAAGGGAAAACACTTCTACATACTGCATCTTACACCTTCCACTTGGGGTAACCAACGAGGGGTTCGAGGCCCATCACGCATCTACGCCCTTCAAGCTCGATCTGGCGTCTATCGCCGAATTCAGTGCTGCGGATATCTTCCAGCACTCACCCTTTGGTGACATGTTAAAATCGTTGAAATCCCTCTCCTTAGCTGGGGACACATAGCCATGTTATATCCGGTTCGAACTGGAGGCTGATGGAGAATTTTGCTCCCCACCCACCACCCACTTGGTAGCCACGGTCGAAGATCTAACCGATCTACTTGACTATGCTTCCGAAGACTTCGACGGGATGGACCTCGAAGCCGAAGCAGATCCAGATCAAAGCTGGCCCGTAACCGGGCGGTGGACAGCTACGTCTTCATACGACGTGTATATGGGGGATACACCTAAGGAGAAGGAGGCCGGTGGCGAAAACGATCCTGCAAAGGACAAGCCTGTCGAAGAACCTCCCAAACGTCGGCGCCCGAAGCGCCGAACTAAATCCCGCAAAGGAAAAGATAGCAACACTATCACTAACGACGGTGACAGTCCGGAACTAGCCGAAAACTCCGCAGACCTAGCGATGGAGCAGGAGGAGCGAGAGGACGGCGAACATAGTCTGAAACCGCTGTCCGATGACAGCGATGTCGAAGACAGTAATTACGAACCTGTCTCCAAAGAGGAGGTTTGCCTGGGCGACGACGAATACATCGTCCCAGAAGAACCCTCAGAACAAAAGCGCTTCCATCTGAGGCTTAGTTGCACCGCAAGAAGCCTGAAAAAGCAGCAGAGACGGCTTCGAGCCGCACAGGACACGCTCAATAATAGATGGAACGAAGTGCTAGACGCTGAGCAAAAATATGGCTATAATCGCCAAACCAGGGCTATCCCAAGCGTAAACTGCTGCCCAAATTCGACGATGAGGCCACTGCACCTATACCGCCGAAGATTAACACCGCCGATAAACCGGACCGACCACCTCGTGGACGGGACAGAGTGGCTAGCAATGGCGTGCACAAGCCCACACCCCCAACACATAAAGGAAAGGAGGATGTGGCTCAAGTCCGGAAACACGATTTGCGTGAGGTCCTGAACAACAAGACCGGCAAGACCAGGTCCATCTACAGATATAGGGACCGTGCTCCCACACGAGACGGCAGCTATCAAGCCAATCGCACCGGTCATATACTAGTTCGGGGTCAATACCGAACATCACAACCGTCGGACATACGCCATGATATAGCAAAATACAAAGGCGCCGCACACCCTCTGTGCTTCACCGATGAGGTGCTGGATCATGATTTTCCAAAAGGGTTTAATCCCATGAACATCAAGGCGTACGATGGAACGACGGATCATGTCGTCTGGATAGAAGACTTCATCCTTCATATCCACATGGCTCACGGAGATGATCTCCATGCCATTAAATACCTTCCCCTCAAGCTGAAAGGACCAGCTAGGCACTGGCTAAACAGCCTCCCAGAGAATTCCATTGGGAGCTGGGAAGAACTTGAGGATGCTTTTCGGGTCAATTTTCAAGGGACCTATGTCTGGCCCCCGGATGGTGACGACCTAAGTCATATAATCCAACAACCCGGGGAGTCAGCCCGTAAGCTTTGGAACCGGTTTCTCACCAAGAAGAACCAAATCATCGACTGTCCGAACGCCGAAGCCTTAGCGGCCTTCAAGCACAGTATCCGGGACGAATGGCTAGCCAGACACCTCGGGCAGGAAAAGCCAAGGACAATGGCAGATCTAACTACACTCGTGACCCGCTTTTGCGCGGGCGAGGACAACTAGTTAGCGCGTAGCAGCACCAGCGATCCTAGAACATCTGAAGTTAGGGACGGCAATGGAAAGCCACGATGTAACAAAAACAAACGTCGAAATAATGCTGGAAGCCCAGATGACATAGCGGTAAACATCGGATTCAGCGCTCCAGACCCAGTCAACGGAAGAAGCCATTTAAAGGCAACAAATATGGCCCATCCAGCCTGGACAAAATATTAGACAGAAAAGCCTGCAAACCATACCAACCATAATTGTTGGGTTTTCAAGCAGGCCGGCGAGCTCAATGCCAAACACAAGGGGAAGGGACCTCAGACGGAAGAAGAGGATGAACCTCGCCAGCCGAATATAGGGGGACAGAAGAAATTTCCACTGGAGATCAAAACAGTGAACATGATATGTGCCACTCATATCCCAAAAAGGGAGCGCAAGCGCGCACTCCGAGACGTCTACGCCATTGAGCCCGTTGCCCCCAAATTCAAGCCATGGTCCGCATGTTTGATCACTTTCGACCACAGGGATCATCCGACTAGTACCCGTCATGAGGGTTCGGCTGCCCTAGTGCTCGACCCAATAATCGATGGATACCATCTCACCCGAGTCCTTATGGACGGCGGTAGCAGTCTTAGTCTGATATATCAGGACACTATCCGCAAGATGGGGATCAACCCGTCAAGATGCAAGCCAAGCAGCACGACCTTTAAAGGAGTGATACTGGACGTGGAAGCCCGCTACACGGGCTCTTTCACATTGGAGGTCATATTCGGCTCTCCTGATAACTTTCGAAGCAAAGAGCTAATCTTCGACATAGCTCCATTCTGAAGTGTCTATCATGCACTACTCGGAAGAATGGCCTTCGCCCGCTTTAATGCAGTCCCCCATTATGCTTATATACAGCTTAAAATGCTTGGACCACGCGGCGTCATCACGGTCAATGGAAATATGGAGCGCTCTCTCCGCACGGAGGAGGAAACTGCGGCCTTAGCAGCCGAAGTCCAAAACGGCATATTCAAGCCGGACAACCTATCGGTCGTGGACATAGCTAAATGCGTCCGGCACACGCCTCAGTGCTGCAACTCAGATGAACCCGAGCTAGATTAGCAGCTACGCCCCCATCGACTGCCCCATAAGGTGATAGCATATGTGCCTCAGGTACATAATTATGCCCTAAAAAACCCTTGGGCGACGATGGGGGCACACTTCATATAGTCCATAGTTCGGTTCGACCTTATTGGGACTCTAAAAATTATCTTTTAAGGTTCACTAAACAAACCAGTCTTGTTTATGGTCACACTGGATCTCTTTTTCTATTCCAGGTTTCTTTTTATTTTTACAGATGGCCATCATACTCCGCCCTTCAAGGACACATTACAGAGGAGGAAACGGGGCAGACGTGCAGCAAGGACCCGTGCTAAGGTTTCTTTTTAGATTAAGACCCTATGTAAACCTTTTTTCTCTTTCTTGTTATATACCTTTCTGACATGTAAAATGTCCAAGAAAGTCATCGGCATTATCTGTAAGCTTACGGTTCGCCGTACTATAAAGGGATATTAATAGAGCAGCTTGATTCACATTATGTTCGGAGTTTTATTCATAAATGTTCTCTCCCCACATCAGATTGCCACATGTGCCTTGTCAACAGGGTCGATTACCAGGGGCTGTATTCAGCCCGGTATATGTCAAAAATACCGAATACCTTTAGGGAGTGTTTGGCGTCCTGGATGTTTGCCTTATATGCATAAGTTCCAATTCATGTCTTGGGTCAATAGTTGGGTTGCCCGGCTCCTGTGCTTACCCCTACGTTCCTGATTGTTCGGCTAGGGTGTAAAGGGAGAACTACTGCGATTGTACTTCTGGCTTGTCCGGGTAAGTACCTTAGTAAAGAAAGTCAAAAACTGACCGTCATGATAGGCGAGAACCTGGTCCGCAATCCGGTGACTTTGTTTTATACTACGATCGATAGAGATCTACCCCGTGTTATACGAAGGGTCGGTTTTTTTGCCCAGCCAGGTGCAATTGGATACCTTAATTAGGGAATATCATATCCGCACCAGGGGCTAGTACCTAGCCTCACTTGTCAAATTCCTATGGCTAAGTGAAAGCAATAACGCCGCATAGTCCGATTGCCTAGTTCGCTCTGCATACACCTCCTACACGGACCAAGACGTTGGATAAAGAGTGTATTTGCATATGACCAAACACCCCAGTATGTACATGGGGGCTGAAGCCGACCACTGGAAACTTTCAGAAATATATAAACAGCCACACAGGAGATAAAAGTCGCTCATAATATAACAGCGCAAAAGTTATATACATTGGTCATAAGACTTTATACATTGGTCATAAGACTAAAGTCTTTACAATCGGATACAATTACTCAAAGATAACATCTTTTGAGCACTGGCCTTCTACAAGGTGGGCGCCTTCCATGACGTCATCAAAGTATTTCTACGGCTTGCAGTGCTCCTTGCCTGCGGTCGGGCCAGCAGTAGCTATATGCTCTGCCCTCATCTTCGCCGAGTGCACTTTTACATGAGCGAAGGCCATCCGAGCACCCTCTATGTAGGCCGAACGTGTCAATGCGTCGACCCGCGGACTCGTCTCGATGAGCCGCTTCACCAATCCGAAGTAGCTACTTGGGATTGGGTCAGCGGGCCATAGCCGAACTATCAAGTCCTTCATGGCCGAACCGCCATATAGTGTAGCTCGACCAGCTTCTTCATCTGGTCGTTGAGGGGCACCGGATATTTTGGCGCATAGAACTGTGACCAAAACAACTTCTCCATGTCGTTCCCCTCCTGGGCTCGGAAGTACTGGGCAGCGTTAGCACTGCTCCTCGGAAGATCTGCAAACACGACTGGAGAACTCCATAACCGTGTCATCCCAATATACTTCTGCCCCTCCGAAGATGCTCTATAATAGAAAAGTCTTACCAGATGCTATCTGTCGTGCCTGCTTGAGGCGCTGCGCGACTCGCTCCGCGCATCCTGGGCATCCTTGATTGCCTCTGCAAGCTTGGAAGCTTGTTCCGAAGCCTCCTCTTCCAATGCCTCGCATTTGCGAATGGCATCGTTGAGCTCAACCTCTACTTCGGACACCCGAGCCTGGTGCTTCTCACACGCGGCCTTTTCGGCCTCTAGTTCGGCAACCGCTTTGTCAGCGGTCGCCTTGCTCGCCTGGGCCTCCTACTTGGACTTTGCGAGCTCGCCCTTGAGGGCCTCGAGCTCAGTGGCGCCAATTGTGTAATACAGAATATCATACAAGAGTTTATACCCATACTCAATTAATATTGTTAGTCTTCTTGACATCTTAATTTTTTAAATCCGCATACCTTGCATTTCATCTAAACGCTGGTTGACGCGATCGAGGTCCGCGTTGGCCAACAAGAGCTTCGGGTTTAGTTCGGCAACCTCTGCATCTCATGCAGTTGTCGTAAAGAGTGAAGCATGTTCAAATAACATAAGCACAATAGTTCAGCTCTATAAGCATGCTATACTATGGATACTTCGTCCGATACTGTTCAGAATCACACAAAGCATCAGGGGCTACTGGCTATGTATGTACATATAAAATAAATAAAAGTTCCATAAAGAACATTACATTGCTCACCTCAAAGCTTGTTAACAGGCTGTTGAAAGCTTCATTCAGTCCGCCCTTGACGAACTAAATCTTCTTCATCACCGCACCCATCACGGTGTGGTGCTCCTTCACGATGGAAGCACTTTGCAGTGCTCCCTCCATAAGGTCTGGCACCTCCGGATTAACTCGGGGCGCCGTCGTATCTACCCCCGCCTGGGGGGTCTGGTCTTCGGATCCCGGAGCCGCATTAGGCTCCGGGTCAATATTTGGGAGGGCCCTGATACGTTTCCAACGTATCTATAATTTTTGATTATTCCATGCTATTATTTATGAAGTCTTGGATGTTTAATGGGCTTTATCATTCACTTTTATATCATTTTTGGAACTAACCTACTAACCCAAAGGCCCAGTCCAGAATTCTGTTTTTTGCCTATTTCAGGGTTTTGCACAAAAGGAATATCAAATGGAGTCCAAATGGAATAAAACCTTCGCAGGAGATATTTTTGGAGGAAATCACGTACGAAAGACTTCGGGGCCAAGCTAGAGGACAGGGGGCCCACCCTCGAGGGTGGGGGGCGCGCCCCCTGCCTCGAGGGCAGCCCCTGTGGCCCCTGGTGCCCCTCTTCTTCCTATATATACCTACGTACCCCAGAAACTCCATACGCAGAGAGAAACCCCTAATTCCACCGCCGTAGCTACTGTTCCCATGGAGATCCCATCTTGGAGCCTGTTCCGGGGGGGGATCCATCACGGAGGCCTTCATCATCATCATCATCGCCCTCACCATGAGTTGTGAGTAGTTTACCTCAGACCTTCGGGTCCATAGCTAGTATCTAGATGGCTTCTTCTCTCTCTCCAGATCTCAATACAAAGTTCTCCTCGGTCTTCGAGGAGATCTATTCGATGTAATCTCTTTTTGCGGTGTGTTTGTCAAGATCCGTTGAATTGTGAGTTTATGATCAAGATTATCTATGAAAGATATTTGGTTCTTCTCTGAACTTTTTATGTGTGCTCATAATATCCTTGCAAGTCTCTTCGAATTATTGGTTTGGTTTGGCCTACTAGATCTATAGTTCTTGCAATGGGAGAAGTGCTTGGCTTTGGGTTCAATCTTGCGGTGTCCTTTCCCAGTGACAGTAGGGGCAGCAAGGCACGTATTGTATTGTTGCCATCGAGGATAAAAAGATGGGGTTTTCATCATATTGCTTGAGTTTATCCCTCTACATCATGTCATCTTGCTTAAGGCGTTACTCTGTTCGTATGAACTCAATACACTAGATGCATGCTGGATAGCGGTCAATGTGTGGAGTAATAGTAGTAGATGCAGGCAGGAGTCGCTCTACTTGTCTCGGACGTGATGCCTATATACAATGATCATGCCTAGATAGTCTCATAATTATTCGCTTTTCTATCCATTGCTCGACAGTAATTTGTTTACCCGCCGTAGAATATCGCTATCATGAGAGAAGCCACTAGAGAAAACTATGGCCGCCGGGTCTATCTTTATCATATTACTTTCCCGTCAATTTTTGTTGCCGTTGTTTATTTGCTTTCTTTACTTTCTGTTTCTATACCAAAAATACCAAAAATATAAACTATCATCTCTATCAGATCTCACTATTGTAAGTGACCGTAAAGGGATTGACAACCCCTTATCGCGTTGGCTGCGAAGTTCTTATTTGTTTGTGCAGGTGCGAGGGACTGGCGCGTGGTCTCCTACTGGATTGATACCTTGGTTCTCAAAAACTGAGGGAAATACTTACGCTACTGTGCTGCATCTCCCTTTCCTCTTCGAGGGAATACAACGCAAGCTCAAGAGGTAGCAAGAAGAATTTCTGGCGCCGTTGCCGGGGAGGCTTACGCAAAAGTCATATACCAAGTACCTATCACAAACCCTTATCCTTCACATTACATTTATTTGCCTCTCGTTTTCCTATCCCTCACTTCACCTTTGTCGTTTTATTCGCCCTTCTTCCGCCATGTGTTTTTCGTTCGCTTGTTTCTTGTTTGCTTGTGTGCTGCTTGTCTGCTTGTCATCATGTCTAGCACACCTATCATTATCACCACTCCCGAGAGTGAGGTCCTCAACTTTCAACAAAGGGAGGAAGAGAACTTCAAAGATTCCTGGTATAGAATTTGCAATGCTCAAAATAGATCTAATCGGAAGCTTTCCACTTCCGTGCTTCTTCGCCATTTTTATGTTGGCATAACTTCGTGGAATAGATTTATCTTAGAGACCATTACCGGAGGGAATTTCTTGGGTAGCCACACCGTTGATTCTTATAAAGCTATGACTGAATTATTTGGCTCACCACCTCTTATGGTTAATGGGACTGTTTTAACTTTGGAGCATGTTATGCAAAGGTTAGAAATTATTGAGAACAAAGTTGCTACGGTAGAATTGTTAGAGAGCTTGGATAGAAAAATTCACAATGAAATTACCCAATATGGATCTAAGGTAGGAGTTGTTCTGAAAAATCTCAAGGAAAAGGAACCCATAGTTAAAGAAAAGCTAGATCAAGATTCTAATAGAATCAATAAGCTTGAGGATGTTATCACTAATGTGGGTTCTGCTCTTTCCGCTATAAAAACTACTCCCAATGCCTCCACTAAATTATCTAAGTTCATGTACGTCCCTAAAGACAAGGGTGAAACATCTAGACTCGCGGATCTCAAATCCATAAGTGTTCACCCTAATTTTCTTACTTTTGCAAGAGACCCTTTTGACACTTTAGAATTTCTTGATTTCTTGCCCAAGAGTTTGATTATTCATAGGGACAAAGAAGTGCCCAAAAATCACAAGTGCTTAATTAAAGAATTGCCTTCCAAAGATGGCAATACCTAGATCTATCTTGTATCGTGCCTAGCTAGGGGCGTAAAACGATAGCGCTTGTTGGGAGGCAACCCAATTTTATGTTTTTTGCTTTTGTTGCTGTTAGGGAATAAATATTGCATCTAGCTTCTGATTATATATGTTTTCATGTTTTTTTTACTGTTTGTGCCAAGTAGAACCTTTGGTAAGACTTGTGTGAAGTTTATTTGATCTTGCTGTGAAAAACAGAATCGTTAGCGCTCGCTAAAGTAGTCTTCAGATTTTACTGGAGCGTGATTTTTAGTTGATTCATTTTTCTGCTGATTGGTAGACAAATTGCGCAAACTTACCAATTTAGTTTGAATTTTTTGGAGTTTCAGAAGTAGGCGAACGCAGCAGATTACTACAGACTGTTCTGTTTTTGATAGATTCTGTTTTTCGTGTGTTGTTTGCTTATTCCGATGCATCTATGAGTAATATTGGAGGATATGAATCATAGAAAACTTGGAGTACAGTAGGTTTAACACCAATATAATCAAAGTATGAATTCCTTGATGTACCTTTGAATGGTGGTTTGCTTTCTCTTACTAACGGAGCTCACAAGAATTTTTCTCTAAGTTTTGTGTTGTGAAGTTTTCAAGTTTTGAGTATTGCTTTGATGGACTATGGAACAAGGAGTAGCAAAGGCCCAAGCTTGGGGATGCCGATGGCACCCCAAGTAAATACAAGATAATCAAAAGCCTAAGCTTGGGGATGCCCCGGGAAGGCATCCCCTCTTTCGTCTTCATCCATCGGTAACTATACTTGGAGCTATATTTTTATTCGCAACATGCTATGTGTTTTGCTTGGAGCGTCTTGTATAATTTGAGTCTTTGCTTGTTAGTTTGCCACAATCATCCTTTCTGGACACACCTATTTTAGAGAGTTAAATATGCCCTAGAAATTATTAGAACACTCTATGTGCTTCACTTATATCTTTTGAGTTCAATAGTTTTTGCTCTAGTGCTTCACTTATATCTTTTAGAGCACGGTGGTGATAATATTTTGTAGAAATTGTTGAACTCTCATGCTTCACTTAGATCTATTTGAGAGTCTATTAAAACAGCATGGTAAAGTGTTTAGGCTAAAGAAATTGGTCTTCACATGATAAACATCCAATGTCAATGCGGTAAAAAAAATCACATCTAGTGCATTGAATAGAAAGAGATGTTGGATGCTTGATAATTGTTTTTAGACATGAGATTAGTAATATTAGAGTCATGCTAGTGGAGTAATTATGAAATTGAGAAATATTTGTGTTAAGGTTGGTGATTCCCGTAGCATGCACGTATGGTGAACCGTTATGTGACTAAGTTAAACCATGAGGTATTTGTAGAGTGTCAACCTTTGTGTGGAGGTCGGGGGTGCGCGATGGTTAACTCCTACCAACCTCCCCCCTAGGGGCTTGCGTTGATTGCTTTGTTTTGATGACTCGTAGATTTTTGCAATAAGTATACGAGTTCTTATGACTAATGTTGAGTCCATGGATTATACGCACTCTCACCCTTCCACCATTGCTAGCCTCTCTTGTACCGCGCAACTTTCGCCGGTGCCATAAACCCACTATATATCCTTCCTCAAAACAGCCACCATATTGTTCCTCAAAACAGCCACCATACCTACCTATCATGGCATTTCCATAGCCATTCTGAGATATATTGCCATGCAACTTTCCACCATTCCGTTTATATGACACGCATCATATTGTCATATTGCCATTGCATGATCATGTAGTTGACATCGTATTTGTGGCAAGGCCACCATGCATAATTTTTATACATGTCACTCTTGTTTCATTGCACATACCGGTACACCGCCAGAGGCATTCATATAGAGTCATACTTTGTTGTTGTAGTATCGAGTTGTAATATTGTGTTGTAATGAAAGTGTGATGATCATCATTTTTAGAGCATTTTCCCATGGGAGGAAAGGCTGAATCTATAAAGCCCCTCCGCAAAAAAAAAGGCCAAAGAAAAAAAAAGGCCCAAAAAAAGAAGAAAAACAAGAAAAGAAAAAAGGACAATTGCTACTATCTTTTTCCACACTTGTGCTTCAAAGTAGCACCATGTTCTTCATTGTAGAGAGTCTCATGCTTAGTCACTTTCATATACTAGTGGGAATTTTCGTTATAGAACTTGGCTTGTATATTCCAACGATGGGCTTCCTCAAATGCCCTAGGTCTTCGTGAGTAAGCAAGTTGAATGCACACCCACTAGTTTCTTTTGTTGAGCTTTCATTCATATTTAGCTATAGTGCATCTGTTGCATGGCAATCCCTACTCACTCACATTGATATCTATTGATGGGCATCTCCATAGCCCGTTGATACGCCTAGTCGATGTGAGACTATCTCCCTCCTTTTTGTCTTCTCCACAACCACCTCTATTCCACCTATAGTTCTATGTCCATGGCTCGCGCTCATGTATTGCGTGAAAGTTGAAAGGTTTGAAAAGATAGAGCATGAAAACTAATGCTTGGCTGAAATCGGGGTTGTGCATGATATGAATATTTAGTGTGATAATAAGGGAGCATAGCCAACACTATATGATTTTGTAGGGATAACTTTCTTTAGCCATAGTATTTTGAGAAGACGTGATTGCTTTGTTAGTATTGCTTGAAGTATTGTTATTTCTTATGTCAATATAGACTTTTATCTTGAATTTTTCAGATCTGAACATTCATGCCACAATTAAGAGAATTATATTGAAAAACTATATTGGTTAGCATTCCACATCAAAAATTCTTTCTTTATCATTTACCTACTCGAGGACGAGCAGGAATTAAGCTTGGGGATGCTTGATACGTTTCCAACGTATCTATAATTTTTTATTGTTCCATGCTATTGTTTATGAAGTCTTGGATGTTTAATGGGCTTTATCATTCACTTTTATATCATTTTTGGGACTAACCTACTAACCGAAAGGCCGAGACCAGATTGCTGTTTTTTGCCTATTTCAGGGTTTTGCAGAAAAGGAATATCAAACGGAGTCCAAACGGAATAAAACCTTCGCAGGAGATATTTTTGGAGGAAATCACGCACGAAAGACTTCGGGGCCAAGCTGGAGGACAGGGGGCTCACCTCGAGGGTGGGGGCGCGCCCCCCTTCCCAGGGCGCGCCCCCTGCCTTGAGGGCAGCCCCTGTGGCCCCTGGTGCCCCTCTTCTTCCTATATATACCTACGTACCCAGAAACTCCATACGCAGAGAGAAAACCCTAATTCCACCGCCGTAGCTGTTGTTCCCGTGGAGATCCCATCTTGGAGCCTGTTCTGGGAGGGGGATCCATCACGGAGGCCTTCATCATCATCATCATCATCGCCCTCACCATGAGTTGTGAGTAGTTTACCTCAGACCTTCGGTTCCATAGCTAGTATCTAGATGGCTTCTTCTCTCTCTCCGGATCTCAATACAAAGTTCTCCTCGGTCTTCGAGGAGATCTATTCGATGTAATCTCTTTTTGCGGTGTGTTTGTCGATATCCGATGAATTGTGAGTTTATGATCAAGATTTTCTATGAAAGATATTTGGTTCTTCTCTGAACCTTTTATGTGTGCTCATAATATCCTTGCAAGTCTCTTCGAATTATTGGTTTGGTTTGGCCTACTAGATCTATAGTTCTTGCAATGGGAGAAGTGCTTGGCTTTGGGTTCAATCTTGCGGTGTCCTTTCCCAGTGACAGTAGGGGCAGCAAGGCACGTATTGTATTGTTGCCATCGAGGATAAAAAGATGGGGTTTTCATCATATTGCTTGATTTTATCCCTCTACATCATGTCATCTTGCTTAAGGCGTTACTCTGTTCGTATGAACTCAATACACTAGATGCATGCTGGATAGCGGTCGATGTGTGGAGTAATAGTAGTAGATGCAGGTAGGAGTCGGTCTACTTGTCTCGGACGTGATGCCTACATACAATGATCATGCCTAGATAGTCTCATAATTATTCGCTTTTCTATCAATTGCTCGACAGTAATTTATTTACCCGCCGTAGAATATCGCTATCATGTGAGAAGCCACTAGAGAACACTATGGCCCCGTGTCTATCTTTATCATATTACTTTCCCGTCAATTTCTGTTGCCGTTGTTTATTTGCTTTCTTTACTTTCTGTTTCTATACCAAAAATACCAAAAATATAAGCTATCATCTCTATCAGATCTCACTATCGCAAGTGACCGTAAAGGGATTGACAACCCCTTATCGTGTTGGCTGCGAAGTTCTTATTTGTTTGTGCAGGTGCGAGGGACTGGCGCGTGGTCTCCTACTGGATTGATACCTTGGTTCTAAAAAACTGAGGGAAATACTTATGCTACTGTGCTGCATCTCCCTTTCCTCTTAGAGGGAATACAACGCAAGCTCAAGAGGTAGCAGGCCCCGGATTGCTTGGGCCTCCCATCTTCGGACTCCATGGGGAATGTTTCCCCATGGTCAGCAGCAGCCGAGGTATTACCCCCGGTCGCCCTGTCACTTGCCCCGCCCTCATCTTCGTGAGCAGAGGACACCCGCTGGGAGGACACTTCGGTGGCCCCGCCGATCATAAGCGATGGAGCTCGGACCGGCGGGTCACTCTCTGTCTCTCCAGGCGCTAGAGAGTTCCCCTCCGATAAGCAGGCGTCGATGTGTCCTCGGGGAGGGCGTTAGGTGAGCAGGTGAGAGATACTAATTAGGCATTGAAATGCTAAACAAATAATATGAAGCAATCCAGACAAACTTACGTTTCGGTCGGGAATTTTGCCTTGGGCTTCACCACAAAGCTATGTTCGGACGATGAGTCTGAACGTGCAGAGAGGTTCATCCTCCTCCGAGGCACGGCCGTGCCCGCATCAGCGGTGGCCGCCCTCTTCGTCCTCGGCCTTGCACAGGGGTCTCTTCTTCTTCTTCTTCTTCTTCTTCTTCTTCTTCTTCTTCTTCTTCTTCTTCTTTGTCCTTCTCCTCTTTGGAGGAGAGGATGTTGATCTTCTCGGACTTCTCGTCCGTAGGGCGGGGCATGTCTCCGGCCGCCTTGCTCTTCTTCTTGGGCTTCTTGATCGGCGCCTTGTACGGCGCCGGGACCAGCATCGCCGTCAGTCGAGACGATTCTGGGTCTTCGGGCAAAAGCGCCAGACACTTCATCCGGGTAGCCTTCTTCGTCCAGCCATGTATATCATGCAAAAACTCCAATTCCTGTTATCATTAAATAAGAAAGGGGATATATGTTTGGCGAAATTTTCTATTACCTCGGGGGCGGAGAGTGCGGTACTATAACCCGCGTCCTCGGTTTCTTCCGGCCACTCCTTCTGGATCTTGAAGAGATGCTTTCAGATCTCTTTGTGCGTAAAGCCATAGAGATGCTTCAGAGGCCGATCTCCTGCTGGATCGAACTCCCATAGGGAGGAATCCTGGCTTTGGCAAGGAAGGACAAGCCAGGCTAGCATTACCTGGACCACGGTCGAGAGCTGATGACCCTTGGAAATCACGCCGGACACACGGCCCTGGAGTGCCACCACCTCAACATGAGATCCCCAGTCCAGACTCTTTTTGGTCCAGGAGGTCAACCTCTCTGGGGGTCCGGATCTGAAAGCTGGTACCGCCGCCCATTTGGCGTCGCGCGGTTCGGTGATATAAAACCACTCTTGCTTCCAGACCTTGTTCGTTTCCACGAACGACCCTTTTGGCCAAATGGCATTCGGGAGCTTGCTTATCATAACGCCCCCGCACTCCGCGTGCTGCCCGTCCACCACCTTCGGCTTCACATTGAAGGTTTTAAGCCATAGGCCAAAGTGTGGAGGGATGCGGAGGAAAGCTTCACACACCACTATAAAAGCGGAGATGTGAAGGATCGAGTTCGGGGCTAGATCGTGGAATTCTAGCCCGTAGAAGAACAGCAAACCCCAAACAAAGGGGTGGAGCGGAAACCCTAGCCCCCTAACAAAGTGGTTAAAGAACACAACTCTCTCGCTCGCCTCTGGGACGGGGATCACCTGGCCCTTGGCGGGAACTCGATGCGCGATGTCGGCAGCGAGATAGCCCGCGCTCCGCAGATCCTCCACGGTTTTCTCAGTGACCGTGGAGGCCTCCCACTTGCCCCTAGCACCGGATCCGGCCATTACAGGGGAAGGAAGAGTGGTTAAGGAACGAAGAGCGATGGGTGCAAGAGATGAGGATGTTGGGGCTAGGGAGATTGGAGAGCTGGAGCTTGAGGAAAGTGTGGGGCTGATGAAAGGGATCGGTATCATTTTATAACACTGTGAATACAGAACGTCCCCCCACTTTAGCCATAAACCTCGCCGGTTCCCAAAGCAGTCGTGCGTAATGCGCGGTGTGGATGCTCGCATCACATTGATAAGGATCCCACAATAAGCAGGCACGATCTCTATTCTGATAAGACATGTCAATGAGGATATACCACGAATCACGAAACTAGGACCAAATAAAACGGTTCGATATGTTATTGGGATGGACGCGACGCTTCACCAAAAAGTCGTCAGTAAAGACAAAGACACAATATTCATTTTCTTTTAGGAGCCTTGCCTTCGAGGCTAAGGGTTGTACTAACCACGCAGAGCCGAACACAATACACCTTTTTGCAGAAGATATATTTGGAAGAAGGAACCCGCCTTGCAATGCCGAAGACAATACGGAAGCCAAACTCATCGTCATCGAAGACAGGTTCAGGGGCTACTAAGGGAGTCCTGGATTGAGGGGGTCCTCATGTGGCCGGATAACTCGTGGTGGGCCGGACTGGTGGGCCGTGAAGATCATTGTCAAATATCGTCTCTCGTATCCGGATAGGACTCCTTTATTCGTATAATGCCAGGTTTTAGCTTCGGGTGTAATCTTTCCTTCCTCTGCAAGATGGTTATGTACAAACCCTAGGCCCCTCCGGTGCATATATAAACTCAAGGGTTTAGTCCATAGAGGCTAATAGAGAATCACAAATCCTCATAGGATAGACTTTAGGGTTTAGCCAATACGATCTCGAGGTAGATCAACTCTTGTAATCATATTCATCCATATTAATATAGCAGGAAGTAGGGTATTACCTCGATCTCGAGAGGGCCTGAACCTGGGTAAACATCGTGTCCCCAGCCTCCTGTTACCATCACTCCTCAGACGCATAGTTCGGGACCCCCTACCCGAGATCCGTCGGTTTTGACACCGACACTTGGGGATTCCGGAGGCACCCCAAAGTAATATTAAAGTACAACCCGGCTTCTAACCTTGGGGATGCCTCGGATTCCGACAGTAAGCCTGGATTCCGAGGCATGGCTGGAGGCCATGAGGTCCGAATTAAAGTCCATGGATGAAAATCAAGTTTGGGACTTGGTTGATCCGCCGCCTGGCGTAAAAGCCATAGGTTGCAAATGGGTCTTTAAGAACAAAACCGATGTGGATGGAAATGTTCAGATCCACAAAGCTCGGCTTGTCGCTAAAGGTTATGGACAAGTTCAAGGAATTGACTACGACGAGACTTACTCGCCGGTAGCGATGCTGAAGTCGGTGAAAATCATACTAGCTATAGCGGCATATTTCGATTATGAGATATGGCAGATGGATGTCAAAATGGCTTTCCTTCACGGAAATTTAACCAAGGACGTGTATATGATACAGCCCGAGGGTTTTGTCAATCCGACTAGCACTAGTAAGGTATGTAAGCTCAAGAGATCCATTTATGGGTTGAGACAAGCATCTCGGAGCTGGAACATTCGTTTTGATGAGGTCGTCACTGATCTCGGTTTTATCAAAAGCGAAGAGGACGCTTGTTTATACAACCAGTTGAGTGGGAGCTCGATAGTGTTTTTTATACTATATGTGGATGACATATTACTGATCGGAAACGATGTTTTGATGCTGAACTCGGTCAAGGAATCATTGAATGGAAAGTTTTCAATGAAGGACCTCGGTGAAGCGCTTTACATATTGGGCATTAAGATCTATAGAGATAGATCGAGGAGGCTGCTCGGCTTGAGCCAATGCATGTACATAAGTAACGTGTTGAAGCGGTTCAACATGAGTGAGGCCAAGAAAGGGTTCTTGCCTATCTCACATGGTATAAGGCTAAGCGAGACTCGGAGTCCTTTGACATCTGATGAGCGAACCAGGATGAGTAGGATTATGTATGCCTCGGCAATCGGATCCATCATGTATGACATGATATGTATACGGCCTGATGTTGCTTTTGCAATAAGCCTAACAAGTAGATACCAGGCCAACCCAGGTGAGATTGATTGGGCGGCGATGAAGACTATTCTGAAGTACCTGAAAAGGACTAAAGAGATGTTCCTAGTTTATGGAGGTGATGAGGAGCTCGTCGTAAAGGGTTACGCCGATGCTAGTTTCCAAACCGATAGAGATGATTGTCGATCATAGTCTGGATTCGTGTATGTCATGAACGGAGGAGCAGTGAGATGGACGAGTTCCAAGCAAGATAAGGTGGCTGATTCTACCACAGAAGCTGAATAGATTGCGGCTTGTGAAGCTGCAAAGGAAGGTGTTTGGATCCGGAACTTTCTGGATGATCTTGGTATTTTCCCAGCCTCGGGGAAACCGTTGGACCTTTATTGTGATAATTCTGGTGCCATCTCACAAATCAAGGAGCCGAGGAACCACCACAAGACCAGACACATAGATCGGAAATATCACCTAATACAAAAGATCGTAAAGAGTGGTGATATACAGTTATGAAAAATTCACACGGATGCAAATGTTGCAGATCCATTGACTAAGTCGCTTGCACAACCCAAGCATGAGGGGCACGTTAGAGCTATGGGCATAGAATGTCTATTTGATTGACTCTAGTGCAAGTGGGAGACTGTTGGAATATGCCCTAGAAGCAACCATGTATGATGATATTTCCTATGTGTTTATGAATAACAATAGTCCTTGGATGTAATCAATGATACTTATTGGCAAGTACGTGACTTATCTGTGAGATCTTGTGTTGTATGATACATCTGAAATGGTCCCTAGTCGTAAGTGATGTGTGGGCACACGTCGAACTAGACTAGCATATGACACGGCGGATGGCTCGGTCTCACTAGCCATGGGGCATTGGATGCTAACCGGATAATATGGACGTGGAAAGGTCTGGTCGGATTCGACGTGGTCGGATCCGAGTCGAGATAAGGTCCGAGTCGGATAGACCCAACTATGAGACGCAGCGATATGTCATCTGTGAGTCTCTAGTACAACATACGTTCTATGTCCTAAGACCTGAGCTGACGCATGTACTCGGGATGGTGACAGACTTGCTTTAGGCCGACCAAACGCTACTCTGTGACTGGGTAGTTACAAAGGTGGGTTTCGAGCTTGTCCAGACCCATGCTGCGAGACGTGGCCGAGCAAGATGGGATTTTCCCCTCCGATCAGGAGAGATATACTCTAGGCCCCTCATGTGATCCGACCAGGATAAGCATGGCCATGCGACAAGGATTGTGAGATAATCCGGTTTGGGTCGGCATCACTGGAATGAGAAAGAGGTCGGACTAGCACAAGGATGACAGACTTGCCTTGAGCCCGACAACATATATCGTGTAGCAAAGGGAATGGAATTGCGACATGTTGTATAGGTTTGCTAGCCAGCTTCATAGTCTGCTTGGTGGTCGGCACACCTTGCTAGAGGCCGCTACAAACCGTACAGGTTGGAGGTGATCTGAACTGTGACCAAGCCGACTTGAACCTAAGGGGTCGCGCGCTTAAGGGAAGGAACCTGTGAGGTTGGATCCAATTCCACGAGTCAGAATTGGTCCTACTTGGAATCGGATACCGATCGAAAAGACTTTGGGCTTTAGGGTTCGTGTGAGGCCCAAGTGTTGAGCCCGCGACGGATGCATATATATAGTGGAGGTGCCGGGCACTCATTTGGTAGATCGCTTCGGCGCCATCATTAGGGTTTGCATTTGTTGCGAATAGCCACCTCCACTCGCCGCCGGTTGTGTGATCGGACCTAGCAGTCAACCGCACGACGTTCCTCCTGCACGCGCGGATACCTTTAGAGGCGGTGCACTTGTGCCGCTCCGGCGAACCTGTTCGCGGGATCCGATCAGCTATGTGGGAGATCGACGAGGAGGAGACAACTCCGGAGATGCGCTGCCCCAACTATACTTCCGCTGCACGGCACTGCTCGTCTAGTGGCAATGATGTGTGATCCATCTCCCGAGCATGTTCCTGGATGTTCTTCGCGTAGGAAAATTTAAATTTGCAGTCGACGCACCCTACGGTAGAACCCAACAGCGAGCGTGCTCACTTGCTTTGGCGACGTGGCTAGATTATGCACTAACTTTCTGAAAAGGTCGGTTGTCCCAATTCGGTGCGGGCTAGCTAGCCTGCCAACGACCCGGGCTGCCTTCCCTATCAAGTATTTCGGCCTCCCGCTATTGGTTTGGCAGCCTCAGAGAGGGGACCTTCAATTTATCGAGGATAAGGTGGTGGCACGACTCATGCCGTGGGATGGTCAGAACATTACGGTCACGGGTAGATGCGCTCATGTCAAGACGGTCCTCACTTCGTAGTTCACCTACCACATCATTGCTCTCAACCCTCCTCCTGGCACACTGCATAACTACAAGAAGATTGAGAGAGCATTCCTTTGGGCGGGCACAAAGAAGGCCACTAGAGCCAAGTGCAAAGTCAATTGGCGCAACGTTTGCCGCCCAACCGACCTTGGGGGCATGGGTCTCATCGACCTCGCCAAGTTTGTAAGGGCATTGAGGTTTAGATGGCCCTGGCTCTAATGCAAGGCTCAGATGGCCTTGGAAACCCTTGTGACAAGTAGGACCGGGTTCTTTTCTGCGCGTCCACGCACATCACCATTGACAATGGGGCCCGTGCACCTATCTGGAATTTACCTGGGATCAATGGGGAGAAGCATGTTGACTTGGCACCGCTCATCTTTGATATCTCCTCTAGAAAAAAATTGGAAGGTGCGGAAGGCCATGCAAGACGATGCTTGGCTTACAATGATTAAGCTACCCGTGAACTAGACAATGGTCCACATACGGTAAATTGTGAAACTTTGTGCTCGCTCTCGGGCTATTCACCTTGTGGATGAAATCGAGGACGACGTCATTTGGAAACACACGACAAGCGGACACTACTCCGCAACTTCGCCATATAAAGTTATATTCCTTAGCACCACACGATCACCTCTGAGCTATGCGGTTTGGAAGGTTTGGGCGCCTCCTAAAGTCAATTTTTTTGCTAGGCTTTAAATTGAAACTGGATTTGGACACAGATAGGCTTCGAGGGCGTGGTCGGAAAAATTGCAACTATGCCTTCTTTGCAAGGAAACTCAGGTAAATTGGTGGATCACCTCTTCTGCAAGCGCCAGTTCACTAAGACACTTTGGGGCATGATTAAGGATTGCCTTAGCTTAGACGTCATGGACACTTCCAGTTGTAGTATGGAGCGTTCCATCAAGGATTAGTTGATCAATATGTCTGACAAGAATGTGGCAAACCAGAGGGCAATGTTAACCCTCACCACGCTCACTTGTTGGATTGTTTGGTGTGAGCGAAATGCTAGGGTGTTCCAACATAAATCAACGCTCCCCGACATTATCCTCTACAACATCAATAACGAGCTTAGGCTTCGGGTCACCGTCGGCGCAAAGCACTTGGGAAACATCATGCCGCGAGAGTAGACGCTGTGTATTTTATCTTTGTTTTTTCTTAAATAATGGATGAGGCAAATCTTGGCACCTTTTCAAAAAAATTACAGGCCTAGGCAGATGTTTAGGGAACAGAGTTGGATGGCGGCGGCCAGGGGCGGTGCTAGGGGTATTCCTAGGTCTTCATGTGAATACCCATGTTTTACCAAAACAATGTTGATTTTGGTAAAACAGTGACAATTTTCGAAAAACAACAATGATTTTAGCAAAATAAATACACATGAATACCCGGAAGCAAATTCCTGGAGCTGCCACTGGCGGCGGCTCATGTATCTTTATCCGCGGACGAGTTTGGACTAGTCCTTGAACAAATAGTGTGTTCGTTTTGAGGGTTAATGTTGGAGATACCCTGAGAACGCTTAGTGATCTACTCCCTCCGTTCCAAAATATTTGTCTTTCTAGAGATTTCAACAAATTACTACATACGAAGCAAAATGAGTGAATCTACACTCTAAAATATGTCTATATACATCCGTATGTTGTAGTCTATTTAAAATGTCTAGAAAGACAAATATTTGAGAACGGAGGGAGTAGATCTTATATTTTTCTTTACTGAGGGAGTACTAGAAAACAACGAGAGTAATTTTATCAAAATACAAAAGGTGTAGTATAAATCTCAAAGCAACTACGAAAGGAATATACTTGCATGTTATATCACTTGTGTGGTACTCCCTTCGTCCGAAAATACTTGTCATCATATTGGACAAAAAAGTGTATCTATAACTAAAATACATCTAGATACATACTCTTTTATTCATTTTGATAACAAGTATTTCCGGACGGAGGGGTACAAAATTTGTTTCGCAACTGTAACCATGGTAAAGCCGACAGGTTTGTAGTCCTATTTCCGTTGGGGCATGAATATCCAATGAAGAAACTTTACTTTATTTGGTAACATGGTCAGGCTCGTAGATGGCACCTCCGTGTAGAATGACAAATGACCGGCTGGGAGTCTCTCTCCACAGAATGAAGATGCACGGGAGGTGGAAAGAAGATACCGTCTCTTTCCCGAAATGGACAGCTCCTGGTCATGGTCAGTCCACCGCTTCAAACTGTCAAGCACGATTCCAAGAAAAGTCCGCCGCACAGCGTGAGCAACTCCGCGGCGACCTTTGCGCAGACAGCATTAGCGAAGTCTGCCCGGTCCACACGTCCACGAACCCGACAATGAGCAGCATTTTCTTAATCTTAATCATCATTATGCTAACCACTCGTGTCAGTGCGATCTTCCTATCAGGTTCCGAGTCAGTCAAGTCGCGAAGATTAGTCTTGAGCTCACCCTATGCTCATGGTTCTTTCTTCCGTGCGTGGTTTTGCTGCCAGTAATTGCCATGAAATTCAGCATATAAGAGCAACTCGAGTTAATTGCAAAAAAAACATTACATTTGAGGCATCGATTGCAGAACACCAACTAGTCCCTAATTTTGTGCAAAAATCACCGTGTTTCTAGTAATTTTTTTGCAAATTGCATTAATCAGGTGATTTAGCCCGATTAATCACTTTCTGACAAGTAAGGCTGGATTGTAAGGAGATGATTTGGAAAAAAATTGACACACACCTCCCTGGATTTCACAAAGACACTCTTATTCAGAAAATGAAAAAGCAATCAGCCCCCCTCCCACCTCCGTTCCCTTCCTCCTCTGAAGTGGTGGCTGGCCACGGCGAGGCGGCCTCCGGCGAGATGGCCTCCCTCCTTCCTGGGCTTGCTCGTGGACGGGGCGGCCTCCCTCCTCCCTGGCTGTGCTGCCGGAGCTCCAAAGCTCGGCGAGTGCTCCGCCCTGCCCGTCGTTGTGTGCTACTGATCGGCATCGTAACTCCCCGTCGGTGTGGCTGTTGCTGCTCGTCGTTGCTCCCCGCGGCTGTTGCTGCTCGTCGTCGCTCCAGCATCTCTGGCCCAGCGCGAGCGCGCCCCTCCTGTGGCCCGGCGTGCCTCCGCCAGCTGTCAGCCTAGCGTGTCGCCTCGCTCTGGCGTCCCTAGCCCAGCAGCGCCATGGAGTCCAGGAACCTCCGCTCCGCCCCGCCCTCCACCCAGCGCGTCGCTCTGACGTCCCCAGCCAAGCAGCGCGGCGGAGGCTAGGAACCCGACGCCCAGCGCCCCTCTGCCCGGGGGGTGGGGCTGATTGCTTTTCTATTCTAGATCAAGGGGTGTGTGTAAAAATTTTGCTCTTACAATCTGGCCCCACTTGTCAGAAAGTGGTTAAATGGGACAAATCATCTGATCAGTGCAATTTGCAAAAAGTTTACTAGAAACGCGGTGAGTTTTGCACAAAATTAGGGACTAGGTGGTTTTCTGCAATCGATGCCTCAAATGTGGTGGTTTTTTGCAATTAACTCGAGCAATTCTAACAGACCCCGTAAAACCGTGAGCCGCATAAGGTGTTTACAGTTCGATGAAGAATTGTTTTGCGGGTTGAAATCGTGCGCGGCAAAGTAGGACCCGCATATGAAACTGTATAATTTGAAGAAAAAAAGTGATTCACGGGAGAAATTGCAACCACACTAGTTCATTACATACTACATGATCATTTATAGTTCATCGTCACATACTACATTATCATACATACTACATTCTACTGCTACTACTAGAGGGGGGGTCTCGCGGCGGCGAGCCCGAGGCCGATATACCAAAATCGACGAGCTCGCGGCCGAGGACGACGCGGCCGAGGAGCTCTAGTCCTCGTCGGAGCTGATGAGGTCGATGAACTTCTCCCTCTGCTCGTCGCGGATGCGCCGCCACTCATCGTCCTTGTCGGGATAGGTTTGCAAGAATATAAAGAGCACGTAAATAAAAACTAGGGGTTGTTTTAGGTAAAGAAGCAATAAAGTTAGTATAGCGAGCGTGGAAAAGTGGTGGTAGGAGTTGCGAAATTGTCCCTAAGCAATTGACTATGTTACTAGACCGATATCAAGTTTTATGTGGGAGAGGTCACTGCTAGCATGTCATCCCTGACTTGGAATTCTATGCACTTATGATTGGAACTATTAGCAAGCATCCGCAACTACTAACGTTCATTAAGGTTAAAACCCAACCATAGCATTAAGATATATTGGTCCCCCTTCAATCCTGTATGCATCAATTTCTACGCTAGGTTGAAGCTTCTATCACTCTTGCCCTCCAATACGTAGTCCTATAAACATACAACTAACCATATGGTGTAATCCACGCGCGCACTCATATGATGGGCACCAAAGGACAGCAACATAACCACAAGCAAATTAAACCAATCATAGCAATTCACCAATTACCGATAGGACAATGAAAATCCACTCAGACATCATAGGATGGCAACACATCATTGGATAATAATATGAAGCATAAAGCACCATGTTCAAGTAGAGGGTACAGCGGGTTGCGGGAGAGTGGGCCGTTGTAGATAGATGGGGGAAGGTGATAAAGATGTTGGTGAACATGACGGAGGTGTTGGTGTAGATTGCCGTCACATGATGATGGCCCCGACGGCGTTCCCGCGCTACCGGAAGCGAGGGGGGGAGAGCCCCCCTCTCCTTCTTCTTCTTCCTTGACATTCTCCCTAGATGGGAGAAGAGTTTCCCCTCTGGTCCATGGCCTCCATGGCGGCGGAGGGGCGAGAGCCCCTCCAAGATTGGATATGTCTCTCTATCTCTCTCTGTTTCTGCATTCACAGATTCTGGCCTTTCACCGTTTCTTATATTCCCGGAGATATGTAACTCCGATTGGGCTGAATTTTTGACACGATTTTTATCCGGATATTGGCTTTCTTGCAGAGAAAGAATGGCACCAACCGCCTTACGGGGTGGCCACGAGGTTCAGGGATGCGCCCACCCCCTGGGGCGCGTCCCCTGCCTCGTGGCCCCCTCGGGCATCGTCTCGCGTTGATTCTTCTTCCAAAAAATCACAAATATTCCAAAAAAAAATCTCCGTCCATTTTTATCCCGTTTGGACTCCGTTTGATATGGATATTCTGCGAAACAAAAAACATGCAACAAACAGGAACTGGCACTGGGCACTGGATTAATATGTTAGTCCCAAAAATAATATAAAAAATTGCCAAAAGTATATGAAAGTTGTATAATATTGGCATGGAACAATCAAAAATTATTGATACGACGGAGAAGTATCATAGAGCCTCATCTTTAGTATTTAACTGATACACATAATAATATCTAGTGGAATCATCTATTAATGTCATGAAGTATTCATTTCCACCTTTAGTCAACACACCATTCATCTCGCAAAGATCAGAATGTATGAGTTCTAATGGTGCCATGAAAGGCACTTAGAATCTTTGGCTAAAGTGAAACTCAGGATTAAATCCAACTTCGCTAGTCGTGTCATAACACCGAAACTAATGTGACAAAGACGTGAATGCCAAACTTCTGATTCATTAACATTCGAATGAATATGGTTCACGACTTTATTACCAAAATCTGCGAGGGAAAGGCGGAACATCCCTCCGCTCTCATAACCTTTTCCAACAAAGAGTCCATATTTCGTAACAACTAATTTATTAGACTCAAAAACCAACTTAAACCCTTCTCTACATAGAAGGGAGCCACTAACGAGGTTCTTCTTGATGGCGGGGACATGTTGCACGTTCTTCAGCTGCACGATCCTTCCCGAAGTAAACTTCAGATCGACCGTGCCAACACCATGAATAGAAGCACTCGCGCCATTCCCCATCAATACGGGCCCGTGGCCTGTGACCTGATAAGAAGTGAACAATGAAATGTCAGGACACACATGAACACTTGCACCTGTGTCCACCCATCAATCGGTGGGCTGAAACACTGAAAAGACAGTAAATAAATTACCGTACCCAGATGCACCATTCTCATTGTTGCCCACAATCATGTTGACAGACTTGGAGTCATGTCCTGGCTTCTTATACTTGTTTGGGCACTTTTTGGCCCAATGTTCAACCGAACCACAAGTAAAGCAGCCATCATCCTTCTTGTTCTTCTTGAAGGTCTTCTTACCCTTCTTCTTAAAGTCGTTATTGTGTTGGACACCATTCTTTCCCTTGAGGTTGTGGGAGTTGAAGTTCCTCTGGTTCACCATGTTGGTGACAGAAGTCCCTTCGACCGCTTTCCCGTTCGAGTCATTTGCCCTTGAGTTCTGCTCAACATTCAGATGACCAATGACATCCTCCACTGAGAATTCACGCCTCTGGTGTTTCAGGATAGTGGCAAAGTTCCTCCAGGAATTAGGGAGCTTAGCGATTATGCAGCTCGCGACAAACTTGCCCGGTAACTCGCACTTTAAAAGCTCAAGCTCCTTGACGATGCATATTATCTCATGAGCCTGCTCCAGTACAAGATGGTTTTCAACCATCTTGTAATCGTGGAACTGCTCTATAATATACATCTCACTCCCAGCATCGGTGGCCCCGAATTTAGATTCGAGCGCCTCCCACAAGTCCTTGGCGACACGCACATGTAAATATGCGTCGACCAACTAATCTCCGATCATGCAAAGAAGTGCTCCGAGGAACACGACGGTAGCTTCCTTGAACGCCTTCTCATGTTCAGGAGCAACCGTTCCTAAAGGAACATCGGTGACCCAGAACGCATTCATAGCAGTGAGTCATAAGGTGTTCTTTGTCTGCCAACGCATAAAATACGTACAGGTATACTTATCCGGTTTCAGTGTTGCGGCAAAGCCACCAGACGAAAAATTCCTACACATAATAGGTTTTTGGATTGTTAAGTAAATAGGCAATTTTTTGACTAATTTAATCCATAGATAAATCACTAGCATCGCATTGACTGAGTTGACGACATACTGATTCTGATCTAAACATGCACGTACTACACAAACAGTAGACAGATCTACACATGATGCTAGTACTGCAAGTGCGGAAATAAACAGGAGCGGGATAAACGTGTTACACCCTCCAGTAGGCCAGGCGGCCGCCACGGCGATGGTGGCAGCAGCAGCGTCCTTGGCTGCCTTCTTGTCGGATTCGATCTTCTCGGCGGCGGCACGTTCGGCGTCGGTCGACATGATGATGACGAGGGCGACGCGGACGTAGAGGAAGTAGACGAACGAAAGCGAGTTGTCGCGTAGTCACTGCCCAAAAACCTATTCGCCCCTCTCCCGTGCAGGATCCGGAGAGGCGGGGTTTCGGAGACCTGCTCTCCCGTCAGCCGTGTACGCGGTAGATAGGATGGGATCACCTAAGGCAGCAGTAGTGAAAGGAACGACCAGGGAGCAGTGGAGGTGTGAAGTGTTGTATCTTTGGCTGAGCTGCGATGGCTCATATATATAGCCAGTCAGGTAGGAGAACGGTCCAGTCATAAACTCGTTGAATTACACAGCAATAAACTCGTTAATGGTCCAGCCATAAACTCATTTAATTACACAACAATAAACTCGTTAATGGTCCAGCCATAAATTCGTTTAATTACACAGCAATAAAACTCGTTTAATTACAGACGTTTCATCTCAATAATAAAAACGTATTTATTATGGACGTTTCCATTTCCGCAATGAATATGATGTCTCATATTCATTTTGTGTCTGTAGTGGACTCTCCAATTTTGACCAGCAAAACATTGCATCGGCTCACCACTCCCTTGATAGCATGGGCCCTTAGGGATTTTCTGAAATGGGCCTATAGCCCAACTAATATTCAGCAATCAAAAATTAGTTAGAAACTTAATTTGAAGGTTAGATACAGAAGCATAATTACATTATAAACTTAACTTATAATTTAGCATACTTGAATGATCGAGATGTTGGTGCAAAATGAAATATATGCATTAGGTATAAGGTTTGAAGTTATGTGTGCACCGGTATACTACGAAATGGATATATTTCTTAAGTTACTTGTATATGTAAGTAATTTTTTATTTAATGTATTGCGATAATGTATGATTCTAAGTTTTGCAATACTAATATTTTTGTTAACAAATACTCCATCAGTATCATAATATAACACATTTTTGACACTATCATGGTGTCAAAAAGCGTCTTATATTTTGATAAGGAGGGACTAGTTGATTGACATAACAAATGTTAATATATTATGTGTTATGTTAAATTATTTGTTAACATGTAATGATGTAATTTCTTTTTATGTGTTGCAGCGAGAAAATATGTCATCTAAGTCAAGTTATTCAGGAAGTGGCACATCAAATTGTAAGAGAGATTTAACACAGTACTACACTGAAGGAGACGACTCAAGCGGAGAAATTGATGATGAAAAGTGTAATTCCGAGTTTAGACTGAAGGTAGATCATGTTTGTACTTTATTAAATGGATTTACCCAATACAATAAATTTATGTTGTCGCAAATCAAATTTGATGGGTTGTTAAACTTGCCAGCAATTAAGAAGGTTCATCTTAGGTTTAATACATGTCTGAGAAGTGCAACACATGTCAAGGATCGGAACATTAAGATGTCATAACATAGGAAATTAAAATTCTATAGTGAACATATGCACAAAGTTTTTTGGGTTTCCTTGTCGACCTAGAGATGTTTATGGTATTGTCAGCCACGATGCATAGGACATTAGGACCCCATGGAGCGCCATAAGTGTCGAGTCCAGGCCGCATATTTCCATCCCTGATAATTCCGACGAGTCTACGACAAACTAGTTGTTGTGGCGAGCCCCGATCCATCCTCGGTCATCCAGTTTAGATCATACGCTTTACATTAGATCAGTAAAACGATTCAGTGCGATTAGATTTTAACTGTTAGATCTAGATCTAGCGCACATGTTTTAATTTTATTCTAAAAAGGTATCAATGAATCAGAAGCTGCCATGCGTCATTGTTTTAATTAAAATCAATAGTAAACAATGTTATCCACCGTAACATTGTCAAAAAAGATCCTGGAACTTCAAAACATCATAATTAATTATTTAGAAGTCCAAATTAGTTGAAACCTTTTACAGAATGAACCCTATGGAATAAAATTTCTATAAAAACACAAATTTGATTAGTTTGAATTTTAAATTCAAACATAATGATTTAAATATTAAAATAGGCATAACTGGCAAATATAAACTCAAATTAAATTATTATTTAAAAAATTTAAAGCTAGTGAAAAGTATTCCAATTTAGCCCATTGTTTACAAAATTTATAATTTAAATTTGAATATGAACAAAATACGAACGGAAGCAGAATTCAACTTAAATGTGAATTAAATATGTTTTGTTTTTGTAAAAGAAACTTAAATTGAACAACTCAAGTTCTAGGTTAGTTATGACGCTTTAGATGCGCTTCTATCCTTCGTGGGACCTTCGAGTTCCTCGAGGATAGGTGATAACCCACAAGTATAGGGGATCAGTTGTAGCCTCTTTCGATAAGTAAGAGTGTCAAACCCAACGAGGAGCTAAATTTAGAACAAATATTCCCTCAAGTTCTATCGACCACCGATACAACTCTACGCACGCTTGATGTTCGCTTTACCTAGAACAAGTATGAAACTAGAAGTACTTTGTAGGTGTTGCGGGATAGGTTTGCAAGAATATAAAGAGCACGTAAATAAAAACTAGGGGCTGTTTTAGGTAAAGAAGCAATAAAATTAGTATAGCGAGTGTGGAAAAGTGGTGGTAGGAGTTGCGAAATTGTCCCTAAGCAATTGACTACGTTACTAGACCGATAGCAAGTTTTATGTGGGAGAGGCCACTGCTAGCATGTCATCCCTGACTTGGAATTCTATGCACTTATGATTGGAACTATTAGCAAGCATCTGCAACTACTAATTAAGGTAAAACCCAACCATAGCATTAAGATATATTGGTCCCCCTTCAATCATGTATGCATCAATTTCTATGCTAGGTTCAAGCTTCTGTCACTCTTGCCCTCCAATACATAGTCCTATTAACATACCACTAACCAAATGGTGTGATCCACGCGCGTGCTCATATGATGGGCATCAAAGGACAGCAACATACCCACAAGCAAATTAAAACCAATCATACCAATTCATCAATTACCGATAGGACAACGAAAATCTACGCAGACATCATAGGATGGCAACACATCACTGGATACTAATATGAAGCATAAAGCACCATGTTCAAGTAGAGGGTACAACGGGTTGCGGGAGAGTGGACCGCTGTAGATAGATGGGGGAAGGTGATGAAGATGTTGGTGAAGATGACGGAGGTGTTGGTGTAGATCGCCGTCGCACGATGATGGCCCCGGTGGCACTCCGGCGCCACCGGAAGCGAGGGGGAGAGAGCCCCCCTCCTTCACCTTCTTCCTTGGCCTTCTACCTAGGTGGGAGAAGGGTTCTCCCTCTGATCCTTGGTCTCCATGGCATGGAACGGGCGAGAGCCCTCCCGGATTGGATATGTCTCTCTATCTCTCTCTGTTTCTGCGTTCCCAGATTCTGGCCTTTCGCCGTTTCTTATATTCCCAGAGATCCGTACCTCCGATTGGGCTGAGTTTTTGACACGATTTGTATCCGGATATTAGCTTTCTTGCGGCGAAAGAAGGGCACCAACCGCCTTATGGGGTGGGCACGAGGGCCCAGGGCGCGCCCCTGCCTCGTGCCCCCCTCGGGCATTGTCTCGCGTTGATTCTTCTTCCCAAAAATCACATATATTCCAGAAAAACTCCATCCGTTTTTATCCCGTTTGGACTCCGTTTGGTATGGATATTCTGCGAAGCAAAAAACATGCAACAAACAGGAACATGCACTGGGCACTGGATCAATATGTTAGTCCCGAAAATAAAATAAAAAGTTGCCAAAAGTATGTAAAAGTTGTATAATATTGGCACGGAACAATCGAAAATTATAGATATGACGAAGACGTATCAGCATCCCCAAGCTTAATTCATGCTCGTCCTCGAGTAGGTAAATGATAATAAAAAAAGATAATTTTTGATGTGGAATGCTACCTAGCATAATCTTGATCGTGTACTCTAATCATGGCATGAATATTAAGGCACGAGTGATTCAAAGCAATAGTCTATCATTTGACATAAAAGAATTTAATACTCGGGCATCCCAACAAACAATCAAGTCTTTCAAAATATCAATGCTAAAGAACGTTATCCCTACAAAACCATATAGTCTTTTATGCTCCCTGTTCTTAACACAAGGTACCCCTCATGCCCATCCCGGTGTCAGCCAAGCAATTGTTTTCATACTTTACTTTTTCAAACATATTCAACTCTTCACGCAATACATGAGCATGAGCCATGGACATAGCACTATGGGTGGAATAGAAGGTGGTAGTAGACAAAAGTAGGGAGAAAGTCTCACATCGACTAGGCAAATCAATGGACTATGGAGATGTCCATCAATTGATATCTCAGAATGGCCATGAAAATGCCATAATAGGTAGGTATGGTGGCTGTTTTGACGAAGGGTATAAGGTAGTTTGATGCACCGGCGAAAATTATGCGGTACTAGAGTGGCTAGCAAGGTGGAAGGGTGAGAGTGCATATAATCCATGGACTCAACATTAGTCATAAAGAACTCACATACTTATTGCGAAAATTCTATTAGCCCTCGAAGCAAAAATACTACGACGCATGCTCCTATGGGGAGGTTGGTAGGAGTTAACTATCGCGCGCCCCCGACCTTCACATAAAGATAAACAATCAAAATACAATGCGCGCCAATTTGGTTACATAGTTAGGAGACCATACGTGCATGCTTCGAGAATCACAAACCTTAACACCAATACTTTTACTAAACCACAATCATTCACTAGTATCTCCCACATATTAGCATCTCTATATCGTAAAACTATTGCAAGGAATCAAACATATCATATTCAACGATCTACAAGTTTTTGTAGGATTTTATGACTAACCATGTGAATGACCAATTCCTGTCAACTCTTTAAATAGATATAAGTGAAGCAAGAGAGTTGTAATTCTTTCTACAAAAGATATGTCCACGCTCTAACAAATATAAGTGAAGCAAAAGAGCATTCTACAAATGGCGGTTTTCTATGTGAGGAGAAACAGGCAATCCAAACTTCAAATGATATAAGTGAAGTACATGAAGCATTCTATAAAGCCATACTCAAAAGATATAAGTGAAGTGCAAAGAGAATTCTATGAATCAACCAAGGACTATCTCATACCAGCATGGTGCATTTGTTAAAAGAAAAATAAAAGGCACATGACGCTCCAAGAGTTTACGCATAACATGTGAACGAAACGAATCCGAAAAAATACCGATACTTGTTGAAGAAAGATGGGATGCCTTCCGGGGCATCCCCAAGCTTAGACGCTTGAGTCTCCTTGAATATTTACTTGGGATGCCTTGGGCATCCCCAAGCTTGAGCTCTTGCCTCTCCTCCTTCTTCTCACATCGATACCTCCTCGGTCTTCGAACACTTCATCCACACAAAACTTAACTGAACTTTTAGTGGCGGGGTTAGTGCATATGATTAATGAAATTCCATCATGCACTGCTCTAACATTATTATATAATTATGAACAAACATTACCCACTGTGTGTTATCACAATTCTATGGCCCCAAGTCAAGGAGGCTTCAACAAGAATTCAAACATATGCAAATAATGAAGCTATAACAACAATCTGTGAAAACAGGATAGTCTGTAGTAATCTGAACATTAACCATACTTCTGGAAATCTAAAAAATTTAGAAAAAATAGGAAAAATCAACACTTTGTACAGCAAGACTCTGCAAAAAGTTTCAGATCCTTTCGACGTTCCAGTAAGAAATGTAAAATCGCGCACTACAGCCAAACTTTATGTTTTTGCACCGCACAAACCAACAAGCAGTTTAATCATCCTAAAGGAAACTATTGGCACATTATTTTTATAATACAATGGAATTGTACAAGGGGATAATTATTTTTGTTGAAAAGTTTCTGTAATCAAGGTTCGCAAAGTTTCCATGGGCATGAACAAAGTTCAAGGCTAGCTCCCACTTTAACAATGCTCGTCTTTCTCACTTTCTCTTTTCTTTTTGAAAAAGTTTTAGGTTCCCCTCTTTATTTTTATTTTTTAAAAACTTTATAAAAGCACACAACAGAAATAAATGACTCTCTAAAACTTCCGCGTTGTCTCCCTGGCAGCGCTTTCTTTAAAGCCATTAAGCTAGGCAAATAGTGCTCAAGTAATGGATCCACCCATATCCCAAGGTATATCAAAGCCAATTTTAATTAACAATGATTTGTAATTTAGTACTGAGCACAAAGTAACATATATCATGCAGGAACGAAGTCTAACTCTCTTCCTATGCATCGGCATGTCATAAAAGAACAATTCATGCACACATAGTAAAGGCCAATGCATAGTATAAACAGTTTCTTGCAATTTTATCATATTGGAAACATAGAGAGGCGGAGATATAGTTCCTCTCTCATAATAATTGCAAGTAGGAGCAGCAAGCACATGCATATTATGTCTATCAAAATCATCATGTGTAGTAGTGAAACGCAACCCATCAATATAATCCTTAATAAGAGCAAACTTCTCCGATATAGTGTAGGTGGGAGAATTCAAAAAGATAATAGGACTATCATGCATGGGTGCAATAGCAACGATTTCATTCATAACATAAGGAACTATAGCAAGTTCATCTCCATAACTATAATTCATATTGGCATCTTGGCCACAAGCATAGCAAGCATCGTTCATCAAAAAGGGATATTTCAAACGAATTCAAGGGATCATAGCAATCATCATAGCATTCATCCTTCGGTAAGCATGAAGGTAAATTAAACAATGTATGAGTTGAAGAGTTACTCTCATTAGAAGGTGTGCACTGGTAGCTAATCCGCTCTTCCTCCTTTTGTTCTTCGCTCTCCTCATCATCTTTTTCATCTAATGAGCTCACAATGTCATCAATTTCTTCTTCCATGGATTCCTGCAAAATATTAGTCTCACCTTGGACAGCGGAGACTTTCTTAATAAACGCATCAATATTGGAATTATATTCATAATTTAAATACCAATATTTCAATATAGCAAGATTTTCAGGCCTATAAACATCATCATCAAAAGCATCATACTTTTTAAACAGAGATTCAGTTTCATAAGCACCCATAAAAAGCAAAACTCTTCTATTTGTTCAACATCATAGTAATTATATATACCATTAGCGTAAGAAGCTAAGGTTTCATCATCATTAAATTCGCATGAAAAGGGAAGGTGTGGAGCCTTCATCCTAGAGCAACAAGTGTAATCATATCTCAAGCATAGTTGCCGAGCATACCAATGCAACATATAAATTTGATCCCATAATAGTTTCCCCTTTTGTGTCAAGTGATAATCCCTAAAGTATTCACGTTGATCCAACTTTACTCCCATTATATAGTTGAATGGGGTTTTCTCAGGATTATCAAAGTAGTACATAATATTTTTCACATACTAAGCATCGAGGGTTTGAGGAGGTTCCCCATCTCCATGAGTAGCAAGTACACCTAATTTTTTTGGTCTTTCGTGTTCCATATCCATAACTAAAGATAGAGAACAACTTAGAACAACAAATAAAATCTACTTAGTGATAAAACAAACAAGCACACACGAGAATATTCACCCCACGCTATTGCTCCCCGGCAACTGCGCCAGAAAAATGTCTTGATAACCCACAAGTATAGGGGATCAGTTGTAGCCTCTTTCGATAAGTAAGAGTGTTGAACCCAACGAGGAGCTAAAGGTAGAACAAATATTCCCTCAAGTTCTATCGACCACAGATACAACTCTACGCACGCTCGACGTTCGCTTTACCTAGAACAAGTATGAAACTAGAAGTAATTTGTAGGTGTTGCGGGATAGGTTTGCAAGAATAGAAAGAGCACGTAAATAAAAACTAGGTGTTGTTTTAGGTAAATAAGCAATAAAGTTAGTATAGCGAGTGTGGAAAAGTGGTGGTAGGAGTTGCGAAATTGTCCCTAAGAAATTGACTACGTTACTAGACCGATAGCAAGTTTTATGTGGGAGAGGACACTGCTAGCATGTCATCCCTAACTTGGAATTCTATGCACTTATGATTGGAACTATTAGCAAGCATCTGCAACTACTAACGTTCATTAAGGTAAAACCCAACCATAGCATTAAAATATATTGGTCCCCCTTCAATCCCGTATGCATCAACTATGCTAGGTTAAAGCTTCTGTCACTCTTGTCCTCCAATACATAGTCCTATCAACATACCACTAACCCAATGGTGTGATCCACGCGCGCGCTCATATGATGGGCACCAAAGGACAGCAACATAACCACAAGCAAATTAAACCAATCATAGCAATTCACCAATTACCGATAGGACAACGAAAATCTACTCAGACATCATAGGATGGCAACATATCATTGGATAATAATATGAAGCATAAAGCACCAAGTTCAAGTAGAGGGTACAACGGGTTGCGGGATAGTGGACCGCCGTAGATAGATGGGGGAAGGTGATGAAGATGTTGGTGAAGATGACGGAGGTGTTGGTGTATATCGCCGTCGCACGATGATGGCCCCGGTGGCACTCCGGCGCCACCGGAAGCGAGGGGGAGAGAGCCCCCCTCCTTCTCCTTCTTCCTTGGCCTTCTCCCTAGGTGGGAGAAGGGTTCTCCCTCTGGTCCTTGGTCTCCGTGGCACGAGAGGGGTGAGAGCCCCTTCGAGATTGGATATGTCTCTCTGTTTCTGCGTTCCCAGATTCTGACCTTTCACCGTTTCTTATATTTCCGGAGATCCGTAACTCCGATTGGGCTGAATTTTTGACACGATTTGTATCCAGATATTAGCTTTCTTGCGGCGAAAGAAGGGCACCAACCGCCTTACGGGGTGGCCACGAGGGCCCAGGGCGCACCTGACCCCCTGGGGCGCGCCCCCCTGCCTCGTGGCCCCCTCGAGCATCCTCTCGCGTTGATTATTCTTCCCAAAAATCACATATATTCCAAAAAAATCTCCATCCGTTTTTTATCCCATTTGGACTCCGTTTGATATGGATATTCTACGAAACAAAAAACATGCAACAAACATGAACTGACACTGGGCACTGGATCAATATATTAGTCCTAAAAATAAAATAAAATGTTGCCAAAAGTATGTAAAAGTTGTATAATATTGGCATGGAACAACAAAAAATTATTGATACTACGGAGACGTATCAATAGGATCGCATATTGCATGTGAGAAGTTGGTATTAGAGCATCGGCTGACCATAGGAGCCCCCTTGATTGATCGTAGCTTAGCCGATGTCCGAGTCTAGAAGAAAAACTATTGTAGGAGTCTAACTATATCGTACAGTAGGAATTATTTTCACTCCTTATCCCTTTGTCGCTCTCATGAGGAATTGTGGCATAGGTGTTTTGATTCTACTCC
>LR738713.1:492511004-492593602 GCA_902687465.1 Secale cereale | reverse complement strand
CCCCCCGCCTCTTCAAATTTTCTCTAGGATCATGCGTGTATTTTTCAATCGTTGCAATATCATCTCCTTTCAACCGGTGCACTTCTCTTTGAGTTGATTCAATCCTCTTCATCTTTTTCAAGATCAATTCTTAGTTTTCTTAACGACATCGTTTCCCCGTCCGAAGTTGTTCTTCTTCCCCACCCGCCCACCCTTTTTCTTCGCTAAGTTTCAAGTCTCAACTCGAGTATCCATTTTATTCATGCTAAGCCTCTTCATTCTTCCCTCAATTTTTTTGATCGGTGGATTCTCGTCTAGTTCATCATTGTTCGTCTCGTTTTCTTTCCCGGTGGATTCAATTCAAGATTTCAGTGTTGATCATATTGTTTTCCTTGGCTCAAATGTTTCCCCTTGCTCGCTCGCCTCTCTTCATTTATTTATCCCGGGGTGCTGAAGACATCTCAGAAGATTCGTGTTTGCGTTCATATTAATTCGAGGTTGTCACCTCATTCAAGTCTTTCAATCGTTCAGGTGCATCATCTTTATTTCAAACAATCGTTCCAATGGTGTTTCTTTTGAGTGGGCCATAACCGACAGGTTTTTCGCCTGGATCCTACATGGCTCTTCTAATTTCCCCGAGTTTTTCTCAAATTCTTTCCTAGTTCGACTTCAGGATGAGTCTCTTCAGTTGATTCTCTTCTTTGGGATTTTCGTTCATTTCCTTTTATTTTTATTTTTATATTCTCTTCCTCTTCTGTTTCATTCCTAAGATCTCAAGATGAGATCTTCTGTTGGTGGGGGATTGTTGTGACGCTCCGAGACCGATGCTCTAGTTGCCTTCCATTTACTTTAGTTGTCACCGTGTGTTTTGATTGGTTGTTGCATTCATCATCGCGGAATTCGCATTGTATCGGCACTCCGTGTCATCACTCTTTACAAAGCATGCATCCGTTTGTAGTTGCCGGTTCTCCATGTTCTCTTCCGTGATTGTTCTGAGGCCAACCACACTCGCATGCGCTTGCGGTATCTCCTGATATTATTTTCTGAGTGAGATAAAACGTTCTCAGAATGAGTTGGAAGTTGGCGTGCAGTCTTGTTATATAGTCCGTAGACATCCTGCCAAATTTCGTCATATTCGGAGCTCGTTTGATACCTGAACCATTAAACTATAGCGGCACTATAGCCAGATAAAACCTCAGACGTGTTCGGTGTTCCGAAAACCAATGCGGGGCCGCTCTTCTTCCCTCTCTTCTCAGCCCAATGCCTCTACACAGCCCACTTACACCCATCTACCCTACCCCTCTCGCCGGAGCCGTCGATCGAGATCAAATGGCTCAAAACCCCTCCTAAACCCACCTAGACACCTCCAAACCCTAGCTTTCCCTATTTAAACGCCTCCCCTTCCAAATCTGGCAGCCTAGCCCTCCCGTAACCTCCCTGCCGCCAACCTCGCCTCGATTTCCACCCCGGCCACCCAACTCTACCACTTGTCGCCGCCAACTCCACCAACGCCGCCACCAGCCGCCGCCCGCGGCCACTCACAGCCGGTCACGTGTCCACCCCACCTCGCCCCTGCTTCCCACTGTGCCAGGGCCTGCCAGGCCCATGGTCAGCCCGCCCGGCCTCGGGCACCCTCACCCGCACCTTGCACCCCCTGCATTACCCAAGAGTCGGCTCCGTCCTCACCCGCCGCCGCTGAACCCTGACTCCGGCCGACCTCGTCGCCTCGCCGCCACTCTCTCCGATGTCTGGTTCCCGCTGGAGCACCGCCGCTAGGCCAGCCTGCCGCATCTCCTCTTCTTCTCTCTCCCTTCTTCTTCATGCCCTCTCCTTCTCACCATCTCTCTGTCCCGCAGGTCGCCGCCGCCATGGAAGCTGCTAGCGCCCCACTACCGAGCTCGTCGCCGACCTCCGTGTCACCCTTCCACCGTCGGATCCAGCCGCCCCAGGGCCAGATCCACCCCTCCCTCGCCGGCGCGGCCCCCTCGCCTTCTCTTCCTGCCAGTCCCGTCACGCCACCACGTGGACCCTCGTCGGCCTCCTCTGATTCCGTCTACCAGGACCGCCCCATCCCAGATCAGCCTGACCCCCCAACCAACGGCCCTCCTGCACCCACCCATCGACCCTCGTCTCGCTCGGCTCCGTCCCTGCACCGCCCCTTCCCAGATCCATGGCATCCCTCGCTCAAAACGGCGCGCCTGGAATTGCTCATACCATCCCGCTTCATCCCATCAGGGTATAAATCTGACTAAGTCATCATGATTTTATCATCATGTTGCATTTTGTGTGAGCTACAACTTGGTACATGTTGATCCGATGAGGATGATTTATATATGTAATTTGATCTAATCTCTGTGCTCTACATGAAGGTTGCAATTGCATTCATGTTAGGATTTATCTTAAGCTGTAATCACTGTTGCGGAAGTGCTTCTACTGTTAACTGCAGAAAGCTGTTAGAATTTGTCAACTTTGCATGATGTTTGTCACTAATCTATAAGTCATATGCATACGCTTCCTTCATGTGATTTGTACTACATCATGAACAATTTGATGTCATGCCCTTGGTTGCCATGTAAAGTTGTTGTAGCATGTCTCTTTCTTGCTCTCAAGTTGCCATCATGTTAAAAATGTCAATCTGTTAATAGAAAGTTCCGTTTTGTAAAAATCATAGTAATTGTTTATGCATCCAATGAATTTGTGCCGAAGGAGTAAGTTAGAAATTTCCATGTCCACTGTATGCTCATATCATCCACATAAATATTAAAAAAAATACCTATTGTTATGTGCATCCCAATGCAGCATCATAATGTTACTGTTTTGCAACTTCAGTTTTTCACTAAGTCGTGAATTTGTAGGAGAACATTACATTTTGCGTGGAGCATATGAAATTAACCATGATGCCTATGAAGTTGAACCTTAAATGGTATTTGTAGCATGTAATATCTACTTTAAGTGCATATCATGTTTGTGCCCATCATGTTCATCTTTTGTTGCTCCTAAGTAGGCATCACACTGTTTTGATCAGATTGTTAATAAAACTTGTGTTGTTTGTATTGGTTGCTCCGTTTTGGTCATGTCATATATGAAAATTGCTTAGATTTGTGTGTAGTTTAATAATGTCTTGTTGCATACATGATTTGAATGTTTGAGATTGTTGTTTGCACGCATTTTGCATTAATGCCATATTAACTTGTTTAGCTCATATCCTCTAGTCCGTAGCTCCGAATTAAATAATCTACATATGTAAATTGATTAGAAAAATGTGTAGATTATCATGAAGCATGTTAAATTGTTGTTTAGCAACTTTAACATAATGTTTAATTCAGAACAGTAGCAAATTCGAAAATTGTGTATGGAGAACTTCCGGAATTGTCATGTGTTGTTTCCGGCCTCATTTAAACCTACTTTGATGTGGGGTTCATTTATGCATCATCTCTTGCCATGAGTAACAACATTTAATATTGTCAAGCATCATACTACTTGGTTGTACATCATTTCATATTTATGCCTTGTTCGTTTACTGTGTTGTTTGCTTCTTTCCGGTTGTGCTTCTTCTCGATAGTTCTGGTTACGTTGCGATTGTGAGGATTCGTTCGACTATGTCCGTTCTTCTACTTCATGGACACGATCTTCTTCCGAGCGGGATTTCAGGCAAGATGACCATTGTGACGACCCCGGCCCGACCGTGCACTAATCATACACGCAATGCACACGATCAAGCCTAAGGACTCACGTGAAGGAATCACAACACAACTCTAAAAACATAAATAAATACATGCAAGTTATATATTACAAGCCAGGGGCCTCGAGGGCTCGAATACATAACATGATGTCTTACACATAGTCAGCGGAAGCGTTAGGTATCTGGGTATAGACACAACACAGCAGAAGATAGGCCTGTTACACAGGCGGGGCAAAAGAAAAGCTACGATCGAAAAGGCGCAGGCCTCCTGCCTGGGACCTCCGATCCTACTCCTGGTCGTCGTCCGCCGGCTCCTCGTAGAAGTACTCGCCGGCCGGGAAGTAGTAGTAGCCAGCCTCGGGCTGGTAGTAGTAGTCATCAACAGGGGCTGCAGGCACCATGGCTCCGTCGTCTGGTTTATCATGCGGGTAGGAAAAAGGGGAAGCAAAGCAACCGTGAGTACTCATCCAAAGTACTCAGCAAGACTTACATCAGATCTATACTAGCAATGCATCATTATCAAAGGAGGCTTTATGTGGGTGGACTAGACTGCAGAAAGCCAGAGTAGAGAGGGGAAAAGCCTAGTCCTGATGAAGACTAGCATCTTCAGCGTCTTGCAGCAATTAGAAGGGAGCAGAATAGTTTCATAATAGTAATATATAGTGTTTGCAGCAACATCAACCTCATATCTCAAGTCACCAGTTCTAGTTGTACCGAAGTGGATACAACTCCGAGTGTCCGTTACCGTAGGACAGGCTATCGATAGATTGTTTCTTCCCTGCAGGGGTGCACCAAGTTACCCACCACGCTCGCTTAACTCCGGCCGGACACACCATCAGGTCGTGCCCGCCCTCGGCTAAACAATACGACGCAACCCGACCGGATACCGCCAGAGAGGATCGAGCACGTCGGACTAAACCTATGCCCCCAGGGGTCTTGGCCATCGCCCCGGACGCTCCTGCACGTTACGTGGCCGTTCGGTAGCAGACCTAGCAACCCCTTATACAAGCGCAGTTGCATCCTAAGTCCAATCCGAACGGTCCGCTCAATCGCTGATGTCGTGACGACTCCGGCTGATGTATACGACGCAGAGCACCCACTCACACCCACGTGGTGGTTAGTGCTATCGGACCCGGAGGCCCCTCGGATCAAATATCCAAATCGCTTAGTGTGTTGGGAGCGCGCGGTAACGAGCAGAGCCTACGATACTGTTGGCCCCGTCGTCCCGTCTCGAGGACTTGTGACAAGGACTGGGAAAGACCGGCCACGCCTCTTAGTTATCTCGCGGGTACCCTCAATGGTCACCCGACTCCACAGCTCACGCCTCAAAGGCACTCGCGGGTACCCCTCTGGGTCAACCCGCCTCCATCCAACATGTGTAGTAGTAACTTCAAGTGTCATCAGACGCACGATACCTCTGGCCGCACGCCTTTGTTCCTGGCGACGTCCGGCCTCGGGGATCGATACGTCTTCAAACACGGTGTGGTGAAACAGGGCATCCGTGTGGTTTCCATGCCGATGAGGAATCCGAGGAATCACCCTCGTTGGACTCCTAAACGACAAGTCCCGTTAAGGTGACACCGGAGGAATCACCCTCGGCGGTATTCACCATAGCGGATGCACGACAAATGCTAAGTCGGAAGTGGGAAGAGGAATCACCCTCGGTAACCCACATCAAGCTAGCTATACAGGGACAACATCAGAAGTGAGTTCGGAGGTATCACCCTCGTCACCCGATGTTAACTCTGCGGAGTCGAGCATATTAGGAGGGGTTGTGCGGTGATGTGAAGAAGGTCAGGGGAAGGGGGCTCGATCGCTTGATCGAGGCAAGGGTACTATGCGAGGCAACTACGAGAGTGTGGGACCATAGCAGTGCTACCCAACCTACACTAAGCAGTTTATGAATAAAGACAGGTATCAACAATTTAGCAAAAACAGGCTATGCAACAGTAATAGGAGCAATAGCAGCAGCAGCAATTCTAATGCAAGAATAAGAGAGAGAAGACATAGGCGATATCGGAAATGCTCAAGGGGGGGTTGCTTGCCTGGTTGCTTGGCAAATGAAAAGGAACAACGGCGGTGAAGTAGTCGATCACCAGGGCACCGTCGGCGGTCTCGGGGTCTACCGGGAAGAAAGGGGGAGAGGAAACAATATAAATACACGGTAACGAAAGTAATCACAAAGCGTGACAAACTAACGCAGTGCTACCGATAACGAAGAAGGGGAGCCCATCCGGGAAAGTATTCCCGGTTCCGGATCTGTGTCGGACAGATGAACCGGAGGGGGAACGGTTGCAGGTTTACGGTGTTAGAGGCAGGTGACAGCTAGGGTGCAGTGCAGGGTTGCCTAAAGACCTAGCTAAACCATTTTAGCTATTTTAGGAGATCAGCTGGAATTAATAAATGACAGTTAGGCACTATTCATCTACCAGAAAAGGGCTAAAAGTTGCGGGTTCACCTCCGTAGAGGGTCCCGACATGGAAACAGACAGCACGGTTAGAATCGTCTCGTCGTTCTGAGCAACTTTCATGTAGAAAGTTTTTCCATCCGAGCTACGGATTAAAAGTTATGAATTTTCAAAGTTTATTTGAATTATTGGAATTATTTTCATTTTTCAGAAAAAGGAATTATGACGTCAGCATGATGACATGCTGACATCAGCAGGTCAAACAGCGGCTGACTAAGTCAAATATGACATGTGGGTCCAGGGGGACCCACACGTCAGCCTCTGTGGCCAACACAGAGTTAAATTAAACTAACAGTGGGTTATTTAAAGGGTGGGCCCCATCTGTCAGTGACTGAAACTAATTAACTAACTATGCTTAATTAGTAAAATGACTAACTACACTAACACTCGAGGCGGGCCCACATGTCAGTGGCTGGACCCGGTCCAGTCAGCGGTTGACTGCGGTCAGCGAGTCAAAGTGGGGTCCCTGGGCCCAGGGTCAGTGACCCAGGGCGACCCACGTGTCAGCCACGTCGGCGCCGGCGCCGGAGAATGCTCCGGCGACCAAAACGACGGCGGCGCGTCGCCGGAGTTGGTCGGAAACGCGCTGTGATGCGTTGTTTCGCGCGCGGTTAGCTCCGTTCGAACGAGCATTCACCGCCGCATCGTCTGGAGGTGGTGGCAGGGCCGGACTCGGCCGGATTCATCACCGGCGACGAGTCGTGGCGGAGGTGAGCTTCGGGCGTGCGGCGAGTTTTGGCCACAGAGGGCCAAAACAAGCGCGGAGCGGCGCATTCGAACGAGGGGACCAAACCCCGTCGATCCGTGGCACGACCGTAAGCTGAGGCGGCCGGAGCCGGGCGGTACGAGCTCGCCGGCGGCGGGCCGTTCGGGTGAGCTACGAAGCGAGCAAGGCGGCGTGCAAACGAGCGAGTTGAGGCGTTAGGGAGGCTCTACGGGCTGCTACGAGTCCAACGGGCACAAGCCCGGGACCTCTTGGTCGCCGGAGACTTACCGGCGATGAGCGCTACGGCGATGGGTTCGGGCACGAACGGCGCCGCGTCTACGGTCACCTAACGTCGAGGAGAAGAGGCCGAGAGGGAGGGAGAGGCTCACAGTGGGGTGTGGCCGTGCGACGCCTGCTCGGAGCAGGCTTGGGGTGGCCGGAAACGTCGACTCCTCGCCGGAGTCCGAGAGGAAGGGGGCGGCGGCGATCGACGGCTACACGGCCTCCCCGCTCCGGCTGAGGCCTCCGGTCGATGGAGAAGACGGTGGCGATGCTCCTTGACACGACGGCGGAGCACGGTGGTGGCTGTGGCCGCGTCTTCTACGGCGAACGGCGGCGACCGCGTCGGGATCTGAGAGGGGAAGGGAACGGCGCGAGCGAGGGGGGGAGAGGAGTGAGGCCAGAGGGGTAGTTGGGGGAAGAGAGAGGCGTCGGGGGAGGTCCTTATCCTCCCCCCCAACTGCTCTGCCGCCGTGGCGACCGGTGGCCGGCCGGCGTGCGGGCAGCCATGGAGAAGGCGACAGGTGAGGGGGAGTAGGTGAAGGAGGCCGGGGTGGGCTGGGCCTCCCACTGTTGCCGCGGCCCATTCGCAGATAAATGGACTGCCCTCTTCCTATTTCTCTGCTTTTCCTTTTATTTAAATAACTGAGAGAGGGAGAGAATTATTTGGGCATTCAAAATCCTTCTGAAAAATGTGAAACCAAGTCACATAATTCCCTAACGATATTTGGCAATGCCACAAATATTTTGATGACCAGAGGAATTCATTTGGAATTTTCAAAAATGAAACAGCATTTAAATATGCTGGAATTGATTTGTTTTAATTGCTACTGTTCATCTTTGCATAGGAATGATGTTGTTTAAATTAACAACAATTTGTTTTGCATTTAATGCTAGATGATGAACATTTTTGCAGCAATAATTGAGCAACTTCATTTTGCACTCATATTTGAATTTGAATTAGAAGGGAAATTTGAATTGGACCATTTAACCACTGTGATTAGCAAGGCCAATGAACATGACATGGCATGTTTCTGAGGTGATCACTGTAGTAGGAATCTGGGGATGTTACAAATCTCCTCCACTACAAGAAATCTCGTCCCGAGATTTAAGTGGGGAAGAAAAGGGTAACTTTGGAAGAACGGACCTTTTACAAGGTCGATTATCTGGCAGATAATTCAAGGGATGTGGCAGAAATATTTCTCGAGTTAAAACTTAGGAAACATCGAGAGCAAAGTATGAAGGTGCAATAAGAAGTTTCAAGAAAATGGACATCCGATCGTTACCTGAACTTAGTATGAAAAGGGTTCAGAGCTTCGGGAAGGGATCAACTCTCGAAGGGTGACTCGTGGTATGATACGATGCCGAATACAAGAATATTTCAGAATCAAGGTTGTGCAGGAGAAGTGGTTTTCAATCCTGTGGGACTATGATAAGGGCCGACCAAAAGCAGAGAGAACGGTGTCATTTTACCGGTCACGACCACAAGGTATGTCAGGGGGCAGTCTGTCAGTTATGTCGGTAACATCGTCGGTACCAAGGGCGAGGGACGAAGAGAACCATTTTCCTGCTCGTTAAAACGAGGCGGACCAATAGGCAAAGTTCTCGTCCATCGGTGGTTACCGGAAGGTCATCAACAATAGTAACAGGATCTCACTGACAGAGTGGTAGACCGAGGTATATTTCATAAGCAGGGAATTATTCCTGCTCATGTCTTAATGATCTTAAGAAAGGTTAAACAAACAAATGGAAAGGAAAATGTGATTAATTGATTAATCACGCCAATGGAAAGAAATATGTGTTTACACACAAGAATTAGGGGTATATCATTTCGCAAGAAAGAGCGGAGCATGATTTACATGATGGGGCAGCAAGTTCAAAAACATTTGGATAAAGGGGCGAGGGAAGAATCATGATATTACCCATACCATGGTGTTGGATAATAGACCAAGAAATATTTGGCCATGTGCTTACAATGTTATTGTCGTTATTTGAGACACCACAGTCATGCTTCGAGATAGCATTAACAAGGTGTTCCAAGCAAGGTTTGGAACTGAAGATCACCAAAGATACAAAGGAACGTTTCCATGATTATCTCGGAACGTAAGGTATAACCAATCACAGCCAGGTCTGTGTTGGCAGGAAGTCAATGACGTCATCGATGATATCACAAATCATCGGGGGGGTAGGGATGGCATTTCTCACCATGAATTTAATGGACATCTCCGAGGAAGTCTAAATATTGGCGGTGATTTCGGCACAATTGTTGAGGGGTTATCAAGAAGACGAAATTGATCCGTAAGATGATCAAGGCAGATGGAATAAAGTTCAAGGTCAACGGAACCTCGGATATGATACAAGCTCTAAATCAAGCTTGTCATTCGAGGTGAAATGGCCAGATGATAAAGATCGATGTAAGGTTAGCTCATCGTCGGGAATTGTGTTCCGGGTATAAGGACCAGGTAACACAGCTAAAATTTGAGCTTGATAAAGATATAGCCGATCAGGCTAGGAATGACTTGAAGGATTATTAATCTCGTAAGCAATGAATTTACTTAGAGTTATTGAATCGGAGTGCAGAATCGATTGACTTATCGGTGTTCTTGAGCAACAAACAACTCAGAACCCGAGAAAAATTGGAGTTGGGGATCAATAGAAGTTGAGGAAAAACTCATACGAAGTATTGTATTTCCTGTGATATCCTCGAGATACCAGGGGGTAATACTCGAAGGTAAATTCAAGGTAGAGGTTGAGCAGACATATTGATTAGCAAAAGACAAGTGCCTTAACTTGTCCGGAAATGGAGTCAAAGAAGAACAATCGTGGTCAGGACCAGGGTTGCATGGAACAAAACACAATATGAGACGAACTTATACCAAGGGAATGATTGATTTTGCGAGAAGATTCCATGATAAGTTCTGCATTGTATCCATGGGCATGAACACTAAGGTTCAAGGTCGACTCCCACTTATCCAATGCTTAACCTTTCATTCACTTCTCGTCTTCGAAGAAATTGTAGGGTCGAAAAATTTATTCGACGGAACGCGAGTAAATATAACCCGCATAGCTTTTGATTCACACAGACTAGAGAAAGCATATGTTCAACCCATCGGGGCAACTTAGGACCATATACCAGAAATTTTAGGAGTGAATAACTTAGGCCCGATGGTAGAGCATGGTTGACAGGACAGAGGATACAATTTACCAAAGGTATTATGTATCCGAGAAAAGACTCACAGGGTTATTGAAAAATGGAAGACGTTGTCGGATAAAATCCAACAAAGGACCAGATGGTCGGTAAAGAATCTGATGTGAGTATCGGTACTCAACCAGAAGAAGAAGGAAGGCAAAGTCATCGAATTATAGAAACACCGGAATAATTCGACGTTTGGGTACAGGGGAATTATAATTCCAAGACGAAGGACCAGAAGCAAAAGCTCTGATCAAAAGAAGGATAGGCTGAATAGAATTTGATGACCAATCAATCATGGATTGTTTTACCGAGAACCAGCTCATATCATCCTGAAGGACGCCTGAGCCGGAAGGATGGATTAGTAGGAATCAACTGAGGATTACGAATATTCGCAATATATTGAATCAAGGGACGCATAATGATAGCGACAAGGATGTCAACGAAGGTTATATGGAATTTACCATGTTGCAGACAGACAAAAATTTCAAGAGCAAGAGTTTGTAGAGGATTTTGGGAGATCAGATAGCAATACGAAGTATTTCATGGAACACAAGAACAACTGGGGATGAATGGATCATCGGTGTTGTGAGGAATTATCCGCAGTGCGAAAGAAGCTGCACGGCAGTAGACTCAAAAGATTCTCGGATTACAAAGAGTACTTCGGGGTATCTTATTCAGAAAGGATTACGAGAACCTAATGTCGGAGTTAGTAAATTCGTTTAACCCGAATAGAAGAGAGATTCAGAGTCCCAGAGTATAGACGAGGAATAAAAGATGCTACACCACCCAATTGGCGACGTGGGGCCATAAGCCACACAGCCAAGTTAGTAAAACATTTTTGGACCTCTAGACTCGACTTCGGCCAAGGAGTTGGAAAGGGGGTTCCTACAGGCAGTCGGCTCTGATACCAACATGTGACGACCCCGGCCCGACCGTGCACTAATCATACACGCAATGCACACGATCAAGCCTAAGGACTCACGTGAAGGAATCACAACACAACTCTAAAAACATAAATAAATACATGCAAGTTATATATTACAAGCCAGGGGCCTCGAGGGCTCGAATACATAACATGATGTCTTACACATAGTCAGCGGAAGCGTTAGGTATCTGGGTACAGACACAACACAGCAGAAGATAGGCCTGTTACACAGGCGGGGCAAAAGAAAAGCTACGATCGAAAAGGCGCAGGCCTCCTGCCTGGGACCTCCGATCCTACTCCTGGTCGTCGTCCGCCGGCTCCTCGTAGAAGTACTCGCCGGCCGGGAAGTAGTAGTAGCCAGCCTCGGGCTGGTAGTAGTAGTCATCAACAGGGGCTGCAGGCACCATGGCTCCGTCGTCTGGTTTATCATGCGGGTAGGAAAAAGGGGAAGCAAAGCAACCGTGAGTACTCATCCAAAGTACTCAGCAAGACTTACATCAGATCTATACTAGCAATGCATCATTATCAAAGGAGGCTTTATGTGGGTGGACTAGACTGCAGAAAGCCAGAGTAGAGAGGGGAAAAGCCTAGTCCTGATGAAGACTAGCATCTTCAGCGTCTTGCAGCAATTAGAAGGGAGCAGAATAGTTTCATAATAGTAATATATAGTGTTTGCAGCAACATCAACCTCATATCTCAAGTCACCAGTTCTAGTTGTACCGAAGTGGATACAACTCCGAGTGTCCGTTACCGTAGGACAGGCTATCGATAGATTGTTTCTTCCCTGCAGGGGTGCACCAAGTTACCCACCACGCTCGCTTAACTCCGGCCGGACACACCATCAGGTCGTGCCCGCCCTCGGCTAAACAATACGACGCAACCCGACCGGATACCGCCAGAGAGGATCGAGCACGTCGGACTAAACCTATGCCCCCAGGGGTCTTGGCCATCGCCCCGGACGCTCCTGCACGTTACGTGGCCGTTCGGTAGCAGACCTAGCAACCCCTTATACAAGCGCAGTTGCATCCTAAGTCCAATCCGAACGGTCCGCTCAATCGCTGACGTCGTGACGACTCCGGCTGATGTATACGACGCAGAGCACCCACTCACACCCACGTGGTGGTTAGTGCTATCGGACCCGGAGGCCCCTCGGATCAAATATCCAAATCGCTTAGTGTGTTGGGAGCGCGCGGTAACGAGCAGAGCCTACGATACTGTTGGCCCCGTCGTCCCGTCTCGAGGACTTGTGACAAGGACTGGGAAAGACCGGCCACGCCTCGTAGTTATCTCGCGGGTACCCTCAATGGTCACCCGACTCCACAGCTCACGCCTCAAAGGCACTCGCGGGTACCCCTCTGGGTCAACCCGCCTCCATCCAACATGTGTAGTAGTAACTTCAAGTGTCATCAGACGCACGATACCTCTGGCCGCACGCCTTTGTTCCTGGCGACGTCCGGCCTCGGGGATCGATACGTCTTCAAACACGGTGTGGTGAAACAGGGCATCCGTGTGGTTTCCATGCCGATGAGGAATCCGAGGAATCACCCTCGTTGGACTCCTAAACGACAAGTCCCGTTAAGGTGACACCGGAGGAATCACCCTCGGCGGTATTCACCATAGCGGATGCACGACAAATGCTAAGTCGGAAGTGGGAAGAGGAATCACCCTCGGTAACCCACATCGAGCTAGCTATACAGGGACAACATCAGAAGTGAGTTCGGAGGTATCACCCTCGTCACCCGATGTTAACTCTGCGGAGTCGAGCATATTAGGAGGGGTTGTGCGGTGATGTGAAGAAGGTCAGGGGAAGGGGGCTCGATCGCTTGATCGAGGCAAGGGTACTATGCGAGGCAACTACGAGAGTGTGGGACCATAGCAGTGCTACCCAACCTACACTAAGCAGTTTATGAATAAAGACAGGTATCAACAATTTAGCAAAAACAGGCTATGCAACAGTAATAGGAGCAATAGCAGCAGCAGCAATTCTAATGCAAGAATAAGAGAGAGAAGACATAGGCGATATCGGAAATGCTCAAGGGGGGGTTGCTTGCCTGGTTGCTTGGCAAATGAAAAGGAACAACGGCGGTGAAGTAGTCGATCACCAGGGCACCGTCGGCGGTCTCGGGGTCTACCGGGAAGAAAGGGGGAGAGGAAACAATATAAATACACGGTAACGAAAGTAATCACAAAGCGTGACAAACTAACGCAGTGCTACCGATAACGAAGAAGGGGAGCCCATCCGGGAAAGTATTCCCGGTTCCGGATCTGTGTCGGACAGATGAACCGGAGGGGGAACGGTTGCAGGTTTACGGTGTTAGAGGCAGGTGACAGCTAGGGTGCAGTGCAGGGTTGCCTAAAGACCTAGCTAAACCATTTTAGCTATTTTAGGAGATCAGCTGGAATTAATAAATGACAGTTAGGCACTATTCATCTACCAGAAAAGGGCTAAAAGTTGCGGGTTCACCTCCGTAGAGGGTCCCGACATGGAAACAGACAGCACGGTTAGAATCGTCTCGTCGTTCTGAGCAACTTTCATGTAGAAAGTTTTTCCATCCGAGCTACGGATTAAAAGTTATGAATTTTCAAAGTTTATTTGAATTATTGGAATTATTTTCATTTTTCAGAAAAAGGAATTATGACGTCAGCATGATGACATGCTGACATCAGCAGGTCAAACAGCGGCTGACTAAGTCAAATATGACATGTGGGTCCAGGGGGACCCACACGTCAGCCTCTGTGGCCAACACAGAGTTAAATTAAACTAACAGTGGGTTATTTAAAGGGTGGGCCCCATCTGTCAGTGACTGAAACTAATTAACTAACTATGCTTAATTAGTAAAATGACTAACTACACTAACACTCGAGGCGGGCCCACATGTCAGTGGCTGGACCCGGTCCAGTCAGCGGTTGACTGCGGTCAGCGAGTCAAAGTGGGGTCCCTGGGCCCAGGGTCAGTGACCCAGGGCGACCCACGTGTCAGCCACGTCGGCGCCGGCGCCGGAGAATGCTCCGGCGACCAAAACGACGGCGGCGCGTCGCCGGAGTTGGTCGGAAACGCGCTGTGATGCGTTGTTTCGCGCGCGGTTAGCTCCGTTCGAACGAGCATTCACCGCCGCATCGTCTGGAGGTGGTGGCAGGGCCGGACTCGGCCGGATTCATCACCGGCGACGAGTCGTGGCGGAGGTGAGCTTCGGGCGTGCGGCGAGTTTTGGCCACAGAGGGCCAAAACAAGCGCGGGGCGGCGCATTCGAACGAGGGGACCGAACCCCGTCGATCCGTGGCACGACCGTAAGCTGAGGCGGCCGGAGCCGGGCGGTACGAGCTCGCCGGCGGCGGGCCGTTCGGGTGAGCTACGAAGCGAGCAAGGCGGCGTGCAAACGAGCGAGTTGAGGCGTTAGGGAGGCTCTACGGGCTGCTACGAGTCCAACGGGCACAAGCCCGGGACCTCTTGGTCGCCGGAGACTTACCGGCGATGAGCGCTACGGCGATGGGTTCGGGCACGAACGGCGCCGCGTCTACGGTCACCTAACGTCGAGGAGAAGAGGCCGAGAGGGAGGGAGAGGCTCACAGTGGGGTGTGGCCGTGCGACGCCTGCTCGGAGCAGGCTTGGGGTGGCCGGAAACGTCGACTCCTCGCCGGAGTCCGAGAGGAAGGGGGCGGCGGCGATCGACGGCTACACGGCCTCCCCGCTCCGGCTGAGGCCTCCGGTCGATGGAGAAGACGGTGGCGATTCTCCTTGACACGACGGCGGAGCACGGTGGTGGCTGTGGCCGCGTCTTCTACGGCGAACGGCGGCGACCGCGTCGGGATCTGAGAGGGGAAGGGAACGGCGCGAGCGAGGGGGGAGAGGAGTGAGGCCAGAGGGGTAGTTGGGGGAAGAGAGAGGCGTCGGGGGAGGTCCTTATCCTCCCCCCCCCCCCAACTGCTCTGCCGCCGTGGCGACCGGTGGCCGGCCGGCGTGCGGGCAGCCATGGAGAAGGCGACAGGTGAGGGGGAGTAGGTGAAGGAGGCCGGGGTGGGCTGGGCCTCCCACTGTTGCCGCGGCCCATTCGCAGATAAATGGACTGCCCTCTTCCTATTTCTCTGCTTTTCCTTTTATTTAAATAACTGAGAGAGGGAGAGAATTATTTGGGCATTCAAAATCCTTCTGAAAAATGTGAAACCAAGTCACATAATTCCCTAACGATATTTGGCAATGCCACAAATATTTTGATGACCAGAGGAATTCATTTGGAATTTTCAAAAATGAAACAGCATTTAAATATGCTGGAATTGATTTGTTTTAATTGCTACTGTTCATCTTTGCATAGGAATGATGTTGTTTAAATTAACAACAATTTGTTTTGGATTTAATGCTAGATGATGAACATTTTTGCAGCAATAATTGAGCAACTTCATTTTGCACTCATATTTGAATTTGAATTAGAAGGGAAATTTGAATTGGACCATTTAACCACTGTGATTAGCAAGGCCAATGAACATGACATGGCATGTTTCTGAGGTGATCACTGTAGTAGGAATCTGGGGATGTTACAACCATTACCTTGGATATGACTACTATATTTGCTTGCTAGTTGTCTCGATGCTACCGCTATGTCTTGCTACCTACCACTTGTTTGCTAAGCCTCCCAATATGCCATCATAAGCCTCTAACCTCCACCATCCCACCAAACCATTGTTTGACTATATTACCGCTTTGCTCAGCCCCCCTTATAGCGTTGCTAGTTGTCCATGTTGGGACATGGATATCATAGGATATCACAATATCCTTTATTTAATTAATGCATCTATATGCTTGGTAATGTGTGGAAGGCTCGACCTTTTGCCTGGTGTTTTGTTCCACCCATGTCGTCTTAGTTTCCATCATACTGGTGTTATGTTCCTTGATGAGCGCTCCTGACATGTGTGGGTTTTATGGGGACTCCCTGATCACTCGACTTAGATTAAAGCTTTCCTGGAGAGGGCCAACTTTGATTTTAACGTTTGCCTAATAATAACTTTAATGCATAGGGAGTAGCTTACCCGAGTAACTTAATCAACACCCCGGGCCAGTGCTCTTCATTAGTGTTGGTCCAAACTTGGTGATGTCTGGCGCCTCCCGGGACTCGGCCAACCCAACATATTGCCCATCTGGTGCGCCCTGAGAACGAGATACGCACGACTCCTATCGGGATTTTTGGCATACCAGGAGAGTTGAGTATAAGGATTATTAGGAAGTCTAGGATAGACTAGGATTTGGTCCTGCCTTGTCTTGTACTCCAAGTTGATCTTTGTACTCCTATATATATGCCCACGAGGCTCAAGCAATACATCAACTATTCCACCAAATCCTCCTTCTCCCTTCTAACATGGTATCTATCGCAAGTCGATCCTAAACCCTAGCCGCCACCGCTTCCGCACCCACGCGCCGCCCCCGGGGCGGTCGGCCTCCATGACCGCCGCCGGGGGCCGCGCCGGCCGTGTTGGCTGGCTGCCCTAGAGAGTCTTTTTCCCGAGCCATTGCTCCGGGTTTTTTCGCTCTCTTGCCGGTCGTTTTGATCGGCGTCTTTCTTTTTTATTTTCCGATCTAATCTTGATCGGTTTGTGTCGCCCGCCGCCGCCGTCGACCCCCGTGCGCCTCTACTCCGATCCTGGCGCGATCTGCCAGCCTCTCCTCCGACCCGGCGGCCACGCGCGCCGACGCGGCCCGTTTGGGCCAGCCGTCGTCCACGCGTCGCTCCGCCCGTCGTCCTGCGCCGTCCGTCACCGCCCTGCTCCGACAGGGACACCTGCATCACCGACCCGGCGGCCTCGCGCCATGCGACGGCCAATCATAGCCGTCGCTCGCGCGCCGGCCCGCCCATCGATCCACGTCACCCGCCTCCACCGCGTCTCCACGGCGGCTCGGCGGTCTACCTCGCCGGCCTCATCCTCGACTGCATCAGGCTAGTCGGCTGCCTCAACTCGGGCACCGCTGCTCCGTTGATCGCTCGGGCCTCGTTGCCCGGTCGCCGGCGCTGCTTTGGCAGCCCGGGTGCCGGCGCTGACGTCCCACGCCGTCCGCCGTCGCCGGCCTCATCCAGGACTCCGCCGCCACCACGCCTCCATCGAGCGGCGTCTCCGACCTCGCGCGCAATCGGCTTGATCACCCGCTCGCCGCCGTGATCCGCCTCATCTACGCCACGCGACCAACCTGGCCCGTTGGTTGCACGCGCCTCCGCAGGTCCCGTGAAGATTGTCCCGAGTTCAGCGCGCCCCTCCGCCGATCGAGCATCGGGCTGCCGCTGCGTCGCCCCGTCGGGCCGCAGCGCCGCCGCCCCGTGGTTCTCCTCGCGGCTGCATCGACTCGTGCTTCGCCGATGCGTCGCCCCTTCGGGCCGTAGTGCCGCGATACGTGGTTCCCGCCGCCGCCCTGAGGCCGTCCCCACGGTTGCACCGACTCGCGAACCGCCGTTGCGTCGCCCCTTCGGGCCGTAGCGCCGTGGCCCGCGGTCCCCCGCCTTCTCCGCGCGTCGACCTCCCGTGGTATGCGTCCCGCCACCTCCCTTGGCACGGGAACGCCACCGTCCGCGCCGGTCATCGTCAAGCTGTCGGGTTCTTCGCCTACTTCGAGCAATGCCGCCGCACTCCTAACCTAGCCGCCGCCGTCATGCCGGCGCCGCTCTTCTTCGGCCGCCGCCGCCGCTACCCCTGTAGCCGCCGCCGCCGCCCGTCCACCCCCTTCGTCTTCGACCAGCACCAGCCCGTCGCTAGCGTCATCATCATCTACCCCGACCACTTCGTCCACTCCGACCACCGCGTGCGACATCGGCCAGTGCTGATTGGCGCCGCGACCATCGTCGAGTCCTTCTCTGCTGGCCTCTCCGACTTCTCCGACATGGCGCACAGCTCGTGCAGGTCCCCATCTACGCATGCCTGGTGCTGGCAACACCGATGTGTGCCTTCATCCACGACGTGTCCCCGGGCCTGGCAAGCCTGGTGCGGCGCTTCGTCAACTTCGTCTTCGTCTGTCTACGCATGCCCGGTGCTGGCAACACCGATGTATGCCTTCATCCACGATGTGTCCTCGGGCTTGGCAAACCCGCCGCGACACGTCGTCAACACCGTCTTCCTCCCGGCGCACCACTACTTCGACACCACTGCGCCCATACTAACTCGGCGTTTCCTTGCGCCCGCGGCTCCACGGCGACTTCCTCGACACCGGCTACCCCGACTCGACATCGACCACGGCATTCTTCGCATGGCTACTTCGACTACGGCTACACCACCTACGCTCTCGGCTACATCGACAAACGGCACAAAGGGCTACCGCCTGCTTGAGCAACCTCGTCGGTTTTCACTCCAGCCACGACTCCGCGATGCATCGACCGTTACGACTGTGGGGGGGTGTCCGTTGGCTTGTCTTCGGATTCTTCTCCAGTCTCACCGTCTGCGTCGCTACCGTTGTGACTGCGGGGGGATGTTGAGTATAAGGATTATTAGGAAGTCTAGGATAGACTAGGATTTGGTCCTGCCTTGTCTTGTACTCCAAGTTGATCTTTGTACTCCTATATATATGCCCACGAGGCTCAAGCAATACATCAACTATTCCACCAAATCCTCCTTCTCCCTTCTAACAAGGAGTTCTCTCTGGGATTGTTTTAGCTTTGATGAACGGCTTGTCCACTAGGATTCCTTATCGTAAGCATCGTGTGATAGCGGTGTGAGGATGTTCCATCGGATGCATATGGTAATTTATAATGGACCACTTGGAGCACCCCTGCAGGGTTAAATCTTTTCGAAAATCATGCCTGCGGTTATGTGGCGACTTTGAAATTTATAATATCCCGTTGTAGAGAACTTGACACTAAATTCAAATTAACCAAACTCGTGCGTAAACGTGATCGTCTCTTTTCGAGGTAGTTCCGGAAGAGAACGCGATGGGGTTATGTTTGACTCGATCATTACTAGTATACGGTCGTTATGCGTAGTTTACTCTTCTTACTCTTGTACTCGTAAGTTAGCTGACATACAAATGCTTGGTGCTTGCTGCAACCTCACCACTTATCTGTTTCATTCCCATTAAGATTCGCTAGTCTTGATACACATGGTAATGGGATTGCTAAGTCCCCGTGGCTCACAGATTACTACAACAATAGTTGCAGGTACAGGTAATGCGATGATCTGACGTGAGAGCGATGCTTGCTTGTTTTGGAGTACTTCTTCTTCATCATCGATCTTGGATTAGGTTCCTGGTCGGCGGCCTAGGCTAGCAGGGTAGATGCCATTCATGTTTTTCGTTTGATTTCAGTCGTAGTCGGATTCTGCTCTTCTGTATGGTGATTGCTATGCATTGATGTATTCGTGTGGTGATTGTATGACTTTGTCTGTATCCCCATTTGTGTTGTACATGGTACGATGTAATGATACCCACCTTGCAAAAGCGTCTTCAATATGCGCTTCTATCATTGGTGGGACTTCCGAATTCCTCGAGGATAGGACCGCATATTGAGCGTGACAAGTTGGTATCAGAGCCTCGAACGACCGTAGGAGCCCCCTTGATTGATCGTAGCTTGGCCGATGTCGAGTCTAGAAGAAAAACTATTTTTGGAGTCTAGCTGTATCGAAGAGTAGGAATTCTTTTTACTCCTTATCCCTTGGTCGCTCTTGTGAGGAATTGTGATGTAGGTGTTTTGATTCTACTCCTTTTCACCTTCAAATTTTCTTTAGGATCACACGGGCATTTTTTGATCGTTGCGATGTCATCTCTTTTCAACCGGTGCACTTCTCTTTGAGTTGATTCAATCATCTTCTTGCTTTTGCAAGATCAATTCTCAGTTTTCTCAATGGCGTCATTTCCCCGTCCGAAGTTGTTTTTCTTTCCCACCCGCCCATCCTTTTTATTTGTGAAGTTTCAAGTCTCAACTCGAGTATCCATTTTATTCATGATAAGCCTCTTCATTCTTCCCTCAATTGTTTTGACCAGTGAATTCTTGTGTAGTTCATCGTTGTTCATCTCATTTTCTTTCCTGGTGGATTCAATTCAACTTTTCACTGTTTATCATAGTGTTTTCCTTGGCGCAAATGTTTCCCCTTGCTCGCTCGCCACTCATCATTTATTCGTTCCGGAGTCCTGAAGACATCTTAGAAGATTCATGTTTCCATTCAAATTAATTCGAGGTTGTCACCTCATTCAAGTCCTTAAATCGTCCAGGTGCATGATCTCTCTTTTGAACAATCTTTCCAATGGTGTTTCTTTTGAGTGGGCCCATAACCCACAGGTTTTCCCCCGGGATCTTACCCGGCTCTTCTAATTTCCCAGAGTTTTTCTCAAATTCTTTCCCAGTTCAATGTCAGGATGAGTCTCTTAAGTTCATTCTCTTCTTTGGGATTTTCGTTCATTTCCTTTCATTTTCATTTTCATATTATTTTCCTCTTTTGTTTCATTCCTAAGATCTCAGGACGATATCTTATGTTAGTGGGGAGGGAGTGTTGTGATGCCCCGAGAAGGATGCTCCAGTTGCCTTCCAATTTTTTCTTTGTTGTCGTGTGTTTCGATTAGTTGTTGCATTCATCATCGCATCATTCGCATTGCATCAGCACTTTGTGTCGTCATTCTTTTTAAAACATGCGTATGTTCGTAGTTGTCGGTTCTCCCTGTTCTCTTCGGTGACCGTTCTCACGCCAACCACACTCGCACGCGCCCGTGACATCTCCGGATATTATTTTCTATGTGAGAATGAAACGTTCTCGGAATGAGTTGAAAGTTGGTGTGCAGTCTTGTTATATTGTCGGTAGACCGCATTCCAAATTTCGTCACATTTGAAGCTTATTTGATACCTAAACCTTTAAAATATAGCGGCAATATAGCCGAATAAAATGTCGGACGTTTTCGGTGTTCCAAAAACCAGTGCCAGGCTGCTCTTCTTCCCTCTCCTCTCAACCCAATGCCTCTACATATCCCACCTACACCCATTTACCCTACCCCTCTCACCGGAGCCATCCAATCAAGATCCCAAGTTGTTTTGGGAATATCGTTACACTTAACAATATCCCATGATCCGGAAAACGTGATCACTTACAATACTTGAGATAGTCCTAGAGGCAAGACTAGGAATCAGGTTTTACCGTTTATCATTCCACATGTGCATATGAGTTTTTCACTGAATCGTATATTTTAGGATCATAGCAGTTATAGTATAGAATGTAAACTCTTAATTATAAATATGAAAATAAATAATAATCCCTCCGTTTCTTTTTAGTCTGTATATAAGATTTGTTTGAAGTCAAGCTAAGCAAGGTTTGACCAAATTTATATCCAAAAATATCAACATCTACAATACTAAGCAAATTACGATATTTTTGTTATGTACTTTGAAGGAAACACGATGTATGCTCGGATCCCTAGATTGCATGCATTGGCAATTGCCAAAGCATGCAACCTAGGGATTCGATCATTCGTCGTGTTTGCTCGGATCCCTAGGTTGCATGCATTGGCATTGCCAATGCATGCAACCTAGGAATCCGAGCATACGTAGTGTTTGCTTCAAAGTAAACAACAAAAATGTCAAAAAAATTGCTACTCCCTTTCATCTATATATATAGGGCATGATGCACTTTTTGAGACTGCCTTTGACTATTGATAAGATGGAGTCCAGGCTTTTTAAAATGCAAGCGTGCGGGGGGGGGGGGCATCATCCACTTCTCCTCCCACTCCCGTCCACATATCGCCACCCTCGCTCCCTCGCCGGCGACAGAAAACCCTAGCTAGCTCGCGCGTCCGCCATGGGGTTTTCAACAACAAGGGCAAGTGCAAGTTTGGCGCCGGCGCTGGCTCACTGGCGCACCGTCGCTGACGCCGGATGCCTTCGCATTGGTGCCGCAAGTGGGGAGGGCTGGCCAGCCACCGAACCGGCTCTACTTCTCGGTGCATCGTGTGCGGTACTGTGTGTCGTTGCCATGGAACGGCGTCAACCTTCCCACGGCTGGCACCTCAAACCCCACTGCATCCCGGTGTCGGTGGTGTCGTGGTCGCTGCACGCGCACGCGGAGGAGGTGCACACGCCTCGTGCCCTCCTGACGTCGGAGCAGCGCCACGGCCAGGCGTACGCCAAACTCCTCCAACTGGGAAGTCTGGTTCGCCACCGATCACGGCGTGCGCCGTCGCGGCGTTGTCCAACTTTATGATGGCTACACACCGCCGCTCCCGGTGGTGGCGCACGAGGACAAGGAGGCGGAGGTGGCATGCCAGACCACACTCAAGGAGGCACTACAGCGCGGCCTCAAGGAGTCCCAACGCGTGGAGGATGCGCGTTGGCCAAGCATGTAGGAGGCGCTCCAGCTATCGGTGGCGGGGGACTGCATCTACCCTCCGACACCGTTGCCACTACCTGAACCAGCGCTGGCCATGCCCAAGACGGAGCCCGTGGAGGCTGCGCCGGAACTACCCGCCGTCAGGGAGAGGTGCGCTTGGACTAGCGTCCTACGTGAGTGGGTGAGCGCGCCGGCCATCTGGATGACAGCCATGTCGAAGCAGGAGGCGGCATACCTTGAGCAGTGGAAGGCACGCGCGCTGGCGAGGGAGCGGGCCGACGGGGAGACAAATGCAAGCGAAGCGCGAGGGGTTGGAATGACGTGCCTGCTGGGCACGAAAGGAGGAGGGGCGTGCCCCACGCAGCCCAGCCTGCAGCCAGCGGCGCGGGCGGCATACCACCCTTCTACGACCTCAACAGCAATGAGAACGCCTAGGGGTGCGTGTTGGGTGGCTAGGAGGCGACGCCTTTTTTTAGTTTTAAATTTGTATTTAACTATATTTAAGTGGACTTTGGCCGACGATTGACCACTGTTTTAATGTATATTATGTTTAATTCGTTTGCATGTTTTAAACTTTATGACTATTTAGTTTTATTTAAAGACTACACGGATAATGCGTTGGCTGCACCATCCGACCCAAACCAAAAAACGAACTCATTCGTCCACTCGGTCGACCTAAATGGACAAAAAGCAGACAAAAAACCACGTCCGTTTGCATCGGCATGCTGGAGTTGCCAATAGAGTAGGAGGGCCTTTGAAGCAGAATTTCCGTCCAAAACTGTCCACGAGCATACGAGGTGAGGGTGATGTCCTTGAAGATACCTTTGGAGGTGTTTGGTTCACAGTTTTTTGTCCGGTGTCTGAGTACAATGCAACCTCTTACCGTTACTTGTGTTTGGTTTTCTTTCTCTTTAAACAGATCACGTGTAAATGGATACCAGCACAGTTTTAGCCCGATAACGCACACTCCCTCGCGGAAACGGATTACTGAGCTGAGCAAACACATCCAACCCCCATCCCCAACACAGAAATTATGACTGCTCATGTGTTGTGTTGTTACTAATGAGCTTAACGAGTTATTCGTGAAACTCATTAGCTCGCTCGTTAAGCTTAACAAGCTGAAATTAATAATTGGCTCTCTTCGTTAAGGAGCGAGCTTAACAAACCAAACTATTGAGCGCTCATTAAGCTCACGAACTATCAGCTTTTGGTCCAGTCCTAGCTAGTTGTGGCGCTAATGGGAGGCCAGAGGCCCCTGATCTCCCGTCGCAGGTCTCTTCAGCCAATCCCCACCCAAACCTCCACCGAGTTGCCGCCGGCCTGGTTTCCAAGGTCTCGATCTTCCCCACTTGAGTATGCAGACGCAGAGACATGTCAGGAGCAGCGGGTGGACGGTGCCCTTAGTTCTCCTTTATCCTAGCCGTGTTTTTCCCCTGCGCCACGGCCGATTGGTTCATGTTTTCTTCCCCGCGCCATGGCCGACGGGCTCCAATTTTCTTCCCAGCTTTCCCTCTTACCGTTACATCTGATTTGGTAACATCTCCATATATGTTCTCAAGAAGAAAAGAAGAATTGACTAAAAACTATTAAACTAAAAGATTGCTGACGGATCTGATCTTGTAAACTAAAAGCCATGGAATATGCAAGAAAGCTGCAATATTCCTGGAGTAGTCAGCCGTAGTTGCCAACAAACAGACTACAATGTTCACCACTTAAGCTTGATTGAAGGCTTGTCTGTTTCACCACTAAAGCATGAAACTTGGAAGACCAAATTGAATGGCAAGAGTTCAACTACTTGAAACGATCAAAACTGGCATCCCAGTCACTGGCGTTTTGCAGTTACTTGGATAACGATTTGCGCTTCTTTTTGGAGTGTGATTTTTCGTTGCTCGCAACATACGACTCGATTTTCACATTTTCCTCAGCTTCACTATTTCTGAATTTCTTTGCCTTTTTCTGCAAATAGAAAATAATGCAATTATTTGATGCTATTATGGTTGTGGAAATAATGCACATACTCTCAATCAAAAAACACAGCTCGTACTTCAAAATGAGTTAAAAAAAACAGACACAAGCTAAATATGTAAAGCATGAAACAATAACGGCTATGTACCTTCAAGGATTTTGTGATATCAGCAATCTCATTGTTGTCCTTGGTACTTTTGGCAGATTCAGATAGACCAGCAGTGTTCTCCTGAAACAAATAACAAGATTTAGTAACTTTACAAGAGAAAGGGAAGCCCTGATATATAAATAAACACACAAAAGGAAAATCTGACCTTCGGTGGAACAAATGCAGCTTCTCTCTTTCTTTTCTTTTCCTCTGATTTCTCTGATTGCTTATCTAGCTTCTCTTGCCATTTCTTAGCTGACTTCTTCTTGTCACTCATGAAATACTCGCCACTCTCCAGTTCAAGATCAATCTACATCCAGATTGACAAATTAAACAATGGCGTCACATAACTAATAAAACTATCCAGCGCAAATGAACATTTCCAACTCCTAAAAGTACAAGAAATTTCTTTATTGCCTATACATGTTTTGCTTCACTCAAATTCAAAAAGCTTGGAAAATAACATTAATGAATCATCTGTATAGGATGGACAGCTGCTGATCCCGTTAAGATAAATAAAGGTGCAGGACAAGACCGCTAACCACATAACAACTCATGAATGAACTGGTGAAATCAGTATGTCAAACTGTACAACAACCCTGGAAACAATAAGTGAAACAAACAATTAACTTTACCTTGCTAGGCTGCTGAGGCGGCGGAAAGGGTGTGTATTGTTTTTTCTCCTTAGTATTGGGCTTCTTTTGCTTGATATTCTTTCTGGAAAACAGCAAATAATGAGGTGTAAGATGCACAATATACCTTTTAGAGATAATAACTTCCGAGCAGAAATATGATGCAAGTTCCTTACTTCTTAAAGTTGGGGAGAAACCTGTCCCAACTTTCAGTGGCTAGGGCGGGATTTTTAGCCAGCTCGCGTTTAATTAGGAGTTCCTGCTTAGTTTAGTAAAACTCCATAAGAAATCCTATTTTACATTCCTTCAGATATTATATCTAAAAAACAAAACAAATCACCTTAATGTGGTATACTGGATGCTTTATGTTCTTTATACAATCCTCTACAATCCTCCGGACTTGTTTCAGTCCCTTAAAGGAACCCATGGCAGCAACAGTATTTCCCTTTCATGATGGAAAACACACGATAATGGCAGTTAATAACACCACTATACAGAGTTAAAGGAGGTGGACCCACAATGTAACTTTAAATGCAGTACAAGGAAAGAAATTAAGCACACCTGAACTAAGATGTAGCAGCCAGTCAAAATCTCTATAGCCTGTAGTAACATGGAACATGTTAAGAAAGCGGTGTTTATTAATTCTAAAAGAGATTCATCCATAGCACAGCAACCATGTGAGATATTTACCTTAAGGGTGGACAGGTTAGGGCCTAAAAGGCGTTCTCTCCTTTTGACAAATCTTTCCTGTGGATAGCACGCTGTTAGTTTTCTGAAACCATCTCAAAAAAGTCGCCAAAACTAAAAGATAAATTGATTAACATTGGCAACATAGCACAAGTAAGTCCAGATGCCACATACAAACAAATGATTCTCAGAGCAAACTTAATAATAAGAATAATTATATAATACACTGGATCAGAGAAAGGAAAGAAACCCCATATTCGCTTGCAAAAACCAGTTGTGTGCATATTTGGAATCACAAAACTCTTATGTTGCATGTTGGTAACTAAGTACAGCACATGTGACTGACAAAGGGGTCTGTACCTTGTATATTCATCTGAATGACAATGACACCCCAGCTATTATTACACTCTCCAAGAGCGAACGAGAGGGCCATCGCTGGAGATGTCCACGTAGGTGCGATTAGGCGTTAGTACCGTAACGTGAAGAAATAAGCTAGATGGGCTGGCCTAGCCCATTAAACCACAGGCCCATCTTGATATCCTCCTACTAAAGCTCTCGTCTAGACGCCGCCTCCCCCCCCCCCCCCCCCCTCTTGTCCTGTCCGTCTTGCTGCGCGAGGCTACCTCTCTCCCTCTTCCTCTGTACCTTGCCGGAGAAGCTTGATCCCTCGCCAGAGAAGCTCGATTTGTCGTCGGGGCAGTTGAATCCCTCGTCAGCGAGGAGGAGGTTGAATCCTCGCCGGGGAGACTGATTTCTCGCCTGAGGCTGATTTCTCGCCGAAGGACCTCGCCGGACGCTTTTTTGAGCGCCTAGGGCCAAAGCGAGGCGCTATGCCAATGCCCAGCGCTTAAGCACGCCTAGGCGAGCGCCTAATAGCGCTTTTTTGAACAGTTGTTTAACAACCAAGCAGATCGGATCCACAATGCTGTCTTCTAGGCTGTTGCCGAGGGAAGAACTACAGAATCACTAATCTAGGTGGGACGTCACGTCATCAACTGATCACCAGCTTATGCTCTGTTCTCTTTTTTTTCTCCCTCTTCTTTTTTGCATACCAAGAGGGAATTTCAATGTTATGCATGTCAAATTATTTTTTGTGCACTGGTCAGAATTACAACATCCAGATAGTGTTTCCAAGCACAATTTAGGATTGTTGTCAAACAGATTCTGCAAATATCAAATATCATGCCAACAAGCTTATTTCAGTCCCACTTAACTTCACTGTGCGCTTCTTTTGGCTATGTAAAAAGCGCTAGGTCTCACTTTTGTGTGTTCCATATAATGCAAGGCTAAAAGTAACAATGCATTTGTTACATTTTTTAACCACTGTAATACCATTGCCGGCTTGTCGCTCATCTAGATTGCCTCTCTTTTTACTAAACAACGCATGTAGACGCTAACAAATACGGCGGCTAGATTAGTGCGCACATTCCCACCTCAAGAGACACGCCCAGGGCACGTCCAGCCACTAGTATCTATAAACATGGGAACAGCAGAGGCTTGGACAGATGAACTATCAAATGGACATACAAAAATATAAACTATACACCGACATTCTAGTTATCTAGCAGTAGTGGTGCCATTAAATGGTTCTATGATAACCTTACGTGATTGGTTACATCATTTACTTTTGGCAATGCAATTGCAAATCTTGTCTTCGCAAAGTTTCTCCTAGCGGAATATTAACGTAATCAAGATATAATCAAAGCAATCCCTTCAAACGAACCAAGAGGTACATAACTGAACTTGAACAATGAAACAAAGTGTACCTTGTTTCGTATGATGCTACCAATCTTGACGATATCACAGTTCATCTCATCATTGAGCACTTTAATTGCCTGTGGGGAAACACAATAGAAGTTTATGGATGATAAAACTACTCCTGAACAAGGTGCCAAGGTGTGTTTGTGATCATACAATATGTGTATGCAAAAGTAGATCCCAGGTGGCAAAAGATACAATATACCCAATTGGATAGGGAAACTGCCCCTCACAATTTCAATACAGCCTCCACAAAGCATGGAATACAAATTGCATAACAGGTAAAGGGCTTGGTAACAGAAACAATGCATACTTGGGGTGCAGGGACACTCCGCGACAAGAGTTTTATCAGGTCCCTGGCCTTGAGAATAATGTAGGGGTCCCTGGTCTTCCTGGTGGTGGAAACCGTCATGGATCCCTCCACCTATGCGCAAAATCAAGAGAAATACCACAGAATCGTGTCACTAGAAATTAATTAAGAACACTCCAAAGTACAAAGACAACCGTAACTAGTCGTGGCATACCAAATTGAGCTCGCATGACACTCCAAACTCCTTCAGTGCGCCCTTCACAATCGGCCATGTCTCCTGCAGATACTTCTCTGCACCCCCAAACAATTCACGCACTCAGTAGACTAGAAAACTAAAAGTAACTTGTTCACCAAGGTGCCCACGGCATGCTGCCCACCGAGGTGCCCAAGAACAAGCATATAATCCCTCCGTCCCAAAATTCTTGTCTTAGATTTGTCTAGATACAGATGTATCTAAATTCTAAATTGTTGTCTACCTCCCTATATGTCAATGGAATTAAACGAATATATGTAACTGGTCTTGGTCTGTACTCTGTAGTTTGTGATACATTTGCGCACCAAATCTGCAATTATGTAAAATTGGCCATATCTTAATTGTGCACCAAAGCTTTATATTGCTTCCATTTGGGAAACTGGGAATGGCTTCATTTATTATACAGCTACAACAATATTGAACCTTGTTTTCTGAGACGCGTATATTCATTATGCCTACTCGAGTAATTCTTTTGGTTCTCAACCGGACGTTTCATATACCGGTTGGTTTATCCATCTCATGTATTCTGAATGACCACTTCAATTGATGCTTACTAGTTGGATGGCGTACAGGTTGCTCCTTGTACATGCCAGGCTTCTTGGGTTTGTCCTGCCTGCGTAGTAGGTCAAATTGATCCACTGCCCCCTTGCTTCAATTTATACACAACAGCTCTCCATGCCCAAAATAGAAAATATTTCTATCAATCCGATGCCACAATTGGGATCAACTCTTTTCTTACCATTCATTATAATGTATACATGCCACTGAACAAACATTCAATCTTCAATCTTTGCTTGTGTTAGATAAGGCCGGACTTTCTTCTGTTGTGAGTGGGGCTCGACAGAAGAACGGTGCCTTGGTCGCTCGCTCCGGTGAGACACAGCCGAGCTGGGCCAACGACCACGTCATGTGCGAGAGCAAACTCCGCCTCGACGGCTCTTCGGGTAAGAAGCAGCTCCCCCCATGTTCACTTCAGCTCTCTTTATTCTGGTCATCACACCAAACTAGGGTGGCCTGATGAGGTCATGTATGAGGCTTGGGTTCTATTTCATGTCATATTTATTAGTCCTTCCTGTATAATGTGTGTGGTTGATGCTCAAGTGACTTAGTTTCAGTAGGACTGCTGCCTAAATTATTTAAATGGTCATATTGTAGTTACAGTAATCTTGGGCATGTCTCATGGAGATTTGTACCTTTTCTTCGATTCAAGTACTCAAAGTGACTCAAATCACCTTGTTACTATGCTGACTAATGCATCTTGCTGATGCTCATTTCAGTCATCAGTTAACTTCCTACACACTAAACAGTAGATATTATAGTATAATTTATCACATACAGAATTCTTTTACACAAGAATAGACACTGAATTATGTTTATTTGGGCCAGGATATACAATAAGAAATCCCATGTATTTTGCTGGGGCTTAATGTGAGCTGTGCAGTTTCCAACTTGTAGATGTGTGTGCTGATGATGTTGCTATTTTTTGGCTTTTTTTATGTGGAATCAAGATCAATGTTTTCTTGCAGAGTTATTACGAGTATTTGCTGCTTTCCAGGACTGGAGTTAGATGCTAGCAAAGGAAAGATCCCAATTGCCAACGACAATATGAAATGCAGCTAGCGAAATACAAATGTGGCTACCACCCTCTGTTAAACTTGGTTGTAACAGAATATTGTGCTGAGGACCTGTTGTTTTGGCCAATATAGCACTAGCTAGTATCAATACTGTGAGGACCTGTTGTTTTGTAGGTCACGCCCTTAGTTTTGCTACTTTGCATATTCTGGGAGCAAGTACAAGTGAGGTTGTATGTTATTTTAGTTCACTTGATATCTGCACTGCCCTTCCTTGCATAATCTGCATATCTCACACTGACCAGAAACATTTTTTACTTAGTGGTGGTATCTGCACTACCCTTGCCTGCACATGCTCCTTATGTTCTGCATACACTTCACTCAAACATCTACTCCCAATATTCTGCTAGGGCACTCGCTCAATTTGCAATTGTGAATCATGATGTTTGCTGGAAGGAAGCTTGAGTGAAAATAAACGTAATTCAATGGTTATTCATCTAACAAAAAACTCAGCCTGTGCTTTTAAATATGATGTCGTTTTACTATTGCATTTTTAGACGTTTGCACTATCTTATCTAAATAAGTCAATCCCTGCGTGCCAAACAAGTTTTTCATACGGAGGGAACTGTGGCTGGAGGGGCTTGGGGGTTTCAAGGGGTTTCGAGGGGATTGGGTGGAAGGAAGGGATTCACCCAATCCTCTGAAATCCCCCCCTCCCCAAACCTCCCAATCCACTTCTACCAAACAAAGCCTAACGAATCGCACGAGGATGAGGGTGAGGGAGGGATTGGGCACCTCGGTATTGGGGGAAGAGGGTGGAGAAGGAGCTGACTTCCAGCAGGCCGCCCTCGTTCCAGGAGGGGTCGAATTTCTCAACCGTCCACCGGTCGATGGTGGGGTCATCGTCCCACGGCTTCTCCTTCTTGTGCTTCCCCTTCCGCTGCCAGTTCTTCCCCTCCGTGCCTTCGGCCGCCGCATTCGCTTCGTCCGCCGACGCCATGACGTCCGGGAGAGCTACGATTTAGGTGGCTTTGTATTGTAAGGGGAAAGGAGCTCGAGGAGGCGGGGTGGTGTCCAGGCTGCGAGTTTTAGGGTTGATGGTTTTGCCGCCGACGGGAGGGGAGGAGAGTGGGGACGCTTCTGAGGAGGAGTGGGAGCGTTTGGGTTTGGGCCTTCTGCGTTTGGGCCCTCTGCGTTTGGGCCCAGCCCAAATTTTATCACTTCACTGCCAGGCCCCGACGCCCGATGTCGATATATATCCGTTGCTTCACGTCGGAGCATCTCCGCGGCGCGCTTCCCTCAGGGCATGTACAATGGTTGCTAAGATAGTTTTATCTTAAGTTTTGCATATAAATTAGAGATGACAAAAAAACAAGTCTACAATGGGTTATCTCTTAGCCTTATCTTCAATAATTAGTTATTTCTAAAAACATGGTGAGACAAATTGTGCTAAGTTATCATCTCTTGTCTTCTTTTAAATAAGATAAGACAAGCATTCTCTTGTGATTTCTCTCTCCTTCACCTCATCATTTATCTTACGTGGCATCCTTAAGCTAAAACCATTGTACATGCCCTCAAAAACAAAAAATCTCGACCTCAAAAAAAACAAAATCTCCACAGCACGTAAAAAAGACTTTACAATGCTGAAATAGTCGGTTTTTACGCGCAGCTTAGCGCTGACGCTAACAGCCGCTGCAACCTATAACACACGCAAGCCGCTGCAGTAGGCGCTGCAAAATAAGCACGCGTACCCAGCACAAACAACATACCACACTCTAAACAAAATTAAGAAGATCAAACACATAAAAAATCAACAATAAATTGTTCAATTTTATTACAACTCAGACAAATATTTATCTTCCAATACAACAAATAGTTCGACAGTACAACATCAAACATACAAATCATCATGCGTTTTATCGGTCATTCCATGCCCACCACTCCTCGATGAGATCTTTCTGAAGATCATCATGCGTTTCGGCACGTCGAATGGCATGATAGGAGACAATAAACCGGACCACCCTCGCAGCCCTCCGCCGCACTCGCACGGGATGTTCCAAGAGCTTATACTAAGAATAGTCTAAATCTTGGGCACGCATATTCCCGGTGATCATGTTATGCATGATCACACAAGCGTGCATGATGTACCAAAGGATTTTTCGATCTCAAAATCTAGCCGGTCATCTCATAATAGCAAATTGGGCTTGCAAAATCCCAAAAGCTCTCTCCACATATTTCCTAGCCGCCGCCTGAACATTGTGGAAACCTAGATTTTCCTTATCTTTCGGTTTTTTCAACGACTTCACAAATGTTTGCCACTTTGGATAGATGACATCTGCAAAATAGAAGCCATAGTTGTATGTATGTGTTGGAAATATGAGCAATTTATTAAATGATTTTATTAACAGAAATACTAGATAAAACATGACTATTAAAGAAGGGATCAAACAAGTCATGCAATCTGACGAAGAGAAGACAAATAGCATCTGCATATATGAACTAGAACCAAACACATCTAGAGAAGACGCCAGAGCCAGAAACTGAAGCAGAAACTCAAACAGAAAGAGTATGAGAACGTACTGAACAACAGCAGATGCGAGGCGAGACGAGGCGGGCGGAGGAGGAGGAGCGAGCGTTGATGTCCCTCTTGTTCTAATGCTCATACATGTGGGGAAAGAACCTCCCTTATAAAAAGGTCCAACTCCCTCTAAACTAGCAATGTGGGACTAAACTTTAGTAGTGCCCTTGCCTTGCACGAATGGGTTAAGTGAGCCTTTAGAATTTATTAGGAATTTCTGAAATTGTTATTGGGATGGCCCATAAATAGATAAAATTTTAGCAATCCCCCACCAGATCTTAGAGGCACACACACAATTTCCCTTTGGTTCCAAAACACTATTTTATATACCGGTACTGCAGTGGAGACTGTTAAGTTGAACTTCCACCTAGAACTCTATGTTACACTAGTAAACAACTTAAAAGTGAACTGGGCCTTGAATTGCAAGTTTTGCGCGAATATAGCTTCACACAAAGCCTTGACCGATACTGGGCTACCGCGGGTCTTCCCCGCGGGTGGAGCTTATGCGTCATACTCCGAGACTTTCATGAGTTTACTAGAGAGAACCCTACTCTCATAGATTGCAATGTTTGACAATGAGACTCGTACAGGTGTTCTTCAAAAGATGTTCTGCAGGACAACATCTTTGCTTAAATGAGCCACTTATAACACATTAAGATATACATCAACCTGCCATGCAGATTTAGGAGAGTATTGCATCTTCATGGAGTGGTATTGTTAATTGTAAGGATACTCTCCTCTCAGTTAACCAACAGCTTGTCTTTCACATCTAATTCACGGGATCTCCGATCACATAGACTAGGTAACCACTGTGAACAACTCATATTGTGGGTCTCACACCCATCACTCTCGATGCATTATCTATCACATTACGTGATAGACCCTTAGTAAAAGGATTTGCCAGATTTTTAGATGTTTGGATATAATCCAATGCAATAACTCTGGAGTTTCTCATTTTTCTAACAGACTTTAACTTTCTCTGAACATGTCTTGATGACTTCATGTTATCCTTTGAGCTGCTCACTTTCGTGATCATAGTTTGATTGCCGCGGTTCATAATGATACCCGGTACAAGTTTCTCAACTACCGGCATGTCATTCAAGAGCCGATGAAGCCAATCCGCTTCTACCGTAGTTGTATCTAGTGATGTGAGCTCTGCTTCCATTGTTGACCTCGTTAAGATGGCCTGCTTGCGAGACTTCCAAGAAACAGCGCCACCTCCATGAGTGAATACATATCCGCTCGTGGCCTTTATCTCATCAGCATCTGAGATCCAGTTTGAGTCACTATACCCTTCAAGCATCTTTGGGTGCCCAGTGTAGTGAGTTCCATAATTTGCAGTGCCTTTCAAATAACGCAAAACTCTCTCTAGAGCTTTCCAATGCACATCTCCTGGTTTTGAGACAAACCGACTCAGTTTGCTAACAACAAAAAAGATGGCAGGTCTTGTAGCACTGGCTAAGTACATAAGCGAGCCAATAATCTGAGAATATTTCAATTGATCTCTAGCAATTCTTCGATTCTTTCGAAGTAGCACGCTGGCATCATATGGTGTTGGAGAGGGCTTGCAGTCATTATAGCCAAAGTGACTCAAGATCTTTTCCACATAGTGAGATTGAAGCAATGTAATCCCACCATCATCGTCTCTTAACAACTTGATGTTCAGAATGACATCAACCACTCCTAAATTCTTCATCTCAAAACAATGAGATAGGAAATCCTTAACCTCCTTAATAACATTCAGATTTGTTCCGAAAATCAGTATGTCATCAACATACAAGCAAAGGATAACTCCCTCACCCCCACCATGGCGATAGTACACACATTTGTCAGCTTCGTTTACAACAGAACCTGCAGTTGTTAAAGTTCTTTCAAACTTCTCATGCCACTGTTTGGGTGCTTGCTTGAGTCCATACAAAGACTTCAGGAACTTGCACACTTTTCCTACCTAACCATCTACTACAAACCCATCTGGTTATTCCATATAAATTTTCTCGTCCAACACTCCATTTAGGAAAGCAGTCTTAACATACATTTGATGAACGAGAAGACCATGTGAGACAGCTAGTGAAATTAGAACTCGAATAGTGGTCAGTTGAGCCACAGGTGAGTAAGTATCAAAAAAGTCTTCACCTTCCTTTTGGGTATAACCCTTAGCCACGAGTCGTGCCTTGTACTTCTTGATAGTACCATCAGGCATAAGCTTCTTCTTGAATACCCATTTGCACCCTATAGGTTTGCACCAATAAGGACGATCGGTTATCTCCCAAGTTTCATTCGCCAAGATGGAATCCATCTCACTACGAACCGCTTCCTTCCAGTAGTCAGCATCTTCATATTCATAGGCCTCTGAAATAGAACTGGGAGTATCATCTATTAGATAGACAAGAAAAATCATCACCAAAGGACTTTGCAGTCCTCTATCTCTTGCTCCTAGTAGGAGCTTCATTGTTCTCATCCACATGTTTTTCAAAGTGTTCCATCGAAATGGTAGGTTGAGTAATTGTAACTGGTTCCTAATTCGATGAACTAGGCATCTCCTGATTAGATGAGGTAGCCATATCCTTCATGGAAAAGATATCTTCAAAGAAAGTCGCATCATTCGACTCCATGATTGTGCCGACATGCATGTCGGATACCTCAGATTTTACAACCAAGAATCTATAACCAATGCTATGAAAAGCATATCTCGGGAAAACACAATCCACGGTCTTTGGTCCAAGTTTGCACTTCTTTGGAATTGGCACATTGACTTTCGCCAAACAACCCCAGGTTCGTAGATAAGAGAGTTTTAACCTTTTCTTCTCTCATTCCTTGAATGGAGTTATCTATTTGTTCTTTGTGGGAACTCGATTTAGGACATGACATGCAGTCAATATCGCCTCCCCCACCATAACTTGGAGAGACCCGATGTGTCTAACATGGCGTTAACCAAATCAGTTAGAGTGCGGTTCATTCTTTTGGCTACCCCATTTGACTGAGGTGGATAGGGAGGCGTCATCTCATGGATTATACCATGTTTTGCACAAAAAACATCAAATTCATTGGAAAATACTCTCCACCACGGTCGGACCTAAGCCTCTTGATTTTACGATCAAGTTGGTTTTCCACTTCAGCTTTATAGATCTTGAAAAAATTCAAAGCCTCATCCTTGGATTTCAAAAGATACACATGACAGTATCTAGTGGAGTCATCAATTAACGTCATGAAATATTTCTTTCCACCTTTCGTCAAAACACCATCCATTTCACACATATCTGAATGTATGAGCTCTAGTGGTGCAAGATTTCTCGTTTCCATAGTAGCTTGCACACAAACTTGACACTTAGATCCCTTAACAGCGGTGAAACTAGGGATTAAGTTCAGTTTGGCTAGTCACGACATGCAACCAAAGTTAACATGACAGAGATGTGAATGACACACATTTGATTCACTATTGTTGCAAACATGGTTAACAACTTTATTGCAAACATCTGACAAGGATAAACGAAACAGGCCTCCTGACTCATAGCCTTTGCCAACAAATGTTCCATACTCGGATACTACAAATTTATTCGACTAAAAAACAAGCTTGTAGCCATCTCCACACAAAAGAGATCCGCTAACAAGATTTTTATTGACGGAGGGGACATAATCACTACTGCAGGATGGTCCAAACGTGACACTACGATCAGAGACCCTTCGACGAAACGGTGTGCGATACCATAATCGCAAATGGTGGTGTAAAAGAAACGTCAAAAAAGGTGCAAAATGTTTGCGATGACGGATGAAACACGGTTCATATTTTAGTTGCGTGTGTGATGCAGGGCATACGGTTCAGTTCAATTAACTGTTTGCGATGAGGAGGAACAAAAGAAGCTGGCAGCCAGATGAAGATGTGCGTGATATACAGCATACGATTCACTAGGATGAACTGTGTGTGATTAGGCAACACAATGGAAACGGTTTAACTGAACAAGATGTGTGTGATACGTGGCAAGCAAGTCCGTAATAAAAAATGTGTGCGAAGACCAATAATAACACAGATGATTGATGCTAATAAGCCGTGTGATTTGCTCTGTCTACAGAATAATAACATGTGTGTGTGTGTATAACTGAAATAAACATCCAATTACATAAGTGACTATACAGATCATTCGCACACACCTCAATAAACAATTGCATGCATTCTAAATTAGGAGAAACGATCATCTAGTCATCTACTTCTTGTGGCGCTTGAGGGAGTCGTGGATCGAGGGGTCCTCATGTGGCCGGACAAACTCCTGGTGGGCCGGACTGGTGGGTCGTGAAGACTGTTATAGAAGATCGTCTCTCGTATCCGGATAGGACTCCTGGATTCTTGTAATGGCAAGTTTTAGGCTCGGGTGTAGATTTTCCTTCCTCTGCAAGACAACATGTACAAACCCTAGGCCCCTCCGGTGTGTATATAAACTGGAGGGTTTTAGTCCATAGAGGCTAGAATCAGAATCATACAATCCTCATAGGCTAGACTTGGGGTTTAGCCTTTACGATCTCGAGGTAGATCAACTCTTGTATCCATATTCATCCATATTAATATAGCAGGAAGTAAGGTATTACCTCGATCGAGAGGGCCTGAACCTGGGTAAACATCGCGTCCCCAGCCTCCTGTTACCATCGATCTTCCGACGCGTAGTTCGGGACCCCCTACCCGAGATCCGCCGGTTTTGACACCGACATTGGTGCTTTCATTAAGAGTTCCACTATGTCGTCGACGGAAGGATTGATGGATCACGTCGTCAACCGCAACGGTGACATCGAGGGGATTTTCCCTCCTGGCCAACTTTTCGTGTTCGGTGGCTTCGTGCTTTGCGCCAACAGTGAAGGCCACCTTGAGCAGACCGAGAGCTACGCCCCTGGCCATCACGTCAGATTCGGAAGCTTGAACTACGTTGCTGATATCTGTGGAGACTTGATCTACACCGGATTCGAGCCAACGGCAGCCTCTCTTTGTCTCCACGATGATCATGACCTAACTCTGTCATCGGATCAGGAAATAGTGCCTGCAAGGTTTCTGGCCCTAGATCCAGAACAGATCGCATCCCTCGGGGATGGGAGGCTCAACCCCACCACGGGGGCCACGGACTCTAAGGCGTTGGAGCCGCACACGGACCCGACTACGAGCGAGGTCTGTCTCACCGGAACCCCGGACCTTACTTCGGTCTCTGATTCCGAATTGTGCATAACCGCACCCTGTCAGTCGCCCATCGCCAAATTTTGTACTGCAGATATTTTCCAGCACTCATTGCTTGGCGACATGTTAAGGTCGTTAAGATCTCTCTCCTTGGATGAGAGCACCCAGCCGTCCTATATCCGATTTGAACTGGAGGCTGATGAACAGCCGTGTTATACCCAGGGGGGTGAAGAATTTCGTTCCCCACCCACCACCCACTTGGTAGCCACGGTTGAAGATCTAACCGACCTACTCGACTATGTTGGAAATATGCCCTAGAGGCAATAATAAAAGTATTATTATTATATTTCCTTGTTCATGATAATTGTCTGTTATTCATGCTTGAATTGTATTGTACGGAAACAGCGATACATGTGTGAATACATAAACCACAATGAGTCCCTGGTAGGCCTCTAGTTACCAGCTCGTTGATCAACAGATGGTCACGGTTTCCTGACCATGGACATAGGATGTCAGTGATAACGGGATCACATCATTAGGAGAATGATGTGATGGACAAGACCCAATCCTAAGCATAGCACGAGATCGTATAGTTCGTAATGCTTAAGCTTTTCGGTGTCAAGTATTTATTCCTTAGACCATGATATTGTACAACTCCCGGATGCCGTAGGAATACTTTGGGTGTGCCAAACGTCACAACGTAACTGGGTGGCTATAAAGGTACGCATCGGGTATCACCGAAAGTATCTGTTGGGTTGGTACGAACCGAGACTGGGATATTGTCACTCCGTATGACGGAGAGGTACCTCTGGGCCCACTCGGTAAGACATCATCATAATGAGCTCAAGGTGACTAAGGAGTTAGTCACGGGATGATGGATTACGGATCGAGTAAAGAGACTTGCCATGACGAGATTGAACAAGGTATCGGGAATACCGACGATCGAATCTCGGGCAAGTACCGTACCGATGGACAAAGGGAATAACATACGGGATTGAGTGAATCCTTGACACGGTGGTTCATCCGATGAAGATCATCGAGGAACACGTGGGAACCAACATGGGTATCCAGATCCCGCTGTTGGTTATTGACCAGAGAGTGGTCTCGGTCATGTCTGCGTGTCTCCCGAACCCGTAGGGTCTACACACTTAAGGTTCGGTAACGCTAGGGTCGTAGAGATACATGCACGTGGAAACCCGAAAGTTGTTCGGAGTCCCGGATGAGATACCGGACGTCACGAGGAGTTCCGGAATGGTCCGGAGGTAAAGAATGATATATATGAAGTCCAGTTTCGGCCATCGGGTGATCTCCGGGGGTCACCGGGAGTGTCCCGGGACCACCGGAGGGGCCCCGAGGGTCCACCGGGTGGATCCACCCATCCCGGTGGGGCCCCTAGGCCGCAAGGGGGAAGTGTCCAGCCCTAATGGGCTGGCGCACCTCATGGGCCCTCCTTCCCATGCGCCTAGGGTTGAAACCCTAAGGGGGAGGGGGCGCCACCTTGCCTTGGGGGGCAAGGATTCCCCCCTGGCCGCCGCCCCACCCTGCAGATCCCATCTGCAGGGCTGGCGCACCCCCCCTGGCCCCCTATATATATGTGGGGGGGAGAGGGCAGCCGCACCCTTGCCCCTGGCGCCTCTCCCCCTCCCGTCACACCTCCATACTCCCTCCGCAGGGCGCCGGCGAAGCCCTGCAGGAATCTCCACTGCATCCACCACCACGCCGTCGTGCTGCTGGATCTCCGACGACCTCTCCTCCCCCCTTGCTGGATCAAGAAGGAGGTGACGTTGCTGTACCGGACGTGTGTTGAACGCGGAGGTGCTGTCCGTTCGGCGCTAGATCATCGGTGACGAAGAACGCGAAGAGTACGACTACTTCATCCATGCTTCTTCGAAAGCTTCCGCTCGCGATCTACATAACGGTATGTAGATGCACTCTTATTTGCTCGTTGCTAGATGTCTCCTTAGTTGGATCTTGGTGAAAGCGTAGAAATTTTTTGAATTCTGCTACGTTCCCCAACAGTGGTATCAGAGCTAGGTCTTATGCGTAGCATCTTGCACGAGTAGAACACAAAGCAGTTGTGGGCGTTTGAGTTTGTTCAACTTTCTTGCCGTTACTAGTCAATCTTGATTCGGCGGTATTGTGGGATGAAGCGGCCCGGACCGACTTTACACGTACGCTTACGTGAGACTAGTTCCACCGACAGACATGCACTAGATGCATAAGGTAGCTGGCGGGTGTCTATCTCTCCTACTTTAGTCGGATCGGATTCGATGAACAGGGTCCTTATGAAGGGTAAATAGAAATTGACAAATCATGTTGTGGTTTTGGCGTAGGTAAGAAACGTTCTTGCTAGAAAACCTAAAGAAGCCACGTAAAAACTTGCAACAACAATTAGAGGACGTCTAACTTGTTTTTGCAGCATGTGCTATGTGACGTTGTATGGCCAAAAGAAGATGTGATGAATGATATATGTGATGTATGAGATTGATCATGTTCTTGTAATAGGGAATCACGACTTGCATGTCGATGAACTTGACAACCGGCAGGAGCCATAGGAGTTGTCTTAATTATTGTATGACATGCGTGTCACTGAATAAACGCTATGTAATTACTTTACTTTATTGCTAAACGTTAGCCATAGTAGTAGAAGTAATAGTTGGCGTGACGACTTCTTCAAGACACGATGATGGAGATCATGATGATGAAGATCATGGTGTCGAGCCGGTGACAAGATGATCATGGTGCCCCGACGATGGAGATCCAAGGAGCAAGATGATATTGGCCATATCATGTCACTTTAATTGATTGCATGTGATGTTTATCATGTTTATGCATCTTGTTTACTTATAACGACGGTAGTAAATAAGATGATCTCTCACTAAAATTTCAAGAATTGTGTTCCCCCTAACTGTGCACCGTTGCTAAAGTTCGTTGTTCCGAAGCACCACGTGATGATCGGGTGTGATAGGTTCTAACGTTCGCATACAACGGGTGTAAGCCAGATTTACACACGCAATACACTTAGGGTTCACTTGACGAGCCTAGCATGTACAGACATGGCCTCGGAACACGGAAGACCGAAAGGTCGAACACGAGTCGTATAGAAGATACGATCAACATGAAGATGTTCACCGTTGATGACTAGTCCGTCTCACGTGATGATCGGACACGGGCTAGTCGATTCGGATCGTGTATCACTTAGATGACTAGAGAGATGTCATTCTGAGTGGGAGTTCATTAAAATTTGATTAAGATGAACTTAATTATCATGAACTTAGTCTAAATTCTTTACAATATCTCTTGTAGATCAAATGGCCCACGCTCCAGTTTCCCTCAACTTCAACGCATTCCTAGAGAAAACCAAGCTGAAAGACGATGGTAGCAACTATACGGATTGGGTCCGTAACCTCAGGATTATCCTCATAGCTGCCAAGAGATCATATGTCCTTGAAGCACCGCTAGGTGATGCACCCGTTCTCCCGGCGACCCAGGACGTTATGAACGCCTGGCAGTCACGTTGTGATGATTACTCCCTAGTTCAGTGCGGCATGCTTTACAGTTTAGAATCGGGGCTCCAAAAGCGTTTTGAGCACCACGGGGCATATGAGATGTTCCAAGAGCTGAAAATGGTTTTCCAAGCTCATGCCCGAGTCGAGAGATATGACGTCTCCGACGCATTCTACAGCTGTAAGATGGAGGAAAACAGTTCTGTCAGTGAGCACATCCTCAAGATTTCTGGATTGCACAACCGCTTGTCTCAGCTGGGAATGAATCTCCCAGATGAAGCGGTCGTTGACAGAATCCTCCAGTCGCTCCCACCTAGCTTCAAGAGCTTCGTGTTAAACTTCAATATGCAGGGGATGGAGAGGTCCATTCCCGAGGTATATTCAATGCTGAAATCAGCGGAGGTGGACATCAAGAAAGAACATCAAGTGTTGATGGTCAATAAAACCACTAAGTTCAAGAAAGGCAAGGGTAAGAAGAACTTCAAGAAGGACGGCAGAGGATTTGCCGCGCCCGGTAAGCCAGTTGCCGGGAAGAAGCCAAAGAATGGACCCAAGCCTGAAACTGAGTGTTTTCATTGCAAGGGAACGGGGCACTGGAAGCGGAACTGCCCCAAATATTTAGCAGACAAGAAGGCCGGCAACGTCAAAGGTATATATGATATACATGTTATTGATGTGTACCTTACCAGCGCTCGTAGTAGCTCCTGGGTATTTGATACCGGTGCGGTTGCTCACATTTGTAACTCAAAACAGGAGCTGCAGAATAAGCGGAGACTGGCGAAGGATGAGGTGACGATGCGCGTCGGGAATGGTTCCAAGGTCGATGCGATCGCCGTCGGCACGCTACCTCTACATCTACCCTCGGGATTAGTTTTAAACCTTAATAATTGTTATTTAGTACCAGCTTTGAGCATGAACATTGTATCTGGATCTCGTCTTATGCGAGATGGCTACTCTTTCAAATCGGAGAATAATGGTTGTTCTATTTATTTGAGAGATATGTTTTATGGTCATGCCCCGCTGGTCAATGGTTTATTTCTGATGAATCTCGAACGTAATGATACACATATTCATAGTGTAGATGCCAAAAGATGTAAAGTTGATAATGATAGTCCCACATACTTGTGGCATTGCCGCCTTGGTCATATTGGTGTCAAGCGTATGAAGAAGCTCCATTCAGATGGACTTCTAGAGTCTCTTGATTATGAATCATTTGACACGTGCGAACCATGCCTCTTGGGCAAGATGACCAAGACTCCGTTCTCCGGAACAATGGAGCGAGCAACCAACTTGTTGGAAATCATACATACCGATGTGTGCGGTCCAATGAGTGTTGAGGCTCGCGGAGGCTATCGTTATGTTCTCACCCTCACAGATGACTTAAGTAGATATGGGTATATCTATTTAATGAAACACAAGTCTGAGACCTTTGAAAAGTTCAAGGAATTTCAGAATGAGGTTGAGAATCAACGTGACAAAAAAATAAAATTCTTGCGATCAGATCGTGGGGGTGAATATTTAAGTCATGAATTTGGCACGCATCTTAGGAACTGTGGAATTGTTTCACAATTGACACCGCCCGGAACACCTCAGCGTAACGGTGTGTCCGAACGTCGAAATCGTACTCTGTTGGACATGGTGCGATCTATGATGTCCCTTACCGATTTACCGCTATCTTTTTGGGGTTATGCTTTAGAGACTGCCGCATTCACTTTAAATAGGGCTCTGTCGAAATCCGTTGAGACGACACCGTATGAACTTTGGTTTGGCAAGAAACCGAAGCTGTCGTTTCTGAAAGTTTGGGGTTGCGATGCTTATGTCAAGAAACTTCAACCTGAAAAGCTCGAACCCAAATCGGAAAAATGCGTCTTCATAGGATACCCAAAGGAAACGATTGGGTACACCTTCTACCACAGATCCGAAGGCAAAGTCTTTGTTGCAAGGAATGGATCCTTTCTGGAGAAAGAGTTTCTCTCGAAAGAAGTGAGTGGGAGGAAAGTAGAACTTGATGAGGTGAGAGGCACCCCTCCTGAACCGGAAAGTAGCGCAGCGCAGGAAATTGTTCCTGAGGTGCCTGCACCGACAAGGGAGGAAGGTAATGATAATGATCATGAAGAAACAGATCAAGTTACTACTGAACTTCGAAGGTCCACAAGGGCACGTTCCGCACCAGAGTGGTACGGCAACCCTGTCCTGGAAATCATGTTGTTAGACAACGGTGAACCTTCGAACTATGAAGAAGCGATGGCGGGCCCGGATTCCAATAAATGGCTTGGAGCCATGAAATCCGAGATAGAATCCATGTATGAAAACAAAGTATGGACTTTGGTGGACTTGCCTGATGACAGGCACGCCATAGAAAATAAATGGATATTTAAGAAGAAGACAGACGCGGATGGTAATGTGACCATCTATAAGGCTCGGCTTGTCGCTAAAGGTTATCGACAAGTTCAAGAGATTGACTACGACGAGACCTTCTCTCCCGTAGCGATGCTGAAGTCAGTCAGAATCATGTTAGCTATTGCAGCATTCTATGATTATGAGATATGGCAAATGGACGTCAAAACAGCATTCCTTAATGGCTTCCTCAAGGAAGAGTTGTATATGATGCAGTCGGAAGGTTTTGTCGATCCAGAGAACACTAACAAGGTATGCAAGCTCCAGCGCTCGATTTACGGGCTGGTGCAAGCATCTCGGAGTTGGAATATTCGCTTTAATGATGTGATCAAAGCCTTTGGCTTTATATAGACTTATGGAGAAGCTTGTATCTACAAGAAAGTGAGTGGGAGCTCTGTGGCATTTCTCATATTATATGTGGATGACATATTGCTGATGGGAAATGATATAGAATTCTTGGAAAATGTAAATGCCTACTTGAATAAAAGTTTTTCAATGAAGGACCTTGGAGAAGCTGCTTACATATTAGGCATCAAAATCTATAGAGATAGATCAAGACGCCTCATTGGTCTTTCACAAAGTACATACCTTGACAAGATATTGAAGAAGTTCAATATGGATCAGTCCAAGAAAGGGTTCTTGCCTGTTTTTGCAAGGTATGAGATTGAGCAAGGCTCAGTCGCCGACCACGGCAGAAGATAGAGAAAAGATGAGTGTCATTCCCTATGCCTCGGCCATAGGTTCTATCATGTATGCCATGCTGTGTACCAGACCTGATGTGAACCTTGCCATAAGTTTGGTAGGGAGGTACCAAAGTGATCCCGGTGTGGAACACTGGACAGCGGTCAAGAACATCCTGAAGTACCTGAAAAGGACTAAGGATATGTTTCTCGTTTATGGAGGTGACGAAAAGCTCGTCGTAAAGGGTTACGTCGATGCTAGCTCCGACACAGATCTGGATGACTCTAAGTCTCAAACCGGATACGTGTATATTTTGAATGGTGGAGCAGTCAGCTGGTGCAGTTGCAAGCAGAGCGTCGTGGCGCATTCTACATGTGAAGCGGAGTACATAGCTGCTTGCGAAGCAGCGCAAGAAGGTGTCTGGATTTAGGAGTTCATCACCGACCTAGGAGTCATTCCAAGCGCGTCAAGCCCGATGACTCTCTTCTGTGACAACACTAGAGCTATTGCCATTACCAAGGAGCCCAGGTTTCACAAGAAGACCAAGCACATCAAGCGTCATTTCAACTCCATCCGGAATTATGTTCAGGATGGAGACATAGATGTTTGTAAAGTGCATACGGATCTGAATGTCGCAGACCCATTGACTAAACCTCTTCCACGGGCAAAACATGATCAACACCAGAACTCTATGGGTGTTCGATTCATCACAATGTAACTAGATTATTGACTCTAGTGCAAGTGGGAGACTGTTGGAAATATGCCCTAGAGGCAATAATAAAAGTATTATTATTATATTTCCTTGTTCATGATAATTGTCTGTTATTCATGCTTGAATTGTATTGTACGGAAACAGCGATACATGTGTGAATACATAGACCACAATGAGTCCCTGGTAGGCCTCTAGTTACCAGCTCGTTGCTCAACAGATGGTCACGGTTTCCTGACCATGGACATAGGATGTCAGTGATAACGGGATCACATCATTAGGAGAATGATGTGATGGACAAGACCCAATCCTAAGCATAGCACGAGATCGTATAGTTCGTAATGCTTAAGCTTTTCGGTGTCAAGTATTTATTCCTTAGACCATGATATTGTACAACTCCCGGATACCGTAGGAATACTTTGGGTGTGCCAAACGTCACAACGTAACTGGGTGGCTATAAAGGTACGCGTCGGGTATCACCGAAAGTATCTGTTGGGTTGGTACGAACCGAGACTGGGATATTGTCACTCCGTATGACGGAAAGGTACCTCTGGGCCCACTCGGTAAGACATCATCATAATGAGCTCAAGGTGACTAAGGAGTTAGTCACGGGATGATGGATTACGGATCGAGTAAAGAGACTTGCCATGACGAGATTGAACAAGGTATCGGGAATACCGACGATCGAATCTCGGGCAAGTACCGTACCGATGGACAAAGGGAATAACATACGGGATTGAGTGAATCCTTGACACGGTGGTTCATCCGATGAAGATCATCGAGGAACACGTGGGAACCAACATGGGTATCCAGATCCCGCTGTTGGTTATTGACCGGAGAGTGGTCTCGGTCATGTCTGCGTGTCTCCCGAACCCGTAGGGTCTACACACTTAAGGTTCGGTAACGCTAGGGTCGTAGAGATACATGCACGTGGAAACCCAAAAGTTGTTCGGAGTCCCGGATGAGATCCCGGACGTCACGAGGAGTTCCGGAATGGTCCGGAGGTAAAGAATGATATATAGGAAGTCCAGTTTCGGCCATCGGGTGATCTCCGGGGGTCACCGGGAGTGTCCCGGGACCACCGGAGGGGCCCCGGGGGTCCACCGGGTGGGTCCACCCATCCCGGTGGGGCCCCTAGGCCGCAAGGGGGAAGTGGCCAGCCCTAATGGGCTGGCGCACCTCATGGGCCCTCCTCCCCATGCGCCTAGGGTTGAAACCCTAAGGGGGAGGGGGCGCCACCTTGCCTTCGGGGGCAAGGATTCCCCCCTGGCCGCCGCCCCACCCTGCAGATCCCATCTGCAGGGCCGGCGCACCCCCCTGGCCCCCTATATATATGTGGGGGGGGGGAGAGGGCAGCCGCACCCTTGCCCCTGGCGCCTCTCCCCCTCCCGTCACACCTCCATACTCCCTCCGCAGGGCGCCGGCGAAGCCCTGCAGGAATCTCCACTGCATCCACCACCACGCCGTTGTGCTGCTGAATCTCCGACGACCTCTCCTCCCCCCTTGCTGGATCAAGAAGGAGGCGACGTTGCTGTACCGGATGTGTGTTGAACGCGGAGGTGCTGTCCGTTCGGCGCTAGATCATCGGTGATGAAGAACGCGAAGAGTACGACTACTTCATCCACGCTTCTTCGAAAGCTTCCGCTCGCGATCTACATAACGGTATGTAGATGCACTCTTATTTGCTCGTTGCTAGATGTCTCCTTAGTTGGATCTTGGTGAAAGCGTAGAAATTTTTTGAATTCTGCTACGTTCCCCAACAGACTACGCTTCAGAAGACTTCGACGGGATGGATCTCGAAGCTGAAGCAGATACAGATCAAAGTCGGCCCATAACAGGGCGGTGGAAAGCTATGTCTTCATACGACGTGTATATGGTGGATACACCCAAAGAGGCGGAAGGCAGCGGCGAAAACAATCGCTTAGAGGATAAGGCAGCCGAAGAACCTCCCAAGCGTCGGCATACGAAACTCCGAACAAAATCCTGTAAAGGAAAGGACAACAACACTGTAACTAATGACAGTGATATTCCGGAACATGCCGAAGACCCCGCAGATCCAGAGATAGCGAGAGGACGGCGAACAGAGTCCGAAGCCGCAGTCCGATGACAGCGATGCCGAAGACGGTGACTACGAACCGATCTTCGAAGAAGAGGCTAGTCTGGGTGACGACGAGTACACCATCCCATAAGAACCCTCTGAACAAAAGCGCTTCCACCGGCGGCTTTTAGCCACCGCACGGAGCCTAAAAAAGCAGCAGAGACAGCTTCGAGCTGCACAGGACACGCTCAATGATAGATGGAATGAGGTGCTAGACGCCAAATAGAACCATGGCTTTAACGACCAAACGAGAGGCTATCCCAAGCGCAAGCTGCTGCCTGAATTCGACGACGAGGCCTTCGCGCCTGTCTTACCGAAAAATAACACCGCCGACAAGCCGGACCGACCACCTCACGGACGGGATAGAGTAGCTAGCAATGTGTACAAACCCACACCACCACCCCGTAAAGGAAAGGAGGGTGCGGCACAAGTCCGAAAACACGATCTGCGTGAGGACCTAAACAAAAAAGCTAGCAAGACCAGGTCTATATTCGGACTTAGGGACCGAGGTCCCACACGGGACGGTGGCTATCAAGCCAATCGTACCGGTGACATACCAGTTCGGGGTCAATACCGAACACCAAATCCATCGAACATACGCCACGATATAGCAAGATACAGAGGAGCTTCACACCCTCTATGCTTCACCGATGAGGTGTTGGGTCATGATTTCCCGGAAGGGTTTAAACCCGTGAACATCGAAGCGTATGATGGAACGATGGATCCTGCCGTCTGGATAGAAGACTTTATTCTTCACATACACATGTCTCGAGGAGATGATCTCCACGCCATTAAATATTTACCCCTCAAGCTGAAAGGACCAACTCGGCACTGGCTAAATAGCCTCCTAGAGAACTCCATCGGGAGATGGGAAGAACTTGAGGACTCTTTTCGGGCCAATTTTCAAGGGACTTATGTCCGGCCCCTGGACGCTGACGATTTAAGTCACATCATCCAACAACCTGGGGAGTCAGCCCGCAAGCTTTGGAATCGGTTTCCCACTAAGAAGAACCAGATCGCCGACTGTCCGGATGTAGAATCCTTAGCGGCATTCAAGCACGGTATCTGAGACGAATGGCTAGCCAGACACCTTGGACAGGAAAAGCCGAGGACCATGGCAGCCCTAACCACACTCATGACTCGCTTTTGCGTGGGTGAGGATAGCTGGTTAGCTCGTAGCAGCACCAGCGACCCTGGAACATCTGAAGTCAGGGATGGCAATGGAAAGCCACGGCGCAATAAAAACCAGCGTCGAAACAATCCTGGAGGCCCAGATGATACAACGGTAAACGCAGATTCAGTGGCTCCAGACCCGGTCAACGAAAGAAGCCATTCAAAGGCAACAAAGATGGTCCATCAAGTTTGGACAAAATATTAGATAGGCCCTGCCATATTCATGGCACCCCAGAAAAACCTGCCAATCACACCAATCGTAACTGTTGGGTTTTCAAGCAGGCTGGCAAGCTAAACGCCGAACACAAGGGGAAAGAGCCTCCGAGCGAAGACGAGGATGAACCTCGTCAGCTGAACATAGGGGGACAGAAGAAATTTCCACCGGAGGTAAAAACAGTAAACATGATATATGCCACTCATATCCCAAAAAGGGAGCGCAAGCGCGCACTCCGAGACGTCTATGCCGTTGAGCCCGTCGCCCCAAAATTCAACCCATGGTCAGCCTGCCCAATCACTTTCGATCGCAGGGATCATATGACTAGTATTCGGCACGGGGGTTGGGCTGCCTTAGTGCTCGACCCAATAATAGATGGATACCATCTAACCCGAGTCCTTATGGACGGCGACAGTAGTCTCAATCTGATATATCAGGACACTGCCCGCAAGATGGGGATCGACCCATCAAGAATCAAGCCAAGCAGCACGACTTTTAAAGGAGTGATACCGGGCGTTGAGGCTCGCTGCACAGGCTCTTTAACGTTGGAGGTTGTATTCGGTTCTCCCGACAACTTTCGAAGCGAAGAATTACTCTTCGACATAGCTCCGTTCCGAAGTGGCTATCACGCTCTACTCAAAAGGACGGCCTTCGCCCGCTTTAATGTAGTCCTGCATTATGCCTATTTAAAGCTCAAGATGCCTGGACCACGTGGCATTATCACGGTCAATGGAAATATGGAGCGCTCTCTCCGTACGGAGGAAGACACTGCGGCCTTAGCAGCCGAAGTATAAGGCGACCTATTCAAGCCAGATAATCTATCAATAGCGGACACAGCCAAACGCTCGGTGCAACATCATGCACACGAACGTGCGTGATCGTGCGCCGGCCCCAAACACTGGCAGCGCGCGTGGAGGGACGTGGGCAGAGCACCCGGAGGGACGCGAGAGCAGAGTGCGCGCGGCGGGACACGAGCAGAGCGCGCCGCGGCTGCCTGAACCGCAAGCAACCACACACATAGAGCAGTTGAACACGTAGGAAATGGTCGCCTACAAGCCGGACGACAGTTGCGTCGTGCATAGAGAACGGTCATGTGCTACTACCTCCGTCTAGTCTATAGCCCCCTTTATATTATGTGCCATAATTTGGCGACATGCATTCATATTTTATTAGTTACTAGTAAGATGCCCGTGCTACGCTACGGATCATAGAAGATTTGGTGGATTTAAGTTATGGTCAGAAACCCATATGTATGGAGACAATAATATATGTATGGAGACATTGATTGAAGCGATGTTATATTGTTGACGTGTACATATCACGCATGATCAAATATAGGTTTTTCAATCAATAAACTCTTTAATCCAATCGAAACATTTTCTGAATTCACCTTGGGGGTAGATTTTGTTGTTTTCCCTACTCACTTTTCTCATTGCTCACAGTATCATGTATCGAGGGGGGCGAGCATGCAGTAAATTAAAAATCCATCCACACGCATGTGGCAACTTGCGACGACTACTAACTTATCCTAGTCTAATGGGTTAAACCTATCCTGGCCGGCAACCCGCACATGTGATCTCTACATGCATATGAGCATTATACGATGCAACATGCCGACCATGACCAAAATATAATGATGACATCAAAATAAATTGATGTTGTAACATTCAAAACCTCTTTGCAAGATTTGGCGGAAAAAGAATCATATCAAATATCACATAATAATATCTTGAAGATAGCAATCAAGACATTACATTAACATACACAAAAGGATTGTAGCACCGGGGTGCTCCACCCCCTATATGAACATTAAGTTCAAAAAACCACCAGGAAATTTGAATTTTTTTGGGGGGGATTTTGGGATATCATACCTAGGTGTCCAATCTACTTTCGTGTGAAATTCGGTGGAAAAAATTCCATCAAATGTATCCATGGAAAAAATGACAAAGAAAATCTATGTACGTAAAAAAATGTTTGGACGGATTTTAGTTTGCACTATATTTCCTTCGTCAATTTTTTCACGAAACTTCACCCGTGAGCGTATTGGGCACCCGGGTTTTTTGATATCCTCAAATTCCAGAGTTTTTAAGTTTAATATTCATATAGAGATGAGGAGCACCCAGGAGCTCCTGCATATTCCCATTAACATACATACTATAGCTTGAGCACACACTTATATATGGTTTCACGACAAACAAGAATGAAGTAGAAGTGGTTAACTAAATACTTTGTTAAATATGCACACAAAAAATAAATCTGGATATAGTCAGACAATGGGAAGAAAACTGAGCCCTTAGAGGGTCTCTAGTATATTTAGGCAAGGGAGAAAAATGAACAACACTTGCAATACATTTTGTACCGAGCAAAGAAACAAAATGTACAGTAAAAGATGCTTTGAAATCATGTGTATGGAAAACGGGTGACTGCACATGTACATACAAACACAAAATTAGTGCCAGACCTCTTGTAACTCAAGGTCATGCAATTGAGACAGTCCTAAATAACTTACAACTATGCAATTGCGGCGTCGTTCAACAAAAAGACAGCTTGGCATCACCCAAAAAGACAAGAATTCTTTGCAAAAAACTTCAGTGGCACGGTGACATGACGTTTGGCCAAATTACAAGGATAATCTGTTCAGTCAAATCAACAGAAAATTATTCAGCCTGCCCCAGGACTTATTTCAGCAACAGACAATTCTAGATCAGTAGTGTTCACTGAAGCCTGCTCCAGTACTTATTTCTCTGCAGAGTATACTGAGAGAAATTAGTGTGATTTCTTTGAAACAAACTAACACAAGAATCGACGCAACAATGGCCTCACCTGCTCGTCGGCGACCCCTCTGTGAAGCTGCTTTCCATATCCTGAAATCTGCAGGAAAAATCAAATCAAAATCAGAGACATGCTAGAACGACATTATCTTGGGAAATATGCACCTAATCGATCAGGAAGCAAACTTAAAAAGATCCATCACACACATACCTGCTCGTCTTCTATTGGCAACTTGGCACCCGAGCTGTCGGGAACGAGTAGCTCGCCACTGCCAGAAATACTCTAGTCATGGCAGTCCTGCCGCTGCTAGCCTCCATGGCCAGCACAAAAAAGGCATGCCGTTGGAGGTTGAGAACCAAAGAGGCAGAGACAACACTAAAGGGAATAACGCCGACAGAGGAAACAATGTAACTTACAGCCCAGTTCATCTTCCTTATTCACCGAGACACGCCGATCTCTGCACTCGCCGGTGCTAGGAAGAGTCGTCATCCACAAGACGACAGGCATGAGGAGTAGCATCGCCAATCCATGGCTTTGTGAGCCGCATATAAGTCCCCGCCCAAAATACGGGAACCATGGGCGGGCTCCGGTGCATCGGCCTGGGGGTAGACCCAGTGATCCCTTGTCCTCGAAGCTGGCACCAGCGGTAGCTTACGACGGAGTGGAGCCGCAACTCAAACCAATTCGCCCGCAACAGTCCGCAGCTGTCGGCCGTCCACGGCGACCGGATCTGGGAATCCCTCTCCACAAATCCCAACTTCTGTACTGCTGTACACCCCCATCACCCCGACCAAACCTCACCGGATCAGAGAGAGACCAACCTTCCTAACCCCGCAGCGCCACCGGAGGGAGCACCGCCGCGATGGGGAAGGAGCCAGAAGAACCTTATCCCACAGCGTTGACGTCGCCCCTGCCTGCCCGCCAGCGCCAGAATAAAATCCTAAAACAACAAAATCTACAACCACGTTGCGGTCGTACACTGTTCCGCACACCTCCAAGAGCCCGACGGCTACCGGAGGCGAGGGAGACCAGCGGAGGCGGCCCGCCGGGAAACCCCCTCTCACGTCGGGAGAGAGACCGAGAGATTTCCACCGTGTGTACTGTCTTTGATCTTTAGGAGGGGTACTCGAAGCTTCTGTTTCTTTCACGAGAGAAATAGAAACAAGTAGTCTGTCTGACATGCGGGGTGCTTGTGCAAAATGCTATACAAGGGGCTCGAGGACAACTCATCTCACTCTCAGCCGTCCGTTTCAGATCGGACGGTGCATATGCCACAAAGGCAGACACACCATCATCACCAACTCGCATTTTTATAGGAGTAGAGAAATCATACTTATAAACCAGGACGGGGGGTATAGTAGTTAATTAAATCGCAAATGTTTTTTTATTAACCGTATGTGTACATGGCCTTTCGTCCTCCTTTCGCACGTCTTGTCACCCCGCTGTCGCAGACGGCTTACAGCACAAGCTTGCGCAACGCGTGGGGGTGTTCTTTTAGCCAAACGGTGGTGCCAATGAATCGCCGGTGAGCCCGTTCCCGCGCAACCTCGCAGGTTCCCACGCAAGCTTCCCGTCCGACTCGGTGAAATCCCCTAAAATCCCAATGCTTATCGGCCTGCTATATAAACCCTAACGGTCGGCGAGTCCTGCGTTGCATTTTCCCCTCCCTCCCTGTAGCTTATCTCGTCTGCTTCTCCCACGATCTCCAATGGCACCGGTCCGTCGTCGTCACACAGCCACTCTGCCGTCATCAGAGGACACTTCCAACTGGGAGGCTACATCGTGACGGCGGCGCAGTCCCCCGCGTGGTGCAGTGCGTGTGGTGTCCCTATTGGGTGTGTGCGGAACACCCACCACACGCTCCGCCGCCTCTGCCCGTGGGCAGCTGTTGCTGGCCGTTGTTGCCGCCACACCACCGTCGAAAGCCAGGGCCATCTCCTGCTCTGCCGCCGCGGCCCGAAGGCGGGAGGTGGCCGTCATGGCCGCCACCCCACTACCGACCACCGTGGCCATCACCCGCTCCGCCACCGCGGCCCGAAGGCGGGAGGTGGTAGTCATGTCCGCCACCCCATCGTCGACCGCCGTGGCTGCCAGCCCACCGTCGACCGCCGGGGTCATTACCCGCTCTGCCACTGCCGCCCGAAGGCAAGAGGAGGAGGTGGATGCCCGCACATGCGTCAGCGACCTTGCGCGCTACACTAAGTTCCTGCGAGAGGGGGAGGAGCGCCTCGTCGAGCACGCAAAGAGCCTTACCACCGTCGTCGCCGCGACACACACACCGTCTCAGAGGCGAGGAATCAGAAGATCTACGAGGAGAACCACCACTTCGAGAGGGGTCGTCTAGAGCAGTAGAGGGCGTTCGAGGTGAGTGTCGCTGAAGCTACAGCAGCGGCAGGCACCGTATTGCAGTTGTCCAGCTCGTCGGTAGGCTCCTCCTCCTCTGCCTCTTACTGAGCGCGCTTGGCAGAGGAGAGGCAGCCGGAATTAGTACAAAGCCCCTCCATAGTAGTAGTATTTATGGGCTATTTTGTTCACTTCATCTGACTATAGATGTGGTGGAACTGTACAATGTACTTAAAATTAGCTAGTATATATAGTTGAACTAGCTATTTCAGTACGTGGTTGGCAAAAATTGAGAAAAAGTTTGGTCGTTTCAGCTGTCGAGTTGAACTGTTTGTATAAATTAAGAACGACTGCTTAATCTATGAATGAAATCTATGCTTAATTGCTGAATTTTAGTTGCAAAAATTAGATACTGCTAGTGATTTTTAGCTTCATATTTTGACAAATCGCAGTCTTACAAGGTTGACAAATAGCAATGTTACTAGATCAACAAATGTCAATCTTTCCAGTTTGACAAATGGCAACATACCCAATATGACGCATGCAAATATTACCAAATTGTTTGTAAGTGGTTGCACACGGGTCATCCAAAAGAACCGTTTGCGTTGAAGAGATGCACAAATCCTGCTCTCACTTTGCATACGGTGTTCTATTTAAAACGTTTGCGATCAAGAGCCGCAAAAATCCTGCTTGGCACATTTTCCCTTGGCTTCTTGTGGAAGCTCCCGGTTTGCATATGGGTGTTCTAACTAAAACGTTTGCGATGATTGTTTTATATTTAAAAACCATTGATGTTTTATTCAAAAGAAAATCGTTTGATAAGTCTGTACATTAAGAGAGAAAAACGCAAGTTCGCTCAAACCATATCTTTCATTCAGTCATACTGCGAATTTATATTCATATGATCGATATACAGTATTAAACCCAAGAAAAAAACTATTTCAGACGAGTTTTGGATTTACTAGAATTTAAAAATAAAGTATCTCAACGTTTTGCTGGCAATCAACGGTGCCCTGGTGTTTAAAATTCATTCCCATTTCTTGCATGGGACCTAAGCATGCACCCAAGGACAAAGATTTGATTGTTCATCCAATTTATATGCACGGGAGCATGTGCATGTAGTTCAAATTTGAATTATGCACATAAATGCATTGAAAACTCAGTTAATGCATAAAAATGTCCAAACGAGCCCCGAAAAATCACAAAAATTGACACAACACTCTTGTTGTTCTATGTTGACACGAAAAAAATTTGAAAGCAATATGGGGCAATGGATATTGTTTCATCCCCAAAGGTGGGACGTTCCCTATCGAAACCATCATGCTTGTTGTGAGAAGCTCTGGTTTGTGAGAAGCATATACCCAAACTGCCCCAAATGGGACAAAAAATTTACCACGGCATGTTGATGCCGCTCCATGATAGCATGCCAAGTTTCATGAATTTCAGACAAGTTTTGGATTTACTAGAATTTGAAAATAAAGTATCTCAATGTTTTGCCGGCAATCAACGGTGCCCCGGTGTTTGAAATTCATTCCCATTTCTTGCATGGGACCTAAGCATGCACCCAAGGACACAAATTTGATTTTTCAACCAATTTATATGCACTGGAGCATGTGCATGTAGTTCAAATTTGAATTATGCACATAAATGCATTGAAAACTCGGTTAATGCATAAAAATGTCCAAACGAACCCCAAAAAATCACAAAAATTGACACAACACTCCTGTTGTTCTATGTTGACATGAGAAATTTTTTGAAAGCAATATGAGGCAATGGGTATCGTTTCATCTCCAAAGGTGGGACGTTCCCTACCGAAACCATCATGCTTGTCGTGAGTAGCTCTCGTTTGTGAGAAGCAAACACCCAAACCTGCCCCAAATGGGACAAAAAAATTACCACGACATGTTGATACCGCTTCATGATAGCATGCCAAGTTTCATGAATTTCAGAAGAGTTTTGGATTTACTAGAATTTAAAAATAAAGTATCTCAATGTTTTGCCGGCAATCAACGGTGCCCTGGTGTTTGAAATTCATTCCCATTTCTTGCATGGGACCTAAGCATGCACCCAAGGACACATATTTGATTTTTCAACCAATTTATATGCACCGAAGCATGTGCATGTAGTTCATATTTGAATTATGCACATAAATGCATTGAAAACTCATTTAATGCATAAAAATGTCCAAACGAACCCCAAAAAATCCCAAAAATTGACACAACACTCCTGTTGTTCTATGTTGACACTAGGAAAAAAATTGAAATCTAGAAGAGGCAACGGATATCGTTTCGTCCAGAAAGGTGAAACGTTCCCTACCGAAACCATCAGACTTTTTGTGAGAAGCTCTCGTTTGTGAGAAGCATATCCCAAACCTGCCCCAATTGGGACAAAAAAATTACTACGGCATGTTGATGCCGCTCCATGACAGAATGTCAAGTTTCATGAATTTCAGACGAGTGGATTTACTAGAATTTGAAACCAGGCATCTCAATGTTTGCGGCCGAGTGACGGTGGCAGGGTGTATGACATTCATTCCCATTTCTTGCATGGGACCTAAGCAGGCAACCAAGGACACAGATTTGAATTTTCAACCCATTTATATGCATTAGAGCATGTGCATGTAGTTCAAATTTGTATTATGCACATAAATGCATTGCAAACTCAATTAATGCATAAAAATGTCCAAACGAACCCCGAAACCCCCAAAAATTGACACAACTCTCCTATTGTTCTATGTTGACACTAGGAAAAAAATTGAAATCGAGAAGAGGCAACGGATATCGTTTCGTCCAGAAAGGTGAAATGTTACCTACCAAAACCATCACACTTGTTGTGAGAAGCTCTGGTTTATGAGAAGCTTATACTCAAACCTGCCCCAAATGGGAAAAAATACCACGGCATGTTGATGCCGCTCCATGATAGCATGCCAAGTTTCATGAATTTCAGACGAATTTTGGATTTACTATAATTACAAAAGCAAGTATGTCGATGTTTGCCGGAGATCCACGGTGCCGTGGTGTTCGAATTTCATCCCCACTTCTTGCATGGGACATAAGCATAAACCCATGGACACATATATGATTTTACAACCCATGTTGCTGCACTGGAGCATGTGCATGTAGTTTAATTTTTAATTGTGCACCTGAAATTGCTAGAAAACCAATTTAATTTATAAAATGTTCAAACAAACCCTGAATAATTCCAATTCTTTTATGACACACATATAGTTGCATGTTCACTGCAGATAAAAGGTCTAGCAATTCAAACAACATCCATTTCCGATGTAACCCCATTATGTAATTCAAATCAAGATGAAAAATCAAGTAGATCGCACACAGTTTATTATCACCAACCGTGTGAGATGCAACACAAAATTTCCTGGAGCATCGTCGGTGTATAGTACGCCTATGACTTACGCGAGAAGGTGCGTCGGCTACAGTCCACAGCCCAAGTCTCAAGCACACTAGTGATGTCTGCTAGAACTACGTCGGTATTTCCCAAAGAGGAAGGGATGATGCAGTATAGTAGCGGTAGGTACTTTCCTCAGTGATGAGACCAAGGTTATCGAACCAGTAGGAGAACCAAGCAACACAACGTAAACATCACCTGCACACACATAACAAATACTCGCAACCCGACGTGTAAAAGGGGTTGTAAATCCCTTTCGGGTAATGGACGTGATAGAGTTGTAAATATTGATAGATCGAATGATAAATAAGATAAATTCCAGCAAGGTATTTTTGGATTTTTGGTTTAGTAGATCTGAAAATAAAAGCAAAGAAAAATAGATCGCAAAGGCAAATAATATGAGAAAGAGATCCGGGGGCCGTAGATTTCACTAGTGGCTTCTCTCGAGAAAATAGAAAATGGTGGGAAAACAATTATTGTTGGGCAATTGATAGAACTTCAAATAATCATGAGGATATCCAGGCAATGATCATTATATAGGCATCATGTCCAAGATTAGTAGACCGACTCCTGCCTGCATCTACTACTATTACTCCACACATCGACCGCTATCCAGCATGCATCTAGTATATTAAGTTCATGGAGAAATGGAGTAATGCAATAAGAACGATGACATGATGTAGATAAGACCTATTTATGTAGAAATAGACCCCATCATTTTATCCTTAGTAGCAACGATACATACGTGTCGGTTCCCTTTCTGTCACTGGGATCAGGCACCGTAAGATCGAACCCACTACAAAGCACCTCTTCCCATTGCAAGATAAATAGATCAAGTTGGCCAAACAAAACCCAATATCGAAAAAGAAATACGAGGCTATAAGAAATCATGCATATAAGAGATCAAAAGAAGACTCAAATAACTTTCATGGATATAAAAAGATAGATCTGATAATAAACTCAAAGTTCATCGGATCCCAACAAACACATCGCAAAAGAGTAACATCACATGGATCTCCAAGAGACCATTGTATTGATAATCGAAAAAGAGAGAGAGGAAGCCATCTAGCTACTGACTACGGACCCGTAGGTCTACAAGGAACTACTCACACATCATCGGAGAGGCACCAATGGAGATGGTGAACCTCTTCGTGATGGTGTCTAGATTGGATCTGATGGTACTATACTTTGCGGCGGCTGTAATAGAATTTTGTCGACTCCTCTAGGGTTTCTGGAATATCTGAGTATTTATAGAGCAAAGAGGCGATGCGGGAGGCCACCGAGGTGGGCACAACCACCTGGGCGCGCCAGGGGGGCTGGCGCGCCCTGGTGGGTTGTGCCCCCCGGGGGCACCCCCAAGTGCAGCTTCATCCCACTGGATGTCTTCTGGCCCACAAAAATTCTCCAAAAAGTTTCGCGGTGTTCGGGCTCCGTTTCATATTGATTTCCTGCGATGTAAAAAACTTGCAGAAAATAGCAACTGGCACTTGGCACTATGTCAATAGGTTAGTACCAAAAAATGATATAAAATGACTAAAAATGATTGTAAAACATCCAAGAATGATAATATAATAGAGTGGAACAATAAAAAATTATAGATACATTGGAGATGTATCAACTAGCTCGCTCCCCAAATATCATTTTACTGTTCAATCGTCGCCGGTGAAAGATGTGCACGTGGACCCGCGTCGTGAGGGCAACTTCGGTGGCCCACTCCAACGAGAGCGTGGCTGCAGCCGCCATGCGCGTGATAACAAGGTGCATGAGCACGGCCGCAATCTGCGACCAGGCGGCCAAGGCAGCCCAAATGGCCCTTGTTGCTTCTCAGGTGGCGGCAGCAACATCTGACTCGGGGATAGCAACTGGTGAGAGCGGCGCAACAGCTGTCCATTCCGCAGCGGCGGCCTTAGCCCTGATGGAGGCCGCCCACGCCCAGCTCATGGCGGTCACCGCACAGATTGAACGAAGCTTCTCCGACAATGGTCGGCAGCCCACGGCCGAAGAGTTAGCAATCGTGGAGAGCGTTCGAGCAGCCGTCCATTCCTCCACCGCATACCTTGCGATGACGGAGCCCATCCAAGCCCAGTTCGCGGCTGCCATGCCCAGCTCGTGGCGGCCTTTTCCAAAGAGATGGCAGACGCGGATGGCGAGATGCTTGCCGAGTATGGTGTGATGGATGCCATGGAGCCCCTTCCCCAGGAGACCGTCGGGCGCGAGCTGGACATGGAGGCGGCGGCGGGATCGACGAGCACTAGCCATAGTAGTACTCTTTGTTTTGTTTAATTAAGAGCACTGATCTTTAATTTGTTAGAGTAATGTTTAGGTCATCTAGCTCTGTTTAATTCTTGAACTTGCTCGATTAAGAAGTGTGGGTGTGCTGTAGTCTCCTTTGTGTACCCCAATTATGCAATGACGTGGATGAACATTGTAACCATGGAAATTTGAACCAAAATTTTTGACGTTCATACTCATCACACATGGGTTAAGCTATCTGAATCGTTTGTGATGTTCATATATCGTACACAGTTCTGAATAAGGGACCGTGTCTGATGACACTTTGTGTGCCAGTTTTTTCGCTGAAGCGATTCCAAATTTTCGGTTTCCGTGGAAATATGTACCTTCCCGCCCCTCCCCCTTACCAAAAGCCACTTTTCCCCTGTTCCGCCTTCCTTTCCAAGTTGAAACCTTCACTCCTTGCTTACAGCGCCGCCTCCTCGCCGGCGACCCTCCTTCACGCTCCTCGGCTTCGTCTATCCAGGCAGGTAATCCACACCCGACCCCCATCCTCCTCCTCCTTCCACATCCCACATGCCCTGACCGTCGACGCGACACCTTCCACCCAAATCACCGACCCCTCCACCAAATAAGCGCCGCCCTAAGCCATGGTGCACGCAATATAGCCAAGATCTCAAGGAGCATTTGGCAGCGGAGAAGCAAATCGCGGCCGCACGCGTGGATGAGGTCGCGATGGCTGCCATTTGTAATGACCCCCAGATCTTGGAGGAGCACCTTGCCATTTGCTAGCTACGTCGGTTAAGGATGCTCAGTTTACCCGTTGCGTGTGTTGCTCCTGCCTTTTCTTAACAAATTCTAGTGAATTGTGCTATCTAATTTTACCATGCAATCTGTTGCTCTAGTGTATATGTTTTATATGTCGTGCAGTGTGGTGCTCACTTATTAACTGTTTGTTTAACTAGTTGTCATCTTCAGTTAACTGTTTGGTTCAATTCTGCAAATGTGATGTTCAATTCTTTAGGCTGCAATTTTGTATTGTCTTCCATGTGAGAAAAAAATCAAATTTATCTTTACAAAATACACGAGAAACGAATACAATTGCTATATTTACAAGTTGTCAAGCATGCTTGGTTTGGTTATAAATTATGCAATGTGGTGCTCAGTTAACGTTTGGTTCATTTGTGTTGTGGTGTTTAGTTAACTGTTTGGTTCAATTCTGCAATGAGATGTTCAATAGTTGTGGGTGCATTCTGTTATTGTATACCATGTGAGAAGTAAATCAAATTTGGTTGTACTAATAACATGAGAAACAAATACAATTGCTATATTTCCAAGTTGTTAAGTATGCTCGGTTTGGTTAACTGTCTGATCTTCTATTAGGAGTATGTTATATTGTGCAATGTGGTGCTCAGTTAACGTTTGGTTCATTTGTTGTGGTGCTTAGTTAACTGTTTGGTTCAATTCTGCAATGCGATGTTCAATAGTTGTGGATGCATTCTGTTATTGTATACCATATGAGGAATAAATTGAATTTGGCTGTAGTAAATACATGAGAAACAAATACAATTGCTATATTTCCAAGTTGTTAAGCATGCTTGGTTTGGTTAACTATCTGATCTTCTATTAGGAGTATGTTATATTGTGCAATGTGGTGCTCAGTTAATGTTTGGTTCATTTGTTGTGGTGTTTAGTTAACTGCTTGGTTCAATTCTGCAATGCGATGTCCAATTGTCGTGGGTAGAATTTTGTATTGTTTTGCATGTGAGGAATAAATCGAATTTGGCTGCACTTAATACATGAGAAACATATACAAGTGCTATATTTCCTAGTTCTTAATCATGCGAGTTGCCGTCGTTCCTTGATGCTTACTCTGGCTACCACCAGGTCAAGTTGGACCCGGCCGATCGGCTGAAGACTGCATTCATCACACCATTCAGAGCTTTATTCTACCTGACCATGACATTTGGCTTGAGAAATGCCAGTGCCATGTTTCAGCATTGCATGCAGAAATGCCTCCTCAAGCAGCTCGGCAGAAACGCCCACGTCTATGTGGACAATATTATGGTGAAGACGAAGAAGCGTGGCACATTGTTGGAAGGTCTCAAGGAAACCTTCGACAATCTGGGTCGATTTCAGATCAAGCTAAACCCGGAGAAATGTGTCTTCGGGGTGCCAGCCGGCCAGCTGCTTGGCTTCCTAGTTTCTGAACGCGGCATCGAATGCAACCCTGTGAAGATCAAGGCGATCGAGTGGATGGAAAGGCCAACCCGGTTGCGAGACGTCCGGAAGTTCACCGGGTGCTTAGCATCTCTCAGCCGGTTCATCAGTCAGCTGGGCGAGAAGGCTCTTCCTCTGTACCAGCTTATGAAGAAAACCACTTGCTTTGAGTGGAATGACAAGGCAGACAAGGCTTTCCTCCAACTCAAGAAGATGCTGACCACGCCGCCTGTCCTGGTTGCTCCGACTACTAAGGAACCCATGTTCCTTTACATTGTAGCAACCAGCCGGGTGGTCAGCACCGTGATCGTGGTCGAGCGCCCAGAAGATGGCAAGGCACAGCCGGTCCAGAGGCCCGTCTACTACTTGAGTGAGGTGTTGTCGGCCTCCAAGCAAAACTACCCCCACTATGAGAAGATGTGCTATGGTGTGTACTTCACCGCCAAGAAGCTCAAGCTGTACTTCCAAGACCACTCCGTCATGGTCGTCTACACCGCCCCACTTGCGGAAATCATAGGCAACAGGGATGCTTCAGGCCGAGTGGCGAAGTGGGCCATCGAGTTATCCCCCTTCACCATCTTCTACGAGCCCTGTTGGAAATATTCCCTAGAGGCAATAATAAAATGGTTATTATTATATTTCCTTGTTCATGATAATTTTCTATTATTCATGCTTGAATTGTATTATCCGGAAAACAGTGATACATGTGTGAATACATAGACCACAACGTGTCCCTGGTAAACCTCTAGTTACTAGCTCGTTGATCAACAGATGGTTACGGTTTCCTGACCATGGACATTGGATGTCATTGATAACGAGATCACATCATTAGGAGAATGATGTGATGGACAAGACCCAATCCTAAGCCTAGCACAAGATCGTGTAGTTCGTAATACTAAAGCTTTTCCAATGTCAAGTATCTTTTCCTTAGACCATGAGCTTGTGCAACTCCCGGATACCGTAGGAATACTTTGGGTGTGCCAAACGTCACAACGTAACTGGGTGGCTATAAAGGTACACAAGGGGTTTCTCCGAAAGTATCTATTGGGTTGGCACGAACCGAGACTGGGATTTGTCACTCCGTATGACGGAGAGGTATCTCTGGGCCCACTCGGTAAGACATCATCATAATGAGCTCAATGTGACTAAGGTGTTGGTCACGGGATGATATATTACGGAACGAGTAAAGAGACTTGCCATGACGAGATTGAACAAGGTATCGGTATACCGACGATCGAATCTCGGGCAAGTACTATACCGATAGACAAAGAGAATTATATACGGGGTTGATTGAATCTTTGACATCGTGGTTCATCCGATCAGATCATCGAGGAGCATGTAGGAACCAACATGGGTATCCAGATCCCGCTGTTGGTTATTGATCGGAGAGTTGTCTCGATCATGTCTACGTATCTCCCGAACCCGTAGGGTCTACACACTTAAGGTTCTGTGACGCTAGGTTTGTAGAGATATATGCATGCGGTAACCCGAATGTTATTCGGAGTCCCAGATGAGACCCCGGACGTCACGAGGAGTTTCGGAATGGTCCGGAGGTAAAGAATTATATATATGAAGTCCAGTTTCGGCCACCGGGAATCGGTATTGTACCGGGACCACCGGAAGGGTCCCGGGGTCCACCGGGTGGGGCCACCTATCCCGGAGGGCCTCATGGGCTTAAAGGGGAAGGGAACCAGCCAGAGTGGGCTGGTGCGCCCCCCTTGGGCCTTCCCCCTGCGCCTAGGGTTGGGAACCCTAGGGGTGGGGGGCGCCCACATGACTTGGGGGGCAAGCCCCCCCTAGGCCGCCGCCCCCTAGAGATTCCGTCTCTAGGGCCGGCGCACCCCCTAGGCCCCCTATATATAGCGGGGGGAGGGAGGGCAGCCGCACCCTAGCCCATGGCGCCTCTCGTGACACCCGTTCCTCCTCCCGCAGCGCTTGGCGAAGCTCTGTTGGAATACCGCTGCATCCACCACCACGCCGTCGTGCTGCTGGATCTCCATCAACCTCTCCTCCCCCCCTTGCTGGATCAAGAAGGAGGAGACATCACTGCTCCGTACGTATGTTGAACACGGAGGTGCCGTGTAATGCCCAGGATGGGACTATACCTCCTACGTGTCGAGGCACGACTTAAAGGTATAAGCCCATCCTAGAATGATCTCAAGTTTGGTATCTTTGCACGACTCATGTACAAGAGGGACGAAACTGCAAAAATAAATAGTTGGCTTACACTCGCCACTTCACACAATACATTACATAAGCAAGACATCATTCAAAACATCACAACCCGACTACGGGCGAAGATCCAAAAGACAAGATACCAAACAACATAAAGCCACAGGTCAGGATCGAATCCTAGTAGAAACCACTACTGATCGTCGAAAACGTCACAAGCATACGGCCACTCTCTTCATCGAGCTCCCAGTGAAGTACTGATCCATCTCCTGCTTCAAACTCGGCTGAACCTGCATCTGGTGTTGTAGTATCTGTGAGCCACGAGGACTCAGCAATCCCATAACCATGGGTATCAAGACTAGCAAAGCTTTGTGGGTAGGAAGAGGTAAAGTGGTGAGGTTGCAGCAGCGGCTAAGCATAATATGGTGGCTAACTTACGAGTACAAGAGTAAGATGAGCATCTACGCAAACGGTCGCAAAAGTAGTGATCGCTAAAGATCCTGAACTACATACGAATCAAACATAACCCCACCGTGTTCTCTTCTCAAATTGAAAAGAGACAGTCACAGATACTTCATTAAGAATTCTGTCTCAATAAGAAAAGGGTGGGAGGGCGGGAAAAACAAAGACAACTTGGGATGAATGAAACAGACAAATCGTCAGAATTCTGAACGACGTCCGTATGGAATAACTTGAAGAGAAGGCACACCGATTGAAAAGGATTAACATGAAAATCTTGATGGTCGAGAAGAATTAACACTCCCATAGAAATATGAGAACACCGATTAAGAAAGGTATGGAATCAACATTTGACATCGAAGCAACTCGAATACCAGAATCAAAACAAGAACAAAGGATTGAACGAATGAATTCCGCAGGTACATCAACTTGTCGAGAAGCCACTTGGAAGAACAAAAGATAAATAAAAAGGAACAAGGAACAGAAGAACAAATACAAGATAGAAGCTTCATTCCACATATTCGTGCTGAAAGCTCATGGAACGTGTTACAAAAGGGTTTTGCAATCCCCGGATCAGCATAGCCAAGGACCCTTTAAGATGCAACTCCCGATCAGAACAAGCCCATAAACCACTTCACTCAATGTAGAACCCCGAACTTAATATCGTGCATCCGTTGGAAGAATGCCTAGAACTACTAGATGAACCCACCTATTAATTTCCGAAAGTTTCCAGTTATGCAATCAGGTGTTGGGGATACAGGGGAAGCATCGCGCACTCAACTCTAATCCTACATCCAGCTGTATCCATCCTTCAACACATAACCAGTCTTTCTCGGAAACCGTTTACCTCGGACCTTCGAAACGCATCTACTATACAAGCTATGGTAATACTCTCGAACTACCTCCCCAGTACTGGGTGATGTCGGGGTTATCTTGCCACTAACCGCATAGGAGAGTTTTCGATGTCGGCCGTCTTAAGTATTCTAGTACTGCCGCGATGGATTTGTGACGACAACACCTCGGAGCTCAACTCCCCGGGACACTGCCACAACCCCTAATGACAGGAGGCATCGAGAACAATGTTCTCGTCACAAAGACATCGAAACAATCCAAACAATACTTGCGAGATCCTAAAAAAAATTTGGTGCAATTTTTGAAAGTAGAAGAGGCAAGAGTAATCGTCAGGAGTCCTCACCAGAATGAAAAGAGATGAGGAGCAAAAGAAATCCTACTCTCCGATATAAATATAGGACTCAAAACAATTTCATGTGTGTGCCTAGACTCAACCGTCAACGATTCGATCAATCAGTGGGGGCTTCTAGGTCGGAGAAGGCTCTGAATACCAACTTGTAATGCCCAGGATGGGACTATAACTCCTACGTGTCGAGGCACGACTTAAAGGTATAAGCCCATCCTAGAATGATCTCAAGTTTGGTATCTTTGCACGACTCATGTACAAGAGGGACGAAACTGCAAAAATAAATAGTTGGCTTACACTCGCCACTTCACACAATACATTACATAAGCAAGACATCATTCAAAACATCACAACCCGACTACGGGCGAAGATCCAAAAGACAAGATACCAAACAACATAAAGCCACAGGTCAGGATCGAATCCTAGTAGAAACCACTACTGATCGTCGAAAACGTCACAAGCATACGGCCACTCTCTTCATCGAGCTCCCAGTGAAGTACTGATCCATCTCCTGCTTCAAACTCGGCTGAACCTGCATCTGGTGTTGTAGTATCTGTGAGCCACGAGGACTCAGCAATCCCATAACCATGGGTATCAAGACTAGCAAAGCTTTGTGGGTAGGAAGAGGTAAAGTGGTGAGGTTGCAGCAGCGGCTAAGCATAATATGGTGGCTAACTTACGAGTACAAGAGTAAGATGAGCATCTACGCAAACGGTCGCAAAAGTAGTGATCGCTAAAGATCCTGAACTACATACGAATCAAACATAACCCCACCGTGTTCTCTTCTCAAATTGAAAAGAGACAGTCACGGTTACTCACACAGTGGTGTGTTTTACTTCGGATCCTCTGTCAAGTTTTCTACAACCGGACATTAACAAATTCCAATCTGCCACATAACCGCGGGCACGACTTTCGAAAGATCATAACCCTGCAGGGGTGTCCCAACTTAGCCCATCACAAGCTCTCACGATTAGCTGAAGTGATAAATATAATATCATCACCCCTTATCTTAGGGAAATCCGATCAGGCTCGGCATCCCGGTAGCACAAGACATTTCGACAATGGTAAAACAAGTCCAGCAAGACCTCCCGGCGTGCCGACACCCTGATAGTAGCCGCGCGTATCTCGTCTCAGGCCACGACCGGATAGGTGAGCCTACGGGAGTCAATCCTCGAGTTTCCCCGTGGTGACCCCGCAGTCTCCCCGTTTGGGACCAACACCATCAGCACTGGCCCCCCTGCTATGTAGAAAGAATCCTCGGGTAGCGCTAACTCCCTATGCAATTTAATTAATTAATTAAGTTGTTATTATGAGCAAATTAAAACCAATGTTGGGCCTTGCTGGAGGAGTTTTATTCAAAGTCGAGCTGTCAAGGGGTCCCCATCCACCCATCGTGTAAGGAACGCAAAATCAAGGAACATAATGCCGGTTTATCGGCGCCTAAGGTGGCATGAGTGGAACAAAACACCGAGCAAAAGGCCAAGCCTTCCACCCATGCCCAGTATATAGGTGTGTTAATAATAATTATAGATATTGTGATATACCAACAACAAGTTCCCACCTGGAACGATCTTCATCTTCACCTGCAACTAACAACGCTATAAGAGGGGCTGAGCAAGCGGGTAACATAGCCAAACAGTGGTTTTGCTAGGAAGGTTTCAAGGTTAGAGGTTTCATGGCAACAAGGAGAGGCTGACATAAAAGATGGGTAGCGCGACATGTAACGATAGCATCGAGACAACTAAGCATGGCAATGGTAGTAAAGGTATCCAAGGGTATGATCATCTTGCCTGGGATTCCGCAAGAAGAAGAACGGGTCCATGAAGTAGACGGAGCAACATAGTCGAGCGAATCCTCACAACTCCGGAACGAAACCGAAGCTAACAAGAGAAGCAACCGGAAAGAAGCAAAACAACACGGTAAACACACAAGCATAAGCATGACATACGATGCACAAACAAGGATGATGCATGTCCGGTTTAAAAATGCATGGCATGGCAAAGTGCACAAACAAGTACTACAAGTTAAGTGGAGCTCAATATGCAACGAGTTGCATATTGACAAAACACCACAATTAATTATTTAATTGACTCTCGTTATTTACAAGACAAGATTAAATGTTTTTAACATGGCAAGAGGTGAAGCATAATAAAACTACACTATTTAGACATTTTAAATGAGGCCGGAAAATAACAACAACATATCCGGAAAATCCCCATGAGCATGTTTAGTAATTATAAGCAACAACAATTCACACATATAATGTTGTTAACATGATGCGGATGACATGATCAAGTTTTTATGCAAATTTATTAAAAGGTTAACATGAAGAAGATATGAAGTATTGTCACCGTGGTGGAAGGAAAGGGTGCCACGGCAACGATCCGAAAATGATGCAACGGCAACATCTCGGTTCCGGTAACTCGTCGAGAGACCGGTGCAAAAGAAAGTGGCGTGAACGAGACATGCAAGATGGAAGGTGGGGTGATCCCGTCACCGGGTTCCCACGAGTCGGCGACGAGGCAACCGAGGAACATGACAAAAGGACGAAACGGGCACGGAGCACACAAAAGGACGATGGTGAGAAGTATTACTGTATCAAGAGTTCATAGGATGATGTGCAATTCCCATGACATTATTGACATAAAGATGGTAATATTTCAAGATAGAACAAATTAGAAACTGGATTAACATTCCTCATCTGCGGAGTACAACTTCTTTGACCCAATCCTGGATATGGATAAGGTACTGGAGTTTGTTTCTCCTAGTCATTCCGGAATAGAATGGCTTGACAGACCACAAGAGTAATAGGCATCGATGAACACGAGTGCACAACTACTCCTGACTATCAATTGATAGACGAGGGTCATAATACAACTAAAAAGGGGCAACTCAAAGGAACATATATCTTTCTGAGTTGTGGATGCATAGATTAGTATGTCGAACCAGTTCAGCATATTTCTTCCAGATAACCCATGCAGAAAGGTAGGACTGGCAGAGTCACAATGTGGAATAGAGAACTTATCAAGAGCACTCTAGTTGTGATCTTTTGGTTCGGGAGAACTTCTGCCAAGGATGGTTCATGGTATTTGGAAGAAGGATATACCACGGACCACGAGGACTATCACAAGGTTACTAGTATCCTAAAGGAACGAACAAATACTACCAACATGAAGTAGGTAGAAAGAATCTTGGGTTCAAGAACCCAGGAATAGAATGCCTACCAACTAAATGGCATCACGGGATGCTTTCGAGAATAATGGCCAGAATCATCACACTGAGAATATAAAGCATTGCTAGATTACTGGGTGATCCTCTAAGACACCTAGGGTCATAATGATAAGTCCAACATATATGTCGAGGTAGCAGAGTACCTCAACACACTGACTAGTGTGCTTAGTCTGGCCCAAAGGTACATCGGAACATGAAGGAAAGGTTTGCAAATGCATCAGATTATTTAGAAACCTAGAATGACTCGGACAGCATAACGGCTGCAAATGCTCGAAAATACTTTTGAGATCCAAGCAAAAGGGTAGCATATCCACTTAACATCATAATGTCAAGGTTCTGAGACCAACAGTTGAACAAACAGAAGTAGTAGAAACTGAGCTGAGGGTTGAATCCACAATAACGTGATCCTGATAAATAGAATGAGAATCCTAGTTCTTAATCCCCATAGAAAGAAGAAGGTGACTCAGATCAGAAGGTCATAGGGCAAAGGAGTAAAAAGAGCCTTACGTTCCCTTCCACAAACAATTCCCTTACATAACTAAAGAGTTTCTAGACACGACTTCGACCAGTTTGGCTTGCTAATCCTATAGGCAGTCAGGCTCTGATACCAAAGCTGTCAGGACCCCGATCCTAAGTCACACAGGTCTAGCCTGTAACACATCATATCACTTTGCGGCCTCACGCACGGTATCCCCACGGGTGCCACCTTACCTGGCCCGGGGCCGTTTGCGCATTTTGGCACACGTATATGATAGTGTCACTAGCATCCATATGACAGAGAACCCGGGCCGACATGACTAGTTATAATCCAAAAGTGGCACTAAATTATAGAGACAAGCATACATGACCCAGCAACGAACGTGTCGGTCATCAACGTATGAACCCAAGTCGTAGCAAGCTACAAGGACTTAAAGGAACAACGCGTGACATTTCCCCTAAGGGACAGACACAGGAACGAAGAAGGACACATGCCGGCCAGCCTAAGTGTTCCGGAGCAGTAGCAAGCTACCAAGGCTCAGTGGAAGCACTAGGAGACATTTCCCTGTAAGATAGGCTACCAAGGGTAAACAACTAGGTGTCGGATCCCACACATAGCAATACACATTACACGTACGCATAACATGCAAGTATGTGCTGTACAACATGGCATCACAACATAACTCAACAACTCATATAGATAAGGCCCAGAAGAGCCATCATAGCATTTATTACAAACAGAGGTCACATGACCCAACATACAGAGCATACAGGCAACGGAAGCATAACATGTCTGAGTACAGACAACTACAAATGAAAAAGGCTGAGAAGCCTGACTATCTACCAGACCCTCCCAAGGGTACAAGATCGTAGCTGAGGTAACAAGCTAAACGTCGAAGTCCACGCGGAACCACTAGCGAGACTGAAGTCTCTCTGCAAAACATAAATTAAGCAAACGTGAGTACAAAGGTACTCAGCAAGACTTACATCAGAACTAGCTACATATGCATCGGTATCAACAAAGGGGGTGGTGGAGTTTGACAGCAGCAAGCCAGCTTGACTCGGTGGCTATCCTAAACTACGACTGCAAGTAACTCTTTGAGGTGGCGCACACGAGTCCACATATTCACCAATCAATACACCACTATGGACCCGCTCCCGTCTCCCTACGAGAAGGCCATCCATAGCACTCACGCTTATCTTGCGTGTTTTAGAGTATCCACTTTCACTTGTCTATGAACTGTAATAGGCAACCCAAAAGTCCATTTCCGCGGACACGGCTATTCGAATAGATTATATTTAACCCTGCAGGGGTGTACTTCTTCACACATGTTTCCACCACTTAGCGTCTGCACACGACATGTGCTCGGCAGACTTCAAGCGAAAGCCGACGTGGGCGTAGACCACGACCTAACCAACCACTCAAGTCTCTCGTCCAGGTTTATCGCCTATTTGGGCTCCATCCGTGGGGAGATCCGGCCGGGGTGTCGCTCACGGCCCCAAACGATGTGTACAGGGTTCCCGCGTCACCAAACGGGCGACCGGTACACCGTGCCACGTACCTGCCGTGTCACAGTCCACCCCGAGGGTCAGCACTGCGCACGACCTCCAGTAAACTACAAACACCAGAAACTAGTTGCAACTCCTGGACAGAGAACAAGGGCAGTCAATAAGGCGAGCGGGGTCATATTTCAGGGCCCAATGTGTGGTAGTAGCTGTTTCATGGATCAACTAACACAGAACTCAGTTCCTGAGGACGGTTTCAATGAGACAACCCACCATGTACTCCTACATGGCCTCTCATCGCTACCTTTACCAAATCGTGTTCACACACTTAGCTCACACACAGTAGGACATGTTCATCTCATTCCAATTCATCCCCGATGAATCAGACCTGACACAACTCTAAGCAATAGCAGGCATAACCAGAAAGCATCAATGAGTAGGCACAACATGGCTCAAACAACTCCTACTCATACTAGTGGGTTTCAACTATTTACTGTGGCAATGACGGGTCATGCAATGGAAAGGGGTTCAACTACCGCAGCAGGTAACAGTTGAAGCGTTGTTGTCCTAATGCAATAAAAGAGAGCAAGAGCGAGAGAGTGGGATTGTATCGGAATGCTCAATGGGGTTTTGCTTGCCTGGCACTTCTGAAGATAACAATGAGTCTTCATCGGTGTCATCGAACTCATCGTCGGAACGTCGTCTACTGAGAGGGGACAAAACCGACAAACAGAGAAAGAACACAATCAATGCAATGCGAAAATATGATGCATGATCATGACATGGCAATATGCTGTTTATTGAGCTAATGCAACTAGCAACACAATTAAGTGAAGTTGGTTTGAACCAAAGGTTCAAATTCAAACTTCATATGTGATTATTTAAAAATCCATTTAATTGATTTGACCTGATCAGCAGGTTTAACTTGTTCAAACATGCATGAAAATGCCATAAACAGATTCCTTGAATTTTTCTGATCAATTTTCATATATAAATTATTTTCATCCGAGTTATGGATTAATTTCTATGATTTTTAGAAGTTTCGGCTATTTTCTGAATTAAATAAATCATTTCTGATTTATTTAAAATTCCAGAAAATAGATACTGCGTCAGCATTGAGTAAGCATGACGTCAGCAGGGTCAAAGGGCTGCCCTGGGTCAAACCTGACGTGTGGGGTCCACACGTCAGTGACACAGCAGTAAAACAGGTTTAACTAAACTTAACAGAAAATTAAGCTAAACTAAATAGGCACAGGGGCCCACACGTCAGTGTCTCAGTGGTTAACTAAAACTGGTTTAGTGACTAAACTAATTTTGTAGAGCCCTGGGTCCACCTGTCATCGACCCAGGGGGGGGTCATTAGCACTAATTAAGAAGTACCCGCCGGAGTAACTCGCCGGCGACCACAATCCGCGGCGGTGTCTCGCCGGAGTGGCTCGGATTTCGCGTACAAGGGATGGTTTCGGGCGCGGTTAGTCCCGTTGGAAAGCTGGCACTCGGCCGCATCCAACGGTGCAAGCGGTACGACCTGAGGTGGTCGGAAACAGCGCCGGCGACGAGCGAGGCGGCGGCCGGAGTACGGGCTCGGTCGGGTTAGGCGCTACGGGGCACGGGGAGATGAGTTGATGGGTGCGGCGTGCTCCTGGGGGTGCGCTGAGCCCGCTCATGGACTCGAAGGAGCGTGGCAGCAGCTCTGGCCACGGCGGCGCCATGGACGGCGGCGGCGAGCTCACGGCCGTGGTTGGGATCGGGGCTGCGCGATGCAAAAGAGGCGGGGAAGAGAGGGGTTCGGAGCGGAAGCTCACAGTGGACACGCAGAGCAGACAAGCGGGCTCGGGGAGGCGCTAACGACGGCGAATTCGACGGTGAGGTCGTCGGCGGCCGAAGGTTGGAGAAGGCGAAGACGGCGGCGTTTTGGGGCTTCCGGCGTCGGGCGGCTCGGCGAGGAGGAAGAGAGGGACGAGGCGAAGCTCGGGGGCATGCTAGAAGGGCGAGGCGGCAGCGGTGGCTATGCGTGCGGCGAACGGCGGCGACGAGCTCCGCTCGGACGCGGGAGGAAGAGAGAGCAGAGGAGGGGGGAGGCACCGAAGAGAGTGGGAGAAGTCCAGGGGGTGCCAGGGGTGTCGTGGCGCCTCCAGGGGGTCGAGGAGGAAGCAGGCAGGCTGGAGGTGGCCGGCGCGTGGCTGCGGGCGCTGGGCACACGCCCTCGTCCTCCTGGCGGGAGGAGGAGGATGACTGGCACTGGGCCAGCACAGTGCTGGGCCGGCCAGTGGGCCGCAGGTAAGGCCAGGTAATCCTTCTCCTTTTTCTAATTATGTTTCTGTTTTCTATTTTCTGTTTTTGTTTTGCTTTATTAAAAATGCTAGAGCATTTTCATAAATCATGAAAATATTTGTGGGCACATATTGAATTAATTTCAATAGCCCTCAACTAGTTTCACAATTATTAGAGCATTTAAACTATTTATAGAATTTAAATGCTCCAATTCAAATACAATATGGATTAACTCAAAAATCCAGAATGGTCCTAGAAATATGTGCAACATTTTTGGCAGAGGTTTTTAATCAATCCAAAAATGATGAACTTTTCCAAAGGCATTTTGGGTTCATTGAAAAATATTTTAATTTGAACCTAGTTGGTTTCACCTGGTGCTAGGGTTTAGTCATCCCCATTTCAGTTTAAGAGAAATTTAAACATGATGCAACACAAGACTAACTGGACCAGAGCAGACCAGAACTGGGGATGTGACAACTCACCCCCACTAAACAAGAATCTCGTCCCGAGATTCAGGCGTAGGGTAAGATATCAGAGGGGACACTAACTAACACAACTTCATGATCCAAGTGTCCTCTATATAAGTGTTGATTGCTTGCCTCATGTTGATCCTGGCTTCCTTGCTTTCGAGATCTTCGTCCAAACGGTGATGATGAGAGAAACTCTACAACATTGATCTTCCGAAAGATCGAGCAACTCAAGATCAACCCATGGAGTGAGACGTTGAAACATCTCTTGAGCTGAGACACGGAGTACACCTCCAGGGGAATGGAGTGAAACAAACGATGAAGATTCACTTGACGGCAATAATTCCACACCTAAGGTGATGGTAACGATGCCACAAGACGGGGCACCTTTAGAGAAGGTGACTCGTAGAGTTATTCCCTTAAGTGGCAAAAAGAATTACTTTTGATATAGAGATCATTAAAATTCTCTATACCAGCCGGAGGCAAATCACACCCGATCGTTTGACGGAGTTCGAAGGAATGACATTCTCGGCCAGAATGGATGATGTGGACTACCTCGTTGAAGACAACACAAGGGATGATTTTGCTTATCATCAGAAATGAATGGGACCCATGGTAAGACCACTTTTGAAGATAATCCTGAACAACAGTGATTGAGAATGGTAACCCATGGGGAATTGGCACATTGGCGGTGCAAGCTGGGAACAAAATGCAAATGCTGGGAATGATTCTGGTAACTAGGAAGAATCCCAACAGTAGAGAGTAAATCTACTCTTGAGGGGTTATAGCATAAGCAGGAGCACTGGGAGCAATCCCGGTTAGTGCCGGTGATAACACCTAGTGTTTGTGCGTGCTCTCAAGAACTTGGGTATTCCCATATTCACCAAGGTTTTACCAATATCCGTGTCAAGGATCCTGGCAACATCACATACTACCATGATGAATAACGATGGATGATGCAGATGCAACGGAAGATAACACTTCTCAGATTTCACCCTAGCGGAGTCAAGGGGCAAAATCTGGATGATCGACCGAGAGACATTTAGCACTCTGCTTCTAATGTTCTCCTTGATGTGTTAGCGTAAACCATTCATAGATATGTTTGGTATCTTGAACATCAAGTAAAGGTCGGACTTTGGAAGCACAAAAATCCATAAGGAACAACTAGGAAGTAAATCCTACGAAGTTCTTATGGGGAGGTGGCCAACTTCTTCAATCAAGATTCTACAACAATAGTTCTTCCGGCTGGGTGTGTTGGCCACAACATCCACCTTACCGGTTATCGAGAGACCATTATTATAGATCTTGGGAAAAGCTCCAACCATCATATCTGCCTGAGATTCAGTTCTGGTTGGTGTCAGAATATTCCAGACTCATCTAGTCTAGAAGGAAAAATGAAAGTTTGCAACACAATTCGTCGAGACGACGTTGCGAGATTCTCGGGAATGAACTACGATAGCAAACTCCAAAACATGAGCTGGTTCTGCTACAAACCACAAACCTGTGAACACGTTGTCCAAGACAAGCATGACCACATAGCAGTCTTATGATAAAACACTATCGAGTTCAGGTGGGGAACCATCAACAAGGATAGCGAAGTCCTAACATAAGTCATGATTCTTAAGAAGGAACCTCTTCTCCTTGAGCTAATCAATCAGTGGCTTGGGGTGCTAGGGATACATATAGAGTGAAGGTTGCAAGTCTCCAAACCACAGAATACTTCGCATGTATGCATGACTGACTTGGGATGATTCCACAGGAAGCAAAACAACTTTCTCAAACTCACGGTGGCAACTTACATCAATTACACATGAATTAGGGAAAGTCTCTCCTCTCATCCAACATATACCTCATGAACGGGACACGAAGGCAATGCTTACAAAGTTTCCAACACTAGCTTAAATGTTCAGCATGAATCGTGGTCAAGATAAATGATGTTGATGGGCTCAACAACGGGTCATCGAGATATCCATGAAGATGGAATTCCACAATTTATATGAACAAGGTGGTAGCATTGGTCAGACCAAGGGGATATAATGGTGTAGGCTCGAGGAATCATCCCCGAGTAAGACAACATTATGAACATCGTTGGTTCTGATTTGATTTGATGATAGCCCATACTCAAATCAAAGTTTTGGACAAGACAATAGATCCAGCAATTGATCACGGGGATCAATTGGAGAAGATATCATCTATCTTCAATTCACACACAAGATACCCCTTTGGAGTGAGCTATGTGGGTTAAGCTTTTATCTTCCAACTCTCCAAGTTGTTGTTTAGCTTAGCCAACCAGTTCAGGGTATCCAACACACATTCTTGGAGAAGTAGTGGTTTATAAGGAACCAACTTGATCACGAACTCAACATAGCGGTCAGGGAACAACCTGGCAATACTTCTGAGAAGATGTTCGGAAATCACGAACCACCGATATGTTACTAAGCTCGAGATCAATCTTGCTTTTCAGGGCAAGACGATATGATCAAATGAGCAAGGACTTAACAAAATCCTAACGCATCAATCAAGGAGTGCACCAGGAAAATGGACTAGGTAGCACGATCAACCTTAGGGTGATGATTCAATAATCAACTCGCTAAGGATGAGGTTATTGTCCATTTAACTACCAAGCAACAGAGTTGCTAGGAGTATTGTTTTCACACCTCACATTTCACTTGTTGGGATTCCGGTTACCATAACACGGAGACCGAGGAATGAACGACGATGGTGAGAAGTATTACTGTATCAAGAGTTCATAGGATGATGTGCAATTCCCATGACATTCTTGACATAAAGATGGTAATATTTCAAGATAGAACAGATTAGAAACTGGATTAACATTCCTCATCTGCGGAGTACAACTTCTTTGACCCAATCCTGGATATGGATAAGGTACTGGAGTTTGTTTCTCCTAGTCATTCCGGAATAGAATGGCTTGACAGACCACAAGAGTAATAGGCATCGATGAACACGAGTGCACAACTACTCCTGACTATCAATTGATAGACGAGGGTCATAATACAACTAAAGAGGGGCAACTCAAAGGAACATATATCTTTCTGAGTTGTGGATGCATAGATTAGTATGTCGAACCAGTTCAGCATATTTCTTCCGGATAACCCATGCAGAAAGGTAGGACTGGCAGAGTCACAATGTGGAATAGAGAACTTATCAAGAGCACTCTAGTTGTGATCTTTTGGTTCGGGAGAACTTCTGCCAAGGATGGTTCATGGTATTTGGAAGAAGGATATACCACGGACCACGAGGACTATCACAAGGTTACTAGTATCCTAAAGGAACGAGCAAATACTACCAACATGAAGTAGGTAGAAAGAATCTTGGGTTCAAGAACCCAAGAATAGAATGCCTACCAACTAAATGGCATCACGGGATGCTTTCGAGAATAATGGCCAGAATCATCACACTGAGAATATAAAGCATTGCTAGATTACTGGGTGATCCTCTAAGACACCTAGGGTCATAATGATAAGTCCAACATATATGTCGAGGTAGCAGAGTACCTCAACACACTGACTAGTGTGCTTAGTCTGGCCCAAAGGTACATCGGAACATGAAGGAAAGGTTTGCAAATGCATCAGATTATTTAGAAACCTAGAATGACTCGAACAGCATAACGGCTGCAAATGCTCGAAAATACTTTTGAGATCCAAGCAAAAGGGTAGCATATCCACTTAACATCATAATGTCAAGGTTCTGAGACCAACAGTTGAACAAACAGAAGTAGTAGAAACTGAGCTGAGGGTTGAATCCACAATAACGTGATCCTGATAAATAGAATGAGAATCCTAGTTCTTAATCCCCGTAGAAAGAAGAAGGTGACTCATATCAGAAGGTCATAGGGCAGAGGAGTAAAAAGAGCCTTACGTTCCCTTCCACAAACAATTCCCTTACATAACTAAAGAGTTTCTAGACACGACTTCGACCAGTTTGGCTTGCTAATCCTACAGGCAGTCAGGCTCTGATACCAAAGCTGTCAGGACCCCGATCCTAAGTCACACAGGTCTAGCCTGTAACACATCATATCACTTTGCGGCCTCACGCACGGTATCCCCACGGGTGCCACCTTACCTGGCCCGGGACCGTTTGCGCATTTTGGCACACGTATATGATAGTGTCGCTAGCATCCATATGACAGAGAACCCGGGCCGACATGACTAGTTATAATCCAAAAGTGGCACTAAATTACAGAGACAGGCATACATGACCCAGCAACGAACGTGTCGGTCATCAACGTATGAACCCAAGTCGTAGCAAGCTACAAGGACTTAAAGGAACAACGCGTGACATTTCCCCTAAGGGACAGACACAGGAACGAAGAAGGACACATGCCGGCCAGCCTAAGTGTTCCGGAGCAGTAGCAAGCTACCAAGGCTCAGTGGAAGCACTAGGAGACATTTCCCTGTAAGATAGGCTACCAAGGGTAAACAACTAGGTGTCGGATCCCACACATAGCAATACACATTACACGTACGCATAACATGCAAGTATGTGCTGTACAACATGGCATCCCAACATAACTCAACAACTCATATAGATAAGGCCCAGAAGAGCCATCATAGCATTTATTACAAACAGAGGTCACATGACCCAACATACAGAGCATACAGGCAACGGAAGCATAACATGTCTGAGTACAGACAACTACAAATGAAAAAGGCTGAGAAGCCTGACTATCTACCAGACCCTCCCAAGGGTACAAGATCGTAGCTGAGGTAACAAGCTAAACGTCGAAGTCCACGCGGAACCACTAGCGAGACTGAAGTCTCTCTGCAAAACATAAATTAAGCAAACGTGAGTACAAAGGTACTCAGCAAGACTTACATCAGAACTAGCTACATATGCATCGGTATCAACAAAGGGGGTGGTGGAGTTTGACAGCAGCAAGCCAGCTTGACTCGGTGGCTATCCTAAACTACGACTGCAAGTAACTCTTTGAGGTGGCGCACACGAGTCCACATATTCACCAATCAATACACCACTATGGACCCGCTCCCGTCTCCCTACGAGAAGGACATCCATAGCACTCACGCTTATCTTGCGTGTTTTAGAGTATCCACTTTCACTTGTCTATGAACTGTAATAGGCAACCCAGAAGTCCATTTCCGCGGACACGGCTATTCGAATAGATTATATTTAACCCTGCAGGGGTGTACTTCTTCACACATGTTTCCACCACTTAGCGTCTGCACACGACATGTGCTCGGCAGACTTCAAGCGAAAGCCGACGTGGGTGTAGACCACGACCTAACCAACCACTCAAGTCTCTCGTCCAGGTTTATCGCCTATTTGGGTTCCATCTGTGGGGAGATCCGGCCGGGGTGTCGCTCACGGCCCCAAACGATGTGTACAGGGTTCCCGCGTCACCAAACGGGCGACCGGTACACCGTGCCACGTACCTGCCGTGTCACAGTCCATCCCGAGGGTCAGCACTGCACACGACCTCCAGTAAACTACAAACACCAGAAACTAGTTGCAACTCCTGGACAGAGAACAAGGGCAGTCAATAAGTCGAGCGGGGTCATATTTCAGGGCCCAATGTGTGGTAGTAGCTGTTTCATGGATCAACCAACACAGAACTCAGTTCCTGAGGACGGTTTCAATGAGACAACCCACCATGTACTCCTACATGGCCTCTCATCGCTACCTTTACCAAATCGTGTTCACACACTTAGCTCACACACAGTAGGACATGTTCATCTCATTCCAATTCATCCCCGATGAATCAGACCTGACACAACTCTAAGCAATAGCAGGCATAACCAGAAAGCATCAATGAGTAGGCACAACATGGCTCAAACAACTCCTACTCATACTAGTGGGTTTCAACTATTTACTGTGGCAATGACGGGTCATGCAGTGGAAAGGGGTTCAACTACCGCAGCAGGTAACAGTTGAAGCGTTGTTGTCCTAATGCAATAAAAGAGAGCAAGAGCGAGAGAGTGGGATTGTATCGGAATGCTCAATGGGGTTTTGCTTGCCTGGCACTTCTGAAGATAACAATGAGTCTTCATCGGTGTCATCGAACTCATCGTCGGAACGTCGTCTACTGAGAGGGGACAAAACCGACAAACAGAGAAAGAACACAATCAATGCAATGCGACAATATGATGCATGATCATGACATGGCAATATGCTGTTTATTGAGCTAATGCAACTAGCAACACAATTAAATGAAGTTGGTTTGAACCAAAGGTTCAAATTCAAGCTTCATATGTGATTATTTAAATGCCATTTAATTGATTTGACCTGATCAGCAGGTTTAACTTGTTCAAACATGCATGAAAATGCCATAAACAGATTCCTTGAATTTTTCTGATCAATTTTCATATATAAATTATTTTCATCTGAGTTATGGATTAATTTCTATGATTTTTAGAAGTTTCGGCTATTTTTTGAATTAAATAAATCATTTATGATTTATTTAAAATTCCAGAAAATAGATACTGCGTCAGCATTGAGTAAGCATGACATCAGCAGGGTCAAAGGGCTGCCCTGGGTCAAACCTGACGTGTGGGGTCCACACGTCAGTGACACAGCAGTAAAACAGGTTTAACTAAACTTAACAGAAAATTAAGCTAAACTAAATAGGCACAGGGGCCCACACGTCAGTGTCTCAGTGGTTAACTAAAACTGGTTTAGTGACTAAACTAATTTTGTAGAGCCCTGGGTCCACCTGTCATCGACCTAGGGGGGGGGGTCATTAGCACTAATTAAGAAGTACCCGCCGGAGTAACTCGCCGGCGACCACAATCCGCGGCGGTGTCTCGCCGGAGTGGCTCGGATTTCGCGTACAAGGGATGGTTTCGGGCGCGGTTAGTCCTGTTGGAAAGCTGGCACTCGGCCGCATCCAACGGTGCAAGCGGTACGACCTGAGGTGGTCGGAAACAGCGCCGGCGACGAGCGAGGCGGCGGCCGGAGTACGGGCTCGGTCGGGTTAGGCGCTACGGGGCACGGGGAGATGAGTTGATGGGTGCGGCGTGCTCCTGGGGGTGCGCTGAGCCCGCTCATGGACTCGAAGGAGCGTGGCAGCAGCTCTGGCCACGGCGGCGCCATGGACGGCGGCGGCGAGCTCACGGCCGTGGTTGGGATCGGGGCTGCGCGGTGCAAAAGAGGCGGGGATGAGAGGGGTTCGGAGCGGAAGCTCACAGTGGACACGCAGAGCAGACAAGCGGGCTCGGGGAGGCGCTAACGACGGCGAATTCGACGGTGAGGTCATCGGCGGCCGAAGGTTGGAGAAGGTGAAGACGGCGGTGTTTTGGGGCTTCCGGCGTCGGGCGGCTCGGCGAGGAGGAAGAGAGGGACGAGGCGAAGCTCGGGGCATGCTAGAAGGGCGAGGCGGCAGCGGTGGCTATGCGTGCGGCGAACGGCGGCGACGAGCTCCGCTCGGACGCGGGAGGAAGAGAGAGCAGAGGAGGGGGAAGGCACCGAAGAGAGTGGGAGAAGTCCAGGGGGGTGCCAGGGGTGTCGTGGCGCCTCCAGGGGGGGGGTCGGGGAGGAAGCAGGCAGGCTGGAGGTGGCCGGCGCGTGGCTGCGGGCGCCGGGCACACGCCCTCGTCCTCCTGGCGGGAGGAGGAGGATGACTGGCACTGGGCCAGCACAGTGCTGGGCCGGCCAGTGGGCCGCAGGTAAGGCCAGGTAATCCTTCTCCTTTTTCTAATTATGTTTCTGTAACATCCCAAATTTTCAATTTGGAATATTTTACAATTATTAGCTAAGCATCTATGCATTTTTTTTATTTAAGTGTCATTTGGAAATTTCAGAGGCATTTGAATTTTATCTGACTTTGAATTCTACTTGGCAATTGAAATTTATTTCAAAAATCCCTGACGAGATACTTGTTCAAAAGTATGAGAGGAGCTAATATGACACTCCAAAAATTCAGAAGAAAACAATGCCAAAAGTTTTGAATTCAAATTTGAGTTTCATTTGGATTTTTAGAAAAAAATGTTTTTTATAAAGTTTTTATTTAGCCTCTGAAAAATAGTTCATCTTGTAGGATTTATTTTTCTGAATTTTTTGATATATATATGTCCTATATTAAAATATTTTTATTTTCTATTTTTTTTTCTCTTTGTAAAAAAAAACAAAAAAAAAAACGCAGCCCAGAAGGCCCAGCCTTCCTCACGACCCAGCTTGGTCGTCTCCTTCCTTTGGTCGTTCGTCACAGAGAGCGCACAGAGCATCATCCACCCAGCGCCCCCACCCCTCCCCTTCCTCTGCCTCGCCCAGAAACTGCTCTGAATGGAACCCCCTCGCCTTCCTCTACCCCTTCCCCTTCCTAGTGCGCCTTGGAGTCGCCTGTAATGGCCATTACGAGGCAGAGAAACAGCCACCATTAACACATCTCGCCCCACCCAACTCTGGACCTCCCCAAGCCCTATAAAAGGCACCCCGCGAGCCCCTCTCACCCCTCGTCCGAAGCCCTCTCCTTCTGGAGCTTTTCCCCCTCCCTAACCTCGCCAATTGCTCGCCGGAGTTCGTGAAGTCCGGCGACCTCTCACCGTGTGTACATGAAACTATCTTCAACCAAAACTTGATCAAGTGGTTCATCACATCGTCCTCTACACCGTCCCGCACGCGTCCTTCGCCGAAACACATCGGAGCCACCTTCTTCCTCGTCTCCGGCGACAAGTCCGGTGAACACCCTGTTCAATTTTTTTTTCTCTTTTATCAGTATATTTTCCAATTCAGATTCTTTACCAAATCTTGTTTCTAGTATATTTTTTAGTCTATAGATCCGATTTAGTTGATTCTTTTTCCTACGGTTTCATAAAAATATCCTCTATCCAGAGAACCAAACGAAATATATTTTTGAAAATTGTAAAATTTCAATTCAAGCAGATCTGAATTCAAACTTCGTTAGGCCATAACTTGAGTTTCGTAACTCCGTTTTGGGTGATTCTTTTTGCAAATCGAAGCTTGTGACATGTACCTTCTGTTGAAACCAAAACCATTTATTTTTGTTGCTGTGAAAATTATATTCTGTACATAAACTTTATTTTGGTCTTTTTGGAGTTTTTTCGAAGTCTTTTATTCGTTTTCTTTTTGGATCTTTGCTTGTATGCTTATGTATGTTATTGCTTGCTTACGCTAGATCATCCGGAGTGCGAAGCTTGCTACTACGAATCTTTAGAGTTCAACGAACGTCAGCAAGGCAAGTTCACACTTTGATCATAAGTTTAATACCCAGTTTTTACTATGCATTAGTTTCACCCTCAAAGATTGCATGAGTAGGATTGGGAACATGTGGTTATGCTATGTAGTTCATTTGGTAGGAACCTATGACCTTTTATCACCCCGGGAATATTCGTTATATCATATATTGCTTAGCCATGCTCGTAGACGGGGATTGGTATGTGTGATACATGCAAGTTGCGAGAGATAATAATTTTGGGACAACATAAGGTGGCAACTTTAATACACATCTGGGTGGATTGTTTGGGGCACCTGGAGAAACCAGTGCTTGCCCAAGGGGAATCCCGGAGTACCC
>LR738713.1:492483961-492510994 GCA_902687465.1 Secale cereale | reverse complement strand
AAGTCTTTCATTTGTTTTCTTTTTGGATCTTTGCTTGTATGCTTATGTATGTTATTGCTTGCTTACGCTAGATCATCCGGAGTGCGAAGCTTGCTACTACGAATCTTTAGAGTTCAACGAACGTCAGCAAGGCAAGTTCACACTTTGATCATAAGTTTAAATACCCAGTTTTTACTATGCATTAGTTTCACCCTCAAATATTGCATTATTAGGATTGGGAACATGTGGTTATGCTATGTAGTTTATGTGGTAGGAACCTATGACCTTTTATCACCCCGGGAATATTTGTTATGTCATATATTGCTTAGCCATGCTCGTAGACGGGGATTGGTATGTGTGATACATGCAAGTTACGAGAGATAATAATTTTTGGGACAACATAAGGTGGCAACTTTAATACACATCTGGGTGGATTGTTTGGGGCACCTGGAGAAACCAGTGCTTGCCCAAGGGGAATCCCGGAGTACCCGTGTGATTACCCTAGGTCCGCCACCCAGGCTCAAAGGGATCATAAGATATTTCATGCCTAGAAACTTCCGTGTGCAGCCACAAGCCATTATGGGCTCTGGCATAGTTGAGTAAGTTGTGTGACCTCTTTCCGTGGTAGACTAGCTGATGTAGGGGAAAGTAGGTGTACCGGTCTACCCAGGGTTTGGAGGAAATACTTCAGAAAGACTATGTCTCGATCTTCCGATCATGGAGGAGGTCGAGTCTTGTGGGGAAAAGTGCGCAAACCTCTGCAGAGTGTACAAACTAATCATGATTAGCCGTGTCCCCGGTTATGGACAATTTGAGTATCTGGAAGTGAATTATTGGTTGATCTCATCAGTCTTTTTAATGAAATCATTGGGTTACTAATAACTTGGGAATTTTGGGATTGAGTTGGAGGAACCTTCTCAATAATGGCATTTTAATTCTGTAGTAAATAAAAAATTTATTCCTTTGTTGTAGGGTAAAATTGGCTTTATGCAAAAATTAAACTTAGAGCCTCCACCAGCTAAATTTGCATATAGAGATAGTCTTTTTCTTTATTATTATTCTATGGTGTGACATTGCCAGCATATTCCATGTGCTGACCTACACGGCTGCAACGTCTCATGTTGCAGAGTTTTCCGACGAGGAGTAAAGGTGCGATAGGTCATTGTTCTGCACTCAGTTTGCCGTGGAGTTGATGGACTCATTTTACTTTTCATGCTTCCGCAGTTATTTTATCCAGATGGCCTTTGGCCATATTATTGTAATAAATACTCTTTTGAGGACCTCGATGTAATAAAGTGTGTGATTGAACTCTGTTATAATTCATCGAGTACTGTGTGTGTCAGCATACCGATCCAGGGATGACACTTAAGCACAGAGACTTCGATCCATTTGGGTCGGGTCGCTACAAGATGGTATCAGAGCACACGCTGACTGTAGGACGCGGCCACTAGGAAATGGAAAAAAAACATAGGAAGAAAACTCTATTTTACCACTTCCTTATATATCCGTTGGTCTGTACTCTTCTCTATTTATTTCTATCTCTTCTCTACTTCAATTCAATAGTTGTTGAACCCCATGACCAAGTTGCTCAGCTGATGAGACCAAGACCCATGAAGACATCATTGACGAAGAAGAAGAAGTAGAGTTGACTTTGATTTGAGAAGATTTAGTTCAGACCACCACAACCAAATGTAGTCCAACGAATGATTGCGGTAGTATGAAGAGATCATATCTCTTGTGGATATGACCTTACCTGTAGGTTTTGCTTGTGTGGTGTGATTTGTGTGAATTGCTTGATTTGAAGTTTTATTGCTATCATAAGCATATGGGTAGTGATTTCTCTCATTAGGCCCTTATTCTATTCTAATTTCTCATCCACTCTAAACCTAACAGATGCCTCCGAGACGTGAACCGGAATTTCCGCCGGAACTTACCCAGTTGATCCAGAACCAGAATGCCCTCATGCAGCTACTCATCCAGAATCAGAACCAGAACAACAACAACAACCCACCGCCGCCACCCCCGGTCGACAACCTTACCCGTTTCCTGAGGTTGAACCCACCCGTGTTCTCCAGCAGTACGGAGCCGATTGTCGCAGATGACTGGCTTCGCAAGATCGGAAGGGAGCTGACCACCGCAGGATGTACTGACGCTGAGAAGGTGCGCTTTGCCGCACATCAATTGGATGGACCAGCAGCTTCGTGGTGGGAGAATTACACCACCACATTCCCCATAGCAAATGTGACTTGGGATCAGTTCCAGCAGGCGTTTCGTACTGCACATGTTTCAGCCGGAGCTATGAGTCTGAAGAAGCGTGAGTTCCGCAACTTACGCCAGGGTAATCGTTCTGTTGGTGATTATGTGGAGGAATTCAGCAAGTTATCCAGGTATGCTCCCGGAGACGTGGCCGATGATGCCGCTAAGCAGGAGAAATTTCTTGAGGGACTAAATGATGATCTGGGACTTCAGTTGACTGTGGCTACCTTTAACAATTATCAAGAGTTGGTTGACAAGGCTCTCATTCTGGAAGGCAAGCAGCAGCAGGTGGAAAACCGCAAGAGGAAGTACGGACAGGGAAAGTACAACTCTGGAGTTCAGCAGAAGCCCCGCTATACCCCGTACTCGGGAAATAATGGATCAGGATCTGGCAAGTATGGTGGACACGCTCACCATAACCATGGAGGACATTCACATCATGGAGGGAATGGACACAACCATAATGGCCATAGGAATGGCAATGGAAACGGAGGAAACAACAATCAGCATCACTCCAACCCCGCTACACCGGCAAAGAAGGATCTAAGCCACATTACCTGTTTCAAGTGCGGAAAGACCGGACACTACGCCACCGAATGTCCCGAGGCGAAGAATGGGAATGGCAATGGAAGCTCTGGAAAGAAGCCAAATCCTTTTACCAGAGGTCAGGTGAACCATGTCAATGTGGAGGAAGTTTATGACCAGCCTGACGCCGTTGTTGGTAAGTTCTTGATTAATTCATTTACAACCCTTGTTCTTTTTGACACTGGTGCATCGCATTCATTCATATCAAGGGGGTTTGTGGATAAGTTTAAGTTGCCGACCGTAGCCCTTAAAACACCAATGTTAGTTAGTTCCCCAGGAGCAGAGAACATGGCTAGTTGGGGATGTTTTCAGTTGCCATTGACCATAGGGAGACACGTTTTCCCCACAGACCTCATCATCCTAGAATCACAAGGATTGGACGTAATTCTAGGCATGGACTGGCTATGCAAGTATGAAGGGAATATTGATTGTGCTAGTAAGTCGATTCTTCTCACCACCCCAGAGGGGAAACGGATCAAGTATGTGTCGAGGCATACACCAAGGAGGACTCAAGTGAATTCTCTTTCGGGAGTTGTTCAGGAAGAAGTACCAGTTGTGAAGGATTATCCTGATGTTTTTCCGGAGGAACTACCAGGCATGCCACCGGATCGGGACATAGAGTTTTTGATTGAATTGTTACCAGGCACCGGACCAATATCCAAGAGACCGTACCGGATGCCCGCAAATGACCTGGAGGAAATTAAGAAGCAGATTAAGGAATTATTGGAGAAAGGTTATATTCGACCGAGTTCATCACCTTGGGGAGCCCCAGTGCTTCTAGTTGAGAAGAAGGATGGATCCTTGAGAATGGTTGTGGATTACCGTGCGTTGAATGAGGTGACGATCAAGAACAAGTACCCTCTGCCGATGATCAATGATTTTTTTGACCAGCTACAAGGAGCAAAAGTTTTCTCAAAAATCGATCTTCGATCTGGATATCACCAGCTGAAGATTCGAGAACAGGATATACCCAAGACAACCTTTACCACGAGATATGGGCTTTATGAGTACACAGTCATGTCTTTTGGTTTAACTAATGCCCCTGCCTATTTTATGAATATGATGAATAAGGTATTCATGGAGTTCTTGGATAAGTTTGTTGTGGTATTCATTGATGATATATTGATTTACTTGAAGAATGAAGAAGAACACAAGGAACATTTGCGCTTGGTTCTTGAGAAACTCAGGGAACATCAGTTATATGCAAAATTCAGCAAGTGTGAATTCTGGTTGAAGAAAGTTGGATTTCTCGGACATGTTATATCAGGGGAAGGAATAGCAGTGGATCCTTCGAAAGTTGAAGCCGTCACCGAATGGAAGGCACCCACCTCAGTCGGAGAGATTCGCAGTTTCCTTGGACTTGCAGGATATTACCGAAGATTTATTGAGAATTTCTCCAAGATCGCAAAGCCCATGACAGAGTTATTGAAGAAAGACACCAAGTTTAATTGGACCGAGGAATGTGAGGCCAGTTTTCAGGAGTTGAAGAAACGTTTGGTCACAACCCCAATACTAATTCTTCCGAATATACGCAAGGATTTTCAGGTATATTGCGACGCTTCTCGTCAGGGACTTGGAGGTGTTCTTATGCAAGAAGGAAGAGTTGTTTCATATGCCTCACGTCAACTTCGACCCCATGAGCGGAATTATGCCACGCATGATTTGGAGTTAGCAGTCGTAGTGCATGCGCTCAAGACCTGGAGGCATTTTCTTATTGGAAATCATTGTGATGTTTACACGGATCACAAGAGTTTGAAATACATCTTCACGCAAAAGGAGTTGAACCTCAGGCAGAGAAGATGGTTGGAGCTCATAAAAGATTATGACATGAAATTGCACTATCACCCAGGAAAGGCCAATGTTGTGGCAGATGCAATGAGCCGCAAGAGTTATGTCAATACCCTCATAGTAGGAGGATTACCTCATGAGTTAATTGATGATCTCAGAGATCTTCGATTGGAGATAGTACCACGAGGTTTTGTTACCGCGATGGAATTTCAATCCACCTTGTTGGGAAAGATTCGATAAGCCCAGAAGTTAGACAAAGGTATTGCAGAAATAAAGGAAAGGATGAACCAAGGAAAGGCAGAAGGATTTCGTGAGGATGAATAGGGAACCTTATGGTTTGAGCAGCGTATTTATGTGCCAAATGACACAGAGATCGGGAAGTTGATTCTTCAGGAGGCTCATGATTCGCCTTATTCGATACACCCAGGAAACACCAAGATGTATTTGGACTTGAAGGAAAGTTTCTGGTGGACAGGTATGAAAAAGGATATTGCCGAGTATGTCGCAGTATGTGATGTATGTCAAAGGGTTAAGGCAGAGCACCAGAAACCAGCAGGATTACTTCAGCCTTTGCCGATACCGGATTGGAAGTGGGACAATCTTGGCATGGACTTCATTACAGGATTACCCAGGACCCGATCAGGCTATGATTCTATTTGGGTAGTAGTTGATCGCTTGACCGAGGTAGCTCACTTCATCCCCGTGAAAACCACATATACAAGTGCTAAGTTGGCCAAGATATATATGACCAGGATTGTATGTCTGCATGGAGTTCCGAGGACCATCGTATCAGATAGAGGAACACAATTTACCTCAAAGTTTTGGCATCAGTTACACGAAACTTTGGGTACCAGGCTAGAGTTCAGTACAGCCTTTCATCCGCAGACAGATGGGCAGACCGAGAGAGTCAATCAGATTCTGGAGGACATGTTGAGAGCTTGTGTGCTAGATTATGGATCTAGTTGGGATGATAATTTGCCATACGCAGAATTCTCATATAACAACAGCTATCAAGCTAGTTTGAAGATGGCCCCTTTCGAAGCTTTGTACGGAAGGAGGTGCAGGACACCATTAATGTGGGATGGAGTTGGAGACCGTAAATTATTTGGTCCCGACCTTATCATAGATTTGGAGGAGAAAGTCAAGTTGATCCGTGACAGACTTAAGATAGCCCAATCCAGACAGAAGAGTTATGCCGATACTAAACGCAAGGAAGTAACTTATGAAGTCGGAGATAGAGCATATCTTCGTGTGTCTCCACTTCGAGGAGTTAAACGGTTTGGAGTTAAAGGCAAACTAGCACCATGATTTGTGGGGCCATACAAAATTTTGGAACGCAGAGGAGAAGTTGCATATCAGTTGGAGTTACCCAAAGCCTTGTCTGGAGTTCATAATGTGTTTCATGTTTCTCAGTTGAAGAAGTGCCATGCAGAGATGGCTGATATTCCTTTGAGAGATACAGTGCCACTAGAAGCCATACAATTGGATAGTGATCTGACCTATGAGGAGAAGCCCATCAAGATTCTCGAAACAGCAAGCAGGGTTACCCGCAGCAAGGTCATCAAGTTTTGCAAGGTTCAGTGGAGTCATCATACTGAGGAAGAAGCAACCTGGGAACGCGAAGAAGATCTTCGACAGGATCACCCACACCTTTTTGCTAGCCAACCCGAATCTCGAGGGCGAGATTCATCTTAAGGGGGGTAGGTTTGTAACATCCCAAATTTTCAATTTGGAATATTTTACAATTATTAGCTAAGCATCTATGCATTTTTTATTTAAGTGTCATTTGGAAATTTCAGAGGCATTTGAATTTTATCTGACTTTGAATTCTACTTGGCAATTGAAATTTATTTCAAAAATCCCTGACGAGATACTTGTTCAAAAGTATGAGAGGAGCTAACATGACACTCCAAAAAGTCAGAAGAAAACAATGCCGAAAGTTTTGAATTCAAATTTGAGTTTCATTTGGATTTTTAGAAAAAAATGTTTTTTATAAAGTTTTTATTTAGCCTCTGAAAAATAGTTCATCTTGTAGGATTTATTTTTCTGAATTTTTTTGATATATATATGTCCTATATTAAAATATTTTTATTTTCTATTTTTTTTTCTCTTTGTAAAAAAAAAACAAAAAAAAACGCAGCCCAGAAGGCCCAGCCTTCCTCACGACCCAGCTTGGTCGTCTCCTTCCTTTGGTCGTTCGTCACAGAGAGCGCACAGAGCATCATCCACCCAGCGCCCCCACCCCTCCCCTTCCTCTCCCTCGCCCAGAAACTGCTCTGAATGGAACCCCCTCGCCTTCCTCTACCCCTTCCCCTTCCTAGTGCGCCTTGGAGTCGCCTGTAATGGCCATTACGAGGCAGAGAAACAGCCACCATTAACACATCTCGCCCCACCCAACTCTGGACCTCCCCAAGCCCTATAAAAGGCACCCCGCGAGCCCCTCTCACCCCTCGTCCGAAGCCCTCTCCTTCTGGAGCTTTTCCCCCTCCCTAACCTCGCCAATTGCTCGCCGGAGTTCGTGAAGTCCGGCGACCTCTCACCGTGTGTACATGAAACTATCTTCAACCAAAACTTGATCAAGTGGTTCATCACATCGTCCTCTACACCGTCCCGCACGCGTCCTTCGCCGAAACACATCGGAGCCACCTTCTTCCTCGTCTCCGGCGACAAGTCCGGTGAACACCCTGTTCAATTTTTTTTCTCTTTTATCAGTATATTTTCCAATTCAGATTCTTTACCAAATCTTGTTTCTAGTATATTTTTTAGTCTATAGATCCGATTTAGTTGATTCTTTTTCCTACGGTTTCATAAAAATATCCTCTATCCAGAGAACCAAACGAAATATATTTTTGAAAATTTTAAAATTTCAATTCAAGCAGATCTGAATTCAAACTTCGTTAGGCCATAACTTGAGTTTCGTAACTCCGTTTTGGGTGATTCTTTTTGCAAATCGAAGCTTGTGACATGTACCTTCTGTTAAAACCAAAACCATTTATTTTTGTTGCTGTGAAAATTATATTCTGTACAGAAACTTTATTTTGGTCTTTTTGGAGTTTTTTCGAAGTCTTTTATTCGTTTTCTTTTTGGATCTTTGCTTGTATGCTTATGTATGTTATTGCTTGCTTACGCTAGATCATCCGGAGTGCGAAGCTTGCTACTACGAATCTTTAGAGTTCAACGAACGTCAGCAAGGCAAGTTCACACTTTGATCATAAGTTTAATACCCAGTTTTTACCATGCATTAGTTTCACCCTCAAAGATTGCATGAGTAGGATTGGGAACATGTGGTTATGCTATGTAGTTCATTTGGTAGGAACCTATGACCTTTTATCACCCCGGGAATATTCGTTATATCATATATTGCTTAGCCATGCTCGTAGACGGGGATTGGTATGTGTGATACATGCAAGTTGCGAGAGATAATAATTTTGGGACAACATAAGGTGGCAACTTTAATACACATCTGGGTGGATTGTTTGGGGCACCTGGAGAAACCAGTGCTTGCCCAAGGGGAATCCCGGAGTACCCGTGTGATTACCCTAGGTCCGCCACCCAGGCTCAAAGGGATCATAAGATATTTCATGCCTAGAAACTTCCGTGTGCAGCCACAAGCCATTATGGGCTCTGGCATAGTTGAGTAAGTTGTGTGACCTCTTTCCGTGGTAGACTAGCTGATGTAGGGGAAAGTAGGTGTACCGGTCTACCCAGGGTTTGGAGGAAATACTTCAGAAAGACTATGTCTCGATCTTCCGATCATGGAGGTGGTCGAGTCTTGTGGGGAAAAGTGCGCAAACCTCTGCAGAGTGTACAAACTAATCATGATTAGCCGTGTCCCCGGTTATGGACAATTTGAGTATCTGGAAGTGAATTATTGGTTGATCTCATCACTCTTTTTAATGAAATCATTGGGTTACTAATAACTTGGGAATTTTGGGATTGAGTTGGAGGAACCTTCTCAATAATGGCATTTTAATTCTGTAGTAAATAAAAAATTTATTCCTTTGTTGTAGGGTAAAATTGGCTTTATGCAAAAATTAAACTTAGAGCCTCCACCAGCTAAATTTGCATATAGAGATAGTCTTTTTCTTTATTATTATTCTATGGTGTGACATTGCCAGCATATTCCATGTGCTGACCTACACGGCTGCAACGTCTCATGTTGCAGAGTTTTCTGACGAGGAGTAAAGGTGCGATAGGTCGTTGTTCTGCACTCAGTTTGCCGTGGAGTTGATGGACTCATTTTACTTTTGATGCTTCCGTAGTTATTTTATCCAGATGGCCTTTGGCCATATTATTGTAATAAATACTCTTTTGAGGACCTCGATGTAATAAAGTGTGTGATTGAACTCTGTTATAATTCATCGAGTACTGTGTGTGTCAGCATACCGATCCAGGGATGACACTTAAGCACAGAGACTTCGATCCATTTGGGTCGGGTCGCTACAGTTTCTGTTTTCTATTTTCTGTTTTTGTTTTGCTTTATTAAAAATGCTAGAGCATTTTCATAAATCATGAAAATATTTGTGGGCACATATTGAATTAATTTCAATAGCCCTCAACTAGTTTCACAATTATTAGAGCATTTAAACTATTTATAGAATTTAAATGCTCCAATTCAAATACAATATGGATTAACTCAAAAATCCAGAATGGTCCTAGAAATATGTGCAACATTTTTGGCAGAGGTTTTTAATCAATCCAAAAATGATGAACTTTTCCAAAGGCATTTTGGGTTCATTGAAAAATATTTTAATTTGAACCTAGTTGGTTTCACCTGGTGCTAGGGTTTAGTCATCCCCATTTCAGTTTAAGAGAAATTTAAACATGATGCAACACAAGACTAACTGGACCAGAGCAGACCAGAACTGGGGATGTGACATCCATCGTCTCCGGGGCGACGGTAGTGGAAGTAGTGGTACTTGGCGATTCATCGTGTAGTTGTACTTGTCACCGGAGGGGTACTTGGGGTCTCCGAGTAGTCGTTGTACTTGGCGCATCCATCATTTCCGGGCGACGGTAGTAGTACTCGCACATCCGGTAGTCGAACTTCTTGAAGAGGAACTTGACGGTCCTCGTCGTCCTGGTGCTTGGCGATCCGGGGATACCTGCTGGCCCAAAACAAAACACCGAGCCAAAACAGAAGAAGCACAGCAGCAGCAAGGAGGTCGCCGGCGCTGTCGGGGCTTGGGGCGGCCGGGCTGCTCCCGTGCTGGAGGAACGGAGCTCGGGGCGGACAGGCGACTGGAGGGCGAAGAGGAGGCGCTGCGGTCTCATCGCTGGAGCTGCGTGCATCTGTACGAGGAGGGGGTCGCGGGCCCTGGCGAGGGCGCGGCCTGGCGGAGATGGCGGGACGAGCGCAGAGGAACAGGGGCGCCGAAGAGGAGGGCTCGGGGGCGCCGGGCTTCGGCCTTCGCGAGGATACAGCCTGGCTGGCCTCGGGCGCGGGCGAGGAGAAGGGCGCAGCTTCGGGGGCTCCTGGCGCGGAGGGACGAAGCCTCCGCGGACCAGGCGCGGGGCGGCCGAGGCGCACGGCGCGCGGAGGACAGGCGCGGTGCAGGGGAGCTGCGGAGGGCGCGGCGCTCTGGGAATCGAAGCGAGACAGGGGCGGCGGGCCATGGCGAAGACGAGGCCACCGAGGGGCTGCGGTCGAGGCACTGGGGAAGATCGAGGGGGATGGGGTGCTCAAGGGAGGGAAGAGCGAAGGGGATCGGGACAAGACGAGGGAACCGAGGAGTGGCGGCGGACAGGGGAAGAAGGGAGCGAGCGGGATGAGATGCGAGAGGATCGGTCGCTTAGGGTTCGGGCGGCTGCTGTCGGGCCAATGGGCCAGAAGGGAGAGATGGGCCAGGAGGCTGAGGAGAGAGGAAAAGGCCAGGAGGGAAGGGAGGCTGGGCCGGCTCGGGCCAGAAGGACCTGAGGCCTGCAGCTGCGGGGCTGGTCTCCCTCTCTCTCTTTTTTAAAAAAAAACTGCTGCTGATAGATACCAAGCGGTTTTCCAAATAAAACAGAAAAAACACAAGAGGAAAAGAAAGAAAAGAGGAGTTAGGAAAAGGCTTAGGGCATAGGGTAAAATTCCCTGGACTCACAAAAATGTGAGGAATATAAATAAAATGGTTGGAGGGTTTTTGGAAGGACCTCGAAAAACGGGAAAAGAAAATAGGGAGGATTTTTGAAGGAGAAACTCGAAGTAGGAAAAGCATGGGGAAAATTATGCACGTGTGTTGGTTAATTCCAAACAAATGGAATATTAATTTAATATAGCTCCCTAAATAATATTGAGAGGCTTTTATATGTTATAAAGAGAAGTCATCCTTCCCTCGATTTAAATGGACCGAAGGTCCACACGATTTATTTAGGTTGAGATGCAAAAATTAAAGACATGATGGCATGATGACATGATGCAATGCAAAATAAATAACCCAAGCACAAATGCAACACATGGAAGAACCCGGAACATCTGGAATCTTATGGAATCTTCTGGGACGTCGGTCTTCGGGCGTCACAACTCTCCCACACTAACAGAGGATCTCGACCCGAGATCCTAGAGATAGCACCGGGTAAAACAGAAAAGAAGAGGTAAAACAAAGTTGCTTCTTGGACAGACGAGTGAAACCAAAGAACCTTGAGAGGTTTAGCAATCTTGAAAGAAGAATGCAACGGAGATGAACGAATATGAAAAACTCCGTTAGAAAAGAGGAACAAGGAACATTATGAGAACCTTGTAGGTTGAAAGACATAAAACAAGAGCTCACGGATGACGAAAGAATTCAAAACCACTCCGGTTAACCAAGGTTGAGAAGGAAAAAGAACGAAATAATTTGGACATCACTCCGTCTGAAAATGGAAGGAATTAACAAGAATTTGCCAAGTTGGGAAGATACTTGATGAAAACAACAAAACACTGCCTCCGAAACAATTAGAAGAATAACACAAGGGGTAAGAAGATTCAGGTAGCACTCCGGTTGAAAAGAGAGGAAAACTAGATAAAATGACGGAAGTAGAATGAAGAATACAACACTCCGGTTAAGTGATAAGCAAGGGAAAAGAACATGATCTCGATAAAAACGAGATGATGGTTTGGAGAGAGCAACATCACAATGCCTCCGGAATGAAAGAATAGCATATAAATCAACGAAAGAAAAGAATGGAGAAGAAAAGACAACTTCTCCGACAAATGAATTTGAAAGAGCGTCCTTACGAAGAAGGGTTGAACGGAGTTGTTGGGAAATCAACAACGAAAAGAATAAGCTTGATGTGGGCTCATGGAAAACATCTCAAAATTAAGAGGTGATAACCAGCCACTTGCGAAACATTTGATTGGATTGAGATCAACAAGGAGAAGAAAAACTTATTACACCGAGAGGATAAATGAAGAACTTGGGTCATTTATAAGCACCATAATTAGCAACAATCCTTAGGGAAAGCTTTTAGGTGAAATATAACCCAAGATAACTCCAAGAGATAAAAATGAGTGGTTGAAAGGATCTCCTGAACAAAGAAAAAGATGGGTTTTAAATATCTCATTCTTGATAACTCGTGAATCATAATTCATGAAGGACTTGTCAAGAATGACATAACACCATCTGAAAAGATAAGGTAGAACGGATTGCGATTGGAAGCATGATGAAGAATGCTTGAGCTCCAACAAGAATCTTGATGAAGCCTTCGAGGATGAATTAAAACATGATGAACCACCATGAGAACTCCGGTAAAGAAAGCATGAGAAATGAAAGATGAAAAGAATAAGATTCAAGACCTGCGATGAATTAGATGGAGCTTGAAATGATAATTAAAATAACTTGGAACTCCGGAAAACAAAATGAACAACTTAGAACCGAGAATATGATATGATGAACAAGCTCCGGGCAAAAGAATTAAATCACCTTGAAGGAATAAGAATAAGAATTATGTCATGCATCTCCTTCACCAATTAAATTGATGACAACCAAATGATTTGGCATACTACTTATTCTCGTTGGAAAGGATTAAAGAGAGATCTAGCACAAGCTTGGGTAAATCTTCAACGAACCACCGGTAGGATTGTGAAAAGAACAAATGAATTAAAACGATAACAACGGAAGGGTAAACTTGAATGAACCACCGTAAGAATATGGAGACGAACGAAGAGGCATCAATGAAGAATAGTTGGAGGACGAAGTTGCAAACAGAGAACGAAGAAATATTCTGAAATGATGGCCTTCGGAGGATCACAAAGAAAAGAATTCATGAAATGCTTCGGACGGGTATAAAAAGAATTCCTCATAATCGAAACAATAATGAGGATGGCAAGAAGCTAGAACCACGAATCTTCAAGAGAACGGGCCAAGATTTAAGAGAAACACTTCTCCGGTCTTCAAATGTTGAGAATGAAGACGAGAAATGCCATAAGAATTGTTGAGCACTCCGGAATGAAGAATTAAAAAGGTTGAACCAACGATGGAAAGAATTTGAAAGTAAACTTGGAGAAGGCATATGACTGATGGAAATCATTCTTACGTCACACTTGAAAAGAATTTCAGAATACTCCGGAAAAATTAGAAGAGTCAGGTAAGATCCTGGGAAAAAACCTGTGGGTTAGGGCCCACTCAAAAGAAATCACCGTTGAAAAAGATTGCTTAAGAGATATTGCACCGGTTGAATTAAATGGCTTGAGTAAGATGACAATCCTCAAAAATAGCTTGAACGGATTAAGAATGGAATTATGAATCTTCAGCACTCCGGATATGAATAGCAAGAGGAGAATGATTAATTGGTGCACCGGAATAAGAAAACATTGTGAAAAGAGGAAAAGGATAAGATCAACACCGAAATCTTGAATTACATCCACCGACAGAGTTTGAGAACAAAAGATTGATGAACTTGAAGCTCTTGAGCATCTTCACGATAAATCACCGGATAAGAACATTGAAGGAAAGAATGAAGAACCATCACATGAATAAAATGGATACTTCATTAAGAATTCTGGCTCAATAAGAAAAGGGTGGGAGGGCGGGAAAAACAAAGACAACTTGGGATGAATGAAACAGACAAATCGTCAGAATTCTGAACGACGTCCGTATGGAATAACTTGAAGAGAAGGCACACCGATTGAAAAGGATTAACATGAAAATCTTGATGGTCGAGAAGAATTAACACTCCCATAGAAATATGAGAACACCGATTAAGAAAGGTATGGAATCAACATTTGACATCGAAGCAACTCGAATACCAGAATCAAAACAAGAACAAAGGATTGAACGAATGAATTCCGCAGGTACATCAACTTGTCGAGAAGCCACTTGGAAGAACAAAAGATAAATAAAAAGGAACAAGGAACAGAAGAACAAATACAAGATAGAAGCTTCATTCCACATATTCGTGCTGAAAGCTCATGGAACGTGTTACAAAAGGGTTTTGCAATCCCCGGATCAGCATAGCCAAGGACCCTTTAAGATGCAACTCCCGATCAGAACAAGCCCATAAACCACTTCACTCAATGTAGAACCCCGAACTTCATATCGTGCATCCGTTGGAAGAATGCCTAGAACTACTAGATGAACCCACCTATTAATTTCCGAAAGTTTCCAGTTATGCAATCAGGTGTTGGGGATACAGGGGAAGCATCGCGCACTCAACTCTAATCCTACATCCAGCTGTATCCATCCTTCAACACATAACCAGTCTTTCTCGGAAACCGTTTACCTCGGACCTTCGAAATGCATCTACTATACAAGCTATGGCAATGCTCTCGAACTACCTCCCCAGTACTGGGTGATGTCGGGGTTATCTTGCCACTAACCGCATAGGAGAGTTTTCGATGTCGGCCGTCTTAAGTATTCTAGTACTGCCGCGATGGATTTGTGACGACAACACCTCGGAGCTCAACTCCCCGGGACACTGCCACAACCCCTAATGACAGGAGGCATCGAGAACAATGTTCTCGTCACAAAGACATCGAAACAATCCAAACAATACTCGCGAGATCCTAAAAAAAATTTGGTGCAATTTTTGAAAGTAGAAGAGGCAAGAGTAATCATCAGGAGTCCTCACCAGAATGAAAAGAGATGAGGAGCAAAAGAAATCCTACTCTCCGATATAAATATAGGACTCAAAACAATTTCATGTGTGTGCCTAGACTCAACCGTCAACGATTCGATCAATCAGTGGGGGCTTCTAGGTCGGAGAAGGCTCTGAATACCAACTTGTAATGCCCAGGATGGGACTATACCTCCTACGTGTCGAGGCACGACTTAAAGGTATAAGCCCATCCTAGAATGATCTCAAGTTTGGTATCTTTGCACGACTCATGTACAAGAGGGACGAAACTGCAAAAATAAATAGTTGGCTTACACTCGCCACTTCACACAATACATTACATAAGCAAGACATCATTCAAAACATCACAACCCGACTACGGGCGAAGATCCAAAAGACAAGATACCAAACAACATAAAGCCACAGGTCAGGATCGAATCCTAGTAGAAACCACTACTGATCGTCGAAAACGTCACAAGCATACGGCCACTCTCTTCATCGAGCTCCCAGTGAAGTACTGATCCATCTCCTGCTTCAAACTCGGCTGAACCTGCATCTGGTGTTGTAGTATCTGTGAGCCACGAGGACTCAGCAATCCCATAACCATGGGTATCAAGACTAGCAAAGCTTTGTGGGTAGGAAGAGGTAAAGTGGTGAGGTTGCAGCAGCGGCTAAGCATAATATGGTGGCTAACTTACGAGTACAAGAGTAAGATGAGCATCTACGCAAACGGTCGCAAAAGTAGTGATCGCTAAAGATCCTGAACTACATACGAATCAAACATAACCCCACCGTGTTCTCTTCTCAAATTGAAAAGAGACAGTCACGGTTACTCACACAGTGGTGTGTTTTACTTCGGATCCTCTGTCAAGTTTTCTACAACCGGACATTAACAAATTCCAATCTGCCACATAACCGCGGGCACGGCTTTCGAAAGATCATAACCCTGCAGGGGTGTCCCAACTTAGCCCATCACAAGCTCTCACGATTAGCTGAAGTGATAAATATAATATCATCACCCCTTATCTTAGGGAAATCCGATCAGGCTCGGCATCCCGGTAGCACAAGACATTTCGACAATGGTAAAACAAGTCTAGCAAGACCTCCCGGCGTGCCGACACCCTGATAGTAGCCGCGCGTATCTCGTCTCAGGCCACGACCGGATAGGTGAGCCTACGGGAGTCAATCCTCGAGTTTCCCCGTGGTGACCCCGCAGTCTCCCCGTTTGGGACCAACACCATCAGCACTGGCCCCCCCTGCTATGTAGAAAGAATCCTCGGGTAGCGCTAACTCCCTATGCAATTTAATTAATTAATTAAGTTGTTATTATGAGCAAATTAAAACCAATGTTGGGCCTTGCTGGAGGAGTTTTATTCAAAGTCGAGCTGTCAAGGGGTCCCCATCCACCCATCGTGTAAGGAACGCAAAATCAAGGAACATAATGCCGGTTTATCGGCGCCTAAGGTGGCATGAGTGGAACAAAACACCGAGCAAAAGGCCAAGCCTTCCACCCATGCCCAGTATATAGGTGTGTTAATAATAATTATAGATATTGTGATATACCAACAACAAGTTCCCACCTGGAACGATCTTCATCTTCACCTGCAACTAACAACGCTATAAGAGGGGCTGAGCAAGCGGGTAACATAGCCAAACAGTGGTTTTGCTAGGAAGGTTTCAAGGTTAGAGGTTTCATGGCAACAAGGAGAGGCTGACATAAAAGATGGGTAGCGCGACATGTAACGATAGCATCGAGACAACTAAGCATGGCAATGGTAGTAAAGGTATCCAAGGGTATGATCATCTTGCCTGGGATTCCGCAAGAAGAAGAACGGGTCCATGAAGTAGACGGAGCAACATAGTCGAGCGAATCCTCACAACTCCGGAACGAAACCGAAGCTAACAAGAGAAGCAACCGAAAAGAAGCAAAACAACACGGTAAACACACAAGCATAAGCATGACATACGATGCACAAACAAGTATGATGCATGTCCGGTTTAAAAATGAATGGCATGGCAAAGTGCACAAACAAGTACTACAAGTTAAGTGGAGCTCAATATGCAACGAGTTGCATATTGACAAAACACCACAATTAATTATTTAATTGACTCTCGTTATTTACAAGACAAGATTAAATGTTTTTAACATGGCAAGAGGTGAAGCATAATAAAACTACACTATTTAGACATTTTAAATGAGGCCGGAAAATAACAACAACATATCCGGAAAATCCCCATGAGCATGTTTAGTAATTATAAGCAACAACAATTCACACATATAATGTTGTTAACATGATGCGGATGACATGATCAAGTTTTTATGCAAATTTATTAAAAGGTTAACATGAAGAAGATATGAAGTATTGTCACCGTGGTGGAAGGAAAGGGTGCCACGGCAACGATCCGAAAATGATGCAACGGCAACATCTCGATTCCGGTAACTCGTCGAGAGACCGGTGCAAAAGAAGGTGGCGTGAACGAGACATGCAAGATGGAAGGTGGGGTGATCCCGTCACCGGGTTCCCACGAGTCGGCGACGAGGCAACCGAGGAACATGACAAAAGGACGAAACGGGCACCGAGCACACAAGTGGAGCATTTCATACAACACAACAAACATCTCACGGGTCATCGTCTCGGGGTTATACCTTCGGGACAATCGTTCTCGGAGGGGTTCGAGATCGTAGTGGAAGTAGCGGAAGTAGTCGTTCACGTTCCGAGAGGAAGTAGCCGTTCACGAGGTCGCCAACGAGTAGTCGTTCCGTAGAGGGAAGTAGTGGTACACGGGGCGACGGTAGACGTTCGGGCGTCGAGTTCGTAGATGTACTTGGCGCATCCATCGTCTCCGGGGCGACGATAGTGGAAGTAGTGGTACTTGGCGATTCATCGTGTAGTTGTTCCCGTTCGTAGTTGTACTTGTCACCGGAGGGGTACTTGGGGTCTCCGAGTAGTCGTGGTACTTGGCGCATCCATCGTTTCCGGGCGACGGTAGTAGTACTCGCACATCCGGTAGTCGAACTTCTTGAAGAGGAACTTGACGGTCCTCGTCGTCCTGGTGCTTGGCGATCCGGGGATACCTGCTGGCCCAAAACAAAACACCGAGCCAAAACAGAAGAAGCACAGCAGCAGCAAGGAGGTCGCCGGCGCTGTCGGGGCTTGGGGCGGCCGGGCTGCTCCCGTGCTGGAGGAACGGAGCTCGGGGCGGACAGGCGACTGGAGGGCGAAGAGGAGGCGCTGCGGTCTCATCGCTGGAGGTGCGTGCATCTGTACGCGGAGGGGGTCGCGGGCCCTGGCGAGGGCGCGGCCTGGCGGAGACGGCGGGACGAGCGCAGAGGAATAGGGGCGCCGAAGAGGAGGGCTCGGGGGCGCCGGGCTTCGGCCTTCGCGAGGATACGGCCTGGCTGGCCTCGGGCGCGGGCGAGGAGAAGGGCGCGGCTTCGGGGGCTCCTGGCGTGGAGGGACGAAGCCTCCGTGGACCAGGCGCGGGGCGGCCGAGGCGCACGGCGCGCGGAGGACAGGCGCGGTGTAGGGGAGCTGCGGAGGGCGCGGCGCTCTGGGAATCGAAGCGAGACAGGGGCGGCGGGCCATGGCGAAGACGAGGCCACCGAGGGGCTGCGGTCGAGGCGCTGGGGAAGATCGAGGGGGATGGGGTGCTCGAGGGAGGGAAGAGCGAAGGGGATTGGGACGAGACGAGGGAACCGAGGAGTGGCGGCGGACAGGGGAAGAAGGGAGCGAGCGGGATGAGATGCGAGAGGATCGGTCGCTTAGGGTTCGGGCGGCTGCTGTCGGGCCAATGGGCCAGAAGGGAGAGATGGGCCAGGAGGCTGAGGAGAGAGGAAAAGGCCAGGAGGGAAGGGAGGCTGGGCCGGCTCGGGCCAGAAGGACCTGAGGCCTGCAGCTGCGGGGCTGGTCTCCCTCTCTTTTTTTTTTAAAAAAACTGCTGCTGATAGATACCAAGCGGTTTTCCAAATAAAACAGAAAAAACACAAGAGGAAAAGAAAGAAAAGAGGAGTTAGGAAAAGGCTTAGGGCATAGGGTAAAATTCCATGGACTCACAAAAATGTGAGGAATATAAATAAAATGGTTGGAGGGTTTTTGGAAGGACCTCGAAAAACGGGAAAAGAAAATAGGGAGGATTTTTGAAGGAGAAACTCGAAGTAGGAAAAGCATGGGGAAAATTATGCACGTGTGTTGGTTAATTCCAAACAAATGGAATATTAATTTAATATAGCTCCCTAAATAATATTGAGAGGCAATGCAAAATAAATAACCCAAGCACAAATGCAACACACGGAAGAACCCGGAACATCTGGAATCTTCTGGAATCTTCTGGGACGTCGGTCTTCGGGCGTCACATGCCGTCCGTTCGGCGCTAGGATCATCGGTGATTTGGGTCATGACGAGTACGACTCCATCATCCACGTTCTTTTGAACGCTTCCGCTCGCGATCTACAATGGTATGTAGATGCACTCCCCTCTCCCTCGTTGGTAGATGACTCCATAGATTGATCTTGGTGAAGCATAGATTTTTTTTGATTTCTGCTACGTTCCCCAACAGTGGCATCTGAGCTAGGTCTATGCGTAATATCTTGCACGAGTAGAACACAAAGTAGTTGTGGGCGTAGATTTGTTCAATCTCTTACTGCTACTAGTCTTATCTTGATTGGGCGGCATCGTGGGATGAAGTGGCCCGGACCGATCTTACACGTACGCTTACGTGAGACAGGTTCCACCGACTAACATGCACTAGTTGCATAAGGTGGCTAGCGGGTGACAGTCTCTCCCACTTTAGTCGGATCAGATTCGATGAAAAGGGCCCTTATGAAGGGTAAATAGAAATTAGCATATCACGTTGTGGTTTTGTTGTAGGTAAGAAACGTTCTTGCTAGAAACCTATAGCAGCCACGTAAAAACTTGCAACAACAATTAGAGGACGTCTAACTTGTTCTAGCAACATGTGTCGTGTGATTTGATATGGCCAAGAAGAATGTGATGAATGATAGATGTGATGTATGAGATTGATCATGTTCATGTTATAGGAATCACGACTAGCATGTCGATGAGTATGACAACCGGCAGGAGCCATAGGAGTTGTCTTATTTATTGTATGACCTGCGTGTCACTGAATAACGCCATGTAATTACTTTACTTTATTGCTAAACGTTAGCCATAGTAGTAGAAGTAATGTTTGGCGAGACGACTTCATGAAGACACGACGATGGAGATCATGATGATGGAGATCATGGTGTCATGCCGGTGACGATGATGATCATGGAGCCCCGAAGATGAAGATCAAAGGAGCAAAATGATATTGGCCATATCATGTCACTATTTGATTGCATGTGATGTTTATCATGTTTTATATCTTATTTGCTTAGAACGACGGTAGTAAATAAGATGATCTCTCACTAAAATTTCAAGAATTGTGTTCCCCTAACTGTGCACCGTTGCTGAGGTTCGTTGTTCCGAAGCACCACGTGATGACCGGGTGTGATAGGCTCTAACGTTCGCATACAACGGGTGTAAGCCAGATTTACACACGCAATACACTTAGGGTTCACTTGACGAGCCTAGCATGTACAGACATGGCCTTGGAACACGGAAGACCGAAAGGTCGAACATGAGTCGTATAGAAGATACGATCAACATGAAGATGTTCACCGTTGATGACTAGTCCGTCTCACATGACGATCGGACACGGCCTAGTCGATTCGGATCATGTATCACTTAGATGACTAGAGAGATGTCTATCTGAGTGGGAGTTCATTGAATTGTTTAGATGAACTTAATTGTCATGAACATAGTCTAAAATCTTTACAATATGTCTTGTATATCCAATGGCCCACGCTCATGTTACCCTCAACTTCAACGCGTTCCTAGAGAAATCCAAGCTGAAAGACGATGGTAGCAACTATACGAATTGGGTTCGTAACCTGAGGATCATCCTCATAGCTGCCAAGAAAACATATGTCCTTGAAGCACCGCTAGGTGACGCTCCCGCCCCGGCAAACCAAGACATTATGAACGCTTGGCAGTCGCGTTGTGATGATTACTCCTTGGTTCAGTGCGGCATGCTTTACAACTTAGAATCGGGGCTCCAAAACCGTTTTAAGCACCACGGAGCATATGAGATGTTCCAAGAGCTGAAAATGGTTTTCCAAGCTCATGCCCGAGTAAAGAGATATGACGTCTCCGACACATTCTACAGTTGTAAGATGGAGGAGAATAGTTCTGTCAGCAAGCACATACTCAAATTGTCTGGGTTGCACAATCGCTTGTCTCAGTTGGGAATGAATCTCCCAGACGAAGCGGTCATTGACAGAATCCTTCAGTCGCTCCCACCTAGCTACAAGAGCTTTGTGATAAACTTCAATATGCAAGGGATGGAGAAGTCCATTCCCGAAGTGTATTCAATGCTGAAATCAGCGGAGGTGGAGATCAAGAAAGAGCATCAAGTGTTGATGGTGAATAAAACCACTAAGTTCAAGAAAGGCAAGGGTAAGAAGAACTTCAAGAAGGACGGCAAAGGAGTTGCCGCGCCCGGTAAGCCAGTTGCCGGGAAGAAGCCAAAGAATGGACCCAAGCCCGAGACTGAGTGCTTTTATTGCAAGGGAACGGGTCACTGGAAGCGGAACTGCCCCAAATACTTAGCAGATAAGAAGGCCGGCAACATCAAAGGTATATATGATATACATGTTATTGATGTGTACCTTACCAGCGCTCGTAGTAGCTCCTGGGTATTTGATACCGGTGCAGTTGCTCACATTTGTAACTCAAAGCAGGAGCTGCGGAATAAGCGGAGACTGGCGAAGGATGAGGTGACGATGCGCGTCAGGAATGGTTCCAAGGTCGATGTGATCGCCGTCGGCACGCTACCTCTACATCTACCCTCAGGATTAGTTTTAAACCTTAATAATTATTATTTAGTACCAGCTTTGAGCATGAACATTGTATCTGGATCTCGTTTAATGCGAGATGGCTACTCATTTAAACCCGAGAGTAATGGTTGTTCTATTTATACAAGAGAAATGTTTTATGGTCATGCCCCACTGTTCAATGGTTTATTCTTAATGAATCTCGAACGTGATGTTACGCACATTCATAGTCTGAATGCCAAAAGATGTAAGGTTGATAATGATAGTCCCACATACTTGTGGCACTACCGCCTTGGTCATATTGGTGTCAAACGTATGAAGAAGCTCCATGCAGATGGACTTTTGGAGTCTCTTGATTATGAATCATTTGACACGTGTGAACCATGCCTCTTGGGCAAGATGACCAAGACTCCGTTCTCCGGAACAATGGAGCGAGCGACCAACTTATTGGAAATCATACATACTGATGTGTGCGGTCCAATGAGTGTTGAAGTTCGCGGAGGCTATCGTTATGTTCTCACCCTCACAAACGACTTAAGTAGATATGGGTATGTCTACTTGATGAAACACAAGTCTAAGACCTTTGAAAAGTTCAAGGAATTTCAGAATGAGGTTGAGAATCAACGTGACAGAAAAATAAAGTTCTTACGATCAGATCGTGGAGGAGAATATTTAAGTCACGAATTTGGCACGCACCTAAGGAACTGTGGAATTGTTTCACAATTGACACCGCCTGGAACACCTCAGCGTAATGGTGTGTCCGAACGTCGTAATCGTACTCTGTTGGACATGGTGTGATCTATGATGTCTCTTACCGACTTACCGCTATCATTTTGGGGTTATGCTTTAGAGACTGTCGCATTCACTTTAAATAGGGCTCCGTCTAAATCCGTTGAGACGACACCGTATGAACTTTGGTTTGGTAAGAAACCTAAGTTGTCGTTTCTGAAAGTTTGGGGTTGCGATGCTTATGTCAAGAAACTTCAACCTGAAAAGCTCGAACTCAAATCGGAAAAATGCGTCTTCATAGGATACCCAAAGGAAACTATCGGGTACACCTTCTACCTCAGATCCGAAGGCAAGGTCTTTGTTGCCAAGAATGGATCCTTTCTGGAGAAGGAGTTTCTCTCGAAATAAGTGAGTGGGAGGAAAGTGGAACTTGATGAGGTGACAGTCACCCCTTCCGAACCGGAAAGTAGCGCAGCGCAGGAAGATGTTCCTGTGGTGCCTGCACCGACTAGGGAGGAAGTTAATGATAATGATCATGAAGCTTCAGATCAAGTTACTACCGAACTTCATAGGTCCACAAGGACACGTTCCGCACCAGAGTGGTACGGCAACCCTGTCATGGAAATCATGTTGTTAGACAACGGTGAACCTTCGAACTATGAAGAAGCGATGGCGGGCCCGGATTCCAACAAATGGCTTGAAGCCATGAAATCCGAGATAGGATCCATGTATGAAAACAAAGTATGGACTTTGGTGGACTTGCCCGATGATCGGCACGCCATAGAAAATAAATGGATCAGAAGAAGACTGACGCGGATGGTAATGTGACCATCTATAAGGCTCGGCTTGTTGCTAAAGGTTATTGACAAGTTCAAGGGATTGACTACGATGAGACTTTCTCTCCCGTCGTGATGCTGAAGTCCATCCGAATCATGTTAGCAATTGCCGCATACTATGATTATGAGATATGGCAAATGGACGTCAAAACGGCATTCCTTAATGGCTTCCTCAAGGAAGAACTGTATATGATGCAGCCGGAAGGTTTTGTCGATCCTGAGAATGCTAACAAGGTATGCAAGCTCCATCGCTCAATCTATGGGCTGGTGAAAGCATCTCAGAGTTGGAACATTCGCTTCAATGATGTGATCAAAGCGTTTGGGTTTATACAGACTTGGGGAGAAGCCTGTATTTAGAAGAAAGTGAGTGGGAGCTTTGTAGCATTTCTTATATTATATGTGGATGATATATTGCTGATGGGAAATGATGTAGAATTCTTGGAAAGCATAAAGGCCTACTTGAATAAGAGTTTTTCAATGAAGGACCTTGGAGAAGCTGCTTACATATTAGGCATCAAGATCTATAGAGATACATCGAGACGCCTCATTGGTCTTTCACAAAGCACATACCTTGATAAGATATTGAAGAAGTTCAACATGGATCAGTCCAAGAAAGGGTTCTTGCCTGTATTGCAAGGTATGAGATTGAGCACGGCTCAATCCCCGACCACGGCAGAAGATAGAGAAAAGATGAGTGTCATCCCCTATGCCTCAGCCATTGGTTCTATTATGTATGCCATGCTGTGTACCAGACCTGATGTGAACCTTGCCATAAGTTTGGTAGGGAGGTACCAAAGTGATCCCGGTATGGAACACTAGACAGCGGTCAAGAACATCCTGAAGTACCTGAAAAGGACTAAAGATATGTTTCTCATTTATGGAGGTGACGAAGAGCTCGTCGTAAAGGGTTACGTCGATGCTAGCTTCGACACAGATCTGGATGACTCCAAGTCACAAACCGGATACGTGTATATTTTGAATGGTGGGGCAGTCAGCTGGTGCACTTGCAAGCAAAGCGTCGTGGCGCATTCTACATGTGAAGCGGAGTACATAGCTGCTTGCGAAGCAGCGCATGAAGGAGTCTGGATGAAGGAGTTCATCACCAACCTAGGAGTTATTCCAAGCGCGTCGGACCCGATGACTCTCTTCTGTGACAACACTGGAGCTATTGCCATTGCCAAGGAGCCCAGGTTTCACAAGAAGACCAAGCACATTAAGCGCCGTTTCAACTCCATCCAGAATTATATTGAAGATGGAGACATAGATATTTGTAAAGTGCATACGGATCTGAATGTCGCAGATCCGTTGACTAAACCTCTTCCAGGAGCAAAACATGATCAACACCAGAACTCTATGGGTGTTCGATTCATCACAATGTAACTAGATTATTGACTCTAGCGCAAGTGGGAGACTGTTGGAAATGTGCCCTAGAGGCAATAATAAAATGGTTATTATTATATTTCCTTGTTCATGATAATTGTCTGTTATTCATGCTTGAATTGTATTATCCGGAAACAATGATACATGTGTGAATACATAGACCACAACATGTCCCTGGTAAACCTCTAGTTACTAGCTCGTTGATCAACAGATGGTTATGGTTTCCTGACCATGGACATTGGATGTCATTGATAACAAGATCACATCATTAGGAGAATGATGTGATGGACAAGACCCAATCCTAAGCCTAGCACAAAATCATGTAGTTCGTAATGCTAAAGCTTTTCATATATCAAGTATCTTTTCCTTAGACCATGAGGTTGTGCAACTCCCAGATACCGTAGGAATACTTTGGGTGTGCCAAACGACACAACGTAAATGGGTGGCTATAAAGGTAAACAACGGGTATCTCCGAAAGTATCTGTTGGGTTGGCACGAACCGAGACTGGGATTTGTCACTCCATATGACGGAGAGGTATCTCTGGGCCCACTCAGTAAGACATCATCATAATGAGCTCAATGTGACTAAGGTGTTGGTCACGGGATGATGTATTATGAAACGAGTAAAGAGACTTGCCATGACGAGATTGAACAAGGTATCGGTATACCGACGATGGAATCTCGGCAAGTACTATACCGATTGACAAAGGGAATTGTATATGGGATTGATTGAATCCTTGACATCGTGGTTCATCCGATGAGATCATCGAGGAGAATGTAGGAACCAACATGGGTATCCAGATCCCACTGTTGGTTATTGACCGGAGAGTCGTCTCGGTCAGGTCTACGTGTCTCCCGAACCCGTAGGGTCTACACACTTAAGGTCGGGTTGTAGAGATATATGCATGCGGTAACCCGAATATTGTTCGGAGTCCCGGATGAGATCCCGAACGTCACGAGGAGTTCCGGAATGGTCCGGAGGTAAATAATTATATATAGGAAGTCCAGTTTCGGCCACCGGGAGAGTTTCGGGGGTCACCGTTATTGTACCGGGACCACCGGAAGGGTCCCGGGGGTCCACCGGGTGGGGCCACCTATCCCGGAGGGCCCCATGGGCTGAAAGGGGAAGGGAACCAGCCCAGAGTGGGCTGGTGCGCCCCCCTTGGGCCTTCCCCTGCGCCTAGGGTTGGGAATCCTAGGGGTGGAGGGCGCCCACATGACTTGGGGGGCAAGCCCCCCCTCCCTAGGCCACCGCTGCTAGGTGGCTTCTCACCCCTCGTTGGTTACCCCAAGTGGAAGGTTTGAGATGCAGTGTAGCAGAAGTTTTCCCTTGGTATTACCAAGGATCGATTTCCCAGAGACTCCCAGTTTCAACAAGAAGGTGTCAACTGCTAACGGCGCCGGATATTAGCAATCAACGTGGACCTGCACACAGATACAAATAACTTTGCTCCCAACGAGTACAGAGAGGTTGTCAATCCCTCCGGCCTTGTAGTTTACAAAGGATGAAACGCAAGTGATAATAGTGATAGGTATAATTGCAATAGTAAGTAAATAGCGGAAAAGTAAATAGCGGATGTGATCAATGATGGTAATATGGACCGGAGTCTCATGATGTTCACTAGTGATGTCTCTCTCCCAAAAGACGATAAAACAGCTATGTGAGGTAAACGAATTACAGCTGGGCAATTGACAGGACCATGTGCGCAAACCAATGCTGACTACATTGCAAGAAAGGTTGAGGTTCAAAGCATGGGCGGTACGCCAAAGTAAGTAGACCGAAATCCATTAATATCTACTACTAATCATCCACCTTGAGATATCTATCCAGAACATCTCGCTGGTATTAAGTTGCGAGCCCCACCCATAGTGTAAACTCAATGCAACAGACAACTGCATTAAAAGAACTTTGCGTAAAGTAAACAGTCCTTGCACCCGCGGGCACAAGCACCGTTGTTTTCCCCCTTGTGGCAACAGCACATCCCCTAGACTCATGTTTCTGTCACTCAAGCTAGTCATCGAGGGGCATGAACCCACAATCAAGCATAACGTTCCCTCTTGGAGTCACTACCTACTACTTGGCCAAAGCAATAAATAACAACGGAGAACATGCAAGAATTACTTATGAACATAAATATAAAAGAGGTAGATCAAATATATTACTCAAACACAATCTGAACATAATCTCATAATCCATCGGATCCCAGCAAACTCATCATAGCAACAGCATAAGGATTGCATATGTGCCTCGATCATGTAGGGCAGCTCACGAGAAGAACGGGAGGAGAACATCACATAGCTACTGGTCATGGACTCATGGTCCAAGGGAGACTACTCACAACTCATCCGGGAGGTGTCCATGGTGGTGGAGAAGCTCCCGGTGGTGATCCTCCCCGCCGGCAGGGTGCCGGGAAGAGTTCTCCTGGTGCTCCCGATCTTGGAAGCGGCAGCGGCGGCGGAACAGAGATGAGATCGCGAAAAAGAGTTCTTGTTTCGAGGGTTTCGGGAGACGCTTTAAATATATGCCAAAGGGGGGCATCGGAGGAGCCTCGGGGGACCCAGGCGCCCCCCGGCGCGGCCCGGGGGGGGGGG